>CM070731.1:19475102-20705292 GCA_036346275.1 Otatea glauca | reverse complement strand
GCCTCTATCCACTTGGTGAACTTATCTACGCTTCTGGCGGTGGGTGAAGCCTCGGCGCTTTCTGAAAGGCCGACCAAATCGAGTCCCAGACGGCAAAAGGCCACGTGATGGGGATCGTCACGTAAAGCAAAATTTGGCGAGATCGTCTGAGAGCAAAGCGGCATCCTTGCGGTCGCGTCACGATATGCTCGTCGACGACAGCGGTTGGCGATGAAACCTTGTCGAAGGCCTTTCCACAAGAGATTGGGGTGCTGCGTGGTGACCATGAGACTCATTGTGTATGTCGTCCGGCGGTGTTTTCCTTGGTCGGTCAAGATACATTTTGGAGGACCGGAGACTCCTTTTGTAAAGTGCAGGCGTCGGGGCGAAGGATTTTGCCGTGCATGCGGCCCCAAACCTCGGTCGGGTCGAAGTGACCCGTCGAGTCAAGCGGTCGATGTAGGGCCTCCTCGATCGGACTCAAGTGCTAGCACACCACGGGCGGATCGGCCAAGTCTCGCCCGGCCGTAGCGTCGGTCAGCGGCCGTCTTTGGATTGGTGGTGGCGCCCGGCATGCAAGTCGGTGGGACGATGGGCGCGGAGTCGGAGCGAAGATCCGGCGGGACGGGCTCTTGGAGAGCAAGATTGGCGGTGATCGGCCTCGCCATTGTAGCGTCGGTAGCTATGGTGAAGCTCGAAACCCTTGAACCGCTCCTCGGCGGCGTACTTCTCGGCGATCGCGGCCATGCGGCGTCTCGGGGCTCGCGGCCTTCATGACAGTCGACGACAAGCTTGGTCCCGTGGGCGTAAGCCGGCGGGCGCGAGGTCGGCGGCGATCGGAGACCGTTGGCGAGCCTGCGTGCTCGGCAATGTTGTTGAGTCGCGTCGAAGAGCAACCTAATGGCGTATTGAAGCTGTTCGAGTGGGGAGATGATGGCGACTCCGCGCCAGCGCCATTCTTGGTGTAAGACCGTCGAAGTACATTGTCGATGCTCGGGGTCTTCGACCCTGAGTGGTGCACAGGCTTGATCCACTCGGCGAAGTCGGCGAGCCTGCGACTTGATCGCCGTCAGGGGCGTATATTATGCCATGGCGCTAAGCTCGGCGCCCATTTGGCTATCCTTCACGAGGCATCGCGATTGTGGATGATCTCGCCTGAGTGGGGCGTGGTCACCACGGTGATGGCGTCTTGTCGAAGTAGTGAGCGAGTTTCCTCTTTGCGATGAGCACGCGTAGAGTAACCGCACTGTGGAGTGCGAGTCTTGGACTCGGAAAGTACCTCAGCGATGAAGTAGACCGGCGTTGTACCTTGAGCTCACGGCCTTCTTCGCGCTCGCTCCACCACGAGGGCGGCGGCGGCTTGAGTAGTGGCGATGTAGAAAGCAGCGGTTCACACAGTGCCGGGCGACGGGGCTGGCGAGCGAAGAAGGCCTTCAAGCGGGTGAGGAGCCTCCTGAGCCTCAGTGTCAAGCCAAGCGGTCGGTTTCTTGAGCAGCACTGTAGAAGCGGCATTCGCGTTGCGGCGAGACAAAGCGGCTCAAAGCCGCGGAGCATCGGTCGACCTCTGGACCTTTGAGGGTTCTTGGCCGGGCCCATCCTTGCGATCGCGAGATTTTCTCTGATTGGCCTCGATGCCTCGCTCGAGAGCGATGAAGCCTAAGAGCTTTCCTTTGGGGACCCGAAGGCGCACTTCTGCAGGTTGAGCTTTATGCGAAACCGTCAAAGGTCCGCGAAAGTCTCTTCTAGGTCGGCGATAAGGTCGTCGACCTTCACGGTCTTTACGACAATATCGTCGACATACGCCTCAACGTTGCGGCGATCGGTCATTGAAGCACGTTTGCATACATCGCTGGTATGTAGCGCCCGCGTTCTTGAGGCGAAGGGCATTGTGACATAGCGAGCAGGCGAGCGGAGTGATGAAGGAAATCGCGGTGGTCGGACTCCTTTAGCGCCAATCTGGTGGTAGCGGTAGGCATCGAGGAAGGAAGAGACTACGCACCAGCGGTGAGTCGATGACTTAGTCGTCGAGGAGTAAGGAATGGGTCCTTGGGGCATGCTTTGTTGAGACTCGTATAGTCAACACACATTCTCCATTGCCGTTCTTCTTTTACATGTCTGAGGGTTGGCTAGCCACTCGGTGGCGCACCTCTTTCTGAACCACGCGCCAAGAGTTTGGCGATCTCCTCCCCTATAACCTGCGCCTTTCCTCGTCGAGCGGCGCGGCGTTGAAACGGCCGGCTTTGAGCACAGTCGGACGCTCAGGAGTGCTCGGCGACCTCCTTTGGAATGCCGGCATGTCGGAGGACCTCCATGCGAAGACATCTTTGTTAGTGCGGAGGAAGTCGGCGGCGCTTTCCTATTTAGCGGGGCGTGGCTCCGACCCGCCGCGGTCTTGGTCGGATCATAGAGGATCGGCCGTGACCTCCTTCGTGTCCTCGGCGGTTGAAGGATCCATACGATTTCTTGGATTCGAGGGCGGACTCGGCGGCTTCCCTCACGAGCTTGTTGAGTTCGCGAGAGCAGCAGCGACCCAGGCGAGCTCGCATTATCGCTCGCGATTGAAGGCAAGGCTGGAAAGGCGATGCGCGATAATGACTCCATGCGGTCGGGCATCTTGACGAGGTAAGCGTGGCGGGGATCGCCATGAACTTGGCGTAGCATGGCCTCCCGGGATGGCGTGGTAGGCGGGGAAATCCACGACCTCGAAGGTGAGGTCTCGGTGCGGAAGTTTCCGGCTCCCGAAGGTGGCCCAGGCGGTCGACTGCGGCGGATGGGCTTCTTGGCGGGATGGCGCCATGGAAGGTGCCTTGCTTGGCGGAGGCTTGCGCGAGACCCCATAGCGTCGAGCGTCTCAGCGTAGAGGATGTTAAGGCGCCCCGTCCATCGGCACCTTCGTGAGCGCCGTTCGACAGCGGGGTGACCACCGTGAGTACCTCCCGGTGTGGGGCGCGATCGGGTGATCGGTCCGATCAAAGGTGATCGGGAACTCCGACCACGAAGATATTGGGGGCGCCCGTAGCGGCGGTGTGGACCTCGCGATGCGCGAGCTTAGTCGGCGCTTATCGGCGTAGCAAGCGATCCTCAGAAGATCATGAGGCGGCCGTCGGGCTCGAGAACTCGTCGTCTACCTTCTTCTCCGCCGTTCGCGGGGCGCGGCGAGCTTCTTTCCTTTAGCCCGCGGCGTGGTGGGGCGCTAGAGATAGCGCCTCGGGACTTGCGATCCGTGCTTGTGCAGCGGAGAACCCATGGATTCGAGCATGGGCGTCCATCAATTTCTCGAAGTGGTCGAGGCGGCGGTCGGCGCGCTGTTGCTGGCGAGCGGTCGGCCGTGGCGACCGCCAGGTCTCACGGATCGCTTCCGTGCGCTTCGTTTGTCGAGCGGTCGGAAGAACCGATTTGGGCCGGGCTCTGCTGGGCCTTTCCTCGCCGAAAATAGCCCTCGGCCTCCTCGCCGGGCGTGGTTGATGGCGATGTCGAGAGCTCCTTGGTGGTCTGGGCTTGGCGGCCAGGTTGTACACAAGGCCTTGCGGGGAGGTGCGTAGATGAATGCTCCCACGACATCGGCGTCGGAGATGTCGGGAGCTCGTTACCTGGCGGAAAACCGCGGATGTAGTCGGAGGGTTTCCACTGGCTGCTGTTTGCAGCCCTTGAGTCGAGGAGTTTCGAGCGCTTGTAAGTGCCACGGAAGTTCTTAAACGAAGGGCCTTCAAGTCGGTCGATCCACGATGGTTTTGGCGGCAAGTACTCGAGCGGGCTCGGGCGAATCTGTGAGGTAGATGGGAAGGTATTGGATGATGAAGGTCATCGTAGCTCCTCCCGCCCGACATGCGGCGGTAATCTTGAGCAGACACACACGGGTTTGTGGCCCGGTGTATTTGGCAATGTTGGTGGCGCTCGGAATCTGGCGGGGAAGTCGCTGGCGGATCCCTGGCGAAACGCCCATGATCGGGGCCGTCGGGGCTCGAGGCTGCGATAGTGGTGCCGCGCCCGCAACCCGTGAGTGGCGGCCTCTTCGCCATCTTTCTCGCGCCTCAAGGGTAAGCCGCGAATGTCGTAAACATCAGGCGTTAGCGCGCGGGCGGCGAGGCTGTTGTGGCTCGCGGTGCGGCGGCGCTTTGTCTTGGACCCATCCGCCGCCGTGATGCGGGCGGTGGCGGAGGTAGCTCGGGCGATAGGAGGCCGGGCGTGCATGTCTTTGCGACGCGTGCTCTGACCGGAGGTTTTGGTAGGTGGCCTTGGCCTCGGGTCGGTCGGCTCGGGAGGCCTCGAAGCGGCATGCGGCGCGTACGTTTGGTAGGCGTGGGAAGAAGTGAGGACCGTCGGACCCTTCCGCTTTCTTTGAGGTGTGCACGGCGCCAGCGTCTGCAGCGTCGCCCGAGCACATCGCGAGGCCTCGAGCCCCTCTGCTCGAGTTGGCACAGGCGGTCGGCTTCGATCCTTCGTTCCTCCAACTCTTTGCTTGTTGTTGGGCTCTCGGTGGTGAGTGCAGCGCGTTGATGCGCTCGCGTTGGCACTCCTCCTCCTGCGCTGAGTCGTCGGACGGGAGAGTCCGCGGCCACGAGGGCTGGCAATCGTCGGCAGGTGCCGCCATGTTGCACTCGCGAGAGTGCGCTGCGGCGGGTACTCGTCCCGGAGCTGGGTCGCGTCGGAAGAGTCTTCCGGCTTCGTGGATGGAGGCGGCGGTAGCCGACCATCGCCACCCGATCGCGAGCCTACGGGGTGACATGGTCACCGCCGGGCCTCTGGGAGTTTCGCCCGACGCGGCGAGCACTCCTCGGGTTCGGCCGGGAGCTGCGGGCGCTAGCCGGAGCTTAAAATCGCGGAGAGGGCGCCCAAGCTCTCGTGGCGCGCTGTCTTCCGAGAGGCAGCGGGAACAGCGTGAGCCCTCCGTCGGGGTGGCCAGTCGAGGCAAGCGGATCCGGTTCCCAGCGCGATCATGCCGTCGCGATGGGTGGATGACATCGGGAGATAAACGGAATCGGGAGATGGTGATGAAGGCGCGAAGGCCCCTACAGCGCGCAAGCGTCGGCGTTTTCGGGGCGCGGCAAGTAAATTTGTAAGTCTAGAAGTCGCGTTCCACTCCTGAATGGTTAGACTTCGTGAGTCCAAGATGTATCTTGGTTGGTGAAGGTCCCTACTCGATTAGTGTGTGGTGGTGTTGTATTACTCTTGAGTACGGATAGTGCACAAAGTTTTACAAGCGAGAATGCCAATGGCTTAGCGAGATGGGTTTGATAAGCGCTCTCTCCCTTTCTTGTTCTTGCTCGTTGCCCCTGAATCGTTTAGCCACTGCCTCCTTTTATCTACAGAAGGAAGGGCAGGTTACATCGAGTTAGGAGGAAAAGCGAGGTGACCTCGCTAGAGCTCGGTCCTTCGTCACGTGTGATTTGGCCGCCACCGTCTTGCCCATCTTTGGGTTGGTAGCCTTGGTGGTCGAGGAGGTTAGGTATTTCGGGAAGTAGCGTGCTTGCCTCTGTGATCCTTGCGAATCTTGGCGTCGAGTGCGTGGCGTTGGTCTTGCCTCGGGAGGAAGCGTGCGCTCGTCTTTGTCGTGGTAGTTGATGGGGTGGAAGCTTTGTCTTCTCTGATCACGGATCTTCTTGGGAAGGAGCCACCGCCCTTGTATAGTCGCTCACGATTGACCTTATTCGAGTGCGTGGCGGTAGGCGATGAGGACGACACGCGGCACTCGGCGTTCGTCACCTTGGTTTGGTTGGAGTCGGAGATCCGCCCGCCAAGAGGGGTCGGGGCTATTGTCTGAGTCGGTTCGCTTCCCGGCGGTCGGGAGCGGATGCCTTGCGTGATCTCATGAGCGATCGGTCGGCGGCGGGCGGCGCGGCTGTTGGTGGAGATATGCTTGAGGCCGCTGGCTCGTCGCTTCGAGCTGTTGGGGTATCCTTTTTATTAGTATTCGTCACATAGGAAAACGAAGCGCCCTCCACCAGAACCAGGCGATCCGAAGGCGAAGCGGGCGGCGCGCCGATCGTCGCGCGCATGCACAATGAGGTAATTCAAAGCCCGGCGGTTGAATGCCCGAGCGAAATTCGAGGCAGCCGTCGGATGTGTTAGGGCACACACTGCACCGTCGTTTAACCTAATCGGACAGACCAACCACTCGGGCCCAGTCACCATTCCCATCCAAGATCAACTCCCGACCGAATCTGCCGAAATCACTCGGGGGTTCAGGCGCTACTGACGAATACTTATAACAGGGGTACCCCAATGGCCCAAGGTGACCAGTAAGTGGCCTCAAGCACGACTCAAGCCCAGCGGGCGCTTCCGGCCCACTAACGACGAAGCACACCAAGAATCCACACGGACTTCCCTTCCGGCCGGCCAGAGGGAATGTCTCCGACCAAGCGGGGCTCCCGACCTCCGCCACGAGACATCCCTTCCCGACTTCGACCAAGCAGGGCTCCCGACCCTCGCAGCAGGTCGGGATCCCCTGACTCCGATCGTGCCAAGACAACCCCTGCCAAGGGCCGCGTGTCGAAGCCTCTACGAGACAACCGCCACGTACCCCACGAACGGGGTCAATCAAAGTGACTATACAAGGGCAAGTGGCTCCTTCCCGGAGGTTTAATGGTGACCAAAGTCATGCTCCGATCCCATCGGCCGTCGCATCTGATGCGAAGACCGCCCTCTCCCGAGGCAACACCCACGTCGGTAGCGGCAACGTCAACACCGTAAGGTTCGCGGAGGGCGGTCGCCGTTTCAGGAAATACCTAACCATACGACCGACTAAGCTACCGACCCGGCATGGGCAAGGCGAGCGATGATCGGTCGTGAGCGAAGGACCGAAGCTCCTAGTGTAGGTCGTCTCGTCCTCTCCCAATTCTCGATGTAACCTACCCCTTCCTTTCGTATAAAAGGAGGCAGGAACTCCCGTAGTAAGCAGAGGAGAGAGCGCCATCAAACCCATCTCGCTAAGTCATTGGCACTCTAAACATAAACTTTGTGCGATCATCATGATCTTGAAGAGAATACAACGCCACCACACGAGCTGGAGTAGGGATCTTGGCCGAACGGTATACATCTTGGACTTAGAGTCTAACCATTCAGGGAGTGGAACGCGCGACCCCTTAGACTTACAAATTTACTTGCCGGTGCTCGAAACGCCGACAAAAAGACAAAAAGGTAAAAGTAAAATTTTGAAAAAAATTGATATTAAATTTCCTGAATACTCTAGTGATTCATTTCACCTGTCAAATAAATTTTAATGCAATGGATAATGAATTGATTATTGAAATGACATCTGTTGACCCTTAAACAGTGCATGGTCAGGATTTTTAAAAAATATTCGAACATTATCCTCAGCTAAAAAATTTACCATGACATCCTAAAAACAGTTTTTACCTCTGGTAAAAATAGTAAAAATTAATAATTTCATTATTGCATTTTAAAATTCAAAAACATAAACCTTGAAAATCTGGAAAATGATATGTCAGAATTTATATAAAATAAATATGAAAGATTTTGATTTGAAATTTTTGTTAAAGAATTATTAACAAGTATTAAACTCTAAAAAAATGTTTTAAAAATGTTTAACATGATTTTCATCTTTAAATAAAATAAATTCATAAAAAGGATTTTTGGTCAATCAGTGATGTCAGAATTCTTATATTTTTTGGTAAAGTATTTTAACCTAAGATTTTTACCAGATGATAAGAATTATCTTTAGATCCCAGTAAAAAAGTTTTGAAAAATCTTGCAGTGCTTTGATAGCTCATTTATTGCGGTTCTTGAGCTATCCAAAGCAGTCTTATCTCCTTATCTCACTTTCTGTCACTGCCATGTGGGCCCGATTACTGTGTGGGCACCGTTCGCTGGCAGGTAATAGAAAACCCTCTCAGTCCTGGTCTGGTGGACCCCGACCCCACTGTCAGCCACTATTTCTTTTCCCCGTGCACCTCTTCTTCCTCCCTCAGTCGAACCGCCCTCTCCCGGTCTTTCTTCTCTTTCTCTTGATCGATTCAGTGAATCAGTTGCGCTGCCCTTGATCATTCATCGTCACGTCCATCCTCGAGAGCCTCACATCGTACCTTGCCCATTCTGTGCCTCTCTGCGCTAGCAAAAAATCGCGCCACATCACCATCTGAGCACAGAACCGCCTGCCATCTTCATCGCGTGTTCAAACACTTTAATGCCATTCATTGCCGCCTATATATACTGGATCAGCATCGCATTGAGCTCCCTGCCCTCTTGCCATTCCCTGACTTGACTCTTAAAGCCTGAAGCTTCCTTTTTCCTCGCCATTGCCACAAGAGCCGAAAGAGGAGAAAGTAGAAATTGAGCCAACCTAGTAAAAATCATTTAGATTGATTCAATCCAGAGCTTTGTAGTGCATCCTTGAATACTAATCAAGCTCCTTTTTTAGTTCGTTGTGCCTGCAGCACCTCCGCACCGTCGCCTTTCTTTTTCTTGGTCGGCGATCGATGGCAGCCTTCTTCGACCTTTCTCCGATCGCATTTTCAGGTGAAACGGACTGCAAACTACCCACTGGTCCTCATCATGTCCATGCCCATTGAAAATGCGCCAGATTTCTGAGCTTCTCCTAATCAGCCATGGCATTCACCGCACCCTTGTGGTGGTGACCTACTTCTCGTCCACCTCCGACCTAATCGGTACCGCCATTAGATGCGCAATGACCCACTAATGCTCATGGTGCTACCCATTCCGCACTTCCAGTGCTAGTTCATCTCCGACGAGCTGGAGTAGATCCTCCTCTGTCATGTGTTACTGATCGCTGGGCCCCTGTAGTCAGTCACTCTGGACGTCTTCGTGCTCGCGTGCGTATAGTCGCTGACTGTCGGACCCCACCGGTCAGGCACTCACGTGAGTACGCGGTTGACAGGCGGGCCGCCACTCTCAGCCGCTAAACCCCGCATTCGTGCAGTCTCTGGCCGATGGCCCCATCTTTTCAGCGATCGTGGCATATTCAAAAGGCTCGACGCGCGTAGTAGCGAAGGTGCTTTCCAATTGGGAAGGTGTATTTTGCTATTTTTGTTAGATTTTCCAAAATCTAGTCAATTCAAATAGCTATAACTTTTGAACCATAGCTCCAAATTGAATGAAATAAATTTCTAAAATCATCTAAAATCTGGTAGTTTCAGAATATGCAAAAAAATAATTTCGAAATGTGGACTGTGTGTTTTTTAAGATTTAAAATGTATGTGTAGGTTTAAAAAATGCTCTATATATGATTTTTGCAAATCAAGTCAAAATAAAATGAAATAAATTTTGTTAGAATCCTTATGCTAAGAGGAACTCATATATATAAAAACATTTACATTTCACCTTGTTTTGCATCATTTTCTAATAAAGTATATTCCAATGCATAAAAATGGTTATATGAATATAGATTGCAAAAAATAAATTAGGTTTGAGTAAAGTTTAACCTTATAAGCTAGTGTATCAGTATGGAACCTAAATATTCAAAAAGTATTTAAAATACTGTTTTAAAACTAATTGGTAAGTAGACTTTATCATATGATTATTAGTGCATAGATTCAAATATATATATATATATATATGAAGTCTTTTTTCTACTCCCGGGAGTAATTACTCCCTACATTGTATCTCACAACGTAGGGAGTATCTCGCGCAACGGAGAGTATGTACGTGTAGTATACGAGCATATAAGACTAGCTAGGTAGTACTTACATTTTTTCAGAGGTGATATGTATATTTTCTTTGGACATACTCCTTTTTATGTTCATATATAAAGGTATTTGTAAAATACGCTAAAAACTATGTATTCCCTTGCAATTTTTTCATGTGGTTCACATTGGAATATCTTATAATTAGTATATGAGTGTACCTAAAGTGATAAAGGAGTATTTCAAGTTCGTTTAGGTAGTATTTCGGAGATGAGAGTAACTACACCCTGATGAGGACATAACTCCTATGGATACAACTTTAACTCTTGGTCCAATAACACGAGCCTGAGCAAAACAACTCAATTACAAGGTGAGCTCGTTCTTACGTGATAATACTTGTTCTAATGAGAATGTGCTACTGTATAATTTTTCTTGTGATGTGTTGTTACTTAGGAGCATGGGAGAGGAGATGCTAACTCAAGGAGACTTCATACACAACTTGAACACCTACAAGCCACGTTCAACTAAAGTACAAGCCCAATTGATGCTGTCCATGCACTTCAATTCAGATTACAACTCGTCTCGGAGTCAGCATGACAGCGCCGGACTAAAAAGGCCATAACTTCGTATGAGGAAGTTATGGCCTTTTTAGTCCGGCGCTGTCAGGCTGACTCCGAGACGAGTTGTAGTCCGAATTAAGTGCATTAGTACAATATTTTTCTACAATGTATTAATATAGTATATAAAGCATCGTTAAAACACAATTCAAATATATTAAAGCATCACAATATTTGGTTTTTACAATAGTTCGTTTACAAATATAGTCCAACTACTCCGCCAAAATCTAGAAAGAATCAAACTATATTTGTAAACGAACTATTGTAAAAACCAAATATTGTGATGCTTTAATGTATTTGAGTTATGTTTTAACGATGTTTTATGTACTATATTAATAAACTGTAGAAAAATATTGTATAAAAATATATAATGCACAAAAAATATGCAATAAAAATATTTGGTGCACGACTTATCACTACCGATCTGTCCAATAACTGACAGTGATATATATATATATATATATATCACTGCCAGTTCTTAGTACGAACCGCCAACTGCCAGTCATATAGAACATCACTGCCGATTGTAGGCCGAACCAGCAGTGATACACTTATCACTGCCGGTACGTGAGCCAACAGTGATAATCTCGAGTATCACTGCCAACCAATCACTACCGGCTCTAATAACTGGTAGTGATGATGTTTTGGAGTCGGCAGTGATGTACTGTTCTGTAGTAGTGTTAGTAAATAGTACGGTCTAGCTAGCCACTTCATTTCAGCCGAAGGAGCGTCATACAAAGTACGCCAATTTAACACCGTGTAAGGCTCGTATATTCGTGACCCGTCACATAGATTTGTGGCGTATCCCAAATCAAATTCGCTAATTATATACAACAAGGATCTATTTGAAATACATGAATTTTCACACAAAGTAGTTTAATTCCTGTAGAACTCTAGGTGGCCGCTTAAGGCACACCTCCTTTGGACATGAGTGCCAATTTACGTCTCCCAAAATGGCATGATTGCTTCCAGATAGGCTTCAAAACCTTATCAGGAAATTGATCCTATGTCGTAGTATACTATTAAAGTCGTCTCTCAGAAAAGAAAGATGACGCTTTCAACTTTTTCACCAGATGAATATCCAATCTTAAAATAGCAGCAGTAATTGGCCGATATTGTTGGTCGTTCATTCCACCCGCAGTGGCTTAATGGCATCACTTAGGATGCGTTTGGTTGGTGGGATGATGTTGAATGGGATGAGATGGTTCTGTATCATTTGGTTCCATTATTTTGGGTGAATGGAATGGTTCAGCATCTACAGAGAATATTCCTCAAATTTGTATCACACCGTCCAGGATGGGATGGTTCCATTCAAGCAACCAAACGCATGGATAATATTTTTCTTGAACCATCTCATACACGTACCACTTGGTACAAGTAACCAAACACACCCTTAAAGACCTAAAAACACGCCTCCTGTTCAGAGATTTCTATAGTAGTACAGCACCACATTCACTCACTATAGTTATGAAAATTCTTTTACAAATAAATAAATGAACAATCAAGAAATACTTGGACTATAGAAAAGCTGACACTACTACAGAATGTTACATCACTATCGCTTCATCTGTGTCGGTTCTTAAGTTTTTAGGAAAAAATGATTGTGACAGATGACTTAGGAGAGGCATTACTAATAATCACTATCGGTTCTCAGGTTAGAAGTGATTGTGATGTAGCACTTGGAACATCACAATCGGTTCTTATGCGAGAAGTGATAGTGATGTGCATTATCATCACTATCGGTTTCCACATAAAAAATGATAGTGATGAGCACGTACACATCACTATCGGTTCTTATGTGAGAAGCGATAGTGATGAGAATACTCATCACTATCGCTTCTCACATAAGAACCGATAGTGATGTGTACGTGCTCATCACTATCACTTTTTATGTGGAAACCGATAGTGATGATAATGCACATCACTATCACTTTTCGCATAAGAACCGACTGTGATGTGCATGATCACATCACTATCGCTTTTTATATGAGAACCGATAGTGATGTGCCTCGTTAGGTTATTTATATCACTCGAGCTGGACTCTTCTCTGTTATTGTTCCAGAGGAGATTTCTCCGCTGCCACTCGAAAAATAGCTCATATTCTGTGGTTGGAAGCAATACTTGGGTGAGAAAATTTGAAATCCTCAAGGGTGGGTGTTAAGAGGGTAAATTTGAAGCCCTAATTTGAGGAGATTTCCCCTCATTTTGCATAATTTACTGTTTTCTTCAAAATATGAGCATTCCTTTAAACCCCTTTAATTTTGCACTTTGTAATTTTGATATGTCGCGAAGAAAAGTTTAGATTGCACTAGTATTGTGTATGTCCTATCAGATTTCACACCATTTATTTGACAAGCACACATGTATTTAATTATCTTAATTTCTAGTGCTTTGATATTAATATGGAATTATTATTCTTTGTCACCGATGAATGTTAGAGTTTAGGTTTGCGAACCTCGTCTCCCATTCGAGGATGCTTGTTTATAAATATACCGAACAAAATGGCATATTTATAAGCGAGCAGCCTCGAATTGTCCATGTTCTTTGGACAGTTCGAGGATATGTGCTTTGGGCAAGTTCCTGAGCTGTGTTGTACAACTGCAGAGTAGATTTTGGTAGCGTCTCCTGGTATTCTCGGATACACACCCTCTTGACATGTTGTCGAGGCGTGTATATGGAGAATAGCGAGATCTTCCAAATTTTCTCTGAGTTATACAACGGCTTACGAACTTGTCCGAACCACATATCCTCGAATGGGATTAGGACCAAACCTATTTAGAGATTAGGAGTCATCGTTGGTACCCTTGTTTTGTTTCATTGTAGTCAAAAGATTTGTAAGCTACTGCACTATATAATTAGATTGTTTAATATCATTGTTCATGTTAAAAATGAATGTCTCCTATCTAGGAAATTGGAAGCTCTAAACCAGGGAAGAATCTAGGTATCGATCGGGAGTACATATTTCATATATCTTGCAGGAAATTGTCCTCTATTTTGCAAAGGTAATATTAATTGAAATGATGTCTCAATATTTCAAATAGGTAGCTTGCTGTCGCTTCAGTTTTTGCTTAATTTATTGTGTGAAGTTTAATTGCAGATGAACCGTAAGGAATGGATGTATGACAAAAGTCGTGTGAGTCTGAATTTGGAGGGTGTTAAGGAGTTCAAAAAGTTGCGAAGAGGACATGGTGAGGAGGGGTGTAAGCTTCATATATGTCCTTGCATTGATTGCACCAATCTGAGAAGATTTAACAACTCAGCTCAAATTGAGGACCACCTGATTCGATATGGCTTCGTGAGGAATTACATGTGTTGGATCCATCACGGGAGACAGTAGAACCTGCGCCAGATGCAACGAAGACACGGTGGAACCGGATGACGAGCTGCAGTTTGATATGTTTGAGGAGGAGAATTTGGAGCAAATGTTGCGGGATGTGGAGGGTAATTACACGGAAAGAGAGTTTGAAAAGTTTAAAAGCTTGATGGAAGACGATGCCAAACCACTGTTCACAGGTTGTAAAGCAGAATACACCAAGTTGGGTTCGGTCCTTGCATTGTTCGAACTGAAGGCAAAACACCGTTGGACAGATACAAGTTTCAATGCACTTCTAGTTCTTCTATCGGATCTGCTTCCGGAGGGAAACGAGTTGCCAACAAGCATTTATGAAGCGAAGAAGCTATTGTGTCCTATGGGAATGGAAATAGAAAGGATACATGCATGTCCGAATGATTGCATCTTGTACCGTAATGCACATCAGGAGCTGCACATTTGTCCAGTTTGCGGTGTAGCTCGGTACAAACAAAAGGAGAAGCGTAATGATAAGAAGCGTAAGAGCCGGGGCAACGACGGTGAAGAGGTCACTAAAGGTGCACCTGCCAAGGTATTGTGGTACTTGCCCATCATTCCCCGTCTAGAGCGGTTGTTTACAAATCCTAGAGAGGCAAAATTGTTATGTTGGGATTATGAGTCTCGAAAGGAAGATGGCAAGCTGAGACATCCTGCTGATTCGGCTCAATAGAGAAACATCGATTGGAAACATGAGGAGTTTAGTGCCAAAATGAGGAACATAAGATTTGGGTTGAGTACCGATGGAATGAATCCATTTGGTAACATGAGCAGTCGTCACAGCACGTGGCCAGTTCTGTTGTGTATCTACAACCTCCCTCCTTGGTTGTGCATGAAGCGGAAGTATATCATGATGTCATTGCTAATCTCAGGACCCAAACAACAGGGAAATGATATTGATGTATACCTTGCACCACTGATCGAGGATTTGGTAAAATTGTGGAATGAGGGGGTCGTGGTGTGGGATGCATACAAAAAAGAGCATTTCACCCTACGAGCTATGGTATTTTGCACTATAAATGATTTCCCGGCCCTTGGTAATTTAGCGGGCTACACAACGAAAGGAGCCAAAGCGTGTTCTATTTGCGAAGAGGAGACTGAGAGCCTATGGCTGCCAAACTCCAAGAAAACTGTGTATATGGGTCACCGTAGGTTTCTACCTCGAAGTCATCGATACCGTAAGATGGATGACAAATTTGATGGGAAGAGAGAAGTCCGATTGACACCGTAGCCTATGAGTGGTAGGCAAGTATATTCACGTGTACAGGATATCGATGTACAGTACGAAAAGAGCCGTAAAGCTGTTCGTTCTAGGACCATTTGGAAGAAGAGGTCAATATTTTGGGACTTACCGTACTGGAAGGAGTTAGATGTCCGGCATTGTATTGATGTCATGCACGTTGAGAAGAATGTCTGCGACAATTTGGTTGGCATCTCTTGAACATACCGGAAAGACCAAGGATGGTGTGAATGCTCGTCGCGACATGGCCTACATGGGAATAAGACCCAGGCTTGCAGTGATAGAGGAGGATGGAAAAGGTCCGTACATCCCCGCTGCATGCTACACCCTGTCCAAGAAGGAGAAAGAAGACCTTTGCAAATGTTTCCAAGGTATTAAAGTTCCATCTGGCTTCTCCGCGAACATTCTGAAGCTTGTGTCCATGGGTGATTTGAAGTTGCTAGGCATGAAGTCTCACGATCGCCATGTGTTGATGACCCAAATGCTCCTGGGCAATAAGAAATATTCGCCAGAGGATGTCGATTTGTAATCACGAAGTGTGTTATTTCTTTAATGCGATCTCCGCAGTTATTGACCCCGATGTGCTAGACAACTTACAAAGTGAGGTGGTGCAGACTCTATGTCAGCTTGAAATGCATTTCCCACCATCGTTCTTCGACGTCATGGTCCACCTTGTTGTTCACCTCGTCAGAGAGATTAAGATATGTGGACCGGCATTTCTACGTTACATGTATCCGTTCGAGAGGTACATGGGTATATTAAAATCCTACGTGAGGAATCGGTCGAATCCTGAGGGTAGTATTGTCGAAGGTTATGGTACTAAAGAGGTTCTTGAGTTCTGCGTGGACTATCTCGGGAAAAGACAAGCAATCGGTGTTCCTCTATCTCGCCATGAGGGCAGACTTGGTGGCAAAGGAACCGTTGGGTCGAAACTAAGGAGGCCACGGTTTGATATGTATTGCAAAGCGCATCTAACAGTCTTGCAGCACAGCGCAGAAGTTGCAGGGTACATCGAGCAGCACAAGTCGATATTACGAGAAGAGAATCCACATATGGATGAGCTTTCCATCATGCGAGAACACAACGATAGATTTCTCACATGGTTCAAACAAAAGGCGAAGGTCTCTATTAGTGAGACTATCAAATGGTTGGCTGATGGACCTAGATTTAGTGGCGACGATGACACACATGGAGGAAATTACATGCGTGTAGATCATCAAGAAGGGTTGTATTGTAAATAAAATGAGTACGTCATTGTATCAGTTGCTACGTGTTTGAAATATTCGTATTGTACATAACTGTAGTTTTGTGTTTGCACTGCACGTATCAAACTTTTACAATTCTTGTCAATGGATTGTGGTATGCAGCTACTTAATGCAAGAAAAATAAGGCACTATACAACAAATCATTTCTCGAAATTTTCAAAATACTTGTCCTTCATTTGAGAAAGATTTGACTTTTTCTCTCTTTGATCAAAAATCATGCCTACAAAGTGAATTTGGCCTTCTTTTTTCAATGCTAACTCTTTTTCCAAAATCCTTTTTGGAAAATATTTGTAGTATCACAAAGTATGTTCCTGCAAAATTTGAAAAAATTCCAACTATGTTTGCAAAAGTTATGGCCTTTTCACTCTTTGAACAGATATTTCTAGCTACAAGTTCAGAATTAATGGTTTGTCTGGAAAACAAATAATGCAGTGAATAACATTTGTGTCGGTTCTTATAGGAAAGCGATTGAGATACACACTCAGTTTTTGAAATGAAAACATTATGTTCTTTGTGTTATTTGTGTCGGTTTTCGGAGTAAAACCGATAGAGATATTTCCTTATTTGTGTCGGTTTGTGCAAAAAACCGATTGAGATATGTAATCAGTTTTGTAAATGAAAACATAATAGTGCTTTTTGTCATTTGTGTCGGTTTTTTCAGTGAAACAGATAGAGCTATGCTGTGCTGACTCATCTGTGTCGGTTTTATAAACAAACCGATTGAGATAAGAACTCAGTTTTCGAAATGAAAACATTATGTGCTTTGTTCCATTTGTGTCGGTTTTTGGACTAAAACCGATAGAGATAGTTAAATATTTGTGTCGGTTGGGGAAAAAAACCGATTAAGATATAGGATATGGAACCCGCGGTTTTGTAAATAAAAACATAAGAGTGCTTTTTGTCATTTGGTTTTTCTAATGGAACCGATAGAGATATGATCTACTGACTCATCTGTGCTGGTTTTAGAAAAAAACCGATTGGGATATGGATTCAGTTTTTGAAATGAAAACATAATAGTGCTTTGTGTCATTTGTGTCGGTTTTTCGAGTGAAACCGATAGAGATATGTCTCATTTATGTCGGTTTGGAATAAAAACCGATACTAATGTTTCACTATTTTTTGTGTCGGTTTCTGCATTAAAACCGATACTAATGTTCCTATATTTTTTGTGTCGGTTTTTTGGTGGGAAATGACAGTATTTGCCCTCGAACCGAATTAATACTGCCCAATCGCCAATTACATCTCGCGTGTACTACTTTTTCCCCGCCCACGCGCCCTGTAGACCTAGCTTCCCGCCGCCTCATCCACCCCGCCGCTGCTCTGACCGGCGTCGGCTCCTCCCCCCCTGACGCCGCCCGCGCTCCCTCTGCTGCCGACTCCGTCCACACCACCCCCACGCCTCGCCGCCGCCGCCGCCTGCGTGCTCTCTCGCCGCCAACACCGCCCACGCCACCCCACGCCTCCGACCGACGCCGCGGTGCCGCCGCGCTCCTCGCCACCGACGCCGCCCACGCCACCCCACACCTCGACACCGACGCCGCCGGTGCTTGCGCTCTCTCTCGCCCGGCGCCGCCCACGCCACCCTCCACGCCTCGACGCTAACGCCACGGTGCCGCCCGCGCTACCTCTGCCGCCGACGCCATCCACGCCACCCCCATGCCTCTAACGCCGACGCCGTCGGTGCCGCCCGCGCTCCACCGGTGACTCCCTCCACTCGCTCCACCGGTGACTCCCCCCACTGCATGGATCACAAACGCTCATTTGTGTTGTTGCAGAATATAATGTTGCTATATTTTTCTGTGAAATAATAATGTTGCTATATTTTTCTGTGAAATAATAATGTTGCTATAATTTGCATCTAACAATTGCTGCATATGGATCAGTTTTAGTGTACTGCTAGAAACTAGTGTTAAATTAGCAAGCAGATACCACTTTGATTGGCTTTAGTGTACTGCATCTGCCAAATGCTGCATATGCTTTGTTTCCTTTTGTCTCCTGCTGCTGTGACTGGCTTGTCATCCTCTGCTCTACTCTACTTTGATTTGGTGTGCTCTGTTCGAACAGGCACAGGCTGTTGCTTGCATGGTGTACTAGTAGAAACCCCCTGAAATAATTGGCCTCTATTAGGTAGTAGCAACTGGAAACAGAGAGGCTTGTGTAGATGACTGGTTCTGGGTAGCTAGCTTCTTTGGAGATTCTTTCTTTCTGAAGGCAGTCAGTTTCTGCTTGGTCAAAAGGCTTGAAACTCTCTTTCAAAAAAGGCTTGAAACCCTGATGAAAAGAAAAACAGCGGTTCTTGATCTTCTTGGTATACCAATGAGCAATGTCGACTACGTAGTAGGTGAACTCTTGTGGTAGTGTTGCTTCCTTTTGTTTTCACTGTCAAAGATGTTCTGGACATGTGCTCACTTTTGGTTAAAACAGGAGGCTTTAGTAATGCTCGACACAAGCCATTTGAGATTATTTAGTATAAAGTTAGCTTAGAAATGTATGGTTCCTTACTTCCAACAGCCAAATTTTGTGAATTTAGTAACATATTGAGATTATTTAGTATCAATCAGTAAGTGATATCTTCTCATTCAGTGCAGAGTTTATAATGTTTCCTTTACCGATTTCAACCTCTCACGGAATTTTAATTGTCTTTTGGCCATGTTTTGTACGCACCACCTATATGTATGTAGTGGTGCAGTTTTCATTATTTTCTCATATGTGGTTATTTACTCGTCATATTATTATGCAGCTTTTGACTCTGTTAATTGAGATCGTTATTTCAAACATAATTGCATATTATTTTTCTTTTTCATCTCAGCATATGCTAGAGTTTAGGTTGCGTAACCTACGTCTCCCGTTCGAGAGTGCTTATTTATAAATATGCTGGAATAGCATATTTATAAGCAAGCAGTCTCAATTGTCCACGTATTTTGGATAGTTCGAGGATATGTGGTTGGGCAAGTTCTTAGGTCGTTGTACAACTCACGAGTAGATTTGGTATCAGTATCCTCGTGTTCTCGGATACACACCCCTCTTGACTAGTTGTCGAGACGTGTATCTGGAGAACAGCGTGGAGATGCTGCCGAAATTTTCTCTGGAGTTGTACAACGGCTTAGGAACTTGCTCGAACCACATATCCTCGAATGGGATTAGGACCAAACCAATCTAGAGATTAGGAGTTATCGTTCGTACGTACGGAGTAAAGGTCAACATACGGACCTTTCTTGAAGATCATTCATTCATCTATTACTCTACTGCAATATTCAGCTACCAATTGCTTTATCTCATGTCCAATATATGACCATGTCAGATAAGAAAACTCAAAATGTCGCAATTAGAGAGTATTGGCTCATCGCCAGACAGAGTAGACGGTGCTCCTGTGGGGCCGAGCCAACTTCCATGTGTCGAGCCGAGCCAAGTTCCAACTGTCGAGGGGCCGAGGAAGGTGAGGAAGGCCCGAGGACCGAACAAAGGGGCCACAGGGAGAACGCCGCAGGTTCTCCACTTCAGTGCCACGGGGGTTTGCACGGGTCCTCGGAAGTACAAGGGGCGATACCGCTCATTCCTCAGCCAATTGGCGAGGGAGAGACTACCCATAACGGTTAAGGATTGGAGAAAGGAGGTCAGCACCGAGCAGAAGAACCGGCTGTGGGCAGAGGTTAAGGGAAAATGGATTATAGAAGAGGAGGATGAAAACAATGCCGAGAGGTACGCCTTGAAGAGGATGGGTGTGGCTCTGAGGCACTTCAGGGTCTACATGCACAGTGTGTACGTGCTGAAAGGCCATACACCGTTCGAGAGGTATCCGTTCGTGACTCCCGATGTTTGGGACGAGTTCAGGAGGATCAAGGGGACGCCCGAGGCAGAGGAGCTGAGACAGAAGAACGTTGCTACCCTGAGGCAAAACACGCATGCGCACCACCTCGGTTCAGGTGGCTACGAAGGGAAGAAAGCAGAATGGGCGCGACTAGCCGAGGAGTGCGCGATCTCCGGGACAGCGATGCCTTACTCGCACATATGTGAGGAGCGGGCATGTGACTGGGTATGAGCGAGGACAAAGAAAACCGCGGACGGGCAACTGGTAGTAGCAAACCCCGTCACTGCGCAAGTCGTCTCCACCATCGTAAGATATAAAACTTAGTACATTGCAGTCAACCATTCTTGTCGTATTTCAGATCTAATTCATACTCGCTTCTTGCAGGAGGAGGTATCGCAGAGGAAAGAGCAGGGGAACTTTGTTAGTCAAGGGTCAAATGACATCATCCTCGCCGATCGGAAGCCCGACCATCGTGGTCGGGTACTTGCGCAGGGCGGGCATACGAAGAAGTCCTACTTCCAAGATGACGCTGGGAGTAGCAGATCGAGATCTTGGGAGGCACGCGTGGAGCGCCTCAAGGACACGCTCAGGGAGCAGCTCAGGGAGGAGATCAAGGAGGAGATGAGGGGGGAGATGACGGCACGTGAGGAGGAGATGAGGAGGGAGATGACAGCACGTGAGGAGGAGATGAGGGGGGAGATGACGTCACGTGAGGAGGAGATGAGGGTGGACATGATGGCACGTGAGGAGCGCCTGAGGGCCGAGATGATGGCGATGAACTCCCAGAGTCAGAGCTAGATGCCCCCGCCTACCGTACAGAAACCTGTGCCCCCACCAAGTAGCCGCGGTTGCAAAAATGATAAGTCCGGTCCCTAGCTGAAGGTAATAATTAATTTTGCTTAACTTAAAGGTGCGGGGGTAACTTCGTATGTTTTCTCTCAAGTTGCGCACTTTTTGCAGGCGTCTACCAAGTGCCAGCTCACCCTGACGGAAGACGGATTTCCTGTTGAGGCTGCACGCGGGGTTGCATTTCCATGCAAGGAGACCGACACGGTGCATGGTTAGCCTTTGGGGAAGGGCTACATGAGGGTCCAGGTGGACTACGTCCATGAAGCCTTCTTATCACATGTGCTCGAGTTCCCCCCCAACGAAGACATCACCAGTCTCGGGCAAGCGCTGATGTCGTTCATCAAGTGACCCACGACAGGCGTCGTACTGGTCAAGGTAAAAGTCCCTCACGTCTCATGTACCATTCCAGTAGTATTGTAACAAGTGATGACTCCTGCGCAAAGTACAGAGCTGGTGCATAAAAGGACTAGAACGACAACCACAGAACCACTAGAGGCCTCTGCTAAAAAGGCAAGGCTCAGAAAGGACACAGCGCCCCCTCAAGTACATGAAAAGCTCACTGCCCCGGTCTCAGAGAATCCTTCGGCCCAGAAAGGAGAGCCGGCACATGCCACGGAGAAGCCTTATGAATTCAAGGCCTATGTACATTGACAGCCCCTTCTGCCTTCCAGCAAATTGAATGCTCTAGGCATATGGACTCGACAGCTCCATGGATGGTAAGTTGACAAAGTGAAAGAGAGCGAGCGTGTCGACTTCAATGTTAGATACAGAAAGGGACATTTCCACCGCGAGGAGGATGGGACATTCCCAGTTAGTTTTGAGGATCTGTTCCGTCTGTACCAACTGATAGCCATCGATATTTCTACTATACGATCCTGTACGTTGTGAGTATCGCACCACGTTGCACGACCTTATGACTTCCATAGGATTTTGCATTACGCTTTTTAACATTCAATGCGAATTGCAGGGCGATGAGGCAGTGGGTCGTGACGAATCGACAACTAGTTGGGTTTGTCGACCGTGAGCTTGTGTCCGCGACGATGGCTAGGCTTCAACCGGAATGGGTTGCCGGCTACATCAAGAGGGCATTGCAAGCTGAGTCGAAGAAGGACTTCATTCTACTCCCATACCACGAGGAGTAAGTGCTACTTCACCGTTCAATTACTTCTACGCACTGAAACCGTATGTGAACTTATTTTCTTCGCTACATACGATTTAATAAGCAACCACTGGGTTCTACTCGTGCTCCTTCCAAGTGACAACAAAGTGTACACTTTTAATTCGATTGATAAGAGACTGATGGCCTACACGATCAAGCCTCCTTTGGAGCAGTAAGTGCACCACTCTTATCTAACATTTTCTGTATTTAACTACGTTCATTATTTTTTTACTCAACGGCATCTCTCCAATGTATATAGGGGTTTCAAGCAATACGTCGAAGCAGGAGGGACACACGACAACAAAAAGGGCTCCAAGCTGGAGTATGTTCGCTTCAGGGTACAAGTGGCTGTCATATATAAGATTTAGATTTTCTGACATATTTTCTTCATCTCTTAATTTATTTTTCTTTCTTCACAGTGTCATCAACAGGGCTGTGACGATCGTTGTGGTTTGTATGTCATGCAACACATGGTGATCTTGATTGCTGGCTCAGACCGTTTCCCTAAGGTAGTACATGCATTATTATACAATTAGTCTTTCACATAGAAATTTGAAAACTTAAATTAGAGCACTTGTTTCTATTTTGCAGCATACCAATATCCCTCAGAAGAGTGTAGACAGCACTGCACTCAACAAGATACGAGACCACTATGCCAGTGGTACTGGATAGAATGCTTGTCGGAGGATGGACGGTTTAGAGATCCCGAAAGCTCCTACTGGACTAGATGTGAACAATATTACATATCTGAATGTGATTGCATGTGTACTTATGGTTAAGCATGTTTACGTTCTATTTTGTTAACGAATGTGATATGTGTTTGTTGTAACAAAGTGTTATGTTCTTTGAATGTGATATGTTGTCTGTAATTTCTGTGTGAATGTGTGCATATTGTGTGGAATATGTGCTGATTGGAGGGTGAATTAGAAATAGCACACCACACCCCTTCATCTCTGTCGGTTCTCACAAGAAAATGATAGAGATGTGACGGTCATCTCTATCGGTTCTTTGAAAGAAGCGATAGGGATGATGAACTCATCCCTATCGCTTCTTACAAAGAACCGATAGAGATAATACCCTCATCTCTATCGCTTCTTATAAAGAACCGATAGAGATGACCGCCTCATCTCTATCGGGCGAGAACCGACTGTAATAATGCCGTCTCATCTCTGTCTCATGACTTTGTGTCACCACCAGAACCGACTGTGATGATAAAAAAGAACCGATTGTGATGTATATTTGTGTAGTAGTGTGAGGCACATCAAGCTATTTGAGCGTGGCCCAAATTTCGACATGATAAGCTCGTCCCTAATGTAAAGCTTGACCTTGATCTTCAGCCTAAATTTGTCGAGCTCGATCGACCTTACTTGAGTTCCAATATTATTATGCAATTGTGATCGTTGGATTATTCCCACGGCCATTTGAGCCGCAATCAAGCTTATTGGAGTTTTCCTTGAGGAAAGCTTGGTGCATTTCAGTAACAAGTTTTGTATAGAAGTTTAACACCCCGCTCCATTAATATGAAGACCCATATGGCCTATGTTGGAGTGGTGGTGTGATTAGTCCCCATTGCTTCTCTAAAGTAAATTATAGTAGCATATAATGCTTGTTGAGTCCAAACATAGCACCTCTGGGTTAACCCTCTTATACTAAACAAGGATGAATTAAGGCATAAAAATAAAAGGGGCTAATTCCCCCAAACCCTAACTCCCCCTTCCCCCACCCCTTTTGGCCGCACCCTTCCCCTTCTCCCAGCTGCACCCCCCTTCTCTCCCCCATCCAACAGCCCTCAATTTCTCTCCTCCCTTAGCAGCCCTCCTCCCCTCCCCAAACTCTAGCCGTCTCTTCCCCCACCACAGCCGCACCCCTTCCTTTCTCCTCTCCTGTGGTAACCGCTGCTTCCCTCTTGAACCACCTTTGCTGCTGCCCTTGGTGGTGTCAAGGGTCGTGGAGAACCTAGGGCTGGAGGTCAGATCGTGAGGAGGAGCAAGGAACGCACGATCTAAGGGAGAATGACAACGTCGCCGCTCCATCGAATCTTCGGGTGTAGTTATAACCCGTACTATGATTTTGTTGTATTGGTGCTGCGATGAGGAAGTGCTATGGTTGTTTCCCTGGTGGGCGTGGGTTGGGGTGATCATCGGATTGGTTTTGGAGAAGGTACAGTTTCGGGCAGATTGCTGGTTAGATCTTCGGGTTGAATTTTGGAGCACCTATGGTCAGTTTCAAAGGGTTTGTTAGTTGTGAACAATGTAGATATTTGTCTAAAGTTTCAGTAGAGTATAAGAAAGAAAAATTTGGTTTAGCGGTTTAAAAGTTATGACCTGCTGAAGCTCGTTGTCCAGAAGTTCATCGCTGCTAGAAGTAGTCGTGGTAATATGCAGATTAGGGCTCTTTAGTGGATGAATTAAATTATCTCTATAACTAAATAAATCTATATAATTTTCTATAGATTCCAAAAATATCATGATTTGCTATATTTGGAGTTGTACAACGAAATTGTGAAGTCTTCTATCCAGTGAGACGATAAATCAATTTTCAGGGCTAAAATCGAGAGATTTGATGAATTAATTAGTAAAGATGGATAAGTAGAAAATTATGGATAATACTCTTTAGTTTTTATAAAGTACATGATTTTCCATGTTTGGGCCCTTGAGCTAGGAGTTATGGTCTTCCAACCACCAGGACAGCAAAGGGGTGAGCTATCCAGTGAGTGAGAAGATTAAAAAAAGGTTTGCGCGTATGTGCGATGTCGTTATGTTTGATGTTTATACTATTGGTGCATGATTTATTTTGGGGTAAATATAAATATTTATTGCAGGAGGTGTGACTTTGGGAGTGGCTTCAACCTCACGCCACTCCGTTCCCCTTATGTAAGGAGGCAAGTGCTTGGTAGAACAATAGATGGTTGTTTATTTTTGCTCTTGATTATCTAAATTTACTCGTCATGCTATATTAATATGATATGATATAATGATGATGACAAGTACAAAAATTGGATGGCCACTTGGTAATGTTAGTATATGGTGAATGATTATGGGAAAGTATTGCATCACTTGCCTTCACATCATGAAAAGTACATATTAGCTAGGTCTATGAAAAAGTCATATAACTAATCTGGAGTACATGCACCAGATCGGTGAGGAAGTTATATGACTAGGTTCTAAGTGCTCTTTAGTAAGGCCTACTTCAGTAGGACCCCTCCACGGAATGGAGGGGATGAGATGGTGTGACATTGATGGGTGTGCACTGAGCTATACTGGTATAAGCTATGAGATGTGCATATGAGCATACATACATATTTGCATTGCATCACTAATGATGAATGATGACTAATGGATGAATGTGATAAATGGTTATGTTATTGATTTGTGGATGAATCCAAAGATGACTAATGAGATAAAATATGGTAAGTGATTATATTATTGAGTCATAGACTCATTCAAATATGGTTAATGAGGTGAATGTGACAAATGGCTTTTGTATTATTGTATTATTTATTTGCTGAGTCATGGACTCACCCTTGCTTTCTTTAATGTCTTAGGTAAACATGGAAGGCGACATACTGTAACAGCTCGAAAAGTATGAAAGCAATGTATAGTGACTTAGCATGCTTTTAAATGCATTTTTGGATTTTCTACTGGATTTATTTGTTTTGGAATTTATTTGGTACATTTAAAATTTCCTTTTTCTCCAATATAGGACATTCCAAAGAAACTTATAAAAACTTCAAGTAACCTAACCTGAGAAATAATTTTATAAAATACTATAGAACCTGAGATGAATAAATATAAATTTTTCAAAAAAAATTCACAAAATTTAGATGCCTCAAAAATTCAATTATAGCTCAAAAACAATAAATTTCAGGAATTATAGTTTAAAAATTACAATAGAAAAATGAGCGAAACCAAGGAAAATGGAACCCTCAATTGTTGGTCTATCTGCACAAATTTTCTTAATCATCTAAAGCCACTAAAAGACAGTCACAAAAAGCCAAGCCGAAATGAATGAATTCTGGGAAAATTTGCACAGCTAGATTATGCCCGCGACCTATTCGATGATTTGCCTCCATGCCGCTGTTATTCCTGGTGGGCGGCGCTGGCCAGGGACCCTACAGACTAGCCTCTCTCTGTTACCTCCCCTCTCTCTGCCCATGTTGTAGTGGGACGTCGGCCAAGCCACGCGCGAGCACGTAGAATTCGCTCACCACATGGCTCACCTCGCTGACTTCGCCGTGTGCCCATCCCGCACCTTGCGTTTAAGCCAACTTGGAGCTCACCTAATGCCTTAGCTCAGCCGCACCTCGCCCCATCACCCGTGAGCACGCTGTGCGCTCAGGACACCGAGCTCGAGGATGAGGCAGGCGAGCACGCCCTCATGCAAATCATCATCGGGTGAGCTCGCCATCCAAGTTCTATTTGAGACAAGTTGTTTCTCAGTTCACTAATGTAAGATCGAGGATGCCGACTAGAGGGGGGTGAATAGGCGGCTATAAAAATTTCTTCTATGATTAAAGTCTCACCTAAGTACCCTTATGTCAAAACCTAAATGATAATAGATGCGGAAACGATAAACTAAAGTTTTGACAATTTAAAGCCTAAATCAACTAGGCTCACTAAGTGCACTAGCTAATTATGTCTCTACTCAGGAATATAAAATTCTAAAGACAATCAAGCAATTTAATTCTAGAAATGTAAATTGCAACAATATAAATAGAGAATTGAAAGAAAACACAAAGAGACACACTGACGTTTTACCATGGTGTTCGGAGACTTGTCGGTCTCCCCTAATCCACGTTGAGGCTAGCCCAAACCTCTATGGACTGGCTCCACGAATTGAGCACCCGCCTCGATTCCACTAGTGGTAGCTCTTTCCCCCTTCGGGTAGGCGAGCTCCGACCTTCACAACTTTGCCGGGCCTTCTCACAATCTCCTTGAGAAGGTCACCACGCACGACGCCTCCACACGCCGTCTAGGTGTCGGCAAACACCAAGAGTAACAAGTCAAGCCCTCTAGCTTGATCCTCACCTAGTGCAACACATGCACAAGGATGCTCACCGTATGCAACACATGCACAAGGCTTCCCTCAAGTGCAACACATGCACAAGAGGCTCTCAATCCTCTCCTAAATGCAACACATGCAAATAGGGCTCACTCCTAGCTCAAAAACCAAATTGAAGAGAGCAACATATGCACACAACTCCCACAAACCTTCCCCAAGGTCAGCAACACCAAAATAACAGCCCTAAGGCTCCCTTTATAGCCTCTTCAAAGAAAACTAGCCATTGGGGGGGAAAACGGGCAAAAAGTGCAACAAACCCGGTGCTACCGCCCCACTAGGGCCGGTAGCACCGGCCTCTAGGCCAACGGTCACTTTCGTACATTAAAAACACAAAAAAACTAGCCATTGCTACAGTACCCCAGTGCTATCGCCCATCTTGGACCGGTAGCACCGGCAATTTCCACCAAAAACCCTTCTCTGGAGTTTTTACACCGCTTCTGGACCGGTGCTACCCACTAAAACGCTCATAACTCTTTACTTCGAACTTCGATTTAGGTGATTTTTTATTCTACGCGAAGCTTATCACGAGGGCTACAATATCCATCCATTTTTAGGATTTAATCAACTATAGATATTTTTAAATATCATAAAAATAAAGACTCTAATGAAGTCATTCAAGTCTAAAATCTGATTTCTCGAAATCCCTCACATAGACTTGATCAAGAGCGTGACTACAAGCTATAAAGAGTCAATAAGATCAAATCTTATGCCATTTGGTGATCAACTCATGATCAAAACAATTTGCAAAACACATTTGCAAATAAACCGAGAACCCATGAGATCAATCCTCTAGCCATGTAAGGATCAACACATGATCCCGACATTTTGCAAAACACATTTGCAAATGCCAACACATTTTCTAGGATCAAAACCATAACCTCTAGATTATTTGCAAAACACATTTGCAAATAGAAAAATCATAAACTTTACTTAGCCTTGTGGTGATCAACACATGATCAAATCACATGCTAAAACACCGATGCATGAGCTCTCACCTTTTGCAAAACATGCAAAACTTAGCTCCATACAAAAACCACATAAACCAAATTACATGAGCTATCTGCCTTTTGCAACATATGCAAATCCATAGCTCCATGCAAAAACCAAATCGGTTAAGATTCAATAAGAAGCGAGAATGAGCTCTCTTATTTGCAACACATGCAAATATTTAGCTCATGCAAAATCCAAACAAGAGAGTGAGCTGGAGTGAACCGGATCGAGTTCATCAACACATGATGAAGCTCAAGCTATAAGACTCAACCCCTCTTAATAGTACGGCAACCTATACTAGCAACCCGGTCTCCCATCCAAACATCGAGACCGGTAAAAGACTAGGAACACATCTTAGCCCTAGCTAGTTATACCTTTGCCTCTAGCACATCCACTTGGAGCTTTTATGATTTTCATCATCTTCTCTCCAAGTCGGGATCTTCGTCTTGTTTATCAACACATGATGAACTCCCCTTGTCTTAGCTTCGGGATCCTCTTTTGAAGCTCATCAACACATGATGACGTACTTGTCCCATTTATCCATCTCAACCTTGGACTTAACCTATTTCAAACTCATTGAAAGTGTTAGTCCAAAACGCATGGTTGTCTCAATCATCATTGCACTCCATTAACACATAATGGATGCTCCCAAGATTATTTGATCTTTTCCTTTCATGATTGACCACAACCCAAAGACAAATGATTGAAAGATTAATTGTGTCTTGAGTATACTAATGCAACTAATGCTTGATATACACAAGAACTTTCGATTGCCCTAGGATCAACAAAGTGAACCATCAACACATGACTAGTTCTTTGTTGATTGAATGTCAACTGAACACAATTTAAATTGTATTTAAATTGTCATGAGTATATATTAACTAAACCAGTTTCATATACTCAATTCGATGGAATCTAAAAGTAATGATCCAATTTATATGGAGTGGTGGAAATGGATCAATACTCTTAAGACCATTAATTATAGAATAAATTCCATTGCATATATGTGCATATAAATAATTGAACGTAGAATCATTATGCACATAATCAATTCGAGATTGCTTTGGAGTTTATCATATACTTCCATGAGTATACTACAACTACACAAGTTAAATATACTCAAGGGGTTGTTTCAAAGTAATGATCATTGATATATAAAGGTGAATTAGATCAATACTATTGAAACATTAAGGTAAAGCAAGAACTCCCCCTAAGTGTGTGCATTCATGTATATATAGAGTCGGAAACAAAATGCATATCTTAAAGTTAAAACAATAGTGGAGTTCACCCTTTATCTTGAATCCAAGAAATGTATCTAGAAATAATAAAGTTACATTGGATACATATCTTTTGGATTTCTATTTTTCTTTTTCATGAGACTTATTCAAAAATATACTCAATAAACACGTTAGTCTCACATTTAGATTTATCAATAAAAACATAACATATTTGACATAAAAAATGCAACAAAATATGATAATATGAACTCGAATGCATACCTTTGATATTTCCATCCAAAAGAGACTAATGAGAGTTAAGCTCAACAAAAGAGTTAGTCTTGTAAAAGATTTGTCATTAATTAACAATTAAGACTAAACAATATTATGATTATCAAAAGAGTTAGTCTTAATATTAGATTTGTCATTAACACCAAAACCAACTTAATGGAGCTTAAACTTTCACCTAAGCTCATTTCCCGCTTCGGTTTTAGCTATTTTCGATTGCATTGCCACTACTGTGGACATCTTCTTCCTTCGCTACGGCCGCACGGTGGCAAGCCGCCTTAGCCTCTCTCAACTACACCGAGGTAGCAAAACCAGCTCATCTTCACCCCCTATTGCTTTCCCACCCACTTGGCTGAGCTCGAGCCACCCTATTCTTCACTCCTGGCCTTGGCCACCATTGAGCTTCGCCTCTCACCACCACCAGCCCGCTTCGTCGCTGATCAACCACAGGCGACAGGTGCCTTGGGACCCCCTTGGCTCCCAGGTGCTCACCGAGCAGCCAGCGGAGCCGCGCCGCCCCTACCTCGATGTCAGTGAGCTCCTCTAGTTCCTCCCCTGTCTCGGGTCGCTGAGTAGCAGGCCCGGGCGGTAAGTGTGTCGAACCCACGTGGTCACTGACCCGTGGGATCAACTTGTCAGTCAGCATGTTTAATTCCAAGTTAGAAAGCATATTTGTCATTTCCAAACATTTTCCAAAGCTACCGAATTCAAATGCTCATATCTTTTGCAATATAACTCCAAAGCTAGTGAAAAAAGTTTCTAATTTGTGTAAATTCATGTAGATCATGAATATGCAAAAATATTTTAGATTTGATCACTGTGCAGTATATGAGCTCAAATTTAAGCTTAGGCCAAGAATGGGTACGATACAAAATTTTCACAATTCAAATCCACAAATGATGAAACAAATTTTGTCCGATTCCTGAGGTCATAATATCTCTAAATATATGAAAACGTTGAGATTTGGACTTAGTTTGTATCAAATGCGTAAATAGGCTAATTTCAATGCATTCAAAATCCAAATGTTCATAACTTGTGCAAATAAGTTCCAAATTCAGTGAAATCAGCTCCTATGTTCTATAAAAACGATGATATTTCTGCTTATGCAAAAATATTTAGATGTTATGCTCTGTTTAATTCATGTTTATGACTTAGGATGGGTCAAAACAATATTAGAAATGTGAAATAATAATAAATGTAGTAAATAGTCCCTAAAACCTTAGAAATAGAACCCAAATCACTAAAAAGTCATGAATTGGTGCTCTATGATAGTAGATTAAGCCTAGGATTTATGTACCTTAGTAAAGCTCTTTTATATCTAAACCCCTCGAGAAATGCCTTTGCCCACACACCACTTCGTGCTAACTTGGTAACTTACTTTTATAAATCCAAATAATTTTAGTCTCTTGAATTTGAAAAATAAGAATAACATATCTATAAGGATTAAGACATTGAGTGAACCCAAAGATTGTCTCTTGACCAAACATTATAAAAGAAGCAAACTACGAACAAAGGACTAATGGAACCATTATGCATAAAATGATAACTTTAGAATCCTAAAAGTACCCTTAACTCCATTAGTAGATATCAATTTGGTTTTATTTGATTTCTTTTTGTGCTTAATAAAATCTTGTTATTTGTTATTTGCCGTACTTCCTATTGAACGATGAGTAGACACCGACGATTCGTGAACTATTGATGACGACCTCACCTACGATCCAGATTACGTGCTGGAGAATGATCAGCAAGGCAAGCACCCTCCTTTGATCATGTTGATCCCACTATTTAACGGAGTTTATGTTGTTTTATCAAATGATATATGCATGCGCGTATGTTTATATTGAACTTGCTATATTGCGGGTACCAATAGATACTACAAATTAGTATGCATTATCTTTACCTTGACACTTGTTTACCTACTATTGTAACCTTAGTTTTATGGTTTAGACAATAGTTATTGTCACTATGGGTGATGATTGCGAGATACCTCATGTGTATGCTTAGCCATGCTTACTTAGAACGTCATTTAAATATTGAGCTACACTCTTATTCAGACTTGAGAAAATTTTAAAGGTACGGGACCGAGTTATAGTCTCCAGGTATTTTGATAAAAACCCACACTGAAAACTTATGGTTTAGACACGAGAGAGATACTAATTAAACTTAAGGCGTGAGGAGAGATCTCGAGCGTAGACAGGGGGAGATCCTCGCCCGGGTTGATTAAGGACTGAACTTGATGCTATCACCTGAGTAATTAAGTGCAACCACATGTGCTAGTATGTGATAGCCTTAGCTTAGTAAATTAGTTAGGACTTAGCCTTGCATTTTGGTAGGTCGAAGTAGTAAGGGCGAACCAGGGAACAGTGTCGCTCGTAGGTGCTTGCTTCACTAAGGTGTTAAGGTTAAAGCATTCCAATATAGCAGTGTATGCCTTGCTATGGGGGAAAGGACGCAATGGAGTATAAACCATCGTTAGTACTAAGTGTAAGGGTCTGGATTTTCGGCGCCATAGCAAGGGTTTGTCATCACCGAGCTGGTGCAAGGCTAGGCTCTAGCTAGTAGAACGGTTTCTTCACAATCTAGCAAACCGGGTATTGTAGGTATCGCGAGGCATGGTTGTTATGATTGCAAGAATGTGTTATGTGAGTAAAGTGTACCCTCTCTGTAGAGATTCAATCTAATTAATTAGCCATGCTCACGGTCCTGAGCAACTTAGGGAAATAATGTCAAGTATAGCGTTGTATTTGTGAAAGCCTTGGAAAATTGTGATTTGACAGGTTGGGGTACTTGAAAGCCAAGGTTGGCTAAGGTCATTAAAGGATGGAAATAAACTATATTTACTATTATTAACTTCATATCAACTACTCATTTCAAAATTTGGATACTATTTGATGAACTACTCTCTTGCAAATAAAATCTGCTCTATGCTGAAAATAAAACTTAGTATAGAGGCTTGATTCCTTAGACTAACCTTGCATGTAATTTATTTCGATACACTAAAGTCTTGCGAGTATATACGTGTACTCACCATTGCTTAATTTACAATATTTAGACAAAGGTACAGAAGAAGTCCCCGATGACTATTACTTTGCACAGGGTCTGACGACTACATGGACAGATGAACTAGGGCTCTTCCTAGTCGGTTGCCCTTGGGTTTTGGATGGGTATACTATTGTCCCTACTTTTGGTTTAAGTGCTCTTACTGCTACAATTTACTTCCATATGTAATATTTGGCCGGTCGACCGTGTACTTGTAATATTAAGTAGTTGTAATAGCACTCTAGTTTTACTACTATGCAATGTCGATGCTTAGATGTGTGCATGTGTGATGACACTTCTTGTGTGTGGGATATGTGAGCGCTAGGCGTTGATCTTGGGAACTAGCACCAGCCACATATCCGAGTACCCGAAATTGTCCTCAACCGTCCGACACATGGATATGTGCGACCGTCATTCCTTGTTTATTGTGACACACACCCCTGGGTGGGCTTGGTATATACCAAGGTTCTGAGGCGACCGGCGTGCACTACACCCGGAAGGGTTGGTTTCAATCCCGGTATGGTTATTCAAAAAAGAATCAAAAATCTTTTGGACGCGTAAGTGTGTATGGTGCGACCGGGTGGCTCTTATTTGGTTGTGTGCGGGCCATCCAGTTAATACTCCGTGCACAGAACTATTGGTGGCAGTGAGCATACACTTAAGTGTAGTATGGGTGTCATCTCTAGTCCAATGCACAAGTGAGGTTCGATTCATATTTCCGGGTGCCCACAAGAGATAGTATTAGAGCCCATATGACTGTAGCAATAGCCTTAGTTAGCATGGTCAATAGAATTAAGGATGAAGACTTTTCTCACAAAGTTATTTTCTGGTATAAAGGATTAATTGTGAAAATGTAGAGATGAATTGCTAATATCATCCTTCTATAGTCATATTTTCTCCTTTTGTGTTTCAAAATGGTTTTTGTGCTCATCTTTACTTCAAAATGTGACTTTCTAAGGAAATGATGCAATCTGAAAAAAATGAGTCCTTATCCTACATCTTATGCCATTCAAATTGTTGAAAACAACATTTTCGAATTCGCTAAGCTAAGAGGTTTTGGAAAAAGATACAAAACATAAAAATATGGTAGGACTAGTATGGAGTTTCCCTAACCTCACCCTATGCTGCACCGTCTTTTCGAGGGATTAAAAACCTTTATGGCCTTATCTTGTTTCAAAAGCTACGCGTGCAGCGAGTAGTTATATTGTTAATGAATTTTTAGGGCTTTGGGTGGCCGACTTAAATAACTTGAAAAATGCCACCAAAATTCTGGAAGGAACCATACTGAGTCAGGACCAAACCCTTCAAATTTTGTAAATTTTCGAGCTTGGGAACAGGGGTTAAAATTTTAGAAAGATGTTAGTAGGTGCGTGGTAGAATTCTGGACAGGGCCTCACATATTCAATTTTGTAGGACGATCTGTTAGTGTAAAAATCCTGAAAATTTTACCACAGATGCACCACTTCTCCAGGTAGCTATACAATAATTTTTATAATTTTATCATTCATGTAGCAGCATCTAAAAATTCTAGGGACCTGCTGGACAGAACCATTAGCATCGCAGTTTTTCTGTTTTATTGCCTCTTCTATACTTAGCTTGTTTTATTCCATATAAGGTTATGCTAACCTAAATCTTTTCCTCTTTCTTAGATGGCACACCGCTGGGAGCCATGCTAATACACCATGGCAATAGTAGAGGGCTCTGTGTAGCAGGCCCTATGGGACATGATGCACCATGCCAGTTTTACCGAGCAGCCAAAGTATCTCATCTCCCACTCAGCCATTAGCCCATTCTCCAAGATGTTTATCATGGAGGTGACCATCCATGGGTGCCATGAAAGGGAGCTACCTCGATTCTACCATGGGATGGCAATGGCCCCACTTTCGGCATTGCACAACGGGGCGTACGTTACCATCGTTCATCTCTGTCACGACCTCCCCGAGATGGTGGAGATGTTCCCTTAGTATCCCTCGCGTGCAGGGGATAGCTTGGAGAACGCCTATGCAACGAAGGATGCTGCGCTGGATACACCACTTGCCTGGCTCGTGGGGTTAGTGAGGTGCCTTGATAGGTACCTCCTTCGCCTCCATGACGACTTGATCCTCACACGTCAGCGCATCGCTGAGCTGGAGACTCACATGGCTCCACTAGTCCATCACGGTTTCTTCTCCACAGAAATAGTGTATGGGGAGAACGAGGCGTACAAGCCCGCAGAGGACCTTCCACATCCGTATGGCTACTATCGCCGTGTCATTCGCCGTGCCTGCATGTCAGTGGGAGGCCATGGACGTTGCGTTTCGGAAGCTCATTCTAGCGGTCCCATGAGTGCGGTTGCGGGGGGAGAGCGTCTTCTTCAATGAGCGCGAGTATGAGCTAATGATGTCTGTTGCAACTCCTTCACCACCTGCTGGCCTCAGCAATCTCGACACCGCCAGCGATGGTGGCAATGCTTAGGATGAATCTAGATGACTTAGCCATTAGAGCTCACTTCTGGGTTGTAGTATGAGCTGACTTGTGTTGTAATTTTGTTGCGCAAACTTGTAATAGACGCTAATGGGGTGGTTCATGTTAGTTGTTGTTGACCCCATGATGTAGTAATGGGGTAATGGGGTGGTTCATGTTATCACCTATGTTTGGCGACCGAACTATATTAATATTGTCGATCTTATCGCAATCTATGGAATCTACCCTTACTGTCAGCAATTTTATTTGAGCTTGAATATCGGTTTTCGAACTCGAATCCATATTCTTAATCATCCTATTCTCACTATACATCCAATTCAAGTCGATATCTTATTCACCCCACTAAATTGCTTAACTCACATGTGTGTGACAGGATGTCAGTGACCCGATCCGTGCATGAGCTCATGGCAAGTGGTGCTGCCCGCGAGGGCCACGTTGTGGAGGGTGAGGTGCCTAATCCGGCACACCCTAACCCACTGCACCCGGGGTCTCAAACCCATGAGACGCAACGTTCTGGCACGCCTGTAGGAGAGCAAGAAAGCACTCATAATCATCAGAAGCTCAAACTGAGGGGCTGCCCCCTCCACCGTCTATGGCGCAAGTTCTCATGATGGAAACCCGCCTCCTAGAGAGGATGGTGCAAAACACTGAGAACCTCAATGCCACCGCAGCATACAGTGGAATGGCAGCCATGCCACCTCAATCACGCTTGGCCAAGTTCCAACGGAATCGTCTACCGAGCTTCTCGTCGGCCGATCCATTGGACGTCGATGATTGGCTTTGCTACATTGAAGGCAAGCTCGACATCGCACGATGCAACAATGAGGAGAAAGTGTAGTACTATGCATATTACCTCCAAGAAGCCACCACAGTTTGGTGGGATAGCTACAAGGCTATTCACCCACCCGACCAAGTAGCCTCATGGGAGGCCTTCAAGGATGCCTTCCGCACCACGCATATTCTCTCAAGCCTTATGGAGATTAAGAAGAGGAAGTTTTACAACCTCAAGCAAGGCTCCATGTCCATCATGGATTTCCTCCATCATTTCAATTACCTTGCCCAACATGTCACGATGAAATACCAAGCGAGGTAAGGAGGGTCGCTCTATTTTGGGAGCGCCTCAACGAAGAAGTGAAGCGCTCTCTCACTACTCATGATGTCCCCAATATTGGTTGAAAATGCTATTTGGGTGGAGGATAGCGCGAAGGCCGTGATTGAGAGTCAAAACGCAAGTGGATGGCACAAAAATCGGCTAGCAGCAGTTCCCCAAAACCGCGTACTTGGCAGTCCTCCGGTGCTTGTTCCTCTGCGCCACCACCTCCAAGACCTTAAGGGCATGATTCGTGCCCCTCTCCACCAGTGGTTCAGCTGTATAACTGTGGAGCCATCCAGAGGCCAAAACCAGGCAACTACCGTCACGTGCTTCGCTTGTAATGAGAGGGGGAACTATGTGAGTAATTGCCCACTAAAGAAGCCATCGACGACTCATCCTCAGCCCCCAAATGCTCCACCTCATCCTTAAGGTCCAGAAAGTGGATGTGAAGGCCCACAAGGATGCAGGCCAGCCCAAGGCTTTGGGCGTGGCTGCCTAAATCATGCAACCTCTGAAGAGGCGAACGACGCACCGATGTGGTGCTGGGTACATTCCTTGTGCACTCATCCCCCACCTTGATCTTATTTGATTTTGGAGCATTTCATTCATTCATATCTACGAAATATGTTGAGCACCAAAAGATCAAAGTCAACTATCTAGATAATAACATGTTAATTTATTCACCCGGGTCCGTCATTAGAGCAAAACTTATAAGCTTGGGAGTTAAAATTGTGATCAATGGTGTAGAATACAAAGGTGATATAATCAACATCAATTCACTGGGGCTTGATGTCATCCTCGGCATGGATTGGCTATCTAAGAACAAGGGACACATTGATTGTGCTAACCGAGCTATTTCTTTGGTCAATTCCGATGATGTTCATATCACATACTCCTCCGATCAAAGCCTCCACCCTATAGCAGCCATCCCTCCACACTCTCTCAGTTCTGGAGGTACATCAAGTGCCCGTTGTATGTGAATATCCTAATGTCTTTCCAAAGGAGCTATTGGGTATGCCACCGGACCGGGACATGGAGTTCGTCATCGATCTTCTGCCGGGGACAGCATCTACCTCCAAACATCCTTATCGTATGCCCCCATATGAGTTGGTCGAATTAAATAAACAACTCAAGGAGCAGCTGGACAAGGGTTTCATCCACCCTAGCTCGTCACAATAGGGAAGTCCTGTACTATTTGTCAAGAAGAAAGACGGTAGTCTCCGAATATGTGCTGACTACCGATCATTGAACGAAGTCACCATCAAGAATAAGTATCCGCTTCCGCGAATTGATGACTTATTTGATCAAATGAGTGGAGCTCAGGTTTTTTCAAAAATTTACTTGAGACTTGGCTACTTCTAAAAAAATCCGACCAGAGGACATCTCAAAGACCGCCTTTACCACTCGCTACAGTTTTTATGAGCGCACCGTGATTTCTTTTGGACTTACTAATGCACCTGCTACTTTCATGAATCTTATGAATAAGGTATTCATGGAGTACTTGGACAAGTTCTTTGTAGTATTTATTGGTGACATTCTCATCTATTCTAAAAGCGAAGAAGAGCACGAGCTTCACTTGCGCAAGGTGCTCGACAAACTTCGCGAGCATCAACTTTATGCGAAGTTTAGCAAGTGCGAGTTTTGGTTAAAGGAAGTTGGCTTCCTAGGCCATGTCCTTTCCAGAGGAGGCATCGCCATCGATCCGAGTAAGGTGCAAGATGTGCTTGTTTGGGAGTAGCCCCGAACTGTTCCCGAGGTCTGAAGATTTCTCGGTCTTGCTAGTTACTATCGCTGGTTTATCGAGAACTTCTCCAAAATTGCCAAGCCAATGACCGAATTACTCAAGAAAGAGAAGAAATTTGAGTGGTCACCAGCTTGCAGAGCAAGTTTCCAAGAGATGAAGCAAAGACTCACAACAGCCCCAATACTTATATTGCCCGACATACACATGGTCGACTATAGCTTGAGTCAATTACACTTAAAAAATGCAAATAATAAAAAAATATAAGTGGGTAAAGAATGCAAATAATGTCAAACATTTGCACCCCACTATGTCCTTTGAAGTATTAAAGAAAAAATTTGCATTAAAGATAATTGAGTCCGAAAGACCATGTATGCACATCTAACTTTCTCAAAGTGAGTAGGTTAAACTCTAGGTTTTCTATTTGCTCCATTGTATGGCTTTGTCTCTAGTTTAGAAACTATGCTAAGTGTTGCAATTGTTAAATCATGCAAACATGACATAGTCTTATTTGTGCTTGCTAGCAAAATTGACATTTGCACTTGGACTTGTCTTAGTTTAGTCTAATCTAAACTTGAGTATCTTGGTGTCATACTTTATATATTTGGTCACTTGGATAATCCTCAAAGCTCTTTTAGGATGCATTTCATTCATGCATAATCGAAAATAGGGAGAAAACAATGAAAATGCCTTCTTGATGCCTATATTGCTAAAGGGGGGGAGAAAATGTAAAAAAGGCATCTTTAATAGGTAAAAATGTGAATGCATCTTGATTCTTGTGATCTTGGTGAAGATTTCCTAATTTTTAAAAGGATCATAAGTATACTTGAGCTTTTCGTGAGTTTTTATTGGATTTTCGAGCTTTTGTGGAAAACTTGCTCTTTCTTTGTTTTTGCTCTAAAATCTTTCTCGCCAACTTGGTCATAATCTCATTTCCTCCTTCTTGTACCAAGTTTGGCTTTGCATTCAAATGCTTCTTCTTCTCTCTTTCAAAACTCAAATTTCATGCCTTTCAGATGTTTGTCAATATACTCATCAAGGGGGAGATTGAAAGACCATGTGGAGGTCTTCCCATGATTGTGATGAGTTATTGATACTATTTAAGCCGGTGTGATTTTTCTAGAAGGCTGATTTTTAGGGGTGCGGTGCTACCGGCCCTAAGTGCGGTAGCACAAACTTTTTGAGTGAGGTTTGAGTATGAATTTTCATTTTTGATGAGATTCATTGCATATCTTTTTGGGCAATGCTATGTGATATGTTTTCTTGTCTTTGATGGTCGTAGGACAACGGTGCTAGGTCTTGGTGAGGCGGAGGATAACCGGGACTAGGCGAGGTGCATCGGAGGTCCAGATAGTCGAGGATTGCCGAAAGATTATCAGAGACAGAGTCGTTGCAAATCTAGAAGACAAGGAATGGATGAGATGCTAACTTGGAGCTACTCGGATCAAGGAGTGCCATTGGATCACGGTCTAAGTGATAGAGTAGCGGGTCTAGTTAGTATACTTTGAAAAGCGTGCAAAAACCCAGTATTATTGTTGGGTTTCGAGTTAGCCCATGTATGGCTGTGTGAGTGAGTCAGTCTTAGCCCTTGAGATGATTCTTAGGGTTGAAGTAGCTCATCTAAGGGTGGAGGATGGCTCAAGAGTAGTATAAATAAAGGGGTAGGGGTAGCTTTCCCCTCTTTGAAGGTTTTAGAGGTTTCTGTGCTCCTTTGAGCTTTCCCCACTTTATTGTGTGGCTTTGTAAACCTCACTTCTAGAAAAGAAAGTTCAATTCCTCAAGTCTGAATTTATTTTACGCATTTACATTATGCTTTAAATTCCGCAATTTACATTCTTACAATTTAATTTCTGCACATTTGGATTTGCCTCCCCTCCTTCTAAATGCCTATGGATTTTGCGTCGAGGACGTATGATTGATGGATGAGTCTTCTTCATACCATATCCCAATCATCTAAGCAAATCTTGTGTTCTTCCTTGAAAGAAACCTATCTTTTGATCTTTAGAGAATCATTCTTGGAAGATCGGGTATTTGGTGTTCTTGATTTGTGCTCTTGCTTGCTTTGACATGTGAGATGCTATCTAAGATCATCTTTATCATCAAAACCCCACGAGCAAGTTCAAGATCAATTTTTTGGGTTTTTGCTCTCACTTGGTGCATTCTTCCTTCGATTCGAAAAAGGTCGGAACTTTGACATCAATCTCTTGAATTGAAGGTTGGAATAGGTTCCTAACCTCCATACGAAGGTGCACACCAAGTTTCTGAGTTTTGGACCAACCGATCAAAAGTTGCATCATTTTTTCTTTTAAGTATGCGCTGAGTTCTTTGTTGACTTTTGAGGAGTGGTGCTACCAGGCCCCCTGTGGTAACACCGCCCATACAGAGTAATTTGCTCCCTCTCATTTGCTCTTTTTGATTGTTTTATCTGAGGGCTTGTTTGGATCATTTTGAGTGGGAGAAAATTTTATTTGGGATCATGCACCCCCCTCTGATCGCCATCTCGGTCCTTCAGAAGCTCCGAGGGTCAAATCGATTTGATGCTCAAAACGTCGAATTGGTGGCAGCCCTGGTGGTACTTCACTTGGAAATATATCAACAAACTCCTGCAAAACATTAGCAATAGCAGGAGGCAAAGAAGGTGGCATATCCTCAAATGAAAATAATGCTTCTTTACACACTAAAGCATAGCAAACAGAATTACTAGCTTCCATCTCAACAATATCAGATTTTGTAGCAAGTAAAATAGCATCGTTCAATTTAATTTCATCTTTACTAGCACTAGGTTCTTTCTTCTTTTGTTGCATTCTTTAGCTACAATCTGATTTTCACTTGTGCTACTCTCCTTTTCTCTATTAGCTCTCTCTAATTCATCTTTTAAAATTGCCTCAGGAGACATGGGCAGCAAAGTGATTTTCTTTCCTTTAGATATGAGAGTATATTGATTAGTTCTACTATGATGCAGGGTATCTCGATCATATTTGCCATGGTCTACCTAACAACAAAGAACATGCTTACATATGTACGACATCGCAATCATCATAATCATGATATGAACCAATAGAAAAGTGTATTCTCACAATGCAAGTTACCTTCAGCTTCCCACAAGAATTAAACCATTGAATGTAGTAAGGACGGGGATACTGATTCGTTGTCAAGCCAAGCTTCTCAACCATGTCCATGCTTGCAAGATTGTTGCAACTCCCTCCATCAATGATCACATGATATGAATGGTCCTTGACAACAAACTTTGTTTGGAACAAATTGTGACGTTGATTTTGTTCAGCACGCGCCATTTGAACACTTAGCACATGCTTCACAATAATGCTTAAGTACTTGTCAGAAGCTTCAGCACCAAAACATTCTTCTTCATGTTCATATCCTTATTCGTCACCAGCAAGGTCAGTTGCAACATAGCATATTTTTCCTCAATATTACTAGCTGAAGTATACTCACCATTATCCTTTATGAGGAGAACTTTCTTACTAGGGCAGTCCCTCATCATATGACCATAGCCCTTGCAGCGATGGCACTGTATTTCTTGTATTCTTCCTGTTGAAGCAACCGAGGTTAAACTTTGTGTAGGGGCTAGTACCATGGGCTTGCTTGCTTCAGGTGCACGTGAAGGAGTAGTGGAAATAATGGGGCACTGACTCTTGTAGGAGGAACTTGGTACAGAGGCTCAATTGGAAGTGTTATGGAGCCTTTGATTGCACTTGATTGGAATGACCAACAAAAAATCCACCGAAATTTCCTCTTGTCTTGGATTGTTGTCCATGTACTTCTCTTTCAGCCTTACAAGTAAGATGAAACAAGCGAGTGATAGAATTGTACTCCTTATAATAAAGTATATCCTTAATTTCACGGTTTAAACCACCCAAAAATCTAGCCATTTTAGCATCTTCAATTTCTTCTAACCACAACATAATAACCCAGTTTGTAATTCTTGATAGTAATCCTCTACAGAACTACTACCTTGTCTTAAACATTGCAATGTGTTTAGCAAATCACGAGAATAATATGAAGGTACAAATCGATGACTCATAGCTCTCTTCAAAGCATTCCATGTTCTAGGTATGTTCTCAATATTTCAACAATACTCACTCCACCAAATAGATGCAAAATCAATGAAATCACTAGTAGCATTCCTAACTTTCTTATCTTCAGGAAAAACATAGCGAGAAAATTTTTGTTCTGCGGCGAGATCCCATGTGAGATATGCATCAGGATCATACTTTCCAGTAAAAGGGGGCATAGTGAATTTAATTTGACCAAGTAGATCATCATGGTCACGTACCTCTCTTGGTGGTGGATCTCTTCTCATACCTTGGTGATTGAAACGACGTTATCGATGATCATGATCATTGTTAGGATTGAATCCTCCATCAAACTCTGTATCAGCAACATATTGATTTCCTTCATCAACGACTTCTTCTTCTACTTCGTCAGCCCATGAGAGAGCAATGGAAGGCATACGGCGTTGTCGTGGTAGAAAGCGCAGCATGTGATGGAGTTCTCTCTAGCTGCCCTATGCGTGTAGAAAGCGCAGCAAGCTCTCCATTGGTGCAATCTAGAACCCCCTCAAGGCGCTCTGAATGTTGATTCAATAGACATGAAAAGTGTTGTACAATTCCCTTCATATGCGGTGTAAGAGGTGCGTCATCCTCGCTATGATCTGTGGAACCTGCCATTGTTAGTAGAAGACAAGAAACAAATCACAAGTATATGTTCCTATCAACTACTAGGTGCTGGTGGTTCAAAGTCTCTCACACTCAAGCTTTTACCAAGTTCTTACTAATTCTTACAAAGAAAACAGGTGGTGACCGGCAGCTGGTTCGTGATAAACGTACTCAAGCTTGGCAAAGTGATTGCAAGGGGAACGATACCTATTTGGTTAGTAGAAGGTGGAGCTTGTACATGCAATATTTATTTCCAATGCAATATGATAATTCTAGTTATTGTAACGATAAGTAATGACCAAAACTAGAATTCACAAGCCCTAGTTGCCAATCACAAGGATATAAGCGAATTTCAAGATAACACACGCGCAAAGATAATGGTACTTATGCAATCAAGGAATGATCTATAAAATATAAGTGAAGCACCAAAAGCTCTATTGTACAAGTCATAGAGAGACGCTAACTTATTACTTCAAGAATGTAAAAAGGGCACAAGATTTCTCATTAATTAATACAATTGCACAATATGAAAATAACGAACACAAATTAGGGTTTTGCTCAATGTAGTGCAACCGGCCACTATTTTCTTTTTTTCTTCTTTTTTTGGCCTTTTAGCTCTTTCTTTCTCTTTTCTTTCTTTGGGTGACTTTCAACCAACACTAGTATGAACAAAGTTTTGGAATCCCTAACTCGATGTTACAAGATAGTATGATATGATAATTCAAGATTATGTAATGTATCAAGTAGAGCAGCCCTAAGCAATATCAAATAGCTAGTCTCAATTGGGATCAAAGTGTTCGCAAAGGATGAATTGGTTCCCAAAGGTATGTGTACTGATATTTTTAGGGTTTTATGGTTTGTGGATGCTACTGGACTCAAACAACTCAAAGGAACAAGCTAGAACACAAATTGATGCAAGAAACCCAAATTCAGCTAGAACAGTGCAGCAAACTTGTCGCCACAATTAAAGTATGAAAATGACCGAATCTAGTTTGCTCACAATGTAATAAATTGAAGTAATGTTTTATGCTTTAAAACAAGTATACGAACACACAATTTGGAGCTCGTATATAAAATTTATAGACAAAACACCGAGGTGCATAGATTTGACCTAAATTCAGCCGATCTGACCAAATCCAAATCCGAATCAATTTAGTTTGAAAGAGTTCGAATCACAAAGGACACCCAAAAATATTTTTGTAGAGGACTCTTTATGGATTCAAGAAAGTATAAGAACTCCTCAATAGGAGTTCGGACAAGAGAATTATTATCAAAATACCGAACCGATCTAGATAGGAAGTACAACTTACTTCACCAACTTTGACGTGCAGATTAAACTAACTTGGATACGGAATTAGAGTATGGGCCCAACTAGGTTTCTATAGAGATCATTCCAAGGTTTCAAGAAAGTGCAAGAACACTATAATCCGAGCTCATATGCAAAAGTTATGAACAAAACAAAGCACTAGATAGATTAAAATAAAAACTACATGAAGTAAAAACGATCAGCAACTTAAACAAGGACTCTAATAGATCAAAACCTAACAAAACACACTAAAATACCATATTGAATCTAAATATTGAATTTCTGTGAAGTAATTTTCAATTTAGGATAGAAAATAAAAACTAATCTAAGGTACTGAAATTCTCACCGATCAACAAAAGCTCTGATACCACCTGATGAGGCTAATGAAGGCCCGATCTTTCGGTGAGATGGATAACTCTCGATTAGTTGAGACGACCCTCAAAATCTAGGCTACCAACCGAAATACGATCGACGTCAACCAATCGCTGAACTAAACTCCGAATTGTTATCAACCGTGACAAAGCCCGATTGACCTAATCACAAAGATCAATTGCTGCAAGCAATCGAATAACAAGCAAGAACAAAGAAAAAGCAATCTAAAATTGCAAATATAATTGAAGTATTGATGTGGGGTTTCGAAGCATGGTATTGCTATTATCTAGCCGAACAAGGGAATACCAAATAGTTTCACCAAGGAAAACTAATACTAAACAAAAACCCAAGTAATTTTGGGTGACTCTCTAGCTATATATAGGTAAAAGAGAAGGGAAATTCAGCCAGTATAAAGGAGTGGCGAATAGAACTCGTACAAAGCCCAAGTCCCAAGTTTGACTCGGATTGGAAAGTTGACCTGACTTGTTTTGGTGATTGCGAAGAGCTCCAAAGGAATTTTTAGGTAGGCCGAAATCCATTAGAAAGATCTGGAAGTAAGATTTTCATCAAGTGCAAGAACTCACCAATCGAACGTCGTATGCAAATGTTATGCTTGTTTTACTTTAGGCTGGTATCCGAAGGCCGAATTGGGCTTCAAAATGTGGCACACTTGATCTCCGACTTTGCTTGACATAAATGTGCATCCTTGCTGATCCAAACCATGTTTCCTATGTATAAGCACATAACACGCATCATGTAGTGGATAATTCTCAAAAGTGTAATTAGATACGCTTAAGAATGACTTTACCTGATAATTGAGTTGACGAGCACGTGCTCTGGTAATTGGTCCTTGTATATCTAGTTGAGGAGCAGTACGTATGGTTGTATTAGTGGAAGGGATGTCCTCATTAATTAAACTTCCCGCTTGGTCAATTCAGATACTCGCACTTAGCGTCTCTCCATCCAAATTTGGGGTTTCCTCCTTGCACCACCGCCGTCCACTCTGCATTGATGTCGCCCTCATCACTTGCACCAATGCCCTTGTCACCACGTCCCTGTCCCTATCCTATCCACACTGCTTCGTCGCCCTCGATACTGCACCATCACTATCCCTATCCTCTCCACACCGTCGCCGTCTTCTCTTTGTTGTTGTTTCCCTCATCACCTGTGCTACCGCCCTCGTCACCATGCCATCACCATCCCCATCCTCTTCACACCATCGTCGTCCTCTCTATGTTGCTATCGCCCTCATCACCTATGCCATTGCCCTCATCACTGTGCCATCGCCGTTCTCGTCCTCTCCACACCGCACTGTCACCCTCAGCACCGTGTCGTCACCATCCCCGTCTTCTTCACACCACGCTGTCAACCTCCTCCATCACCTCTCAGGTACTACCATCATCCTAGAATTTCATTACTTCAATTAGGAATGAAGATATGATAGGAGTATAATACTAGTAGTAGAAATTTAATGGTTGTGAGACCAAGAATTAGGAGTAGTCTGGTGGCCCAAGCATCTTACATGCATTTAGTATCGACCAAGTAGAGAAACTATCTACTTCTCCTTTTCCTCTTGAGAATCTTGTGAGGGTTCGAGGAGAGCTCACAGCCTTCTTCCTAGTTGATGTAATTCGAACCAGGGGTGAGTTCAGTGTCTTGGACGATCCATAAGTAGTATAGTGGATTGTGTGTATTATTCAACTGTGAATTGTGTAAAGTGCATGTAGATGTATTTGAATTGTAAATTTTAAGTCACTTATTCTGTTTGAATGTGTGTTGTGTGTATTATCTCAACTATGAATTGTGTATCTTATATCTTGTCAAACCCGGGAGTAACACCCCCAAATTCTCTGTGTATAATGTACTAGTCAAGGAAAAGCTAGCACATACAGGAAACAAAGCTGATACCACAACATATTATATAAAATTTATTTAATTAATTTATCAGAGTTTATAATATAAATGGCTTGCAGGCTAACTGAAAATATAGTAGTGGAAGATATAAACAAGTAGTAGGACCCAACAAATCTACCAAATGCAATCGACTGGGGTAGTGGCCTACTCATCGAGATTCTCACTCGTGAAGAAAAGCTCCTCCTCTAAAAACAACAAATATAGTAAGGTGAGTACATAAAGCACTCTGCAAGTCACACATGAAACGAAGTATTAATGCAAGGATAATGAGGAATGCACAATATGGTTAGTTTGAGCATAAAGCAACATTTCTAATACAATAAGTAATTTCAAATGTGTAATTGATAGAGTAAAACTAAGTTTTAATCCAATTTTCAACAAGGGATCCATCCCGGAGTTTAACCCAATTTTTCCAGATGGAACGCCCTCCATCTAGAAATTATTTTTTTCTGAAATCACTTTGAAATAAAAAGTCTAATTCGTGAAAGGCTTTGCTCGGCACGCCCATGACCGCGGGCTCAGCAAATCAATTAGGTTTAGACTCTGTAGTGGTTGTACAATTTTACCCACAAGACATGTTCATCTCTTTTTGCCTTCGGATTGACACACCTCCTTTGATGTGCTGTAGAGAGATCATGATAAAGCCTTTACAAAGTGCCATTCTGAAGCAGTCATACCCGCTAAGGTTCCACCACTAATAAGGTTAAACATCCCTAGCCAGAAGCCCCCTCTTGCCCCACTCCTCAACCAAATGCCACAACCGGCATTGCAACGTTGCAAATTAGTTTGCCAGGTCAGTCCCATACCTGACTTGTGGTAGTACGAATAGGCTTTACAATCAACAGTTTATAGACCGGTCTTTAATTGACTAGGTGAGACTTTTCACAAACCAAAACCATTTTGTTGCCACCTAGCAATAGGGATGAAAACGGATAGGATACGGACAGATAATGGCTCTACCATATTTGTTTTCATATTTTTCTCGTATACGGATACGAATATAGATAACTCAGATATGGATACAAATACGAATACGAAGCAATTATGAATTGAAACGAATAGTCACGGATATTTATCGGAACAAGAAAACCCTTTAATTGTACACACAAAATAAAAAAAAGCAACTAGTTTATTTGCTCCAAACATTCATGAACAATATGTAATGACCCAAGATTTGTATTCTTTGTTGAATTATTTTTAAAATAATAAATTATGTATTTATGAGTTTTTATTCTTTTTTAGCTACTTATTTAAAATATTTTCCTATTAAGGATAGTAGTTTTTGATTTTCACAAAAACTTATATGTAGATAAAATGTTCAAAATAATTTTTTTGAAATGTTATATTGTGTTAGGAACTTCCTAAAAAAATTATAATTTTTGGAGTTGGTTTGCCCATTTTAATAATTGAAATTTGATTTGTGGATTAATTATATTAGAAAACAATTTTGAAATTCAGAAACCTTTTTGGGCCAAAAGAGTAGCCTTGGCCCAGCCCATGTGCATATCCGAATTATCCGTGTGGGCACCCGAAAACACAAATCGATCCTCGCTTATGCGTTGGACTCAGAGGTGACACCCATACTCCACTTAAGTATATGATCAGTGTCACCCAAAAGTCCCATGCACGGAGTATTAACGAGATGGCCCTCACTCAAGCAAATATGAGCCACCTAGTTGCATCGTACACACTTACGCAACCAAGGGAGTTTCGATTCCATTCCGAACAACCATACCGAGATTGAAAGAAACTCATCCAAGTATAGTACTCACCGTCCGTCTCAGAACCTTGGTATCACCTACACTCACCAAGGGGAGCGCGAGCAATACTCAAAGAACGACGACCGCTCGAGTTTATGCATTAGATGGTTGAAAACAATTCCAGGTACCCGGATATGTGTCTAGTGCTAGTTCCCAAGATCAACGCCTAGCACCCACATATCCCGCATTCGAGGTGAATCACAACACATACACATGAAACTAAGCAGTTGTTATAGCACAAACATAAACCAGAAATTAGTACAATTACTTACTATTACAAGTAGTGGCCGACCGGCCAAATATTACAAGTCCATAAGTAAAGTGCAGTGGAAATAACACAAATAAAAAAAGCGAGATAGCGGTATGCCCATCCCTACCCAAAGGCAACCGACTTGGGAAAAACCCAAGTTCATCCGTCGACATGATCGTCAGTCCCCGGAGTATAATAAACGTCGTCGGGGCATTCTTCCATTTCGACTTCTATATTATATTGATTAAGCAACCGTGAGCACACGTATGTACTCGCAAGACTTTAGTGTATGGAAATATTGTAAAAGCAAGCTGAGCAAGGATAATAAGTTTCTACACTAGTCTCAATTCAGCATAAAGCAGATTTTGTTTAGCAAGTGAATGTTGCATAAAACGGTGACGGAATTGTAAAGAGCATTTAATAGGAAGTTAAATAACAGTAAGTAGCATTCATATACAAAATTTCACAGCCCTCCTTGGCTACGAATAACAAGTAAAATCAGCCACAATTGGCTCCCAAAGTTTTCCATACCAACCCAACACCGTTCCTAAACGTTTTGGCAAAAACAAAGACTATACTTGACATTATTTTCCCAAGTTGCTCATGACCGCGAGCACGGCTAATTAATTAGATTTTAATCTCTGCAGAGAGTGTACACTTTACCCACATGACACATTCTAGCAATCATGTCATCCATGCCTCGCGATACATACCGTATCCGATTTGCTAGACTGTGACAAAACCGTTCAACTAGCTAAAGCTTAGCCTTGCACCAGAGACAGTGATGTTAAACCCTTGCCATAGTTCCGGAGATCCTGAACCGATGGTGCCCCATCGAGACTCTCCCTATGGCAAAGCATGCACCGTTGTATTGGAATGCTTGGGCCCCAACACCTCGGTTAAGGGAGCACCTAGAACGACATCAGTCCATCGGATCGTCCATACTACTTCGGCCTACCAAAATGCAAGGCTAAACTCTAACTAATCTAGTGAGTTTAGGCTATCCCATACTAGCACATGTGATTGCACCAAAACACATAGGTGAATGCAACAAGTTCGGTCCTTAACTGACCCGGGCGAGAATCTGCCCCTAACTACGTGTGAGGTCCTTTTCAAGCCTCAAGTTAAGTAATAACTCGCTCGTGTCTAAATCATAAGTTTGAGTTGGATTTTTATCAAATTAAGTGGAAACCGTACCGTGGTTCCATCCATTTAAACAAAGTTTGCTCGAAGTAGTTGAAACATCTCCCATCATTTTGAAAGTTGTTCTAATGATCATGTCTAAGCAATACATATGGTAAGTTTGCAAGTTTTACCCAAGTGACATTAAGTATTGTCTAATCCAATACTAGGTTACAATGGCAAGTGTTCAAATGACAAGGTAAAGGTAATACATACAAGTGGAATTAGCTACCATTACCCACAACATAGCAAGTTTAAAACATACACGCATGCATATAGTTTGATAAAACAACATAAATTGCAAATATGGGATCAAAATGATCAAAGGAGGGTGCTTCCCTGGTTGTTCTTCTTCTGGATTATAATTCGGGTCGTAGTCGACGTCGTTAATAACCGAATTCGAATTATCGTCGTCTATGCGTCGAATAATAAGAACCGAGACAAAAGCAAATAACACCAATTCAAATGTGGAAAAAAGAAATAAGATGTAAATACCAAATAAAAACTTACCAAGAAGAATATGGTGATTGTGAGTTCCGGATTTATCACTTTCATAATGATTTCATTAGGACTTTGTTTATGTGAGGCCTTTTCTTGAATGTGTTACTTTCATCCACTATTATAAGAAGCTAAAGTTATAATCATAGCTAAGGCTATTTAAGAATTCAAGAGGCTAAAATTATGAATCTTTGCATGTATAACTTCGAATTATAGATGCTAAAATTATTTGGATGAATAAAAGTATCATTAGTTAAAAGGTTTTGCTTGATTTGTTAGTACTTAGCTTTAAGTGTTCATGCATGGAAGTGATTTCTACATGGTGGATCTGGAATTTTTAAGGTATTGGCTGTTACTACTTGGTTATGTGATGGTTCTTACATTACCGATGTTTTGGTTTAAGACTTTCGATTTCATTTGTCCATACAAATGACTCTAGCAACGTTATTATTTAGGGTGTTTGCACTAGCAAGTTTTATTTGATAAGTAAGTTGAAATTAAAATGTTTTTCCATATTTGGTTGTCTATATACTGGTTTACGATTCTGGGTCGATTCCCCCAAAATTTAGCTTTAACCGACTTGTTTTTCAAACTGCTGAAAGTGCTTAAGTGTTAGTCTTAGTGAAGTTTGTAATCTTTGAAGGGTTTTGCTTTAGTAGGATTCAGATGCAAAGCAAGTTATAATTAAGATATTTTTGCAGAATATGGTAGTATATATACTAAACACTGATTATGAACTATTTTCCTTTAAATTTACATTTAGACGAGATACTTTACGGATTGCAAAAAAGGCTAACACGACCATGTTGTTCATGCGGTTATGGTCCAGTTTTCTTTCTTCCATTGCGACTGCACCTTATGGGATAATCTAACCATTTCTCAGCCATAAGTAGGGGATATCCCTAAAAGTGTTTTAAAGTTGGTCCCGCGATATTTCGCATTTATTTGAGATGTTTTTCATGTATGTGGTCATTAAGGCTTAATATAGCTTAACATAAATTGTTCAAAATTATGTCATTTCTATACAGAAAGCCATTATATGTTATTTTAAGGTTATATAATTTGATTTCATCGAATTTGAGGTTCGTTTGCGGGAGTTATGAATATTTGATTATTTTGTCGATTGAATGTTTGAGCAACTGGAAAATAGATTAAACTAAAGCAAATTCTAAATATTTTCGACCATTTATAACCTACACAATCCCAAAAATGTATATAAATTGGTTTCACCAAATATTGAGCTCATTTGAACATTATTTTAACCACTTTAATCTTGAATGTTATTAAGGTATTAACCAACAATATTTGATTCAAAACCATTTAAATTTTAAATGTTTTTGCATAAAAGGAGTGCATAGGTTTTCATTAACTTATTTTATTTATTTCATGATTTATGGAACAAGATAAAATATACTTCCTTCATAACACCTATTTAGGGCCTAGCATTCAAACCCTAATAAAAATATTTTTATGCAAGTAAAATATAACTTTTAAATTCACATTCTAATTCCTCATTTCAAAACTTAAATTTAGAAACTGGTATCACTTCATTTGGACATTCCTAGCAAAAGATATGAATATTTGAATTGCGAAAGGCAAAAGAAAAAATTTTAATGGATGAGATGGATTCGATCTGAGGACGTCTCGGCTAAAACTCAGAGGACTTCAACCACTGAGCTACAATGTCACTTGTGACTAAAGGGCGTGGAATAATACTTGAGCTTACCTCTTCTCTGCTAACCCTAAAGCTCGACTGGAACAACAATGGCGAGGGCGCGGCTACTCGAAAGGTTGAGGCACGGCTGGGGGAGTGAACTGCAGGGAGATGGGCTCGGCTGGGGGCAGTCCTTGGCAACGGCGGCGATCATCGGAGCGGTGACGGCGACCGGCGAAGGAGCTTCTCCACCGTGCGACTACTAGGAAGGTGACAATCCCGGCGAGGTTGCTCGGCGACACAGCTACATGCATGCGCATGGAAGACTCAGGAGAGTGCATGGCAGTTAAGTGCGTGGAGGAGGCTAGCTCACCTGAGGTTTTGTTGGTTCGGCTGACTGGCCCGCCACCCGATTTCCTACTCCGGCAGACCACGACAGAGAGTAAGGAGGGCAGCGAGCAAAGAGAGGAGAGGAGGAAGGCTCGGCGACTTTATGGCTATGCAGGGGAGCAGGTGGGGTGAGGGATGGGTGAACGGGCGGAGGAGGCGAGGCTGGTTTGCGCCGGACGCATGGCGCCAGGGTTCTGTCGCGGCGACGTCCGGGCAACGGCGTGGAAGAGAGAGGAGGGAGAGAGGGAGAGGTAGGGAGGCTGACCTATGGTCCCAGGGCTGAGTGGGTCCCCCTGCCAGGCTCCCAACCACAGTCTCTCTCGGCTGCAACGCCTCCCTTTTGGCAGTTGAGGTCATTTAATGGCAAATTCGAGTATAGAGGTTGGGCAGGCTGGGCAAGAGAGCTAAGCTAGTTCAAAAATTTTCCAAAATTTTGTGTTGGTAGTCCAAGGAGTCTACTTTCCATTTTCTTTGGTTTCACCTGATTATCTCATGCGGTTTAAGAACAGTAATTCATCAAAGTTTACTGGTTTCAAGCTGTTTTTGAATTTTTTTTTTGAGCTATTTAAATGGAATGCAAAAAATTCTGGAAAAATTATATTTATACATCTTATGTGCTCTAGTATTTTACAAAATTATTTGCTATAGCATGCTGTTTAAAGTTTTCATGAGTCTCTTTGATGTGTTGGTCTAGGTATTTGAAAGTCACTTAATTCCAATAGTCAAATCTTGAAACAATGAATAAATCCAAAGATAAATTCAAATGAACATTCAAATGTGCAATAGGATTCATGAAATTTCTCTTTATTTATTTTCTTGAATTCGGGATGTTACAAACCTAACCCCCTTACATTAATCTCATCCTCGAGATTAGCTAGACTCGCTAAAGAAAGACGGAAACTCAGCTCTAAGGCGATCCTCACGTTCCCAAGTGGCTTCTTCCTCGGTGTGGTTACTCCACTGAATTTTGAGCATTCTAACCAGACAGTTCCAAGTATGACGCTCAGCTTCGCCCAGAATGCGAATCGAACGTTCACGATATGAAAGATCAGGTTGCAGGTCAATGTCATCCAACGGAGTGAATTTGGTGGGAGCTCGAAGACACTTTTTAAGTTGAGAGACGTGAAACACGTCATGAACATTGGAGAGTTGAGGTGGAAGTTCAAGTTAATAAGCTACTTCGCCTCTTTTTGCAATGATCCGATATGAGCCAATGAACCGGGGCGCTAGCTTTCCGCGGACTCGGAATCGGCGAGTACCACGCAGCGGTGAGACCTTAAGATAAACAAGATCATCAACCTCGAAGCTTAATTCGCGGCGTCGATTGTTAGCATAGCTCTTTTGTCGCGATTGCGCTTCTTTCAAACGGCTTCTGATTAGACAAACATGATCTTCAGCCTCTTGGATAATGGTTGGTCCAAAGAATTGTCTTTCACCTACTTCAGACCAGAATAGAGGGGTTCGGCATTTTCTGCCATAGAGTGCCTCAAATGGTGATATTTGGAGACTAGATTGGAAGCTATTGTTGTAGGAGAATTCGGCGAATGCCAAATACTTCTCCCAATTAGTGCTATATGATAGCACACATGCTCTCAACATATCTCCCAAAATTTGATTTGTTCTTTCAGTCTGACCTCCCGTTTGTGAGTGAAAGGCTGTGCTAAAGAACAATTTGGTGCCGAGAAGTTCGTGCAGACTTTCCCAAAATCGCGATGTGAATTGAGTGCCACGATCAGAAATGATAACTTTAGGAACACCATGGAGTCGAACAATATGATTCAAATATAGTTCAGCAAGCTTAGCTCCATTATATGAGACACACACGGGAATGAAATGGGCCACCTTTGTGAGACGGTCGACAATCACCCATATGGAGTCGTGCCCGTATGACGTCTTGGGTAGGCCGGTAATGAAGTCCATGCCAACTTCATCCCATTTCCATTCGGGAACCCGCACGGGTTGGAGCGTTCCTGTGGGACGCTGGTGTTTAGCCTTAACACGTTGGCATACATCGCAAATGGCCACATGTGCGGCAATGTCCCGTTTCATACCAGGCCACCAAAATCTTTCTCGGAGGTCTTGGTACATTTTGGTGCTCCCAGGGTGGATAGACAATGGGGTCTCATGTGCTTCCTTTAGGATTAATTCCTTGATTTCGAAATCATTTAGAACACATATTCGTTGACCACGCATGATCCGATAGCGCATCACCCTTCATATTGCGCTTAATTTTAGCCACCCCTTTGTCCTTGAGTTGAGAGGCTTTAATTTGCGATTCAAGGGTGGGTTGGAGGGTTAGGGCAGCCACATACCCTTTCTTAACCATCTCCAAATTGAGTTTACGACATTCCTCGATCAACTCTGGTTGGTCGACGAGAATAAAGTTGTTGGCAGCATGTAGCTTCTGACTGAGTGCATCGACTACTACATCGCTTTGCCCGGATGATAATGGATACCCAGATCATAATCCTTAATTAACTCAAGCCATCTTCGCTACCTAAGGTTCAGATCTGGTTGAGTGAAGAAATATTTCAAACTTTTGTGATCGGTGTATATTTCACACCGATTACCGATGAGAGGTAATGTCGCCATATCTTGAGGGAATGAACGACGGCTGCCAATTCCAAGTCATGAGTAGGATAATTGGCTTCATGAGGCTTCACTTCACGAGAAGCATAAGCTACAACTTTACCCTCTTGCATCAACACACATCCAAGGCCTAGACAGGATGCGTCACAATACATGTCGAAGTTCTTGTGTATGTCGGGCAGAGTAAGAATTGGAGCTGATGTGAGCCTTTGTTTTAGCTCTTAGAAACTCTCTTCACAAGTCAAAGACCACTCAAATTTCTTTTCCTTCTTGAGAAATTCAATCATGGGCTTGGCTATTTTGGAGAAGTTCTCGATAAACCGGCGATAATATCCGGCTAGACCGAGGAAACTTCGGACCTCGAAAACAGTTTGGGGCTGTTCCCAAGCGAGCACATCTTGCACCTTGCTCGGATCAACGGCAACACCTACCTTGGAGAGAACATGGCCCAAGAAGCCATCTTCTTTTAGCCAAAATTCGCATTTGCTAAACTTCGCATAGAGTTGATGCTCGCGAAGCCTGTCAAGCACCTTGCGCAAATGAAGTTCGTGTTCTTCTTCATTATTGGAGTAGATGAGGATATCGTCAATGAATACCATTACGAACTTGTCCAAATACTCCATGAACACCTTATTCATGAGATTCACGAATGTGGCAGGTGCATTAGTGAGTCCAAAGGAAACCACGGTATATTCATATAAACCATAGCGAGTGGTGAAGGCAGTCTTCGAAATGTCCTCTGGGCGAATTTTGAGCTGAAAATACCCAAGTCTTAAGTCAATTTTTTAGAAGACTTGTGCACCATTCATTTGGTCAAACAAGTCATCAATCCAAGGGAGTGAATACTTGTTTTTGATGGTAACTTCATTCAAGGAGCGATAGTCAACGCACATTCGAAGACTATCATCCTTCTTTTTGACAAATAGCACCGGACTTCCCCATGGTGATGAGCTTGGGCGAATGAAACCTTTGCTTAACTGCTTTTTTATTTGTTTCTTCAATTCAATTAACTCATTTGGGGGCATTCGGTAATGACGTTTGGAAATAGGTGATGTCCCGGGCAAAAGATCAATGAAAAATTCTATATCCCGATCCGGTGGCATACCCAGCAACTCCTCGGGAAAGACATCGGGATAATCACATACCACGGACACTTGACACACTTCTAAGACTGAGAGAGTGTGGAGAGAAGGCTGCTGCAAGGTTGAGGTTCGATCGGAGGTGTAGGTTATACGAACACCATCGGAATTGACCAAGGATATAGCTCGGTTAGCACAATCAATGTGCCCTTTATTTTTGGATAGCCAATCCATGCCGAGTATAACATCAAGTCCCGATGAATTGATGTTGATTAGATCACCTTCAAAGTCCACCCCATTGATCACAATTCGAACTCCTAAACTTATAAGTTTTGCTCTCATGACAGATCCAGGTGAATAGATTAACATGTTGTTATCTAAGTAGTTGACTTGAATCTTTTGTTGCTCAACAAATTTTGTAGATATGAATGAATGAGATGCTCCCGAATCAAATAAAACCAATGTGGGGGCTGAATGCACAAGAAACTTACCCAACACCACATCGGGTGCGTTGCTTGCCTCTTCTGCAGTGACATGGTTGAGACGGCTGGGCCTGGGACCTGTCCGGACACCTTGAGAATTTCCGCGTCCACTTGCTAGACCTTGAGGACGTGGGGAAACATTTTGAGGTTGAGGACGAGTCACGGTCTGCTTCTTGTGCGGACAATTGCTCGCATAATGTCCCTTTTCATTGCAAGCAAAACAAGTGACTCATGCAGCTTTATTTTGGCCTCCAGAAGGCTGTCCTCCGTGGTTATATTGCTGAACCGCAGGTGGTGAAGGACGAGAAACATGCCCTTGAGGTCTTTGAAATGGCGGTGCAGAAGAACGAGCAGTGGATGGCCGCCAAGCATGCGGTTTTGAGGAACCGCTGCTTGCTGATTTTTGAGCGATCCACTTGCGTTTGTGGCTCTCAGCCATTGCCTTAGCACTATCCTCCACTCTGATAGCCTTATCCACTAAGGTTTGCATGTTGGGGATGTCAATGGAAGCGAGAGAGTGCCGTACTTCCTCATTAAGTCGCTCCCGAAAGAGAGTGATCTTCCTTGCCTCATTCGGTTTTTCATCAGCGACATATCGAGCAAGATAATTGAAGCGATGAAGGAAGTCCATGACCGTCATGGAACCTTGCTTGAGATTGTAAAATTCCCTTTTCTTGATCTCCATGATGCTCGAGGGAATATGGGCAGAGCAAAAAGCATCCTTGAAAGCCTCCCAAGAAGTGACTTGACCCGGCGAGCGAATAGCTTTGAAGCTATCCCACCAGGCTGCAGCAGCACCTTGAAGATAGTATGCAGCATACTGCACTTTCCTTCCTCATTGCAATGCGCGATGTCGAGCTTGCCCTCGATACCACGAAGACAATCGTCGGCGTCTAAAGGATCTGCCGATGAGGAGAAACTTGGCGGACGAGTTCGCTGGAACTTTGCCAAGCGTGACTGAGGTTGCATGGCTCCCATTCCACTGTAAGCAGCGGCAGCATTGAGGTTCTCAGTGTTTTGCACCATCCTCTCAAGAAGACGGGTTTGCATCACCAGAACCTGTGCCATTGATGGCGGAGAAGACAATTCTTCACTTTGCACTTCTTGTTCACGACGAGCACTTTCATGCTCCCGTACTGATGTACCGGAGAGTTGTGCCTCGTGAGAGCGTGACCTTGGGTGCAGAGGATTAGGGTGTGCTGGATTGGGCACCTCATCCTCCAGGATGCGGCCTCCACGAGCGGCACCACTAGCCAAGAGTGAGTTTATTGAACGAGTTATTGGCATCCTGTTTCATACACGATGATTGAGCAACAGGTGTGAAAAAGTTAAGGTATTAACTCGAGATAGATATATAATGAAGGTAGAACAATTTGGCATGTGATTTCAGATTTGAGAACTGATTTTCATGCACAAATAAAGTTGCGGACAGCAAAGACGGATTTAGATGATTCCAAAAGATTTTGATAACATTAGCATAATTAAACATAACACAGGGTTCGATTACATCATGGCGGTCATCCTAGCATTCTTGACTCATCCCATTGGCGTCTTTTACAACTTTGGCGCCACAAAAGTACATCCAAAATTTGCTCACAACAATACCCAAAAGTGAGCCATACATTCCTAAGTCATCTAGATCCTGCTCTAAGCATCACCACCACCGTTGGCGGTGTCGGAAGTGTCAGGTGCAGCGGGCGGTGATGTGGGTGCAACCGGCATCAACAACTCGTACTCACGTCCGCCAAAATGGAGAGTCTGGCCCCGCACAGCTCTCATAGGGCCGTCGGTGCGAACGGCTGTGACGCGATGTCCAATGCCTCTCACCGACATCCGAACCTGACGGATGACGCGGCGGTAGGTACCGTAGGGACATGGAAGATCCTCCACGTGGTTGAAGGCATCGGGCTCCCCGAACACATCCTCCTGAGTGAAGAAGCCGAGGTCGACCAACGGAGCCAAGTGACCCTCGAGCACGCTAATGCGATAGCGCGCAATATTGACCTCGTCATGAAGACGGAGGAGGTACCGGTCGAGTGCACCGAGCAACCCCACATGCCATGCGAGGGTGGCATCTAGAGTGGCTTCTGGCATGGTGTAGGTGTTATCCAAACTATCCCTCTCACGGGAGGGACAGTAGGGGTACAGCTGCGCCATCTCCGGAAGGTCGTGGCGAAGCCGGACAATGGTGGCATAAGCCCCATCGTTCAGCGCCGTAAGTGGGGTCGGCGCCATCCTGTGGTAGCATCGTGCCAGCTCCCCACCGTGGTAACGGTGAACAGTCACCTCAACAGCATACACCCACGAGGCGGGGCTAGTCGCGAGATCGAGATAAGATACTCGGCGGTTCGGTGAAACTCAGTGGGCGATCATGATCCGAGCGTTCTTTGGATCGAGCCTTCCACCATTGCCTGCATATAATAGCAAGGCTCCCATAGATGCGCCATCTAAGACAAGAAAGTTGATGGTTAGCAAAATCTTATATGGAAGCCAAGGTAGGGGTTAAGGAAAAAAAACAAGAAACTGAAATTTAGCAATGCAGTTAGTTCTGTCCAGCAGATTTGTAGAATTTTTATATGCTGTTACAGAGCTAATAAAATTGCGAAAATTTTTGGGTAGCTTCCTGGAACAGCTATATACCCATGGAAAAAATTTCGAAATTTTTTAATTGGCAGATTATACTATAAAATTGAAGAAGCGAGGTTCTATCCAGATTAAATATTCTGCGCATACTACCCCCTTTTAAGGTTCTAACTATCGCTCCTTAGGCCGGAATCTCACAAAATTCTATGGGATTAGTCTCAACCCAGTATTGACCCGTTCCAAAATTTTAGTGAAATTTTCTATGTCTCTAGGTTGATCAATCAATACCCTAGGCTTCCTTAACCTTTTATCGACTTGCGGCCTATCTAGCTTTTGATACAAGGTGAGGTTTTGAAAATTTTCATCTCTAAGGAGATGGTTCAGAACAAGGTGAGGTTAGAGAGCTTCTTGCTGGTCCTATTGTATTTTAAAGTCCCAAAACTAGCATTCATAACTTTGAAACTTAATCTTCATCAATTTTTGAATGGCATAAGAAGTAGAGCAACGTTTTTATGGTGTTGTTTTTCGGAAAACCCACTTTTGAAGTTCAAGATGAGCACAAATTCCTTTTGAAAGGTACGATGAGAAAGAAAACCTATGAAGAAGACAAGAATAGCATTCTATATTTTCTCAAATAGCCTTTATAACCAAAATTAATCTTTTGAGAGAAACTTTGTCCTTAACTATCGACCATGCTAACTAAGGCTTTTCCCTACAGTCGTATGGCTCTGATACCAACTCTTGTGGGCACCCGGAAACACAAATCGATCGTCGCTTGTGCGTTGGACTCAGAGGTGACACCCATACTCCTCTTAAGTGTATGATCACTGTCACCCAAAAGTACCGTGCACAGAGTATTAACCAGATGGCACTCACTCAAGCAAATACGAGCCACTTAGTTGCACCGTACACACTTACGCAACCAATGGAGTTTCAATTCCATTCTGAACAACCATACCGGGATTGAAAGCAACTCATCCAAGCATAGTACTCGACATCCGTCTCAGAACCTTGGTATCGCCCACACTCACCAAGGAGAGCGTGAGCAATAGTCAAAGAATGACGACCGCTCGAGTTTATGCATTAGATGGTTGAAAACAATTCCAGGTACCCGGATATGTGTCTAGTGCTAGTTCCCAAGATCAACGCCTAGCACCCACATATCCCGCATTCGAGGTGAATCACAACACATACACATGAAACTAAGCAGTTGTTATAGCATAAACATAAACTAGAACTTAGTACAACTACTTACTATTACAAGTAGTGGCCGACCGGCCAAATATTACAAGTCCATAAGTAAATTGCAGTGGAAGTAACACATATAACAAAAGCGGGACAGCGGTATGCCCATCGCTACCCAAAGGCAACCGATTTGGGAAAAACCCAAGTTCATCCGTCAACATGATCGTTGGTCCCCGGAGTATAATAAGCGTCGTCGGGGCATTCTTCCATGTCGTCTTCTATATTATATTGATTAAGCAACCGTGAGCACACGTATGTACTCGCAAGACTTTAGTGTATGGAAATATTGTAAAAGCAAGCTAGAGCAAGGATAATAAGTTTCTACACTAGTCTCATTTCAGCATAAAGCAGATTTTGTTTAGCAAGTGAATGTTGCATAAAACGGTGACGGAATTGTAAAGAAAATTTAATAGGAAGTTAAATAACAGTAAGTAGCATTCATATACAACATGTCACAGCCCTCCTTGGCTGAGAATAACAAGTAAAATCAGCCACAATTGGCTCCCAAAGTTTTCCATACCAACCCAACACCGTTCCTAAACGTTTTGGCAAAAACAAAGACTATACTTGACATTATTTTCCCAAGTTGCTCATGACCGCGAACACGGCTAATTAATTAGATTTTAATCTCTGCAAAGAGTGTACACTTTACCCACATGACACATTCTAGCAATCATGTCATCCATGCCTCGCGATACGTACCATACCCGATTTGCTAGACTGTGACGAAACTGTTCAACCAGCTAAAGCTTAGCCTTGCACCAGCGACAGTGATGTTAAACCCTTGCCATAGTTCCGGAGATCCTAAACCGATGGTGCCCCATCGCGAACTCTCCCCATTGCAAGGCATGCACCGTTGTATTGGAATGTTTGGGCCCCAACACCTCGGTGAAGGGAGCACCTAGAACGACACCAGTCCATCAGATCGTCCATACTACTTCGGCCTACCAAAACGCAAGGCTAAACCCTAACTAATCTAGTGAGTTTAGGCTATCCCATACTAGCACATGTGGTTGCACCAAAACACTTAGGTGATAGCATCAAGTTCGATCCTTAACTGATCCGGGCGAGAATCTCCCCCTAACTACGCGTGAGGTCCTTTTCACACCTCAAGTTAAGTAATAACTCGCCCGCGTCTAAATCATAAGTTTGAGTTGGATTTTTATCAAATTAAGTGGAAACCATACCGTCGTTCCATCCATTTAAACAAAGTTTGCTCAAAGTAGTTGAAACATCTCCCATCATTTTGAAAGTTGTTCTAATTAGCATGTCTAAGCAATACATACGGTAAGTTTGCAAGTTTTACCCAAGTGGCATTAAGTATTGTCTAATCCAATACTAGGTTACAATAGCAAGTGTTCAAATGTCAAGGTAAAGGTAATGCATACAAGTGGAATTAGCTACCATTACCCACAACATAGCAAGTTTAAAACATACACGTATGCATATAGTTTGACAAAACAACATAAATTGCAAATATGGGATCAAAATGATCAAAGGAGGGTGCTTTCCTGGTTGCTCTTCTTCTGGATTATAATCTGGGTCGTAGTCGACGTCGTTAATAACCGAATCTGAATTATCGTCGTCTATGCATCGAATAATAAGAACCGAGACAAGCAAATAACACCAATTCAAATGGGGCAAAAAGAAATCAGATGTAAATACCAAATAAAAACTTACCAAGAAGAATATGGTGATTGTGAGTTCTTGATTTATCACTTTCATAATGATTTCATTAGCACTTTGTTTATGTGAGGCCTTTTCTTGAATGTGTTACTTTCATCCTCTATTATAAGAAGCTAAAGTTATAATCATAGCTAAGGCTATTTACGAATTCAAGAGGTTAAAATTATGTATCTTTGCATGTATAACTTCGAATTATAGATGCTAAAATTATTTGGATGAATAAAAGTATCATTAGTTGAAAAGTTTTGCTTGATTGGTTAGTACTTTGATTTTATGTGTTCATGCATGGAAGTGATTTCTACATGGTGGATGTGGAATTTTTAAGGTATTGGCTGTTACTACTTGGTTATGTGATGGTTCTTACATTACTGATGTTTTGGTTTAAGACTTTCGATTTCATTTGTCCATACAAATGACTCTAGCAACGTTATTATTTAGGGTGTTTGCTCTAGCAAGTTTTATATGATAAGTAAGTTGAAATTAAAATGTTTTTCCATATTTGGTTGTCCATATACTGGTTTACGATTCTGGGTCGATTCCCCCAAAATTTAGGTTTAGCCGACTTGTTTTTCAAGCTGCTGAAAGTTCTTAAGTGTTATAGTCTTAGTGCAGTTTGTAGTCTTTGAAGGGTTTTGCTTTAGTTGGATTCAGATGCAAAGCAAGTTATAATTAAGATATTTTTGTAGAATATGGTAGTATATATACTAAACACTGATTATGAACTATTTTACTTTAAATTTACATTTAGACGAGATACTTTACGGATTGCCGAAAAGGCTACTACGATCATGCTGTTCACGCGGTTATGGTCCAGTTTTCTTTCATCGATTGCGACTGCACCTTATGGGATAATCTAACCATTTCTCAGGCATAAGTAGGGGATATCCCTAAAAGTATTTTGAAGTTGGTCCCGCCATATTTCACATTTATTTGAGATGTTTTTCATGTATATGGTCATTAAGGTTTAATATGGCTTTACATAAATTGTTCAAAATGATGTCATTTCTATGCATAAAGCTAGTATATGTTATTTTTAGGTTATATAATTTTATTTCATCGAATTTGAGGTTCGTTTGCGAGAGTTATGAACATTTGATTATTTTGCCGATTGAATGTTTGAGCAACTAGCAAATAGATTAAACTAAAGCAAAGTCTAAAATTTTTTGACCATTTATGACCTATACAATCCCAGCAATGTATGTAAATTGGTTTCATCAAATGTTGATCTAATTTGAACATTATTCTAACCACTTGAATCTTGAATGTTATTAAGGTATTAACCAACAATATTTGATTCAAAATACATTCCAATTTAAATGTTTTTGCTGAAATGGAGTTCATAGGGTTGCAGTAACTTATGGTATTTATTTCATGATTTATGGATCAAGAGAAAATATACTTCCTTCATAACACCTATTTAGGGCCTAACATTCAAACACTAATAAAAATATTTTTCTGCAAGTAACATACAACTTTTAATTTCAGGTTCTAATTTTTCATTTCAAAACTTAAATTTAGAAACTGATATCACTTCATTTGTACATTCCTAGCAAAAGATATGAACATTTGAATTGCGAAAGGCAAAAATAAAAATTTTAATGGCTAAGATGGATTCGAACTGAGGACGACTCGGCTAAAACTCAAAGGACTTCAACGACTGAGCTACGATGTAACTTGTGACTAAAGGGCATGGAATAATACTTGAGCTTACCTCTTCTCTTCTAACCCTAAAGCTCGACTGGAACAACAATGGCGAGGGCGTGGCTGCTGGAAAGGTTGAGGCACGGCTGGGGGAGTGAACTGCAGGGAGATGGGCTCGGCTGGGGGCAGTCCTTGGTGACGGCGGCGATCACCGGAGCGGCGACAGTGACCGGCGAAGGAGCTTCTCCACCGTGCGGCTACTGGGAAGGTGAGAATCCCGGCGAGGTTGCTCGGTGACACAGCTGCATGCATGCGCAAGGAAGACTCAGGAGAGTGCGTGGAGGAGGCTAGCTCATGTGAGGTTTTGTTGGTCCGACTGACTGGCCCGCCGCCCAGTTTCCTACTCCAGCAAACCACGGCAGAGAGGAAGGAGGGCAGCGAGCAAAGAGAGGAGAGTAGGAAGGCTCAACGACTTTATGGCTACGCAGGGGAGCAGGGGGTGAGGCAGGGGTGAACGGGGGGAGGCGAGGCTGGTTTGCGCCGGCCGCATGGCGCCAGGGTTCTGTCGCGGCGACGTCCGGGCAACGGCGTGGAAGAGAGAGGAGGGAGAGAGGGAGAGGTAGGGAGGCTGACCTATGGGCGCAGGGCTGAGTGGGTCCCCCTGCCAGGCTCCCAACCACAGTCTCTCTCGGCTGCAACGGCTCCCTTTTGGCAGTTGAAGTCATTTAATGGCAAATTCAGGTATAGAGGTTGGGCAGGCTGGGTGAGAGAGCTAAGCTAGTTCAAAAAAATTCCAAATTTTTGTGTTGGTAGTCCAAGGAGTCTAGTTTCCATTTTCTTTGGTTTCACTTGATTATCTCATGCGGTTTAAGAACAGTAATTCATCAAATTTGACTGGTTTCAAACTATATTTGAATTTTTTTTTAGCTATTTAAATGGAGTTTAAAAATTCTGGAAAAATTATATTTATACATCTTATGTGCTCTAGTATTTTAAAAAATTATTTGCTATAGCATGCTGTTTAAAGTTTTCATGAGTTTTTTGATGTGTTGGTCTAGGTATTTGAAAGTCACTTAATTCCAATAGTCAAATCTTGAAACAATGAATAAATCCAAAGATAAATTCAAATGAACATTAAAATGTGCAATAAGATTCATGAGATTTCTCTTTATTCATTTTCTTGAATTCGGGATGTTACAATCCGGATCTGGATACGTATCCGTATCTGACGGATAGTAAGCTACCGAATCCATATTTTTTATCCGATAGAAAAAATCGGTATTCGTATCTGATCCAATACTATCTGACAAATATCTGATCTGACAGAATCTGTATCCAAAAATTATTCGGATAGGTTGGAAATTATCTGATCCATTTTCATCCCTAGGTAGTAACTAATTCTCACCCAGTCTAAATCACATTTTCACTTTTCTTGAACCATATCATTTTTCATAACTTTCTATGGCACACTAATACTAAGGAATAATTTTATTTCAATAGAAATCTTTGTTTTGCACAAATTTCCAAAAAGATCCTAAATTCATGTTTGAGCCATTTGTTATATAACACTTAGATAATACTGTATTAATGTACCAACTAGTGAGATTTTGGCTTAAGTTGACAAAGGTATGAGGATTTCAATGTCAAATATGGTCATAACAATTAGGAAGTAACTATACATTTAAAAATAGGGTTTAAATTACATTAATAGAATTATGCATGCAGTAAGTTAAATAAAAATATACTTTAAAATTGGGGATCAACATGATTAAGGGTGTAACTTGCCATTCTCGAAGAACTAGTGCTCTAGGCCAACGATCTGGTACTCTTCCGGCACTACAAAATCTATACATTGAAAATAGCACAAATTAAAATAAAGTCCAAATAAGTACAAATAAAATGCAAAACTGTTATAAATAGGTACATTAGGATTTTATATGAATTTAGAAAGAAAAAGGAGTCAAACGGAGTTAGAAAGCAGGAGAACGAACTCCCGGAAGATTTAAATCATTTAAAATCATAGAGAATGGGTTTTTTTGGAAGTTCTGATTTTTCTTTCTAAAGGAAATTCTCGATTATTATGCCAGCATAACATCAATAGAGAATTTCTGAATTTTCTTTATGAAGGAAAACTAGATTATGACAATAGTATGACATAATATTAGCAAGGATTTTTTGGATTTTTCGGTCGAAATATTTTTCAACAAGAAAAGATCATAGTGAATGACATGTGGGTCATGTTCCATGGACCGATTCCAGGGCCTTGCACCGATGGACTATGGACCGGGTGCACGAGATGGCACTCAGGACCCGAGGATCACCGACGCGTCGTTGCTCGACGGAGGATGGCGAAGGGTGGAGGAGAGGGGGGACGCGTGCAAAGAGATGCATGCATTTTGGGAACCTAGGGACCATGGTGGCAATGGCAGCAAGCAGAGAGGTGATAGCGCGGTTGGTTCAACACCGACGGTGGAGCTCTAGTGGTCCTCCGAACAAGTGGATGCACGCAACACATAGAACACGACGCTGGCAAGCTTAAGTTGTGGGCGGTGTCTCCGGAGAGGCTTGGGTGGCAGCGCGATTAGCAGTGGAGTGGTGTGGTGGCCGGCAACGAAGAAAGGCCCGATTCTGGAAAAGAATAGGGGATGCTCCAAATTGGTGGAGGGATTCTCTTCGTGGTGTTGTGAAACACAATATGACATGCTTAAATAAGGTGGGAACTCACCACGGTGGTGGGGTGAGATGGAGGGCGCGGAAGTCGATGCTCAAGAAGAAGATCAGGGCACACTACATTCCAATGATTTGAGCAAGAAAGAGAAGCTAGGAGTTGGCAAAATGGAGCAGGAGTTGGCAAAATGGAGCACTTAAGAGGAGACGAGCTCAGAGCTCCCCTTTTTATAGGGCAGGGAGGGCTCAAAAGAGGTGCATGGCAGTAGCTAAGGCAGTGGCCGAGCAGCGTTAGTGTCGGATTAAGTTGCGATAATGGTGGGATTCAACCGGGGAAGAGGCGTTGTAGACATGGCATTGAATGGCATCAAATGCGCATGATTTCACGAGAGAAAATGGCAGCTTGGCTAGCTCGATCGGTTAGCCATGGCAACTGCTCAGGCGGCTCGGTGGGAGGAAGAAGATAGGCAAGGGATGACAAGTGGGGCCAGGCACTAAGAGAGAGGAGAGAGGGGGAGGTAGGCCGACTAGGCGAGGCAGGCTGAGGGGAGAAAGGCCAGCGACGGGGTGGGTCGAGGAGAAAGAGGAAGCAGGCCAGGATGGGAGAAAAGAATTGGCCGAGAAATTAGGCTTCGGCTCGAAGGAGATTTTCAATATTTAAAATAATTTCTGATTTTAAATAATTGTAGAAATTCAAAAAGACTTTTACAAAATAGTTAATAGAGTGAAAATATTTGGGAAAATTCACATAAACTCCTTGAGTCATTTTGAACTTCACAAAATTATTTAGAACTTAAATTTGGTTTTTTATGTTTTCACAAAAAATTACTTTTTAATTTTTAAAAATAGAAAAGCCTTTTTAATATCCAAAAAATCAGAAATAATTACTAGAAAATCCAAAAAAAATGAATTATTCTCTAGAAATTCATAAAATCAATTAAAATAAAATTTTAAATAATCTTTTTACCTTTATTTTTGCAAATAAAACTCAAAGATGTTACAAACTACCCCCTTAAAAGGATTCTCATCCCCGAGATTCAGAGAAGCTAGCAAGAAAGTAGATTTATAAATCCTTCAACTTAATCCTCAGACAAACCCTGCCGCATGTCTTGTATGGCCTGTGCTATGACATTGTTCAAGCGTCCCTTCAAAAAGCTATGTGGCCTTCTTGTTGCATTGTTAGTGTTGAGATTGGAGGTTCTGGAGTTGTCATGACTAAGCTTGCATTTTGGCTGCTTCTTGGGGCAATTCCTGGCATAGTGTCCAAACCCATGGCAGTTATAGCATGTGACTCCAGTGGAGAGTGGTAAATCCTTCTATGTTGGTCATCCCAGAGGTATGTTGAAGATTACTATGCTGTTAGGGTGGTTCATCATAACTGGCTCCTTAATTGCCATTGTTGGTTCAAGTTTGACCGACTTCGGTGGAATCATCAAGCTTTGGGAAAAGCTTTAGGATTGAACCTTTGGACAGCCATTCTTCTTTGCAGTTCTCCATTTCCTGGTGCTTGCCTTCCTGACGAAGTGCCTTGTTGACTAGTTGCTAGAAGTCGGAGTAGTCGTGGGAGATCAGCTGTACTGAGAAATCATCATTGAGCCTTTCCAGGAATCTCTCTTGCTTGGCTTCATTCATGGTCACATCTTCTGGTGCGTAGCATGCCAACTGATTGAACTTTGCAAGTACTCAGTCACTGTATGACCTCCTTGGCATAAACTGTGAAACTCCTTCAAGGTAATTATGCTAGATGGAATGTGAGCTTTACGAAAAGCTTGCACAAACTCATTCCATGTGATGGCATGAGCATCATGATGAGAAAGGCAGAAGTTATCCCACCATTCCGAAGCAGATCCATTGAGTTGGTGAGAAGCAAATAGAACTCTCTCACGGTCACTTCACTTAGAGATATCTAGGTTCTTTCCAATTGTCGAGAGCCATTCGTCTGCATTCATTGGCTCGGTACTGGTGGAGAAAGTTAGATGTCTTGTCCTCATAGACTCTAACAAGCTAATTCTGATTGGCCATCATTTGCTGCCAGTCAGGACCATTAGCTGGAGGAGGCAGTGGGATCAGAGCATTTTCATTATCGGGGAGACTGTTGTTATGATAGGCTCCGCTTCTTGAACAATGGGTGTTCACTATCTGACGGTTGCTCCAAGGGTTAGGAAAGAGAAAGACTGAGAATAAGGGGGATAAAGATTGCATATTCCAATGAACAAGCACTAAACACCAACTTTATTTTATTATAATAGCTTATTCATTGTGGCTGGCAACAAAAGTGGAAATAGGGCAGCTCACAACATCGTCTACTGCAAATGAATAGCTTGCTTTGACCTAATTAGGGTATCTCCTAAGATCTGGTCTAACACTATTGTTCACAGCATTCACTCCTACAGTTGATATGGCTCTGATATCACCTGTGTCGAACCCACGAGTAACACCCCTGAATTCTCTATGTATACTGTACTAGTCTAGACAAAGCTAGCATACATAGCAAACAAAGCTAATACCACAACATATCATATGAAATTTATTTATTTAATTTTTCAGAGTATACAATATAAATGGCTCCTAGGCCAACTAAAAATATAGTAGCAGAAGACAGAAAGAAACAGTAGAACCCAGCACATCTGCCATAGGCAATTGACTGGAGCAACGGCCTAGTCATGGAGATCCTCACCGACAAAGAAAAGCTCCTCCTTCAAAAATAACAAATATAGCAAGATGACACTACTACAGAATGTTACATCACTATCGCTTCATCTGTGTCGGTTCTTAAGTTTTTAGGAAAAATGATGGTGATAGATGACTTAGGAGAGGCATTGATAATAATCACTATCGGTTCTCAGGTTAGAAGTGATTGTGATGTAGCACTTGGAACATCACAATCGGTTCTTATGCGAGAAGTGATAGTGATGTGCATTATCATCACTATCGGTTTCCACATAAAAAGTGATAGTGATGAGCACGTACACATCACTATCGGTTCTTATGTGAGAAGCGATAGTGATGAGAATGCACATCACTATCGCTTCTCACAAAATAATCCTGCTGAACATACCTGGAAAGACTAAGGATGGTGTGAATGCCCGTCGCGACATAGCCTACATGGGAATAAGACCCAGGCTTGCAGTGATAGAGGAGGATGGAAAAGGTTCGTACATCCCCGCTGCATGCTACACCCTGTCCAAGAAGGAGAAAGAAGACCTTTGAAATGTCTCCAAGGTATTAAAGTTCCATCTGGCTACTCCGTGAACATTACGAAGCTTGTGTCCATGGGTGATTTGATGTTGCTAGGCATGAAGTCTCACGACTGCCATGTGTTGATGACCCAAATGCTCCCAGTTGCAAAAAGAAATATTCTGCCAGAGGATGTCAGGTTTGTAATCACGAAGCTGTGTTATTTCTTTAATGCGATCTCCTGCAAGGTTATTGACCCCGATGTGCTAGACAACTTACAAAGTGAGGTGGTGCAGACTCTATGTCAGCTTGAGATGCATTTCCCACCATCGTTCTTCGACGTCATGGTCCACCTTGTTGTTCACCTCGTCAGAGAGATTAAGATATGTGGACCGGCATTCCTACGTTTCATGTATCCGTTCAAGAGGTACATGGGTATATTAAAATCCTACGTGAGGAATCGGTCGAAGCCTGAGGGTAGTATTGTCGAAGGTTATGGCACTGAAGAGGTTATTGAGTTCTGCGTGGACTATCTCGGGAAAAGACAAGCAATCGGTGTTCCTCTATCTCGCCATGAGGGCAAACTTGCTGGCAAAGGAACCGTTGGGTCGAAACTAAGGAGGCCACGGTTTGATATGTATTGCAAAGCGCATCTCGATACTTTGCAAAGACAACAGTAGAAGTTGCAGGGTACATCGAGCAGCACAAGTCGATATTATGAGAAGAGAATCCACATATGGATGAGCTTTCCATCATGCGAGAACACAACGATAGATTTCTCACATGGTTCAAACAAAAGGCGAAGGTCTTTATTAGTGAGACTATCAATTGGTTGGCTGACGGACCTAGATTTAATGTACAGACATGGCAGGGGTACGATATTAATGGGTACACCTTTTACACTGAAAGTCGGGATGCGAAGAGTACTGTTCAAAACAGTGGTGTAAGCATAGATGCTTTGTCCGATGAACATCACTCGATAGGAGGATCCTCAATGGCAATGAAGTCTTACTACGGGGTGATCGAAGAAATTTGGGAGCTCGATTACGGAATATACCAAATTCCATTGTTCCGATGTAAGTGGGTGGGACTTCCACATGGAGTAAAGGTCGACAAGAGAGGTTTTACTCTTCTGGATCTCAACGGAATCGCCTATAAAGATGACCCATTCGTACTTGCGAAGCAAGCAAATCAAGTCTTCTATGTGCGTGATCCGACCAATCCGAGGTTGCACGTCGTCCTTTATGGCAAGCGGCAGATCGTTGGTGTTGAAAATATCGTAGATGAAGAAGAATACGACCAATTCGATGAAATACCTCCGTTTGCGGATGGGGCTTGTCTTAGTGGCGACGACGACACAAATGGAGGAAATTACATGCGTGTAGATCATCAAGAAGGGTTGTATTGTAAATAAAATGAGTACGTCATTGTATCAGTTGCTACGTGTTTGAAATGTTCGTATTGTACATAACTGTAGTTTTGTGTTTGCACTACACGTATCAAACTTTTACAATTTTTGTCAATGGATTGTGGTATGCAGCTACTTAATGCAAGAAAAATAAGGCACTGTACAACAAATCATTTCTCGAAATTTTCAAAATACTTGTCCTTCATTTGAGAAAGATTTGACTTCTTCTCTCTTTGATCAAAAATCATGCCTACAAAGTGAATTTGGCCTTCTTTTTTCAATGCTAACTCTTTTTTCCAAAATCCTTTTTGGAAAATATTTGTGGTATCACAAAGTATGTTCCTGCAAAATTTCAAAAAATTCCAACTATGTTTGCAAAAGTTATGGCCTTTTCACTCTTTGAACAGATATTTCTAGCTACAAGTTCAGAATTCATGGTTTGTCTGGAAAACAAATAGTGCAGTGAATAACATTTGTGTTGGTTCTTATAGGAAAGCGATTGAGATACACACTCAGTTTTCGAAATGAAAACATTATGTGCTTTGTGTTATTTGTGTCGGTTTTCAGAATAAAACCGATAGAGATATTTCCTTATTTGTGTCAGTTTGTGCAAAAAACCGATTGAGATATGTAATCAGTTTTGTAAATGAAAACATAATAGTGCTTTTTGTCATTTGTGTCGGTTTTTTCAGTGAAACCGATAGAGCTATGCTGTACTGACTCATCTGTGTCGGTTTTATAAACAAACCGATTGAGATAAGAACTCAGTTTTTGAAATGAAAACATTATGTGCTTTGTTCCATTTGTGTCGGTTTTTGGACTACAACCGATAGGGATAGTTAAATATTTGTGTCGGTTGGGGAAAAAGCCCGATTGAGATATGGGATATGGAACCCGCGGTTTTGTAAATAAAAACATAATAGTGCTTTTTGTCATTTCTATCGGTTTTTCGAATGGAACCGATAGAGATATGATCTACTGACTCATCTGTGTCGGTTTTATAAAAAAACCGATTGAGATATAGATTCAGTTTTCAAAATGAAAACATAATAGTGCTTTGTGTCATTTGTGTCGGTTTTTCGAGTGAAACCGATAGAGATATGTCTCATTTCTGTCGGTTTGGAATAAAAACCGATTGAGATATGTATTTAGTTTTCGAAATAAAATCTCTGTATTATTTGTGTCGGTTTGTGCAAAAAACCGATTGAGATATGTAATCAGTTTTGTAAATGAAAATATAATAGTGCTTTTTGTCATTTGTGTCGGTTTTTTCAGTGAAACCGATAGAGCTATGCTGTACTGACTCATTTGTGTCAGTTTTAGAAACAAACCGATTGAGATAAGAACTCAGTTTTCGAAATGAAAACATTATGTGCTTTGTTCCATTTGTGTCGGTTTTTGGACTAAAATCGATAGAGATATTTAAATATTTGTGTCGGTTGGGGAAAAAACCGATTGAGATATGGGATATGGAACCCGCGGTTTTGTAAATAAAAACATAATAGTGCTTTTTGTCATTTGTGTCGGTTTTTCGAATGGAACCGATAGAGATATGATCTACTGACTCATCTGTGTCGGTTTTAGAAAAAAACCGATTGAGATATGGATTCAATTTTCGAAATGAAAACATAATAGTGCTTTGTGTCATTTGTGTCGGTTTTTCGAGTGAAAACGATAGAGATATGTCTCATTTCTGTCGGTTTGGAATAAAAACCGATACTAATGTTTCACTATTTTTTGTGTCGGTTTCTGCATTAAAACCGATACTAATGTTCCTATATTTTTTGTGTCGGTTTTTTGGTGGGAAATGACAGCATTTGCCCTCGAACCGAATTAATACTACCAATCGCCAATTACATCTCGCGTGTACTAATTTTTCCCCGCCCACACGCCCTGTAGCCCTAGCTTCCCGCCGCTGCCCCGACCGGCGTCGGCTCCTCCCCCCCTGATGCCGCCCGCGCTCCCTCTGCCGTCGACTCCGTCCACACCACCCCCACGCCTCCGCCGCGGCACCGCCGCGCTCCTCTCGTCGTAAACACCGCCCACGCCACCCCACGCCGCCGCCGACGCCGCCCACGCCACCCCCGCGCCCGACGCCGCCCACGCCACCCCCACGCCCGACGCCGACGCCACCGGTCGCCGCGCGCCTCTACCGTCGACGCTGTCCATGCCACCCCACGCCCGACGCCGACGCCGCCGCCGCCGCCCGCGCTCCCTCTGCCGTCGACGCCGTCCATGCCACCCCCCACGCCTCCGACGCCGACGCCGCCGGTGCCGCCCGCGCTCCACCAGTGACTCCCTCCACTCGCTCCACCGGTGACTCCCCCCACTGCATGAATCACAAACGCTCATTTGTGTTGTTGCAGAATATAATGTTGCTATATTTTTTCTGTGAAAAAATAATGTTGCTATAATTTGCATCTACCAATTGCTGCATATGGATCAGTTTTAGTGTACTGCTAGAAACTAGTGTTAAATTAGCAAGCAGATACCACTTTGATTGGCTTTAGTGTACTGCATCTGCCAAATGCTGCATATGCTTTGTTTCCTTTTGTCCCCTGCTGCTGTGACTGGCTTGTCATCCTCTGCTCTACTCTGCTTTGATTTGGTGTGCTCTGTTCGGACAGGCACAGGCTGTTGCTTGCATGGTGTACTAGTAAAAACCCCCTAAAATAATTGGCCTCTATTAGGTAGGTAATGTTTAGATTGAGCTGGTAGTAGCAACTGGAATCAGAGAGGCTTGTGTAGATGACTTGTTCTGGGTAGCTAGCTTCTTTGGAGATTCTTTCTTTCTGAAGGCAGTCAGTTTCCGCTTGGTCAAAAGGCTTGAAACTCTCTTTCAAAAAAGGCTTGAAACCCTGATGAAAAGAAAAACAGCGGTTCTTGATCTTCTTGGTATACCAATGAGCAATGTCGACTACGTAGTAGGTGAACTCTTGTGGTAGTGTTGCTTCCTTTTGTTTTCACTATCAAAGATGTTCTGGACATGTGCTCACTTTTGGTTAAAACGGGAGGCTTTAATAATGCTCGACACAAGCCATTTGAGATTATTTAGTATACAGTTAGCTTTGAAATGTATGGTTCCTTACTTCCAACAGCCAAATTTTGTGAATTTAGTAACATATTGAGATTATTTAGTATCAATCAAGAAGTGATATCTTCTCATTCAAGTGTCAGAGTTTATAATGTTTCCTTTATGATTTCAACCTCTCACGGAATTTTAATTGTCTTTTGGCCATGTTTTGTATGCACTTTTGACTATATGTATGTAGTGGTGTAATTTTCATTATTTTCTCATATGTGGTTATTTACTCATCATATTATTATGCGACTTTTGACTCATTAATTGAGATCGTTATTTCAAACATAATTGCATATTATTTTTCTTTTCATCTCAAAGATATGCTAGAGTTTAGGTTATGTAACCTCGCCTCCCGCTCAAGAGTGCTTATTTGTAAATATGCTGGAATAGCATATTTATAAGCAAGCAGTCTCGAATTATCCACGTATTTTGGACAGTTCGAGGATATGTGGTTCGGGCAAGTTCCTAAGCTGTTGTACAACTCACGAGTAGATTTGATGCAGATCCTCGTGTTCTCCGGATACACACCCCTCTTGACCAGTTGTTGAGACGTGTATCTGGAGAACAGCGGGGAGATGCTGCCGAAATTTTCTCTGGAGTTGTACAACGGCTTAGGAACTTGCGCGAACCACATATCCTCGAATGGGATTAGGACCAAACCAATCTAGAGATTAGGAGTTATCGTTCGTACGTACGAAGTAAAGGTCAACATACGGACCTTTCTTGAAGATCATTCATTCATCTATTACTCTACTGCAATATTCAGCTACCAATTGCTTTATCTCATGTCCAATATATGACCTTGTCAGATAAGAAAACTCAAAATGTCGCAATTAGAGAGCATCGGCTCATCGCCAGACAGAGTAGACGGTGCTCCTGTGGGGCCGAGCCAACTTCCATGTGTCGAGCCGAGCCAAGTTCCAACTGTCGAGGGGCCGAGGAAGGTGAGGAAGGCCCGAGGACCGAACAAAGGGGCCACAGGGAGAACGCCGCAGGTTCTCCACTTCAATGCCGCGGGGGTTTGCACGGGTCCTCCGAAGTACAAGGGGCGATACCGCTCATTCCTCGGCCAATTGGCGAGGGAGAGACTACCCATAACGGTTAAGGATTGGAGAAAGGAGGTCAGCGCCGAGCAGAAGAACCGGCTGTGGGAAGAGGTTAAGGGAAAATGGATTATAGAAGAGGAGGATGAAAACAATGCCAGGAGGTACGCCTTGAAGAGGATGGGTGTGGCTCTGAGGCACTTCAGGGTCTACATGCACAGTGAGTACGTGCTGAAAGGCCGTACACCGTTCGAGAGGTATCCGTTCGTGACTCCCGATGTTTGGGACAAGTTCAGGAGGATCAAGAGGACGCCCAAGATGGAGGAGCTGAGACAGAAGAACGTTGCTACCCAGAGGCAGAACACGCACGCGCACCACCTCGGTTCAGGCGGCTACGAAGGGAAGAAAGCAGAATGGGCGCGACTAGCCGAGGAGTGCGCGATCTCCGGGACAGCGATGCCTTACTCGCACATATGTGAGGATCGGGCACGTGACTGGGTATTAGTGAGGACAAAGAAAACCGCGAACGGGCAACTGGTAGTAGCAAACCCCGTTACCGCGCAAGTCGTCTCCACCATCGTAAGATGTAAACTTAGTACATTGTAGTCAACCATTCTTGTCGTATTTAAGATCTAATTCATACTCGCTTCTTGCAGGAGGAGGTATCGCAGAGGAAAGAGCAGGGGACCTTTGTTAGTCAAGGGTCAAATGACATACTGTCCTCAGCGATCGGGAAGCCTGACCATCAAGGCCGGGTACTTGCCACAGGGGCGGGGCATACGAAGAAGTCCTACTTCCAAGATGACGCTGGGAGTAGCAGATCGAGATCGTGGGAGGCACGCGTGGAGCGCCTCAAGGACACGCTCAGGGAGCAGCTCAGGGAGGAGATGAGGGGGGAGATGACGGCACGTGAGGAGTAGATGAGGGGGGAGATGACAGCACGTGAGGAGGAGATGAGGGTGGACATGATGGCACGTGAGGAGCGCCTGAGGGCCGAGATGATGGCGATGATCTCCCAGAGTCAGAGCCAGATGCCCCCGCCTACCGTAGAGAAATCTGTGCCCCCACCAAGTAGCCGCGGTTTCAAGCAATACGTCGAAGCAGGAGGGACACACGACGACAAAAAGGGCTCCAAGCTGGAGTATGTCCGCTTCAGGGTACAATTGGCTATCATATATAAGATTTAGATTTTCTGACATATTTTCTTCATCTCTTAATTTATTTTTCTTTCTTCACAGTGTCATCAACAGGGCTGCGACGACCGTTGTGGTTTGTATGTCATGCAACACATGGTGATCTTGATTGCTGGCTCAGACCGTTTCCCTAAGCTAGTACATGCATTATTATACAATTAGTCTTTCACATAGAAATTTGAAAACTTAAATTAGAGCACTCGTTTCTATTTTGCAGCATACCAATATCCCTCAAGAGTGTAGACAGCACTGCACTCAACAAGATACGAGACCACTTGTGCCAGTGGTACTGGATAGAATGCTTGTCGGAGGACGGACGGTTTAGAGATCCCGAAAGCTCCTACTAGACTAGATGTGAACAATATTACATATCTGAATGCGATTGCATGTGTACTTATGGTTAAGCATGTTTACATTCTATTTTGTTAACGAATGTGATATGTGTTTGTTGTAACAAAGTGTTATGTTCTTTGAATGTGATATGTTGTCTGTAATTTCTGTGTGAATGTGTGCATATTGTGTGGAATATGTGCTGATTGGAGGGTGAATTAGAAATAGCACACCACACCCCTTCATCTCTGTCGGTTCTCACAAGAAAATGATAGAGATGTGACGGTCATCTCTATCGGTTCTTTGAAAGAAGCGATAGGGATGATGAACTCATCTCTATCGATTCTTTATAAGAAGCGATAGAGAAGAGGGTATTCATCTCTATCGGTTCTTTCAAAGAAGTGATAGAGATGAGTATATGATCTCTATCGGTTCTTTTTAAGAAGCGATAGAGATGATGGTATTATCTCTATCGGTTCTTTGTAAGAAGCGATAGAGATGAGGAGGTCATCTCTATCGGTTCTTTGTAAGAAGCGATAGAGATGAGGGTATTATCTCTATCGGTTCTTTGTAAGAAGCGATAGAGATGAGGCCTCATCTCTATCGCTTCTTACAAAGAACCGATAGAGATAATACCCTCATCTCTATCGCTTCTTATGAAGAACCGATAGAGATGACCGCCTCATCTCTATCGGGCAAGAACCGACTGTAATAATGCCGCCTCATCTCTGTCTCATGACTTTGTGTCACCACCAGAACCGACTGTGATGATAAAAAAGAACCGATTGTGATGTATATTTGTGTGGTAGTGTGAGTACACAAAGTAGTTCACAAGTCACATATGAAATGCAGTTTTAATCCAAGTATAACAAGAAAGGCATAATATAGTTAGTTTGAGCATAAAGCAACATTTCCAATACAATAAGTAATTTCAAATGCATAATTGATAGTGTAAAACTGAGTTTTAATCCAATTTTAAACACGAGATCCATTCTGGAGTTTAACCCAATTTTTTCAGATGGAACCCATCCATCTACAAATTATTTTTCTGAGAAGTCCAAACTCTAATCCATGAAAGGCTTTTTTCGGCATTCCCATGACCATGGGCTCAGCTAATCCAAACTCTAAATGGAGTGCTTGAGAGGAGAGGAGCTCAATGCTCCCTTTTTATAGGGCGGGGAGGGCTCAAAGGCGGTGCATGGCGGTGGTTAAGGTGGTGCCTGAGTAAAGTTAGCAAGGGATTAAGGCGCGATAATAGCAGGATTTAGCCAAGGAATACGCGGTGTAGACATGTCATTGAATGGCATCAAATGCGCATGAGTTCGAGGGAGAAAATGGCGGCTTGACAAGCTCGGTCGGTTAGCCATCACGGCAGCTTGGCTTGCCCAGTGGGAGGAAGAAGACTGGCGGGGGAATGACAGGTGGGGCCGGGTGCTAAGAGAGAGAGGAGAGGGGGAGGCAAGGCGACTAGACTAGGCAGGTCGAGAGAGAAAAGGCCGACGGCGGGGTGCGTTGGGGGGAAGAGGAAGTGGGTTGGGCTTGGAGAAAAGGAATGGGCCAGGAAATTGGACTTTGCCCCAAAGGAGATTTTCAAGATTTAGAATAATTTCTGATTTTAAATAATTGCATAAATTCAAAACAGCTTTTAGAAAATAGAAAATAGAGTTCAAAATTTTGGGAACAATTCATAGAAATTCCCTAAAGCATTTTAAACTTAATAAAATTATTTCCAACTTGAATTTTGTTTTTATGTTTTCACAAAAATCACTTTTTAATTTATAAAAATAGGAGGCCTTTTTAATATCTAGAAAATCGGAGAAAATTTCAAAAAAATCAAAAAATTTGTATTATTCTATGAAAATTCACAAAATCTATTAAAATAATATTTTAAATTTTAAATAATTTTTTACCTTTGTTTTTTAAAATAAAATTCATGGATGTTACATATCTATTTCAATGCCGTGTATATGTACAAAGGGTATGGTTAGCGTGATTCCTAAGGCTAGCCATAAAACTAAAATTAGGTATAAAAGAATGCTTATCACAGTCGGTTCATAGACATGAAACGTATGTTATTTATCCTTATCGCAAACGGTTCATAATTGAAGCCATCTATTATGGGCATGTTTGGGAGTGCTGTAGTTTTTCTGAAAATCTGCTTTTTGGCTTTCTGAGCAAAAAAGTGACTATAGCTTTTTATAAGAGACTGTTTGATAAATAGCTAATTTCCCTCAGCAATAAGCTGCAAAAGCAAGCCCAACCTACCTTTCAGGTTTTGGCTTTTGCTAGTTATATATGAATTCTAGCTTATACCAAAAGCCGCTTAAAAGTGAAATGCTTAAGGGTTTGTTGACTTTCAAAAGTCGGTGGCTTAGGGCTGTTTGGGGAGTGTGCTTCACTTTGCTTCACTTTGGCCTAAAAGCTCCCCAAACAAGATGGTCGCAGCACCGCAAAGCTAAGTCACAACAGAAGCACCCCCAGAAGTTGCAGCTGCTGAGGAGGAGCTTTTCAGCTGTGACTTCGCTTGAACTCCTCCTAACTCGCTCGCTCCACCTTCCCAACCTTTGCCACCCCGCCTCACCGCCTCCACGTCACCTCCCCACTCGGATGCTGATGTACTTCACTATGTTGCTACCTTCCATTTCGGTTAGCCCTCAAAAGCTACAATCTACAGAGCAGCTTGCCAAACAAAGATAACAAGAAAAGCCACACCGCTAACTACAAACCGCTATGCTACCCAACAAATCAAAAGCAGCTTTTCAACCCAGCCACAGCTCCCCCAAACAGGCCCTTAAAGCCCCCCCCCCCTCCCAAACAGGGCCTATTTATCATTATCATATATTTGTGGATAACCGTCCGTGATGTGTACCTATCATAGATGGTTTTGCAGATGGTTCCAACACTGTCTATGCTAACTATTTTTAACCGTCTGTAATTTTCTTCTGTGTGGCGTAGTTGGTCCTCTCTTGCAAAGCTCTGGCATCAACATCAGCACGAAAGATGTTCTTCTGGACAGTCCTATTTCAACCTTCAACCAAGAATCTAGGAACAAAGGACGTCTCCAATGGTGAGAAGTGCATGTAGACTGGCAACATTGGTGAATACTAGGAGAGAAACATCCTATAGAGACATTTTTATTGTATGGTAAAGACATACTTTTTTATTTGTATATGATTTTAAGGGCATCTTTTAAAAGACCACAAAAGTATCTTTACGTGCACTGTTGCTATGACCGAATAGGCACTTATCGAAATGTCTTTACATTTTGTAAGGTATTTTGTAAAGGCACTATATTACGTCTTTATACTCTCTAGCACCCTATTGTAAAACAATAAATATATTCTAAAAATACTAGTAACCAATCTCAAAAAACAAGTAGCCACATTAACCAACTTAACCTCACATCACAACTTGTTTTTACTCATATTGTAATTGTTATGAGCAGTACGCAACGTCTCAGATATCTTAAAAAAAGTGCATCTAGAGAATGAAAAGTGCCTCAAATAACATCTCTACAAGATAAGATTGATTTAAGAAGTGTCTCAAAAACTGTCTCTACGTGATTTTTATGTTGATAATTTATAAAATGCCTCTAAATTCAATATCCCACGTTCTATATTAAAAATATCTCACATAGTGTCTCTACATTTAAGATACGTTCTAAAGTGTCATAATAATATCTTTAGAATATGATATGACAATCTCTACAGATAAATAAAATATATATATAGAAAAGTACCCCACGTGTTGTTTTTGTTGTAGTGGCTACCTCATGCTGACTTTGGTTTATGGCGGTAGAACAGCGGCTCATCTCTTATACAAGCAAATACCTCCCATCCACCCAGCCACAAGGTGTCGCTACTGTCTTCAACAACCCCCTATGAAGAAGTCATGCCTTGAAGTGCTTGCTTCATCGACGACGGTTACAAGAAAGCTTCGGCTATCCCAGTCATCCTCGACCACATTGGATATCAGGATAGTTATTGGACGTGTGCCTCCTTTTAATGTTAAGGTTACTTAGATACGTGCCACTTCAAAGTTCTCACTTTTGAAATATGCCACTGTAAAGATTCTTCTTCGAAATATGCCAATGAAACTGGATATATGCCACTAGAAGTGTTGCGAGCTACGCTGCACCGTATAGCATAAGGCAAACAATAGACAGTAAGTTAGCCGTTGACTGTATTTAGCTGTTAATCGTGGAAACCCAAAAAAATGGAGAGTCTGTAATACGCGAGAACGTAAAACGGAGCTATGAGAGTATACTGAGAAATACAAAAGATTGATTGAAGACAACTAACCGAATCTCAGGAAAGAGAATTACCAAAATATGTTAATCTATCGTAGCACAAATGAAAGCAACACATCGTCAGTAGGAACTAAGCCTGACCCAGCATAGGTTCTACAAAATAAAAATGTACAGAATTATCAGGCAAAATTATCAGCAATGGATGTTGTTGTTCTCTGTAAAAATGATGTTTCAATCATGGCAGTATAGGGCAAAACAACAGATGTTGGACGCAAGCACGAGTGACGTGGATGACCTTATGTTTCTGACAGACTCTGGCATAATTCCTTCCAGCGTGTTGTTCTTCAGGCTCAGGACAAATGTAACATCCCAAAATTTCATTAAAAATAATATTCTAATGTTATTTATTCATTTTATGGATTTTCCGAATTTTTGGAATTTTCTAGAATTTATTTGGATTTATTTATTATTTTTGAAATATCTTCAATATGAAAAGTATTTAAAAGTTTGGAAAGTTCAAATAAAATTTTGTCAAAAACATTTTATTTGAGTTTTAATGTCTCAAAATAGTTTATATATTTTTTATGGAATTTGTTTTGGTATTTTTACTATTTTATTTGGCCTAAATTATTTTCTAAAATTATTTTAAATGGAAAAGATTTGAAAAATAAATAGAGCAGTGTTAGGCCAGCCCAGTTCTGTGCGTGCATCGACCCGGTCCATCACCATAGCCTAGCCCATTCCCGTAGTCTTGGCCTAGCCAAAGCCCATCAACGGTATAGGCGAAATCGTGGTTGTTGGATTTAGATCGAGCGGTCATGATTGGTTTGGAACCCTAGAAGAGATGGCCGTCGGATTAGATTTATGGGGCTGAGATCAATCGGGTGTTATGGGAACCCTAGAGCTCTGCAGCCGTTGGATTTTGTGTGCAGTTTGGATTGGATCACGTCAGGGTGTATCGTGTTCGTTGATCATTGACGCGCGTACGGGCAATGGTCCTCGTTCCCGGGAGTCCGACTCGAACTCTGTTCAGAGCTGGCTACCGTGACCACCATGGCCTCCTCCTCCGTGTCGTGTTCGATTTGGTCGCCCAAGCCCTTATAAGGTGCGCACCGGCTGCGCAATGACATCATCAACCAAAGCCCTCCATCAATTACAAGGAACGAGTCGTCTTTTCGCCAGAATCAAAGAACTTCAAGGAGCACCACCGAGAGTTTTCTTCCTTCGATTCATCGCCGGCAGTGAGTCTTGGAGATCGCCGCCGGTACCATCAGCTTCACCTCGAGTCGGGCCGTCTTTTGCATGCGTTGGATTCGGGAGAAGGATGCTAGAGTGTCATAGCCGGCAGTGACATGCGTAGCGACAATGGGCGAATACAGGAAAATTGACGGTAAAGTCAGGGTGTGTATGCGGTAGCGCGTGTGGTGTCTTTTGGGTGAGTAGGAGCCGAAATTGTCCGGATAGGAGCAACGGCTTCGTGATTGTAAGAGGGATTTGGATGTAAACAGAATTACCGCCTCGAAAGGTATTTTGGAAGGTGAACAGTGGAAGAGTGTAGAAGGGGGTAAAAGTGAGTTTCAGAGAGGAGGATATAGGAAGCTCGTATTGAATCGGTGAAAAGGAGAAAAGAAAATATGGCTTGAACTACACGCATCTCTTCTCCTCTCTTCATCTCTCGCCGTTTTTCTTCCTCCTGTTCTTCCCTGCCTTCGATTGATCGCACCATCTCACGTCTGGGTAAAACGCCCACGGCCACGGGATATCACATTTGGTATCAGAGCCTGGATCAATCTAGCCTAGAGCTGTAAAATTCCAGGAACTTGGTTCGGGAACTCAGAACTGCTAATTCGTGGTTCTGATGATCCTGGGAAAATCTCCAAGGACCTGGTTGGCTCGGCGAAGATTGACATCACGGCTCCCCCAAAACCATCCGTGCAGACGCAGTTCGTGCTGGAGGCAATGGGAGAGGTGGCAGGGCGATCGGAGGAGAAGTTGAATCTTCTTAAGGAAAGTGTTGACTCGCTTCTTGCACGAGTGGAAGCAATAGACACGACACAGCAACAGTTGGTGGCGAGAACCGATTTGGTAGCCCGGACGATGGAACAGAGTGTTAAGGATCAACAATTGTTGGCAAAACAACTCGAGGCCACAGCCCAAGCAGTGGCACGGCTTACCATTGGGCAGGTGCTGGAAGGGACACGTAATGGGGATCGAACATCTCCGACGACTGGAAAGGCTCTCTACACCCCAGCGCCACCGGACATGTGGGGAAGGGAGCGAATACCTCATGCTGGGGAAGAGTCGAGCAGGTGTTCGGCAGGAGTTCTGCAAGAGACGCCATGGGCCGGTTCACGAGGAATCAAAGAGCATGGAGGACCACCAAGAGTTCCATTACCAAAACTGGGGTTTCCAAAATTTGAAGGGGCACGATCCAGGATTTGGAAGGATAAATGTGAGGAGTACTTTCGGTTATTCAATATTCCAGTAGCAATGTGGGTGTCAGTGGCAGCCTTGCATATGGATGGAAATGCTTCCCAGTGGCTGCAAGTATATAAGACCAAAAACGAGGTTGGAAATTGGGAGCAATTCATGCAAGCGGTGGAGCAGAAGTTTGGGGCCTTTGATCATCGGCAGTTACTTGAGGAGTTGATGGAGTTGAAGCAGATCGGAACAGTGGAAGAATACCAACAGAAGTTTGAAGGGTTGAGGTATGAGATTGCCATTCATAACCCCTATTACGATGAGGAATTCTTTGTGTCCCAGTTTATTAGAGGATTGAAGATGGAACTCCGAGGAGCAGTGCAAAGCCAGGTACCCGATACTGTGGATCGGACGTTCTTCTTGGCCAAGGTCCAACAAGAGGTATTTGCCAGAAACAGAGCTTGGAGGGGCAAAATGGGAAGTGGACGCGAGGTAGCAAACACGCACAAGACAGAGCAGGGAACTCAGAACGTGAAATTTGGGCAAGGAGAATTATGGAAAGCTAAACAGATTAAGGAGTGCCGACGTCTGAATGGGCTATGCTATCAATGTGGCGAGAAGTACGAGCCGAATCATCATTTGCAATGCAAGAAGAAATTACAAGCACAACTTCAAAGCTATTGGCATGGAAGATCGTGGTGAGGTGTTGTCGGATGTCGTGTTGGATTTCTTGGAAACAAGTGAAATAAATGAGGAGGAAGATTATAAGCTTTCGTTGAATATGTTGTCTGGACAAGATGAGGCTGGAACTATGAAAATTTTGTCGTTAGTCCGTAATCAGGTCATGTTGTTTCTCCTGGATTCTGGTAGTACACATAGTTTTATCAATGCAAATTTCTTGCAGAGAATTGGTTGTCAGTCACAACGAACACGACCAATCGTAGTTCGGGTGGCAAACGGAGAAACCTTGAATTGTGACCAATGGGTATCAAAATTTGAATGGTGGTCACAAGGGTACACGTTTCGAACAGATCTGCGGGTTCTGGAATTGGGGGCATATGATGCCATATTGGGCATGGACTGGCTCAAGCTCCACAGCCCAATGATGTGCGACTGGGAGAGTAAGCTGGTAGAATTTGAATATCAAGGGAAGAAAATACAACTTCAAGGTATCAAAATCCAAAGTGAGAGCGAGCTGAAATCAGTAACATTTGATCAAGTGGAGAAATGGAGGAAGGGAAACAATGTGTGGGCATTGGCAGTGCTGGAAACGGAAAGCGGTAAGAACTGGGAAGGCAGGATGCCGAAGGAAGTTCAAGAGGTGGTAGGGCGGTACAAGGATTTTTTGCTGAGCCTAAAGGCTTACCACCTCAGAGGGACTATGATCACACGATTCCACTGATTCCGGGATCAACACCAGTCAACTCAAGGCCTTACCGATATTCTCCACTACACAAAAATGAAATTGAAAGACAAGTGGCAGAAATGTTGTCGGCTGGGGTAATTGCTCCAAGTATGAGCCCATTCGCTTCTCCCGTTTTGTTGGTCCAAAAAAAAGACGGAACGTGGAGATTTTGTGTGGACTATCGGCGCCTAAATGATCTCACCATAAAGAATAAATTTCCCATGCCCGTGATAGATGAACTGTTGGATGAGTTGGCTGGAACAAAGTATTTCTCCAAATTGGATTTGCGAGCCGGTTATCACCAAATAAGAATGAAGGAAGGAGATGAAGCTAAGACAGCTTTCAAGACGCATCATGGGCATTATCAATTTCGCGTCATGCCGTTCGGATTGACGAACGCTCCAGCAACTTTCCAATGTGTAATGAATTCAGTGCTAGCACCCTATCTTCGAAGATTTGTGTTGGTCTTTATTGATGACATCTTGGTCTACAGTCCAGACCTACCTTCACATGTTGAGCATCTCACTGTGGTATTACAAGCGTTGCGAGACAACCATCTTTTTGCAAAGGAATCAAAGTGCACTTTCGCCCAAAAGGAGTTGGAATATCTGGGACACATTATATCCGACAACGGGGTGGCTACGGACCCACAGAAGACACGAGCAATGCAAGAGTGGCCGAGACCTGTTGGCCTAACAGGGCTGAGAGGGTTTCTAGGGCTTACCGGATATTACCGGAAGTTTATTCAGAACTATGGAATAATTGCCAAGCCGTTAACAAACCTCCTTAAAAGAAAACATTCCAATGGATGATCACGCCAACAAGCTTTTGTCCAACTGAAACAAGCTATGTCCACAGCACCTGTGCTGAAATTGCTGGATTTTGAACAACATTTTGAGATCGAAACAGATGCCTGTGACAGTGGGGTTGGTGCGGTTTTGATTCACAAGGGCAGCCAGTGGCCTTCTTTAGTAGAGCTTTGGGAATTTGGCAGCAGCGCTTATCCATTTATGAAAAGGAATTCTTAGCGTTGATACTAGCAGTCGAACGGTGGAGGTCATACTTGCAGCGCAAAGAGTTTACCATCCGCACCGATCATCGCAGCCTGTGCTATCTTGATGAGCAACAGCTTCAGTCCGAAATGCAGAGAAAAGCAATGACACGGCTTATGGGGCTCCAATTTCGGATTGTATACAAGAGGGGTAGAGAAAATGTAGTAGCCGATGCTCTATCACGTCTTGGGCATCTTATGTCCATGCAAAGTGTAATGAGATGCAACCAATTTGACTTCGGGAGGTGATCAACACTTACGGATCGATGGCAAGGCGCAATGACATCGCACAATTGGCCATTCACAGTCCCAATGAGGAGGGTTTTGAATTGAGCCAAGGGATCATACGGAAGCAAGGGAAAATCTGGATCGGCGAAAACTTGGCATTGCAAACCAAACTAATCACAGTTTTTCACTCTAGTGTGATTGGAGGTCATTCGGCCATGCAAGCAACTTACCAGCGGTTAAAGAAGATATTCAGTTGGGCAGGAATGAAAAAAGGAGTGGAGAGTGTTATTCAGCAATGTGGGGTTTGTCAGCAAGCAAAAACGGAACGACAAAAGCCGGCCGGACTCCTACAACCTTTGCCAATTCCTTCGGCGATTTGGCAGGATCTAACCATGGACTTCATAGAGGGATTACCAATGTCAGAGGGTTGTAATGTCATCATGGTGGTGGTTGACCATTTATCTAAATATGCTCATTTCCTAGCACTCAGACATCCATATACAAAGCATGTAAGGTGGCAAAAATATTTCGAGCAAGTAGTTCGACTTCATGGTGTACCGCATACCATAACTTCCGACCGTGATCGTGTTCACCACTGTTTTGGAGAGAACTATTTAAAGAACTAGACACAAAGTTGCAATTCAAGATCGCATATCATCCGCAAACGGATGGTCAAAGTGAGCGGTCAATCGGTGTTTGGAGATGTATTTGCGTTGTGCAAGACACTCGTCACCGGAAAATGGAAGGCTTGGCTAGCTTTAGCGAGTGCTCGTATAATACAAGTTACCAAACTTCCCCGGATGTTCACCGCTCAAGGCACTCTACGGTTGTGAGCTGTTATGGAGCCATGCTTCATCCAGGTCGACAAAGACCACAATCAAGACAAGAAATGTTACAAGAAAGACACAAGTTCATCGCAATGTTGAAACAACATTTGGTGTAGTACGAATCGTATCAAATTGCAGTGCAGAAAAACCGCGGGACCAACAATTTCAAGTAGGGAACAAGTATCGTTGAAATTACAGCCATACACTCACCGTCGGTGGTAAATAGACCTTACCCAAAGCTAGCATACAAGTACTTTGGCCCGCTTACGATGGAGGCAAAATTGGGGCTGCGACTTACCGCCTAAAACTTCCAAGAGAGCCGATACATCCCTTGTTTCACGTGTCTCACCAAACCTTATCACCCCGATTACTCTCCTATTTTTGTGGAGCTACCCAAGTTGGTGGAGCTTGACGTGGGCTGCACCGAGCCGAGCGGTATTGGAAAGGAGATTAGTTAAAAGGGCAATTCGCAATAGCTCGGGGTTGATCAAGTGGAAGGGAATACCGGGAAGCACCCACCGGAAGATTTGAATGTTCTTCGTCACCGCTTCCGCAAAGAATCGCTAGGGACAAGCAATTGTTTCAATGGGGTAATGTCATAGCCGGCAGTGACACGCGTGGCGACAATGGGCGAATACAGAAAATTGACGGTAAAGTCGAGGTGTGTATGCGATAGTAACGCGTGTGGTGTCTTTTTGGGTGAGTAGGAGTCGGTAATTGTCCGGATAGGAGCAACGGCTTCGGTGATTGTAAGAGGGATTTGATGTAAACAGAATTATCGCCCGAAAGGTGTATTTCGTAAGGTGAACAGTGGAAGAGTGTAGAAGGGGGTAAAAGTGAGTTTCGAGAGAGGAGGATATAGGAAGCCTGTATTGAATCGGTGAAAAGGAGAAAAGAAAAATATGGCTTGAACTACACGCATCTCTTCTCCCTCTCTTCATCTCTCGCTGTTCTTCCTCCTGTTCTTCCCTGCCTTCGACTGATCGCACCATCTCACGTCTGGGTAAAACGCCCACGGCCACGGGATATCACATGAGCTTCAGATCCACGAGAGCCCTAACCACTGCAGTTGAAGAACGGTTGTTGCAACTATTCCTATGAGCCACGAGGTGAGTTGACCATGTCATCAGATCCGTGCCAGCGAGATTTACCCGTATGTGTCATCGTCGGTGATCACCGACGTCCCTTGTTCTCTGTGCATCACTATCATATGTAGCATGCCTATGTTGTGACACGTGGCGGCCTCGGTGTCGTTTCGTCAGCATATAGAGCCGAGGTATCGCTGAGTTGGCATCCGCGCATGTGCTTGCATCAGCAGCTGAGTCAACCAAACACGTCAGCGCCTCGGGCCCACATGTCAGAGAGCGCGGTGCTCATCTGCAGAGTCCACCATGGACCGTGGATATGATCCGTGAACCCAGTCCATAGAACAGGGCCACGTGTCGGCTGTGGGTTTGTTCGGTCTATGTGCTGACATCAGCATGACATCATTAATCCAATATCCAGTGCAAAAATAATTTAAGGAATTATTTTTTCTAAATTTTTTATTTTTATGATTTTTGAATCTTTTGAGAGCCCATTCTCCCTCATAATAGCTCTGATTGAGGCGATTCAAATTTTTAAAAGATTATAAAATTGAGATATATTTAATGATGAATTTTATTTTATTTTTATTTTATTTTTTTGCTCTCACTTTTGTTGTTTATTTGGTGTTTTCATTACGCGTAGATATTGAAGTGTTCGAAGTATCCAAGGGAAAATCGTTAACTCAAGACCAAGGTCTAGAGCAAGAGCAAGACCTTTTTTAAGGCAAGTTGTTCTTTGATTATGTTGAAACCAGTTTTACAAAATTACTATGTTGATTTAAATTATTACATGTTATTTCATGTGTACAATTGATTTCAAATTAGTTTGGGATCTAATTAATCTACTCAATTGGATTATACCTAACCTATCATTTGTATGCCATGATGATTTGTCACCCTAGGATGCCATTAACAGTTGGTTAATATTAGAAATCAGCATGGGTTGGTTAGACCGTGCTTAGTACACTTAGCTATGCCACGTAAAACCCATCTCCTTTGGAATATCAAATTAATCTTGATTAATAGAATATGGAACATGTTTATAGAATTGGTGTGTCAGATGTTGTCACACAATGATGTTGAGTTGTAGTGACGGGGTTGTCACACAACGATGTTGACTTGTTGATGGTACTTGGTGCATGGTAATCAACTCGGGTGGTACATAATTTAGGTTGGAGGAAGTGGCAAGGGGAGAGTGTGCCAAGGTGGGCCAGAATGGTAGAGAGATTGTGGAAGTCTTGCCTCAATCAACCTAAAGACTTAACCTTGCAAGTATTTGACCTGAGTCAAACATGCAACCACATGTCTGGAATGAACGGATCTAGCTGATTAATTTGTAGTGTCTTAGCTTTGGTACTACCAGTGGTTGTGTGAGTCCTGAGTTATACGGTTCAACTCACATAGCATAAGAGGGGGCCCTGTTTTGGTGGTTATAACCCTTCAGTATTGAAACCTTAGCGGGTAGTACTAGGTTAAAACAGGGCTTTGTAAAAGCTTTGTCATGATCTCTCCGCTGACACACCAAAAGAAGTGTGTTAATAGATTGACAACAAGAGACGACCATGTCGTGTGGGTAAAACATATAACCTCTACAGAGTGTAAAATCTATTAGGATAGTCAAGCTCGCGATATTGAGCAATGTTTGAGAATTAAAGTTAAGGGTTAGATTTTGGAAAATAAAACTTGGATGGGAAGGCTGGATACTGGTGGAAAGTTTGGAATATGATTTAAGGCTATGAGCCAATTTTCTTGGAGAAATATCTGAAAGTTACTTATTACTGTTATTTGTTTTAGTCATTTCAATCTATTTATTGCATTATTTTATAAATGCTTCTCTATTGCAAAATAGCCATATCAGCCATTCATTTTGAATAAGCCTTGCACATGATTATGTCATAATTGCATTCTGTGCACAACTTGTTGAGTGCTTTATGTACTCACCTTTGCCAAGCACAAAATCACTAGTTGATAAAGAATCTACACTAGCTTTAGAGGAAGAATACCAGGAAGAGACGAACATCTAGGGTGCGAGCACTGTCAATTGCCTATGATATATTGAGGGGTTTATTAATATTTTCATTCCGCTGCAGTTTAATTTGTTATTCACAATTTATCCTTGCAAGGCATATTTTAATGTAAGGTCAACCATAAGGTTAGTCTACAGGTTAATAATTAATATATGAAGTCTTTTATTATGTTGAGCCTGTGTGCACTAGCGTGATTCTGGATTAGTGCGATATACATAAAGGGTCCGAATTTGTATATTCGGGTCCCGACAACAATGAGCAGGGGTCAATAGCTGGTGGATCTTGAGCAGAGACCAGGTTTGGGAGGACGCTGTGTGGTTTCTGGGACCAATCTTAGTGCCACCGACCAGAAGATGAGCAGAAAATGGCTAGGATTTTTAGCCATTTTGGGTTATCAGAAAGATTTCTCCAGCCTTCTGATTTCTTGATGGATATTAATGTAGAACAGAGTAGCTTGATGTTGGAGAGCAATGGCAGAAATGACGAGCAGAGAAGCAGAAATTGGCAACTTTTTTTTCTTAACTTGAGCAGAAAAGATGATCAGGGAAACAAAACCCGTCAACCTTTCTACTTCCTCGATCAATAATGCTAACAAGTGATAGAATCTACAGTTCTGGTGTGGAAACAAAAAAGAAAAGAAGATCTGAGGCTTGGAGGATGCTAAGAGCAAAAAGATCAGCAAGAGAGCATGAAAGCAGCAACTGAACTCAGAAAAGTTAAGCTGAGAGGAATTATAGTTATTGGAGATAGCTATTGGTCACAAAAAAAAATAATGTGCTACATTGTTCAATCCTGAGATCAGTGGAGAATCGAGACATACTGTTTCAAAAATAGAAACAATTAATAGTGATTTTAAACTTTTCTATCTAGATTAGACGTTTCTCTTTGCTTGCATGCCCAAAAATGATTTTGACTGAACAGAACTACAGCTTAAGATGAAGCAGTGGTAAACATGGAACTAAGAACAGGGATCACTATGTCTTCACCAAATTGAGGCTTCAAAGAAGAATTAGGCATATGGTGTTCTGGATTAGAAGCATCTCCAAATGCACTTATTTTTAATAAATGGAAAAAAACAAAAAAAATTCCTAGACAAATTTAGATGATGCTTGGTCATCTGATTCAATAGAACATAAGTATTCCATTTTTATGTAGCCAAAAAGATGATAGTTTGTTTTGAAAGTGTCTGAAATACTATCTGTCCCCAGGTCATGTAGGTAACGAACCTGCTTATCATGGTAGAGTTTAGTAACAGTACTTCATAGCATGGTTACAATTGTTTTGCATATAATTAAGTTTAAAACTGATAGCATGTATATGTCTTATACATGGTGCAGCGATGTACAAAGAAAGACTAAAGGATTGAGTGTTATGTATGCAGCACGGGTAGCTGATGTCAAAAAGACAACTGTTCTTATCTTTTGTAGTCCAGTACAGAGGAACTGCTATAAGCAGGATTAGTTCTGACAACCGGTTGGCGATAGCAAAACAGGGCGACGAACTAAGGTCGGTCCATCCGTATTCGAGAAGGAAATATAAGCTTCTAGTGCCAAGTACGCTGACTATGGTGTTTCCACTTGACGAAGTACGTATTTTTACATCATCATGTGTCACCCGGCTGCACTGCAAAGGAGAGAGCACAGATTATGCTTTGTTTTCGCACCAAAGCAGAGCGCTAATGAAATGAAAATGGTGATGTCTGTATGGATTACTGTTTTTATGTTTTTTTATCTGTGTTCTCCTTAAATAGCTTTCTTCTGACCAAAGTGCTTTGTTGGCGAAGCATTGAACTGCATTAGAAAACTCTGCTTGTCCCCAAGCACCAGCCATCGGAAAGCTTTGCTTAGCCACATTCAAGTCTTACCATGTAGCCAACTCTGCTGGAATGTTAGTCCACTTCATTAGAGCTTGCGTGATCACTGCATTGCCCTTCTTTACCATTCGTCGATCCAAAATTGTCTCAGGTTCGACTCCCTCCATATGCAGATCAACAATACCAGGTGGATTTTGAAATATTGGTGTAAAATCTAGAACAAAGGATTTGAGCTGAGATACATGAAAAACTAGGTGTATTTGACTCCCTGTGGGCAATTCCAATTTATAAGTTGCTAGGCAAATCTTCTCTAGCACCCAATAAGGACCAAAGTACTTAAATGCCAGTTTAGGAAATGGTCTGTTAACCACCAACGACTGCGCATATGGCTGGAGCTTTAGATAGACTTGTTCACCCAACTGGAACTATCGATCCGATCTCTTTTTATCGGCCTGAAGTTTCATTCTGTTTTGAGTTGCTTCCAGATGACGCTTGAGAAGTTCAAACTGTGCAGCTCTTTCCTCCAAAAATTCTATTGCCAACTGATTTGCCACTTCATCAGGTTTTGACATTGCCACATATCTTGGTTCTAAACCATAAAATAAGGGAGAAGCCCTAAGGGACGTGTGAAAGCATGTGTTATACCAAAATTTTGCCATTGCCAGCCATCCGCGCCATCGAGTAGGGAATGACTGCACTGCACAATGGAGATACATCTCCAAACACTGATTCACTCGTTCACTCTGTCCATCCGTTTGTGGATGATACGCCGTGCTGAACTTCAATTTGGTGTCTATTGCAAGAAATAGCTCCTTCCAAAACAAACTGGTGAATATTTTATCTCTGTCGGAAACTATCGACTTCGGCATACCATGAAGCTTCACAATGTTATCCACAAACAACCGAGCTACCTCCGGGGCTGTAAAGGGATGCTTCAAGGCAACAAAATGCGCATATTTCGAGAATCTATCTATAATTACCATGATAGTATTACATCCTTCTGAACATGGCAGACCCTCCACAAAGTCCATCGTCACATCTTGCCACGCTCCTTCATGTACTGGCAACGGTTGAAGTAAGCCAGGCATGCGCACATGTTCATGTTTTGCCTGCTGGCAAATGTTGCATTGCTTGACAACATTAATCAAATTTCTTTACTCTGTGATGTATTGCCGAGATGCCTGCATGTCCACCCACCGCACTTGCGTGAAATGCTTTAATGATCTTAGTTTGCAAGGCTGAATTTTCACCCACCCAAATCCGTCCTTTGTATTTAATCAAACCTTGACAAAATTCAAATCATTGCTCGTCTGGACTCTAAATAGCTAAAGCTACCAAAAGCTTTTGTGCTTTGGAATCAGTCACATATGAATTTAACACTACTTGAATCCACAGAGGTTGAACTCCTGACACAGCTTGTAGCGCCATGAGATGTCCCACGCGAGACAAGGCATCCGCTGCTAGATTCAATGAGCCCTTCTTATATTGAATACGGAATTGAAGACCCATCAGTTTTGTCATCGCCCTGCATTACCATTCAGACACCAATTGCTGTTCTCCTAAATAATAGAGACTGTGGTGATCCGTATTGATGAGAAATTCCCCTCGCTGCAAATATGGACGCCATCGATCCACTGCCATGATGACCGCAAGAAACTCCTTCTCATAAATTGCCAACTTTTGATGTTGTGGACTCAATGCTTTACTTAAGAATGTAATTGGATGATCATTCTGCATCAAAACTGCTCCGATTCCCACATCACACGCATCAGTCTCAACGACAAAAGTTTGTTGGAAGTTCGGCATTGCCAATACTGGTGCTTGCATCATATCTTGTTTTAACTGCTCAAAAGCACTCTGTGCTATTTGATCCCAGCAAAACGATTTCTTCTTCAGCAAATTGGTGAGCGGCCTAGCAATGATGCCATAATTCTTAACAAATTCATGGTAGTAACCTGTAAGCCCTAAAAATCCCCTTAGTTCGGTTACAGTAGAGGGTTGTGGCCACTTAATCATAGCTTGTGTTTTAGCTGGATCCGTAGCTACTCCACTGTCTGAAATGATGTGACCCAGATACACAATGCTCTTCTGCGCAAATTCAAATTTTGTCTTTTGAACAAACAACTGATGTTGTTTCAACAAGGAGAGCACGGTTGCAGTGTTTTCCATGACCTTCCAAGGTAGGGCTATACACTAATATATCATCCATGAAAACCAAAACAAATTTGCGCAATCCAGAAGCAAGGATGGAATTCATGAGGCATTGAAAGGTTGTTGGTGCATTCGTCAAACCAAATGGCACTACTCGAAATTGGAAATGCCCATGATGCGTTTTAAACGTTGTTTTCTCCATGTCTGCATCCACCATCCTAATTTGATGATATCCCGATTTGAGGTCCAATTTGGAAAATATTGAGTGCCTGCTAACTCATCAAGAATCTCATCCACCACCGGCATGAGAAACTTGTTTTTGATCGTCATGCCGTTCAGCTTACTATAATCAACACAGAATCTCCAATTGCTGTCCTTTTTCCAAACCAATAGTACCGAAGATGCAAAAGGGCTTACACTCGGTTGTATTAGTCCTGATTGAAGCATCTCAGATACTTGTTTCTCAATTTCATCCTTGTGCATCGGTGAATACCGGTAAGGCCTGCAGTTCACTGGCACCACCCCAGGAATCAAAGGGATCGGATGATCATACATATGAGAAGGTGACAACGAAGATGGTTCTGTGAATACCTCACTATACTGATTGATGATCACTTGTATCTCTTCTGGAATTGCTCTTTCTGCCTTACCCAACAGAGTTTTCTACCATTGCTATAGACCAAATTTCATTGGTACTACGCCATTTATATTGTTGTTTCCCTGGTATTCCAACCACTCAATTGCTTTGTTTTGGACACAATCCTTGCAGTTTGACAGTACACCCATTTCCTATAAATTCCAGCGTCTTCTGCTTCCAATGACATAACATGGGGTTGTGATGCTGAAGCCAGTCCATTCCCAACACTGCGGCATACGCTCCTAGCCCAAGTACTCTCATATCAGTCTAGAACTTATGTCCTTGAGCCCACCATTCCAACCGAGGGACAACCTAATCACATTGCAGTGTTTCTCCATTTGCAACATGTACTTGTACCGTAGGAATTCGTTCTGTTTTGTATTTGGTTCGTTCCAGGAAGCTTGTACTGATGAAACTGTGGGAACTGCTGGAATCCACCAACATAAGCATAATTTGATTACCCACCATTGCTTAAATACGTATTGTTTCATAGTCTTCAGTTCCTGTCAACGCATGCAAGGACAATTTGTACTGTTCATGCTCAAATTCCTTGTCTGCTTCTTCCAACACTTGGAGCACCTCATCGCTGACATGTTCTGGGCCACTTTCTATATCTATCGCATGCACCTGAGCCCCTGGCAAAGGTTTACACTGATGATCTTTCTCAAATTTCTCCCCACATTTGAAACAAAGGCCTCGAGCATGTCGATACTCGTAACTGTCGTGCTCTTCCCAGCACATCCATAGTCATTCTATTCTATGTTGTCGTGCTCTTCCCAGCTCATCCATAGTCATTCTATTCTGTGCTGTTGTAACTTCATTACGATAAGGTCCACCCATCTTAGGAGTCACCAACATTTTCTACAGTCGAGCTCTTACTTTATCCCACTTCTCTTGAATTTGGGCTAGAAGAAATGCTTTCCTCACCGATTCAGGTAACTGAATTTCCACCTCATACCTATGTTCATCTTTCAATCCCATAACAAAATGATTGACAAAATTCAGTACAAGATTTGTTATAAGCTCGAACCTTATACATCATTGTTTCAAATTGGTTTCTGTATTCCAGCACACTTCATGTCTGCCTGATCTGAATCAAATCTCTTATGTGTCTTCTTGAATCATACGCCCCGAATTCAGAGTCAACTGCCAACATAAAATGTTCCCAACTAACTAAAGAGTGCTCCTGATACACCTGCAACCACATGGCACCATTGCCCTTCATATGCATTGCCGCAGCCGTGACCCACAAGGATTCATCAATATTATACATCTTAAAGTACTGCAGACAGCGGCCCTTCCAAATTCGAGGCTCTTCTCCATCAAACTTGGGAAATGACAACTTAGGGATAGGTGTTTTCTTCTCTCCATACAAGACTGGAGTTACCTGAGTTGGAGTAGTACGACCTGACTTTTGATTATCCAGACCAAATCTCAGTGGCGGCATAGGACACCTTCCTAATAATCTTGCTGCAGTAGCCGTTAACTCCCCACCTTGTGGTACTCCTGAAACTTGCGCTGGATGTGGTGTGTTTATTCCCGTCTCCTCTTCTATTTGCGAGGTCGCTTGTACCCCAATATTCCCCTTCATCGACTGCAACATCTTCTGAAATTGTTCCATTAATCCTGAGATTACTTTGTTGTGTTCCTACACCTGGGCCTGAATCACTGGAATCACTTCCACCGGTTTAATCTTATCTACTATGAAATCGATATTCGCCTTCAATGAATCACAACGATTATCCATCTGCTCCCACCGAGTATCCGACTGATTCACGGCTTCCTCCATCGCCTGCAAGACCAACATAGTCTGCACTAATGGTTTTGTCGGTGCCGTTTTGTTCTTTGGATTGAACCAACCAGACTAGTCAGGACGAACTCAGATTCTGCAAACCGAGACGTTCCTTCTGGGATTTTACGGCTCAATCGAAAAAAAATCTTCCCCTGCGATCGCTTAGCTCTAATACCAGATGTAATGTTCCTGGGCGTAGAGACACGAGAGATCACCGAAAAATCTGAAGAACTGTAGGAAATCCAGCGATCGGACTAGAAGAATCCAGAGAAGAGAGAAGAAAAGAGGAAGAGAGGAACGAGACGAGAACTGAGATTTCAATCCATTTTTCTATTATGCCTCCTCCTTTGCGGATTACAGACTCTTATATTTCACGTCTCTGAAATTATAGACTGCTTTTACCAACTCACTTTTACCACTACAGTAATTTGCGACAACACTATTCACCGTCACCAATCAACATGCGCCGTCCAATTCCCACCTAGCTTCATCCTCACCTTCATTACACAACCGCCTTTGAAAACCCCTTAGCTTCAGCCACCTCCTCCCGCCTTCTGGCTTGACTCATTCCCGCTGCACCTCATCTTGCTGACAGGAAGCATGTCGATTTTAGCAGACGTCAGTTACGAAACAGATTTAGGTAATGTTTCATATGGCTAACCTGAGGCGTGCGCAGTGTGTCCTGTGACACGGTAGTAGATCCGATATCAGTTTCCTGTTGTCAGAACCATATGTACTTTGCAGGAGATGTGGCACGGCAATGAAAAGAAATCGCTATCTAACAACTTTTGATGACATTGGCGTGTATAGGTACATAATGTCAACATGATCTGTGATTATTTTCTTGCCATGAGTAGTAGCAAAGGCATAGTCGTGTTTTCACTTGGAATAAAACTCCTCACGAATGGATATATCTTTTAGATGGGGGGGCAGCACGGAGTTACTGAAAGTCTGTGGTCGTTGTGGTATGCATATTGGATCATATAAACAGGCAAGAATAATCATGGTGATGCTAGCAAAAAGAAGTGTTAAAAATGGACTTGGCGAGGTGCGGTGACTTCGTGAATCTGCTTTAGTAGACTAGTTGTCATGTCATATGCGATAAGGGGATCTTTTGGAGGGAGCTTTGTGGCAATGGCAGGTACAGACAGCTGTAGTTCAGTGTGGATTATAGTCTGAACCGGTGTGACACTCAGATGCTGGATCGATTTCATCAGTAATGATGCTGCTGTTGTGCTGGATTTGTTGGCTGTTAGAGGTCAGTGCAGGAGTAGGCAATAGAACAGTTATAGAATCGAATTGATATGACATTTGTGTCCTCCGCACTCCGTAGTGCTCGGTGTGTCACAGATACTCTTACATTATATTGTCTTCCATAAAGTCTTGTTAGTTGTGGCGGAACAAAATCATGGAGCACTTTAGCAGCTGCTACAAGTGGAAGGACGGGGCAGCCAACGAATTGCTCAGCTATATCAGCGAAGAGAATAAACTCAGCAATTTTGGCGTTCTCTTTGTTGATGTGAGCTGGGTCTACTCCATGGACTGTAATTCGGTACCTATTTCACGCAGATTAACAATCATTGAGCTATGCGTGTATTGGCTTATAATGTGGGAAGCGTAATGTATACGGAGAAGAACATACCGTGTTTTGGTCGTTGTTACACCGCATTTTTGACATATGGGTGTATCTCTTTCGTTGTTAATCTTTTGCAAGTTGTACATCCTAAATACCGCCATGGTTGGTCTGGAACAAGAGTTTTAATAGCGATGTCCAGAACATAGCTATTGCCCTGTATATGCAAGCACATAGTAAGAGACAGGGAAAGCAAGGGGAACAATGGATTGCAGAGATTAACAACATGAAGGAGTAGCTCGTACCAAGACCTCATGCGGATTTAGGTTGTAGATCTGTGGAACTGTGGTGACTATAGGCTGGCGTTCCATTGGTGGATGTCCAGTGCATCTAATCTCATGTGGTATAGTAGCACAGCTATCTCCGTATTATCTCACAATGGACCGCAGGTGATAGTGATGAAACCAGGAACTAACACACTTCGTCAGTTGTCACTAAAGGTAGTTAATCACCTATGAAGCTTTTTGATAACCTTATAGAACTATAGGCACCACAGTACCATAGAAAAGTCAGTGATATAATCAATGTAAGCCACAATTTTCGGAAGGAAACGTAAATGAGTCTGGACCTAGCTATCAATACCCCACATCTAGAAGGTCACAGCTTAACTCATAAGGTCCAGGCACAATGGATTACCTCAGCGCAATATAACAGCTATAGCTAGCATTCATTAAAATTAGCTAACCAATTTTCGGAAGGAAATGTAAATGAGCCTGAACCTACTGATTAACACCCCCACATCCTGGAGGTCACAACTCAATTCACAAGGCTTAGGCACAATGGACTATCGCAATGCAATCTAGCAGCTAGTACTAAAAGTAGCTAAACATCACCTTGCAACCCAAGGGTGACACTAACCGTGTTAGCGAAGTTGTCAACGCTACACTAGAAAGCCGCCAGAGATCTCTGATCAAAAGCGATGTCCTTCACATCTGCTTGCACAGCTAGCTGCTGTGACCGGCCAATCTTGGCCTTGCTCACCCTTCCCTGCTTATAGCTAAAAACGTAAGTCACACATGAGAGTGCATGTGTGTGGGTGTGGGTGTTGGGGGTTAGCTCGGCTGTTGTTCTTCTTCTTTAGTGAATGCTAGAGCTCATGGCCAATTTTCAAAAAAAAAAGAAACAAGAAAGAAAAAAGTCGAGCAAGAACAAAGAAAAGTGAAGCACGGGGCGATACTAGAATGGAATGGACCGTGCAGAAGTTGTTAGGCACCCGGATGAATCCTAAAGGGCTGGAATGACGATCAGAGGGGGTGAATGATCCAAAATAAAATTCCCCCGCTCAAAAAGATCCAACCAGAAACCTCACACAAAACACTCAAGAGAAATCAGAGAAGACTATTCTGGCTAGTGCTACCGTAGCTCAGGTGGTAGTACCAGAGGGGCGGTGCTACCGCTCATAGGGGTGGTAGTACCGAACCTGATGAACAGAGGGAGAACATAGCACGAACTCAAAAGCAAATTTGATAAAACTTTTGATCAGCTAGACAAAAACTCATGAAACTTGAGATACACTTTCTTGTGGAGGTCATGAACCTATTCCAACCTTCAATCCAAAGGATTTACGTTAAAGTTCTGACCTTTTTTGAAATGAAGGAAGAGTGCACCAAGTTTGAGTAAAAACCAAAATCTTGGTCATGAGCTTGCTCGTGGGGTTTCGATGATCAAGATGATCTTGGATAACCTCCCAATGTCAAAGCAAGCAAGAACACAAGAAAAGAACCACACAAACACGATCTACAAGAATCGTTCTTATCAAGAACAAAAGATCGGTTTCTTGCAAAAAAAGCACAAGGTTTGCTTAGATGATTGGGATATGATCTAAAGAAGATTCATCCATCAATCATTCATCCTTTGCGTAAGATCCACAATCATTTAGAAGGAGAGGAGGCAAATCCAAATGTACAGGAAGTAAATTACAAGAATTTAAAGTGCAGAATTTAAATGCTGAATTTAGGACACAATGTAAATGTGGAGGGTGAAAAACCATGTGGAGGTCTATCCTAGTGTGTGATGAGTAATTGACGAGTTTTGAGCTTGGTTTGATTTGAATTGAAATGGATTTAAAGCAATTTGAGTGTTGGTTGCTCTTCTTAGTGCTACCGGCCTAGGGGTAGTAACACCGGACCATTGAGAGCAATTATGATCGATTAATGATTTTGGGATAATCATTGAATATCTTTGTGGGCATTGCTATGTGAAAGGTTTTTCCTTGTCTTTGATGGTTGCAGGGCGACGGTGCTAGGTCATGGTGAGGCGGAGGATGGCCAGGGACTAGGCGAGGCGTCGGAGGTCAGACGGTTGGGAGATCGCCGAAGATGATGGGAGGCGGAGTCCGGGCAAGTCAAGAAGACAAGGAAAGGAGATGATGCTAGCTAGATGCCGCGTGGATCAATGAGGCCGTCGGATTGGGGTCTAGTTGATAGGTTAGCGGGTCTAGGTAGTATGCTTTGAAAACCGTGCAAGAAAACCGGTATGTGTGTGGGTTTTGGGTTAGCCTTGCATGGCCGTGTGTGTGGGTTAATCCTAGCCCTTAGATGAGTGCTCTAGGGTTGAGGACTCATCCAAGGGTGGTAGCTGCCCAAGAGTAGTATAAATAGGGGTGGAGGGTAGCCTCCTCCTTGAAGGTTTTGAATGCTCCTTTGAACTTTGCCCACATGAAAGTGAGGCTTTGTAACCTCTCCTTCCAGAAATGAAAGTTCTATCCATCTAACTCTGAATTTATTTTGCGCATTTACATTATGTCTTTACTTTATGCAATTTAAATTCAGCATTTACTTTCCCGCAATTACATTCTCGCAATTTACTTTCACGCAATTTCGATTTACCTCCCCTCCTTCTAAATTCTGTTGATCTTGGATGTTTTGAGTGTGTTTATATGGTTTTACATCTCTTTTGCACTCTTGGATTGAGTAGAGAACATCTTTTCTTTCAAGTTCCAACTTTGTTCAGAACTTGTTCTTTGCGCAGCATTTAGTATTTAATTTTTATAAAAATATAAAAAAATCTATTTTAAGTTATTATTGTTGGAAGAGGTGCGGGACTCTCATATCCACCTGCAGAAAAATTTTGGTGCTCACTTGTAGCACTGTTTGGGCGTCATGAGGTGAAAACCGAGCCCCAAACTTTCTGCTCGAAGTTCTTGGCTGACTGTGTTCTTCGATTTTTCCTGTTTTTTCTGTCAGGTTTTTGAGGAGAAATTTGGTGGAGTTCTTCATGACTCTTCTGCTCATAGGGATAAAAATTCTCAAAATTTTGTGAGCTGCAGAAACCCACCAACCTCCTGTTCAAATTGAGGACAATTTAAAAGTGCCTTTTGCTTTTACGAAAGTGACTTTTGTGATTTGAAATGATCTCCTTTCTAAAAGCAAGAGTTGGATTGATTCCTCTTTATCTTGGACACTAGACAACCAAGATTGTGACTCAAAAATCCCCACATATTTTATGGTACTTATCCATGCAAGCTAGGGGTACACATAGTTGTCAAGTTTTTCGGGTTTTTCACGATTTCCTTTGAGCGATCTTGTCGAGGTTTTTGTTGGAGTATTTTGGAGGAAATTTATTTGCGACCATTCACCCCCCACTGTTCGCCATCTCGATCATTCAGAAGGTAAATTCAGATCTGAGTAGATAAAAATTTCATTTATGGAAGGGAGGTTTACAAAGCCTCACAACAAAGTGGGTGAAGGATTGAGATGGCGAACAGAGGGGGGGTAAATGGTCGCAAATAAATTTTCCCCCAAAATACACCAACAAAAACCTTGACAATATCGCTCAAAGGAAATCGTGAAAAACCCGAAAAACTAGACAACTATGTGTACCCCTAGCTTGCATGGATAAGTACCATAAATATGTGGGGATTTTTGATTCACAATCCTGGTTGTCTAGTGTCCAAGATAAAGAGGAATCAATTCAACTCTTGCTTTTAGGAAGGAGATCAATTCAAATCACAAAAGTCACTTTCAGAAAAGCAAAAGCAGTATTTCTAGAAATTGTCCTCAATTTGAATAGGAGGTTGGTGGGATTCTACAGATCAAAAAATTTTGAGAATTTTTCTCCCTATGAGCAGAAGAGTCATGAAGAACTCCACCAAATTTCTCCTCAAAAAGCCTTACAGAAAAAACAGAAAAAATCGAAGAACACAGTCAGCCAAGAACTTCGAGCAGAAAGTTTGGGGCTCGGTTTTCACCTCATGGCGCCCAAACGGTGCAACAAGTGAACTCCAAAATTTTTATGCAGGTGGATATCAGAGTCCCGCACCTCCTCCAACAATAATCACTTAAAATGGATTTTTCTATAGTTTTATAAATATCAAATACTAAATGCTGCGCAAAGAACAAGTTCTGAACAAAGTTGGAACTTGAAAGAAAAGATGTTCTCTACTCAATCTAAGAGTGCAAAAGAGATGTAAAACCATATGAACACACTCAAAACATCCAAGATCAATAGCATTTAGAAGGAGGGGAGGCAAATCAAAATTATGTGAAAGTAAATTATAGAATCTAATTATGGAAGTAAATGCTGAATTTAAATTGCGTAAAGTAAAGACATAATGTAAATGCGCAAAATAAATTCAGAGTTGGATGGATAGAACTTTCATTTCTAGAAGGAGAGGTTACAAAGCCTCACTTTCATGTGGGCAAAGCTCAAAGGAGCATTCAAAAACCTTCAAGGGGAGGAGGCTACCCCTCCACCCCTATTTATACTAATCTTGGGCCACCTACCACCCTTGGATGAGTCACTCAACCCTAGAGCACTCATCTAAGGGCCAGGATTAACCCACACACACGGCCATGCAAGGGCTAACCCAAAACCCACACACATACCGGGTTTTCTTGCACGGATTTCAAAGCATACTACCTAGACCCGCTAACCTATCAACAAGTCCTTAATCCGACGGCTCTGACTGATCCATGCGGCATCTAGCTAGCATCATCTCCTTTCCTTGTCTTCTTGACATGCCCGGACTCCGTCTCTGATCATCTTCCGGCGATCTCCCAACCGTCTGGACCTCCGACACTCCTCGCCTAGTCCCAGTCATCCTCCGCCTCACCATGACCTAGCACCGTCGCCTTGCAACCATCAAAGACAAGGAAAAACCTTTCACATAGCAATGCCCACAAAGATATTCAATGATTATCCCAAAATCATTAATCGATCATAATTGCTCCCATCGGTCCTGCTACTACCCCTAGGCCAAGAGCACTAAGAAGAGCAACCAACACTCAAATTGCTTCAAATCCAATTCAATTCAAATCAAACCAAGCTCAAAACTCACAATTACTCATCACACACAAGGATAGACCTCCACATGGTCTTTCAATCTCCCCCTTGATGAGTATATTGACAAACACATGAAAAGGCATAAGTTTTGAGTTTGAATAAGAGAGAAGAAAGCAATTTGAATGCAAAGCCAAACTTTGTCCAGAATAAGGAAATAAGATCATGACCAAGTTGGCAAAAAAGGGATTTTAGAGCTAAACTTTAGAGAGAGCAAGTTTTCAACAAAAGCTCTAAAAGATCCAATAAAACTCACAAAGAACACTCGAATATGCTTATGATCATAAAAATTTGCAATTGTCACAAAGATCATAAGAACCAAAGTGGATTAACATTTTTCCTTTGAAGATGCCTTTTCTACATTTTCTCCCCCTTTTGGCAATATAGGCATCAAGAATTTTTTTATTTTCTCCCCCCTTATATATGTATGCATGAAATGCATCCTAAGTGAGATTTGAGAATTATCCAAGTGATCATAAATGCAAGATATGACACCAAGCTAGTCAATTTAGAAAATGACTGAACTAGGATGTCTCCAAGAACAAATTCATTTTGCTCACAAGCTTTGTTTACAAGATTTTATTTTAGCAAAATTTGAACAAGTGCAAAACTTAGCAAAAGTTTCAAAGCTAGAAGCAAACACCACTTATAGGATGAAATGGAAAACCTAGAATTCAACCTACTCAACACTTTGAGGAATCTTGAAGTGCATATAGAATCCTTCGAGCTCATTTTTCAATTCATGCATATTCTTCTTCTTTGATATTTTGAAAGACATAGCGGGGTGCAAATGTTTAACATTATTTGCATTTTTTACCCACTTATGTTTTTGTTATTTGCATTTCTTAATGATTGACTCAAGCCATGTTCGATCACCCCAAGAGTAACTCTTAAGAGAATGATCTTGGTCATACATGATATATTCCAAGTTCATCCCAAGTGCAATGGGAGGCAGTCTCGAGAATATATAGCGTTGAGTTCAATTTTGCACAAAATAGAGTCAAATTTTTCTTAATTTAGCACATATGAGCAATTTTGAAGGACTAAAATATGGATCAAGCAAGTTTCACCTAAGTTGCTATAGGGACTCTAGAGAACTCCATAAATTCACAATTCATGGTAAAAACCTCTAGAGAAGAAACTTAACCAGAAAAGGCAACATGTTTTTCATTTAAGGTTTTCAATTTTCAGATTTTAACAAGCTTAGTGTGATAGATGAACTTGGATAGACCTAAGCTAGTGATTTTCTTCAAAGATGTAGCAAGGTGCATTACATGAAGATTGAATCAATTGCATAATAGACAAAACTCATGAAACAAAAGAAAATGCAGCCTATATGCAATGCATGAACAGATTTTCAAACTCCCCCTCAACATGTGAGTCAATTTTAAGCACAAATTGAGTCATTAGCAGAGTTAGGCATAGAAAAAACCAAATGAACTTAATTGAAGCCAAAAACTCAAAAAAGAGGAGAGAAAGATTAAAAAACTGCAAACTGAATGGCTATAGAGTTTAGAAAAGATAGCAGAGAACACTAGGCTCAAACTCGCTCTCATCTTCCCCAATGACTAACAAAGGATAGCTAACTCTTGAACTCCAACATAGGAGCAAACACAGACCCTGTCTACCCAGGAGGCCCAACACCTGCTAGACTTATAAGTCTGTGAGTGAGCTCAACCAAGAAGAAGAAAAGAATAGCATCCTGAATCATAAGATGAGAGGTCCATGCCGAAGCATGCCAGAAGTCTAGGTGAAGTGAACTCAGAACTCTAAAGAGAAAAAACCCATAGCACCCAGAACAAAACAAAAGAAAGAAGAACCGGAAGAAAAATAATATAATACATAATATACAAGCCAGCTCCCCCTCACAGAAGGCCGTAAGGGCACACGACCCCAAGCTCACTCCTCAGGGCAACAAGCCTAGAGCTATCCAAAGGCTTGGTGAAGATATCGGCTAACTGAAGGTCACTCTCTACAAACTGAAGCACAATATCCCCCTTCTCTACATGGTCTCTAAGGAAGTGATATCTAATATCAATGTGTTTGGTCCGGGAATCTTTGACCGGTTTTTAGCAATGCAAATAGCGAAGTGTTGTCACGTAAAAGTGGCACACTCTGTATATCTAACCCAAAGTCCCGCAAGGTCGATCTCATCTAGAGAACCTGGCTACAACAACTGGCTGCAACAACATACTCGGCCTCGGTGTGGATCAGGCAACCCTGCATCGCTTCCTAGATGACCAAGAAACAAGAGAAGTGCCAATGAATTGGCAAGTGCGTAGTGCTCTTCCTATCTATCCTACACCAAGAAAGTCGAGATTTAAAAGGCTCTAAGAGATAGACAAGAGGAGGAAGAGTACCAAATACCATAATCAATGGTAGCGCGAAGGTACCGAAAAATGCGCTTCACCGCCTGACAGTGAGAGGCACGAGGAGAAGCCTGAATCGGGCGCACATACACACGGCAAAGTGTATGTCCGGCCTCGACGCAGTGAGATACAAGAGGGAGCCAATCATGCTACAAAACTCCTTTTGATCAGCAGGCTCACCACCCTCATCAGGCTTGAGGACTGCAGTGGTGGCCATAGGAGTTAACACCGACTTCCCGTCAGACATGTCGAAGCGCCTCAGGAGGTCCCGGGTGTACTTGCCTTGATGCAAGAAAGTGCCCTCTCGAGTCTGCTTGATCTGGAAGCCAAGAAAGTAGCTTAACTCGCCCATCATACTCATCTCAAACTCTGTACTCATCACATCGAAACCGAGAGACAAGAGAATGAGAGGAGCCACCAAAAATGATATCGTCCACATAAATCTGGACAAGAAGAAAATGAGACTCATGGTGTCTGATGAACAGAGTTTTGTCTACTATGCCCATTTTAAAGTCATGGCTAAGAAGATAAGACTTGAGCCTCTTATACCATGCTCTGAGGGCCTGCTTGAGTCCATACAGAGCTTTGGAAAGCTTGTATACATGACTCGAAAACTTGGGGTTCTCGAATCCTGGAGGTTGTTTGACATAAACCCTTCCTCAAATAGCCATTGAGGAATGCACTCTTGATATCCATTTGATAAAGCTTGAAGCCTTTGGATGCAGAAAATGCAAGCAGGATTCGGATAGCCTCTAGCTTAGCTACAGGGGCAAAGGTCTCCTCAAAGTCAAGACCCTCAACCTGAGAAAAGCCCTGTGCAACTAGTCTAGCCTTGTTTCTAACTACAACCCCATCCTCACTCTGCTTGTTTTGAACACCCACTTAGTCCTAATGACATTATGACCGGATGGGGCTCGACAAGTCGCCATACCTTGTTCCTCTCAAAGTTCTCAAGTTCCTCATGCATAGCATTAATCCACGACTCATCGGATAATGCATGAGAAACATCCTTCGGCTCAAAGGAGGCAACGAAGGCGAGTAGAGGCAGAATCGGACAAACTCGATTTTGAGCGAGTGACCGCTCAAATAGATCACCAATGATCCGATCGGTGGATGAGCTTCGGATATGTCGGGTGGACTGAAGCGTATGGCCTCTACCTCTTGAATGTAAGAGGTACGAACAGAGCCACTCACCAAGGAGAGCTCGGAAGGCAAGGGCTGGTCTTCCTGAGAGGTGCAGAAATGGAAACAGGAGGCACCTCAGGTGTAAAGGGGACTGGATTCGGTGGAACACCATCATCCTCATCTTCTACAAAGATGGTCTCGGAGGATAAAAGAGCTCAAACATCGGTCTAGCTCTGGGCTAGCCTCATCAAAGGTCACATCACAGTCTCTATGATCCTATGCGCATTAACACCTGCACTTATAGCTACGAGAAGAAGTCGAGTAACCTAGAAAGATACCAACAGAAGAGCGAGACTCAAACTTATCTAGGTTACCAGACTTCAAAATGAAACACTTGCAACCGAAAACGCGAAAATGAGACACATTGGGCTTTCGCCTATACCTCAACTCATAAGAAGTGCGATGCAAATGTGCTCTCAAAAACACGCGATTAGAAACATGGCAAGCAAGAGCTATAGCCTCATTAAAACTTCCTAGAGTATCTGTACTCATCTAGCATCGTCCTAGCCATCTCAACCGTGGTCCTGTTCTTCCTTTCCACTACGCCATTCTCACGAGGGGCGAGGGAGAAGAGAACCGATGCTCTAAACCGGACTCCACACAAAACTCTCAAAGTAGGAATTCTTGAACTCAGTACCATTATCACTGCAGATAGCTCGTAATGCACCGGGAGCTCAATAGACAACCCATCGACCAAACCCCAAGTGAGAAAAAGTCTCATCCTTCGAGGCCATGAAGAATACCCAAGAGTATCTAGAAAAATCATCAACGATGACAAGAACATACCACTTCCCTCCTGCTGATTGCACTCTAGCTGGACCAATAGTGTCCATATGTAAAAGTCGTCTGGTGCATCACCATCACTACGGGATCGGAGGATGAGAAGCAGTAACCATCTTGCCATGTCGGCAAGGAGAGCAAACTAAGTCTTTGACCATCTTGAGTTTGGGCAAACCTCGAATGAGATCGTGGCTGCTAACTCGGGTCAAATGATCAAAACCAATGTGACCAAGTCTCCTATGCTAGAAGGAGAGATCACGGGACTCAGAAGCAATCAAACATCGAAGAGAGTCTCCAGAAGAAGCAGAAAAATCAGCACGAAAGACTCTCCCAAATCTAGAAATCCCGCAAACTAACCCTCCTGATGAATCAAGGATTCTACAAGCATTACTCTTGAAGCTTACCTCGAAAGAGTCATCGATAAGCTGAGAAACAAAGAGCAGATTATATTGCAGCTTACTTACTAAGGCAACATCTTTAAGAATGAAATTGTCATTAATGCAAATGGTACCTTTAGCAATGACTCTATCTGAAGAAGCATCCCCGAAAGTGATCAACTCATCACCGGGGGCTCGGACTAGAGAAGAGAACCATCGAGAATCTCCGGTCATATGACGAGAACAACCGGAGTTGACAATCCAAACATCTCCCTTCCCCATCCGACGAACCTGATCAAGACACAAGAGAGAAAGATGACTCGGTACTGGGATAGAGTGAAGACTTGGGAACCCAATACTGAACCACACGACGCCTCAAAGTACCAGCCACAGAAGAAGACTGGATTCGAGTGTCACTCTGCCGTTTAACCTTAACATTATCAGTAGCAACTCTAGTAGATGATCTAGGAGTTAGAACTGGGTTAGCCCTCCGTGGTGCAAAAGCCAGACCATCCCAGTGAGGCTTCCTAAATCTCCTACCAGAAAACACCTCACGCCGCTGATATCTACCTCGATGGGAAAAACGAGGAATATCAAAAGGACGGCGGAAAGACTGACTACGAACAGCTCCAAGACTAAAACTCGAAGAACCAGCATGAAAACCGAGTCCTGGACGCTGCCCAAAAACAGGTGACTCTCTAACCTGTCTAGAAGGAGTGTGTACCTTACGAGCACTCAAAGTCTGGGGATGACCCTGAATACCTCTAAGAGCAGCAACACGCTCACGTCGAGTGATCTTGGCACGCATGAAGCAGAAATCTACTAGGTGACCATCCTTCTTACAAAAGGTGCATGTGTACTTCGCCTTACTAGAGACAGAAGCAACAGGAGTAACACCCTTCTGGTCAGAAGTCCTATGGACAACCCTAGTAGACCTAAACACGGTGGTGCTCACTCTGGGAGCTACCACAATCTCACCACTCTTGGAGCCGCGCACAATGATGGGAGGATGCACCCGAGCGTGCTCTAAGGGATCAAATCCTAGACCTTGATTGAATCTACTAATCTTGGATTGGTCTAGAATAAGATTCAGCTTCTTCTTGCCTCCTACAAACTTCTCGAGAGTGCTTATAAGATACTGGCAATCTCGAAAGAAAGAGGCACAAGAAGAACAGGGGGAAGAAGACGAAGAACCAGAAAGATGAGCTCTCTCAGCACGTGCATTTTTCTCCCTCAGCACGGCTACCTCAATCTTGAGGGCCTCACAAGAAACGCAAGACGCATTTCTAATTCTATGGGCTTGGTCTTCTAATTTCTTCCTAAGCTCGACATGGATTTTATCCAAGTCCCCCTCAATCATAGAACATCGCAAGCAACTTTCTTGTGACTTATCTAGTAAGTCCTTAGCAAGATTAGCACACTTGACATTTAAGGATTCATTGTCAAGTTTTAGTTGCCTCTGACCCTCACATGAGCCGACCGGGTCCTTAGAAGCATGCATTTCAAGTTCATCGTTTCTAGAAGAAAGCTTCCTAAGGTGATCGCTCATGGTATCAATTTCGGCAAGCAATTTAGGGCAATTAGCACAAGAGGGAGTAGAGTGAGCATAAAGAAAACTAGCATCTACAGAAGGAGTATCAACAGATTCATTGCTATCATTCTTCAACCTAAGACTATCTAGTTCAAACAACACACTATCATGCATAGTCCTTAGGTTCTCTAACTCTACAAGCAAAGCATCACACAAAGTACAGTCATCAGTGACTCAGGAGGGAGAAAGTGAAGCTAACTCCCGAGTCAAGGTACCTACTTCCTTCTCAAGCTCCGTACACCTAGCTCTAGCTCTAGCATGAAATTTTCTTAATTTGCAGAAAGCTTCATTGAGCTGGTCATAGGAGGGTACCTCGTCCGTGTCATTTGTCATTTCGAAAGTCGCTGATGCCGTTGACGTCGGCCATGAAGCACATGCCGGAGAAGTCGTCACCGCCTTTCTTCTCTTGCGGATCATCCTCGCCCTCGTCGCTCCATGTCTCCGTGTCGGAGATGTTGATGTCGTCAAGCGCGACGAGGACGCGGTGGAAGAGCTTCTTGTTCTTGGAGAAGTTGCGGTACTTCTTCTCGTGCGCCAGTTCACGAACTGGAGGCTTCTTGTTGCGGTTCTTGCCCGAACCGCCAATATCGTTCTTGCCCTTCTCCAGCTTGGGACAGTTCGCCCGAATGTGGTTGGGGCCACCACACTCGAAGCAGGTGATCATGCCACCTCTCTTGCTCTCTCTCACCCTCTTGTATGCATGAGAGAATTTGCGAGCAAGAAGAGCAAGCTCATTTTCTAGAAATTTTTCCAGTTGGTCATCGCTTAGCTCTCAAAGGGTGGAGAGGGAGAGACCGACAGAAGAATCAGAAGAAGATCCATTGGGATCGGTGACCAAAGCCATCGACTGAGATTTCATCTTCTGAGAGACGACATCGATCTCATGAGTCTTGAGGCGGGAATAAAGCCCATCAAGAGTTAGAGTCGATAAGTCGGTGGTGTCCTTGATGGTGGTCACCTTCATCTCCCAAACCCGAAGGTCGATTGCGGTCAAGAAATGGCGAGCATTGTCCGAGTCAGGGTATATGCAACCAACTGCTCGAAGGTCGCTCAAGATCTTTGTAAACCGACCAAAACACTCATCGAGACTCTCACCAGCGCGTTGATCAAACTTGTTGTACTCGCGCTTGAACTGGTCCTGCCTCACAATCTTGATTTGAGTAGAGCCCTCATGGTAAGCATCGAGGGTTATCCAAATCTTGTGAGCGGAGCGAAGGTGAGAAATCCTATCATACTCACCGCGGCTAAGACCCTGTATGAGAATGTTCCTTGCCTTAGCATTCGCCTCAACGTCAGCCATATTGATGGCCGTGACATTTTCATTAGCAGGAACCTCATACGGGAGTTTCACCTTCTGCCATATCGTAGCCCAGGCGTGATGTATGACTCCATCCGGGAGTTCCAAAAAGGAAAATCAATTCCATTAAAGATGGGAGGCTTGGTGGAATATTTGTCCGTCGCCATGGCTCTTGAGACCGGTCAAGATCTAGAAAGAGTAGAACTGGCTCTGATACCAATTGAAGGATCGAGATGGCGAACAGAGGGGGGGTGAATGGTCGCAAATAAATTTTCCCCCAAAATACTCCAACAAAAACCTCGACAAGATCGCCCAAAGGAAATAGTGAAAACCCCGAAAAACTAGACAATTATGTGTACCCCTAGCTTGCATGGATAAGTAACATAAAATATGTGGGGATTTTTGAGTCACAATCATGGTTGTCTAGTGTCCAAGATAAATAGGAATCAATCCAACTCTTTCTTTTATAAAGGAGATCAATTCAAATCACAAAAGTCACTTTCAGAAAAGCAAAAGCAGGATTTTCAGAAATTGTCCTCAATTTGAACAGGAGGTTGGTGGGTTTATGTAGCCCACAAAATTTTGAGATTTTTATCCCTATGAGAAGAAGAGTCATGAAGAAATCCACCAAATTTCTCCACAAAAAGACTTACAGAAAAAACAAGAAAAATCGAAGAACACAGTCAGCCAAGAACTTCGAGCAGAAAGTTTGGGGCTCGGTTTTCACCTCATGGCGCCCAAAGGTGCAACAAGTGAACTCCAAAATTTTTCTGCAGGTCGATATCAGAGTCCCGAACCTCCTCCAATAATAATCACTTAAAAAGGATTTTTATATATTTTTATAAACATCAAATACTAAATGCTACGCAAAGAACAAGTTCTGAACAAAGTTGGAATTTGAAAGAAAAGATGTTCTCTACTCAATCCAAGAGTGCAAAAGAGATGTAAAATCATATGAACACACTCAAAACATCCAAGATCAACACATTTAGAAGGAGGGGAGGCAAATCCAAATTGTGTGAAAGTAAATTGCGAGAATGTAATTGCGGGAAAGTAAATGCTGAATTTAAATTGTGTAAAGTAAAGACATAATGTAAATGCGCAAAATAAATTCAGAGTTGAATGGATAGAACTTCCATTTCTGGAAGGAGAGGTTACAAAGCCTCACTTTCATGTGGGCAAAGCTCAAAGGAGCATTCAAAAACCTCAAAAACCTTCTAAGGGAGGAGGCTACCCCTCCACCCCTATTTATACTACTCTTGGGCCACCTACCACCCTTGGATGAGTCCCTCAACCCTAGAGTACTCATCTAAGGGCCAGGATTAACCCACACAAACAGCCATGCAAGGGCTAACCCAAAACCCACACACATACCGGGTTTTCTTGCACGGTTTTCAAAGCATACTACCTAGACCCGGTAACCTACCAACTAGACCTTAATCCGACGGCCCTCATTGATCCACGCGACATCTAGCTAGCATCATCTCCTTTCCTTGTCTTCTTGACATGCCTGGACTCCGTCTCCGATCATCTTCCGGTGATCTCCCAACCGTCTGGACCTCCGACACTCCTCGCCTAGTCCCAGTCATCCTTCGCCTCACCATGATCTAGCACCGTCGCCCTGCAACCATCAAAGACAAGGAAAAACCTTTCACATAGAAATGCCCACAAATATATTCAATGATTATCCCAAAATCATTAATCGATCATAATTGCTCTCAATGGTCCGGTGCTACTACCCCTAGGCCAGTAGCACTAAGAAGAGCAACCAACACTCAAATTGCTTCAAATCCAATTCAATTCAAATCAAACCAAGCTCAAAACTCGTCAATTACTCTTCACACACAAGGATAGACCTCCACATGGTCTTTCAGTGGGCAAAGCTCAAAAGAGCCCAAAATCCTCTAAAACCTTCAAAAGGGGATAGCTACCCCTACCCCTCTATTTGTACTACTCTTGAGTCATCCTTCACCCTTGGATGAGTTCTTTCAATCCTAAGGATCACCATCAAGGGCTAGGAATGACTCATTCACTCATACATGGGCTAACCCGAAACCCACACACATATCGGGTTTTGCACGCTTTTTAAAGCACATTAACTTAACCCGCTACTCTATCCTCTAGACCACGATCCAACGGCCCTCCTAGTTCCGAGCAGCTCCAAGTTAGCGTCTCATCCATTTCTTGTCTTTTAGGCTTGCAGCGACTCCGTCTTCGATCATCTTCCGACCGTCCTCGACCGTCTAGACCTCTGGCGCACCTCGCTTAGTCCCGATCATCTTCCGCCTCACCATGACCTAGAACCCTTGTCCTGCAACCATCAAAAACAAGGAAAACCCATCACATAGCAATGTCCAAATTGATATGCAATAAACATCACAAAATCACAACTTAATTGCAAATTCGCTCATAAAGTCGATACTACTGCCATATGGGATGGTAGCACCGCACATCTGGTGCTACCGCTCCCACATGGCTGGTAGTATCGTACGCCCTAAAAACTTCAGCGAAGGCACTCTGTGGAAAATTCACATCCCCTAGGGCCGGTAGTACTGACGCCCTAGTGCTACCGCCCCCATATGACCGGTAGTATCGACACCCGGTGCTACCGCCCCCGGGGCCGGTAGTACCACAGGTCTGGTGCTACCGCTCCCAAATGGCCGGTAGCACCGTAAATTGCAAACAAAGCTCAAACTGCTTCAAATTCAGAATAGCGCTCAAAACAAACTCAAACTAAAGCACCTCATGCTTAAACATAGTTAGTAACTCATCACCACCAAAGATAGACCTCCACATGGTCTTTCAATCTCCCCCTTGATGAGTATATTGACAAACACCCAAAAAGTATAAAATTTGATTTTGAAAGAAAAGAAGAAAACAATTTGTGCAATCCTCCACATGGTCTTTCAATCTCCCCCTTGATGAGTATATTGACAAACACCCAAAAAGTATAAAATTTGATTTTGAAAGAAAAGAAGAAAACAATTTGTGCAATCCTAGGGCATTGTGTCTGTAAGGCTGCACCTTGAGATAAACCATATCTCCAATTTCTTAATTCCTTCAGTTCTATGCTTGTCAGCAAAAAACTTTCTCCTGGCACTTCCCTTTTCTAGATTCGCTTTAATGGCTTCATCAAATGCAACTTGTCTCTTGTGTAATATGTTCCTGGCTTCCTTCGTAGCAGATTCTGGTAGCATATTCTCAGTTATAAGAGGAGGTTTCATGCCATACAAGGCATGGAATGGTGTCATTTTCAGCGTTGTGTGAAATGATGTGTCATACCACCACTCCACTTGTGAGAGCCACGAATGCCATCTTCTTGGGCCAGCAAAAGCCATGCACCTCAAGTAATTCTCGAGACACTGATTTACCCTCTCGGTTTGATCATCGGTTTGTGGGTGGTAAGCAATGCTCAATCTTATCTTAACCCCCAAAGCAGTAAAGAGCTCTTTCCACAATAAGCTTGTGAATATTCTATCCCTATCAGAAATAATGACCACCAGGAGACCATGCAGTTTATATACATTATCTAAAAATAACTCTGCTACTTTCTGCATTGTATAGGGGTGGCTTAAGGAAATGCAATGTGTATACTTAGTGAACCGGTCCACAACAACCATTATAACATCCTTTCCTTCTGATTTAGGTAGCTCCTCCACGAAATCCAGAGTTATATGGGCCCAGGCCATCTCAGGGTTTGGAAGTGGTTAAAGCAATCCTAATTATGGTCGATTTTCTGATTTATTCTTTTGACATACTGCACACACCCTCATATACTCAGTAACAATCCTTTTCATTCCTGGCCAATAGAATAACATTTTTGCTCTTTGATAAGTTGCCATTTCTCCGGAATGACCACCCAAAGCAGAGTTATGGAAAGAATCCAATAGTTGATCCCTGAGTTTTGTGCTTGTGCCTACATAAATTCTCCCTTTATACAGCAATATCCCATTGTTTATTGTATTATGAGGAGCACTACTTGGGTCTATCCTCAATTTAGTTTCTAGCTCCTTGCATTGTTCATCATCTCTATAGCTGAGTAACTTCTAAAACCCATTGAGGAATAGCTACAGTTACAGCCATTGCTTCCTCAGTATGAATAACCCTGGATAAAGCATTAGTAGCCTTGTTCTCCCTCCCTTTTATGTATTCAACTTTGTAATTGTAACCCAGCAACTTAATTAGTAATTTGTGCTGAACTCCATCGATCAACCCCTATTCCGTAATATATCGAAGACTTTGTTGGTCAGTTCTGATGATCAACATGGAACCTATCAAGTAATGTTTCCATTTCTTGAGTTCTTCCAAGATTGCCAATGCCTCTTTGTCATACATGGACAGGGCAGCAGACTTGGTTCCAATAGCTTTACTCATATATGAAATTGGTCTTCCTCCCAGCCCACTCCCACTTGCATCGGTTTCAAGCACAAAAGGTTGAGTAAAATCAGGTAAAGCTAGTATAGGTGCCTTAGTGAGAGCTGCTTTGATGTCCATGAAAGCCTGTTGTTGTTCCTCCCCCCCACTAAAAGGCATTTCTCTTTAGAGAATTGAATAAAGGTTTACAAAAAACTCCAAATTTTCTAATTAACCTCCTATAATAACTTGCTAATCCCAAAAACCCTCTCAATTAAGTGATGTTTGCAAGTGTGGGCTACTCCTGTATTGCAGTAACATTATCAGGGTTGGTTGCTACTCCTTGACCACTAATAATATGCCCCAAGTATTCAACCTAGATTTGTCCAAAGACACATTTACTTTTCTTGGCATAGAGTTTGTTCTCTCTTGGCGCTTCCAGTACTTGTGCCAAATGTGATTTGTGAGCTTCCCAATTTGGACTGTAAATTAAGATGTCGTCAAATAAAACTAATACAAACTTCTTGAGAAATCTTGCCAAACCTTATGCATCAAGGCCTAGAAAGTTGTAGGTGCATTAGTTAGCCCAAAAGTCATGACCAAGTACTCATAATGACATGTTTGTGTACTAAATGCAGTCTTGAATGTATTTGCAGGGTTCATTCCGATTAGATGATACCCAGATCTTAAATCTATCTTTGAGAAATGTTTTGCACCATGTAGTTCATCCAAAACATCCTATATTACAGGTGTAGGATATTTGTTCTTCACTGTGCTCGAGTTTAATTGTCTGTAATCAATACACAATCTCCATGTCCTATCCTTTTTCTTAACTAATATGGCTGGAGATGAGTAAGGACTCACACTAGGTTTAATAGTTTGATTTTGTAATAAATTTTCCACTAATTCATCCATTGCATCTTTTTTATAGTGGGATGTCTATATGGCCTAGTGTTCACCGGTTTGGCCTCGGGCACCAAGGAAGTTGAGTGATCACAGTCTCTGACTGGTGGCAATCCCACAAGTTCAGCAAAACCATCAGCAAATTGCTTGAGCAATACTTCAATATATCTAGAGTTCACTTTTTGATATGTATTTCCAGTCAAATTAGCCTTGTCATACAACACTGCTCCAATGACACCCTTGTGTAACAACTTCCTTAGCTATTGGTCATTGATGACACGATCACTTTGAGGGAGTGTTTCATCATTGAATCTCACCCTTCTTTTCCTATCCTTACAAATACTAAACTCCCTTGTTTTCAAATCCAAGCTTACTAGACTAAGCTGGTAAATCCAATATGCACCAAGTATCACATCATACCCATTTAACTACAATACTCTAAAATTTGAAGAAAACTTTTCTCCTTGGATTGTATAGTGGCAATTTTTGCATATCGAATTGCAAATAAGCTTTGTACCATTGGCTACTGTTACTTGCACTGGAGTGTGGCTATTGATATCATAGTTTGTTTTAATTGCCAAGGTTGGGGTGATGAATGTAGCTGAACTACCACTGTCCACTAAAGCTATAGCACCAAACCTTCCCAGATTCATTCTTAATGTAAAAGTGGAAGTTCTAGTACTGGTTCCTGAAATAGCATGTGTTGAAACCTGAAGCACTTCTTCCACTCCTTTTTGGTGAATAGGACTTCCAGGTGGTGTGCTATATTCAGCATCTTGGCCCTCCTCAGTGCCCTCATCTTCATCTTCAATAGTAATCAAATGAATTTGTTTTTGGAATTTACAAACTTTATTGTGGCTGGGTACCTAAGTTTCTTGGCATTTGAAATATTTCCCCGTGTCCATTTGTTGTGATTAACAGCAGTTGTCTTATCACTAGTGCTTTTCTTAAGCACTAAATTGCTACCCTTCTGACTTCAATTCCCAAATTGATTATTCTTGACACTATGTCCAGGGCCCCATGCAGAATATTGTTTATAGGGAATGTTACCTTCATAATTTCTTGCATGGGCATAGACTTCTACTAAAGTTCCAGGTTCCAGGGATTTTAAAGGAATCTTAATGTAGTTTTTCAGCCCTGATAAGAAAAAATCCAGAAAGTAACCTTCTGTTAAAGTTGGATTGTTCCTCTACACAAGATTCATCATTCCCTCAAATTGATCAATATAGTTCTCAACAGTTCCAGTTTGTGTTAAGACCTCTGAAAATATTTGTCACTTCTACTCTAGTTTCAGCTGCAAATCTTTTGTAAATCATACTGCAAAACTATGACCAACTCAAATTTCTAGTGTCAATTCGGTTGCTACTAATCCACTAATCTCCCTTCCTGTTAGGTAGACCTCTGCTATGGATGCTTTGTGCTCTTCAGGTGTTCTGCCCAATTCAAAACATTTCTCTGCTTTCCTAATCCATGCATTCGGGTTATCTCCATCAAACTTTGGAAACTCCACTTTGGGACCTTTACTGAAATTATTATTGTATGGATTCCTGTCATCGCCCTGTGATGCTGGCCAATCAGGTGCTCTATATCTAGCATAACCTCTTGGATAATCTTGCCTGACAGGTTGAAAATGTCCATGTTGCTGATATGGGTTGTTGTATGTTGGTCTCATGAAAGGTATATATGGTGGATTTGACGCTGTGAATTGAGGTGCAAAAGTCCCGGTGGCCGTCAATGTTGGCTAAATGCTAACCCCAACTGTACCAGATGTGGAACTATCCATATTGTGTATAAATAGTATAGGAGGTGTATCATAATGGGAATTCCCTATTAGTGTATTTGATGCAAATGAATGTCCACTGCCAGGAGTCACCTACATATGTGATGTTGACGCTGTCGATTTTGCCACAAATCTTGCTGGAGAATCTCTATCCGCTTCTAGATTAGCCATGTCACTAGCCACTTCCACATGCCCAGATTTATCAATCAAAGTCTTAAGCATATCCATCACCTGATCAATCTTTGTAGAATTTCCCTGCAGTTGCTTCTGGAGCTGATCCATTTGTTCCCTCACCATGTTCGAATTCTTTCCCATTTGTTGCTGTAGATCTGTCATTTCCCACTTCAATTCCTCAACGTCACCCAACAAATCTACACCAGCATCACAATCATTGATTTCCCCCTTTCAGCATCCTTTGGACCTTTTTCTTACAGATCTGGAATTTTACAGGAAGAGATCTTTGATCCTTCCCAACCCACTCTATTAAATCCGCCTTGAAAAACCTGTGGATCTTTACCTAGAATCCCGTTCTCCAGCCTTCACTATTCAAAAACACTTCTAATCTGCTCTTCGCCAAGGAACATGCTGCTCTGATACCATTGTCAGGCACCCGAATGAATTCGAAAAAACTTCAAATCGCAGGGATCAAATCCAAGCCAAATCACTCAAAAAGTAGAAAAATGGAACGGAAATAGATGCGTAATGAAGAAGGAAAAGCAAGAACAAAATATAGCATTAGGGTTTTTCATGTCTGGTCTCATTACAATAGGAGTTTTTATACCCGTGCTCAGTTCATTTACCGCAGCTAATGACCAAAGAGATGACAGAAACAATGACAAGGAAAAAATAGTTAAATAGTAACTACTATGATTAATCTCAGCCAACAGGTTCAATTGAAGTGGTATCAAGCAATCTCAGCCTTTCACTTCACATAATGCCTCCTTTTAGCGTCCCAGCCATTGGATCTAACTAATCCAACCGGTAAATTCAAATCACAGCCACATCCAGTATCTGAAATAACCATCTCAGTTTGAAGTTTTTTCAATCTTCAGGTTTTCTCAAGCCCGATAGAAGTGACGACCAAACGGAGGGGAAGCAAGCGAGAGCAGCAACCGGAGGGGCAACGGTGGAGCAACGATTGAAGCAACAACGCAATCAATTAGTAAAAGAACAAGCGAAATCAAGAAGGGGAAAGAGTGGAAGAAAGAAAACGAACCAAGGGAGAGCGTGGCGGGGAGATGACTGAGCGCGAGCGGCGCGCATGAGAGCAAAATAATGGGAGGGCCAAACGGGGATGGAACAACCGAGGCAATGCTGGACCAAAACGAGGAAGGTCTAGAAGCCTCCAGGACAGTTGGAGGACGAGGGCTCCGGTGGGGCGTAGGCCAGAGGGGGCGAATCATGGCGGGACCTCCGAGATAGCCGGAGGCTGAGGGCGTAGGTGGGGTGCAGACCACGAGGGGGGGCGAAGAACGACGGGGCGATGACCAAGCGCGAGTGGCAGGCACGAGAGCAAGGAACAAGACGGCCAAATGGGGGTGGAACAACCGAGGTGAGGCGAAGTGCGGCGGGGCAACGACCGAGCACGAGCGGCGCTTGCAAGAGCAAGGAAAAGGAGGGCTGAACAGGGACGGAACAACCAAGGCGACACTCGACTAGAACCGGGAAAGCTAGAGGCCTAGGGCTTCGGTGGGGCGCAGGCCACAACCGACGACAGGCCATCGATGGCGGACACGTGCGGCCAGGCGAAAGGAACTAGGCGCATTTGTGAGACTCACCGAGGCGCTTCCCGCAAAAGGCATGACGTGGTGCGACTGAGCTCCCGACATATGGGCTATGGGGGGCTTTCCAGCCTATTTCGATGCAATATCCGGCCCTGAATTGCAATTTTGTATTTTCTTATGGACTGTTTTGCTCTTGAGCCAACTTCCTATCTATCTGGCTCCATCCAACCCGATCTAGTCCCTTTCTTCATTCATCTCTTCGCACTTGCATTGGCGGCTGCCACCTAGCCATCTCCGCCGCCACAAGACTTCTTCGCCACTACCCCACCATTGGGGTTTAGGGCTGCATGGATCCAAGCAGATCGTGGTCATCATCCTTGAGTGCTGACGCAAGCCACAACAATGAGCTTCCCCGTATGATTGACCGCACTGCAAGATTACCATCTTGAAGCTTCAAAGTAAGGCGTGTTTGGTACGGTTCCAGCTTCATCAGATTCGTGGATCTAGTGGAGCTGGGTATTTGTAACTCCACAGATCCGTGAAGCTGGATCTGTGGGTATATTAAGGCCCTGTTTGGCAGAGCTCCAGATCCCAGTTTCATCTCAGAGCTGGAGCTTGTAGACTAAAATAAAGTGAATTAAGTTTATATTTTTAGTATAAAATGTAAACAAGATGATCCACATAAACACTCTTAATGTACCCACAACTCCAACTACATAAATTTCTGAAGCTAGGAATACCCTGCTCCACCAACTCCACGGATTTTGATAGAGCTGGAGCTATCCCAAACACCCCCTAAGAGTGTTTAGGTAGGTCATCTTATTTAATTTTAGACTAAAAATATAAACTTAATTCTATTTATTTTAGCCTACAAAATTCAGATCTGAGGTGGAGCCAGAATCTGAAGCTCTACCAAACAAGGCGACTCCGCAAAATACTAAGAGGATTTTTTTTCAAGTGCAAAAACAACATCGTGGTGAGTGGTTCGAAACTTGTGGATCTTGTTGGTTGAGTTTCTATTGGCTTGAGTTCATTTGATTTCAACTGTGTGTGCAGAACGATTCCACCTGTAATTTTTTCGAGTGGGAGAACGAATACGAGCTTGTATGTTTGTCAATTGTTGGCACCTGGGAATGAAGAAGGCAACCCGGTCAATGTGCAATCTGAAGCGATTCGTAGGTTGGTTACTAGAATTTGTGAGGTGAAGGAGCAGAATGCACAATTGATTTCAGTTATGAATCGACTGAACCATCGGAAGGAACATCTTATTGAAATGTTGGGCGAATTCAAGGATCAGAAGTAGAAGCATAACTTGGCTGACAAGGTGATACGATTAGGGATTTTCTGTGGAATTTGCCTGTTACCAGTGATTGTAGCCCTTCTGTACAAATGATCTATGTGAATGTAAGGTGATTGCATGACATATGTAATGCATCATTTATCTGTATGATATGGTAATGCATGAATGAAGTTTGATCCAATAACTGGCGAGCTCAATTTTAGGGGTGGACATCTGTAAACTGAAACAAAAAACCGTACTATAGAATTAACTTGATTATTTCGGTTTTTGATTTGATTTTATTTAGTGCCATTCAATTTTCGAATTTCGATTCGGTTTTTAACTATTAGAAACCGTAAAGTCGGGCAACCGATATACTCTCTTTGTCCGGTGCTGTCCACTGTCTAGAGGACCAGAGCAAGATGCCGACGCGGAGAAGGGAAAGAGAAAACAGGAAACACAAGTCATCACCAACTCCAATCTCTAGCGCCAGGCATTCCATCTCCCCAAATTTCCAACCCTAGCCTTTCTCCCTCTTCATCTCCCTTATCCACACCGCACCAATCCTCCCCTCTGCTCCGCTTCACCCCTCACGCTGCAAATTTGTTGGCGTTAAAAATTTGAAGTAGGGTTTCTGACAGCAGCACACCAGACGAACACCTGGTTCAGAGCGTGCCAGTCGATTTGACCTATAACCGACAAGGTAAAAATATAAAATTCACACAAAGCCGATCGTGAAGATTAATCGGCTTAGACTCAATCAGCTTGAAGCCGATCAAGATCAAAGTAAAAGGATAAGTCTAATTAGCCGATTAAGACTAATCAGAAGATAAAGGTAAATCGATTCTGAAGAAGGCGATACGCAACAAAATCAGAACAAATCTAACCTGGGGCGTAATTTGAAGAAGATCAACAATCGGCGATGCGCAACTTTATTGATCAAGATCGAATTACAAAGACTAAATTACAAGAGATACTCCTAGTCGACAGGAAAAAGTAAGAAAGTAAAGGCTGACTGATTGTATTGTGTTGGATCCTTCGCAGTTTGCTTCGACCCTTCTTTTATACCCGTCAGCCGATCGTGTCCCATTACAATCGTTGAAAAACCAATCCGTATGGGCCTTGTTTGGATAACCTTTCCCCGAGGATCCTGCCGTTACCAAATATCTTCAAATCTTACCAAATTATCTGCTGGTTTCCGTATTTTTAACTTTATTGCCGATTTTAACTTGACTTGCCAATTTTTGGTGCAAACAAAATTGCTGCTGCGCCATGCTATTATCCGCTGTCTCCCCCACGGCAGGGGCCTACCTGCCACACTGCCTCTCCTCCACCAGCAACGCCCAGGTCAGCTCCTCCTTCCTTCATGCCTCCCTACTCTCGGGGTCCTGTCTGCGTGAAAATGAAGCGCTGGAAACCCGCGAATCCATTCTGTCGCGGCGTACTAGTGGTATACTGGAGTGCTGAGGCATGCCGTAGAATCATTAATGATTTTACCTGTGTATTTCGAATCTATATAAATGTCTATTCTCAAAAATGTACGGTGCGCTCTCCGCCTCCCCGCCACGCTTTTCGCTGCAGATTCTACTGTACCGGGCTACATAGGCTTATATATTTATTAGCCATCAGACTTCACAACCAGCACTTTACTCAGTTGGCAAACTGCTTGCCCAACCTGCCTCAGGTCATAGGTTCGAATCCCATGGAAAGCACGTTTTTTTGGTTTTTTTTGCATAGTGTTCGTTGATTAATCATGTTGTACATTTTTGAAAAACTTTTTGAGGAGGGTCCTCAGAGCATACCTTACATACTATAAAAAAATTTGGATCATGATCAAACTAGTATATGTTATTTCTGTGGCAACTTCATTACCATCATACAAGAGCTCCAAAGTCCAAATTTTAAGATCTGGATTATCTAATTTGTTCGCCATGTTGTTGGGGTTACTATTTCTTTTCAGCTAGCGGATAGTTATCAGTAAATCATTGACACCTACTAACCTTCCTACAAAATGCTAGATCATTCAGAACTCGGAAGCGATCAAGGTTTGCAGATCCTTACTATTGTCTGAAACTTGCAGTTTTGCAATATGTTTCGGATGTTCACTTGAAGCAGACAAGTTCAAGATCATATCTGGTTATCTCGGTTAACCTAAAAATCGGATTAACCGAACCGAAATATTTCAGTTAATTCGGTTCATTTTTTCATTCTAGCTAGAGAAATTCGGCATACAGTTTCCAGAAACCGAATTATTTAAAAACCGGAAAAACCGAATTAATAAATTCTTGTCTTTGTACATAACTCTCTTTATTAATGATCTAACCTATGTAGGGGGCTCCCCAATAGTATTTCCTTCAAAAAAATGACGTAGTCTGTTTGGAATGGCACATCACACTCATCCCAGATAATGTCATAAGGTTCTAAGGGAATGGCATAACACAATCATTCCAGATAATGTCTAAGTACGGCATTACAAGTTCACAATCCAAAATAGCGTCACCATGCATAAGGTTGTAAATAGCATAATATGTCACAAGGTTCTAAATACAAGTTCACATTCCAGAATGAGCATGGCTAAGCAATCCAATCAGAAAGCTTCCTGCGCACTCCTTCAGTTTGCTCTGTATTAGGAGAGGTGGCAGCAGTAGCCTTAGATGTCTTTTGGTGTAGCCCTGCCCTTTGTATCAGGAGGCATACTTCTGCTCCATCATCTTCACTCCTACCAATTGTAACCGTCCCTATTGTCTTGCTGACTGCATTCAATTCCTCCATCACACTTGGCAAGATGCTATCATGCAAGCTTCCTTCCTACAGCTCTTCGTACGGCAAATTTTTCCATAATAAACTCCCTGATTTTGTTCATGAGTTCATCTACATTCAGACCTTTGAACTCTTTGATCTGCTTGTTGAAACTCTCTGAAATGTAGTTTGCCACATAATCAACTTTGCTATCCTCTGAAAATGCACATCTGTACCAAGTATTTTGATGATGCTTCTCTAGGTACTCAATAGCTTTTATGGGACTGTTCAAGTATTTCCCCCATGTGAAACTTGAATCTATCTTCTATTAGCACCTTGCAGATGGCTACAAGTGATCCGTGAACACTAGACCATGGAATTTCTTCATGAAGTTGCCATGCAACTGTTTCATAAATTATGTGATCTCCTCTACTCCTTATTGGAGCACTCTTGTAAGAGTCTAGCTCCAACTTGAAACCACGCAAAAAAATCAAGCTATCCACTCATGTCAGTCTTTCTCTACTCTAGAAAGGTGAACTCTAAACCTTCACAAGAATTCCAAAGCCTTCCACAAGCACTTCTACAGAAGGTCACCAAGACAAACACCTCCAAGCCATCAAGAAGTCACCGACCTCCAAGAGTAATAAGCCCAAAACATTCACTTGAACTTCACAAGGTTAAGAAACTAGGAGTGATGCACAAACTAGACCTATCTACTCTCTCTAGCACTTAGATTTTAAACAAAGCTTTAAAGTGCTCTTCAAAGTCTTCACTAGGATGAACACTAAGATGAAATCGTCAAAAACTACACAACCACCACCATTGGGTCTATATATAGCTCCACTCATAAAAAAGCGAGTGGACATAGATTTTTAAAATCTGCTTTTGGGTCAGATCATCTAACCCAGATGGATTATCCGATTTAAACGTTTTTCAGCGATAAAAAAATAGCCATTAAGTACAGCCGTATTGTCTAGTCTAGTTGGATGATCCAAGCTACCCAGATCCTTTGACCCTATTGAATTTCTTAAGAGCACCTTCTCTACTAAATTAATCCGACTAATCATCCAAGTCACATGAATATCTCCAAATCATGCCCTCCGTGAAATTGATCCGACTGATAATACGACCCAGTCGAATCATTTAGGCCCTATTGAAATTTCCAGGACATTTTCTCTGTTGAATTAATCCGACTGATGGTCTGACCTACCTAGATCATCCAACTCCCATTGAAATTTTCAAAAATTATCCTTTTTGAATTGATGTGACTGGTGGTCCGACCCACCCGGATTATCCAACTTGAACTGACATTTTCTAACCAAGTTTTGAAATTTCACACTGAGTCCAAACTTGGCATCCTCACTTCATTTCTTATCTTCCTCTAACTAAACATGAGCTAGAGAGATCTAGTGTGCATGACAAGCAGCTACCCAACCTCACAAAACTCAAGCTAAGTAGCCTTAAACTCCCTTAATAGTACGGACAAAAGAAAAATACAACATATCACTAAAATTATCCAAAACACCACTCATTGGATCATTTCTAGTAAAAAGGTTCTTAATCTTCATGCTTTACCATCAATACAACCATGTGGTGATCCATGAACACCAAGAGCACCCATTTTGCCAAAGTCAAGCACTAACTCATATTAGAACCTTCATATAAGGTTAGTCTTGACAAAAACGTGTCATTAATCACCAAATCATAACGCACTGAAATTGGAGGCCTAGATGTTCCCAGTCTTCAGTCTCTAAATCAAAAACACAATATGCTACATAGTACAACCAAAGCCAACTGCTCCTTGAACTTCCAATTTAATCTAGTGGAATCCACCCCAATGTATGGTCAACAGCCAGCTATGAATCCATCTATGCAAGGCTTTAGTGCCACAAACACTCTCCTAAAGCACATTTTATTGCCATGTTTCCACAAGTCAATTTGTACAAATTGTGCAAGGTGACTCCATTTCTAGCATTTCTAGCTCAGCTTTCCAGTTGAATAGCGTTTGAAAACTCTCCTCATATTTGCCATGAATTTGATCAAGTGCTAACCTCATACCTGCCCAAGCCTTTGAGTACTTCAGCTTGATGTGGTATTCTTCCTGCAGCTTGCCCTATGCATCCTTGGCTCCCTTTGATGGGTTCCTCCTCGACCAGTCCCAAGTATGTCTACAACCCAATCCTGAGTAGCCATTCTACCCTCTAGCAACTTGGTAGTTGGACAATCATGGTCAGGGATAAGAGTCTTGATCCGCACAATTCCATACACAAACATTACTGATAAGTTATGAATGCGAACAATGTGAGCAACATGCATGCAAAAATACCATTATAGTACGGCTATCCTGAAGCTTAGCTGCATGTATGCGCCAATTACACCCTTCATGTTTGAAGTGGGCAATGAGTCATGTGGTGTCTGTCCTCACTTTGCCCAGTGCAAAATCAGTCTTAATAGCATGGTGCCTTATGGCTTTTCTGAATGTAACCATGTCAGGAAATAAAGCCCCTACTCTTGTCTCGGTTCTCTGGATCATGTGCAACTTTTATTTCAGAGGGATCTGCATCGTTTATTTCTGCCTCAACAAGACCATCGATATTGGGTTCAACTGGCTCATCAGGCACAAGAACATTTTAATATGCAGTAGGGAGAGGGTCTTTAGGATCACTAGATGCATGGGTGCGGCACATGCCGCGGCAGCCATCACATGCCAAGCGGTAAAAATCGTGTGGAGTTTTGGGGGGCTCACCAGAAAAAAATTGGACTAATATATAATTTCAGAAAGTTTCGGGCAGCTTTCCGTCAAAAATACGTGCTAAAAATAAATTTCGGAAGTTCCGGAGGTCCCCTGCAAAAAAATGGACTAATATGTCTTTGCGTAAAATTTTCGGTTGGATTAGCGGGAAAAAGGGCTAATATGTAATTTTGGAGAGCTTTCGGCGCCTTTTTGCGAGAAATGGCCCGCAAAAAAAGAATTAAAGAAGTTCCGAGGGCCTTCAAGGGAAAAAGGGCTAATCTGTGATTTCTGAAAAAGTTTGGGCCTCTTTTCGCAAAAATACAGTTCCAGGTCCTTCGTAAAAAAAATAGACTAATCTATAATTTCGGAAAATTTTGGTCATCTTTTTGCAAAAATTCAGAAATTTCAAGGGCCTTCCCGCATAAAAAAGGACCAAAAATAGACTAATCTGTAATTTCAAAAAATTTCGGTCGCCTTTTCGCAAAAATTCAGTTTCCAGGAATAGACCTAAATGTAATTTCGAAATTTTTAGGGGGCTTTGTGCAAAAAATCAATTCCATAATTTTGGGGGTCCTCTAGCTGCAATTTCGGAATTTTCAAGGCCTCTGCGCAAAAAAATCAATTTTAGAACTTTCGGAGATCTCCCAGCAAAAAAAAGAGAATTGGATGTAGTTTCGGAGCATTCCAGGAGCCTTTTCACAAAAAAACCTGCGCCACGCATCGCGCGGACAAAAATCCCGCGGAACAACCCGGGCGCGTGCGTGGGGATCAAATGCGCGACCTCGCCTTCGCATTGTGCGCACGCTACCACTGCACAAAAACAGCACCGTCTCATGCGAGGAGAGGAGACAAATTACTTAAGCTGCAGTAACAGGGGCGCAAAGCGGGCGACGTGGCGCAACACGGAGCAAACACGTCGGCAAGAAACGGCGTGACGCGCGCGGAGGCCAGAAACTCTTGGGGTTTTAATATACGGAGTATTATAGATGTGCTCATCGTCAACGCCAACATACTCCTCAGGGTTCTCAAATGGATCTGAGGATGGTTGTGGAACCCTTTGCTGTTTTGTATTGGCATCAGCAGGAACAGCACACAAAGGCTCCATAACAGGCTCAGCATTGACAACCCCAGGAATGTCAAAGACTCCTACAATAACGCTTTGTTTGGAAGCTAGGGGAGGGAACCTATGGAAGAAAATCCCCAAGAGGGGTTTGAATGGCACATAGGATCAGGGTTTTAAAAATCGTTATGGCGATTTTCGGTGGACAATCGATTTTCGAAAAAATCGGCTCGAAAATCGCTCAAAAACTGGTAGAAACCGAACAAGTTCGAAGTCAAATTTTTTTTAAATCGGCAGTCAAAGTTCGTCGAAAAAAAAAATCAAAAATCGATCGAATCGACCAAACAGTTGAAATGTTCCAATGACCGATTTTTGAGTGATTTTCATCGAAAATCGACGATTTTCACCGATTTTCCACCGGTTTACATCGCATAAAATTTCTCAAATGTTTTAATTTTTTATTTTAAATTCTGCTGATTTACCGAGCGGTTTTGTTTATCGAACCACGCCGATACGGGCAAAAATCGACGATTTTTGGAACCTTGCATAAGATCCTCCTCAACCCCACAGAGAAATATTCCGTGGCGGAAAATGTTCGATTGTAAGCTCTAGGGATAAAAAAAAACCCAGCATTGAATTTTTTTCAAAAATATCCAAAAAAATCATGAAAATTCAGGGAAACCAGAAAAAATCATAACTGCAAATATAAATCATTAAAAATAATAAAGAAATCATAAAAAAATTGAGAAAGAGGTGCTAAAATCTGCACCAACATTTGATCAGATCCATACATCCACATATTCAATTCAAATCCATAGAAGCATTCATACATGAGTAAAATCCAAACAAGTTTAGCCAGTACTACTTGCATCTATAGCATGAAACATCTATTACATTCAGCCACATTAATCATCTGTAGAATCCATACATCCACACATCACATAAGATTCAAATATTACATGAGTCCAACTTATGCAAAAGTCAAATTCAAGCTAGTAATCCCTAGTTTCAGAAACCATCCCACCATACAGCACAATAAAATGGTACTTAAGTAATTAGTGGCATATCATTTGTAAAGAAACAAAAATAGATGAAGCTTAAGAAGGCATTGATGCCAGCTTATACTCTACTCTATGTGACATAGTTGTACAGTCCAGATTAGGCATCACATTACTGACTGCAAAAGGAGATAAATCAGGCAGCATTGCTAATACTTAGTATGTCCTGTGACAAATGTTGTTCTGAAAGAAATTGTCCAATTGATGTTCCAAATTCCACAGCAACCAACGTACATTAAGTGAACAACACACAGTCAAATAAAACAATATATGTGCTGACAAAAAGTTCTTAAGTTGATATGAGGAAAAATAAATAAAAGCTTAAGATCATAAGAGAAGGTTTCAAAAAAGATCCTAATAGAAAGCTAGCAGTCAGCAGATCAATGATAACACAGCATACTGAGCCTAACAAAGTAAAGGTTAATTGATTGGAACAAAGAATAAACACGTCTACAAAACATAATTATTTCCAGTTAATAACCATGAACAATTTTTAATGTGGTAGAAGAAAAAAAAGCCTTGGCTGCTCTTTTAGTTATAACAAAGGAATCAATATTAACAATGAAAATCTGACCATATTTTTAAGGAATTTTGCAATTTAAATAGACACGCATTTCTGCAAATAAATTGCCATGGTGAATCATTAAATAGCCAATGTCACATCCCAATAACCATGATGGAGAAAGTGCCAATTCAAATCGAAGTTTGAAATCTTCTAATTTTCATCTATTAAGGAGTTCGTTGAAGTACTTGGAAGGTTAGTTGGAGATCATCGAGGAATAAACTTTTTTTAGATGGTCTTCTATCTTACTTCCTCCGTGTCAAAATATAAGTCGTTTTAAGATTTGTGTTGGTAAAACATTTCTAGGTTTGACCATTAATATAGAAAGAAACATCTAGATTGACAACATGAACAATTATCTAGATGTTAACAGTTGTGGCCTCCCTGTCAGCATGAAAAAGAAGTCCACTCAAGGCAGCCACTAATTCCTCTACGGCTGCCCTAAAAGATTCCCCTCCTTCCTATATCCACTAAAAATTTCTTCATAAGGCCCTGTACAGGGATTAGACCAAACTTACCACATTGGTCATTTTCTGTACTTAGCACATACTGGACTAAAGAGTGCACTTAGCACAGACTAATTGCTATATTATAAAAAATACCTTTATACAACCATATATCCTATGCTTTCTAAACCGTAAACCTGAACAATGACCTACAAGTGCAGGCAAAGCAAACAAGAGAAAATAGTTTTTTTATGGCAGCAAGTTACACCATATTTTATCAAAATGGTGACAAGTAACAATATCAGTACCAAGAATAACCCACAAAAAACAAAAATAGAGGCCCGAAGACCAGTCCTAAGGCTTTTGTTGGACTAAAAAGAATATATCACTAACAACAATAGACATCTTTGATGGCTCCAACGTGATCGAACACCTAAAAACGAGCAATCTACAATGTAACAAAGCAAAACTCCTATTGCCAAGGCTCCAAGCTTCCAGCTATTAAACAACCATTACTCACCAACAAAAATACCAGATAGATCAAACCATCACTAACCCAACCAGTACAAACTAGAAGGCACACGCGGTAACAAACTACCACATGTTTTAGCACCAGCACGCATCGAACCATAAGGTGACAGAAACCAAACCAATCAATCATATCATACCAATCACTCACAACGCAACTACCTAACAACAGCTCGATCGGATCGAGGTACACTGATCCGAGGCGGCAAAACATGCAAGTCCAAACCAATCAAGCTAAAACCAAAGCGAAATAGTGAATGGAAGACAGAGGCGTCGAGAGGATTTCTCACATTGCGATGGGGATTCGGTGCGGAGCCGAAGCGATAGATGGATCGAGGAGGCCTCGAGAACGACGAGAAGAGAAAGAGTGGGGAATTGCTCGAGGTTTTGCGGCAAGTGGTGCGGGAGAAGAGGACTTCACCAGCGAGTTCCCATCACCGAAGCGGGAGGATGAAGGGTGAGGTGGAGGCGGCGGTCGGGAGGGAGGCAGTTAGGACTTGGGAGTGAGACAAGGCCGCAATGGGGAGAACTTGCCAACCAGGGAAGACGAAGATAAAATCCCATGGAAACGGCGCGGATCAGGCCAGGAGATACCTGTCATATGGGCTTCCAAACACGTTTTCCACCTGGCACAGGGAAGCTAGCCCCGTGGGTTTCTACCCCAGGAATGGGCAGGGATCCGAGTCGGGATTGGGCTTCCCAAACAAGCCCTAAGTGTCAATTTCCTATCTGGTCTGTACATGTCAAACATTACAGGAAGCTGGGAGTCATCTGAGAGCCTAACATCTTCACTGCGACTCTTAACAAAGAACCACACAGTAGCTCTCTGATTACTGCCCCAGTGTCACCTCACTAGCTAAGCCTTTCATTAGCGAATCCATGGAAAAGCAATTAGCCTCGACAAGCCATTTCAACGTCTTTGATTTCGTGTATAGCCTCTTATCATCGGGCTCCTTCGTGAAGAAAGCCTCCACATTAAAGCCTAGCTTAAACATATTTCCCACATCAATCGTACGGAAAGTGGAAACAGAAACAAGTAAATTCTACTCAGATTTGGCTGCGCAGCAGTTATTCCCAACTACATCCATCTAACTATGCACATACGATGTGATTAGGGTACTGACCTTGCTGGAGATGTCGGGGAATTGGGGGCAGAGGGTTCCATGCCCACGCCGATGAATAGGAGATTGGGGTAAACGGATTCACGGCGTCATGCTCGCCAACGTCGTCGGATCTGAGCTCGCCTTCGACGTCGCCCAGGCTGCGGCCTCTAGGGTTCTTTAGTTCGTGTGGTCAGATGGGGAATGGAATGGATGGAGAGAGAGATCGTTCGGTCGAACCGGAGTACCGGACCGGGATTCACAGAACCGTTCGAAATTCGAAAACGCAAAAAACCGTTCGAAATTCGAAAACCGCAAAAACCATTCGAAAACCGTAGAAACCGAAGGGTTAAGAAATCAAAAAAGTTTGAAAAAAAATTCAAAAAAATCGAAAACCAATGGTTTTTCACGAAAAACCAACGGCCGATTGAATGTTCTTAAAAACGGTTTTCGAGCGATTTTCAGCGAAAATCATAGTTTTTCAACGGTTTTCGAGCGGTTTTCAACGTATAAATTTTTTAAATTTTTTTTAAAAATAATTAAAACGATTTATCGAGCGATTTTGGATCTCGAACCGCAACGGTACGCTCAAAAACCGCAGTTTTCGAGCGATTTTCGCTGGTTTTGTGAGCCCTGAGCCGGACAGATAGAGCATGGAGTTGGCTCGGGGGCAAAACGGTCCATACATAAATACAATTGCAATACGGGATCGGTATTGCATGAAAATGGGCCGGAAAGCCTGTAATGGCATATATCCAATTTCCATCACTAAGCAGTGGCATATTTCGAAGAATCTTTTAAGGTGGTATATTTCAAAAGTGAAAACTTCGTAGTGACATCTGTCTAAATAAATCTTGATGTTACTAGTATTCGTTGGATACGGGATCGATTTACAAACTAATTATGCGTGCATCTTCACTGCTCTTAACTGTTAGACATGCATGGTGAGTGAACCCAACTAAATGGTTTTCTTTGCCGCCTGGAAACATATGGCTTGGTGCAGCGGCTCACATGAGATTGGGCGTTTGTAAAAAATCTTAGGGATACTTTTGTATTTTCTTTTGAAATGTGTGATTGTGACAATGCTTGTATGGTTACCATTCAATATAATAGCAGTCAAGAGCATGGGTGGGAGCGCTGCTCTACGCGGGTACTCACAAGCCGAGACGTGGGTGACCGTATGTGGGTGTGTGTTTATAGTTCGACTGTTGTCCTCTTTTAATGAAATGTCAGAGCTCTTGACTATTTTTAAAATATATATATATATATAGCAGTCAACGTGGATGTTTTTGTCCATTCTTCCATTTCATTGTTGGTTAATTTGGGCAAGGTCATTGCCCTATCTGTACAAAAGTGTTTTGACTCCATGGGAAATGGAAATGGTACGAGTGATAGAACATCGATGTATTGTTGTATATGTTTGAATGAAGTTCTATGCTATGATTACCGCAGCATCTTACTTGATTGAGCCTAAGGAAAACAAAAATGCTCTAGGTGTAAAGAAAACACAGTACACTTTAGTTAGATATTACAAAGTTTAGATTTCCATTGCAACTTAGGAACACCTATCTAGTATGCACCTTAATTTGCAGAAACGATGATCCCTGGCTGACCGCAAGAAACATTTGCACCCAACTTCACCAAAGAAAGTTTTTTTGTGGAACGAAAAAAAATAAAGAAGCAAAGAAAGTGGAACAAGAGAGAGAGTAAGAGAGGAAAATTAAAGGAGAAAAGAGAGCAAAGTAGCAAGAAGCAAAGATTATACGGAATTGCTAATTTAAGGACGTACTCACCAAATCTTCGGTGATGATGCCCTCTTGTTGTCCTTCCTTCACCCACTTCCCTTCCCACTCAAAGGCGCTATCATCGTGACACTTACGGTATCCTCTTCATCCCACTTTTCTCATCCATTCCCTTTTCCCCAAACTCAGAAAAGTTTTTTTTTTCAATTTCCCTTAAGTTTTTGAATAAGCAGCATTTTTAACCATTTTTGAAAGTTTTTGAGTCGTAACTTTTCAAACCGATACTTTTGAGCTAAAACTTTTTCAAAACGAAAGTTTCAAATCAAACTGAAATTTTTCGCACCCAAAGTTTTTGAATCGAAAGTTTTTGAAATTTCTCCACTTAAATTTTTTCTAATTTGAAATTTTCCTAGCTGAAATTATCGATTTCAATTTTCCTAGTTGAAAGTTCCTAAACAGAAATTTCCTAAGTTGAAATTTTTCCTTATTAAAATGTTTTCAAGTGTTTTGAATTTTTCCGAGTTGAAATTTCCGATTTGAAATTTCCAAAGTTGAATTTTTCCAACTTGGATTTTTTATTTGATTTTTTGAAGTTGAAACTTCATATTTAAAATTTTTCATTTGAATTATGTGTGTTAGAGAGGAAGGAAAGGGTAGAAAAAGAAGAAAGGATAAAGATAGATAAAAAAAGATAACACATAGTATCCTAAAAGAATGTCTTTAAAATTTTAGTTAAGATAACCTCAAACTAGCTGTACCATAGCTATCTTTACCGTATCAGTATCGACGGTGTGGCCAGTATGTACCATTTCGACCACTAAACTGGTACAAAGTAGCCATATGTATCGTATCAGCTTCGATACTGATCAATACCAGCTTCCATACTAATTAATACCGACCATACCAGCTTCGATACCGATTAATACCGGTCATATTGGTGGAATTCATAATATGTTCTATTGAACTATGTGTTATATTTGATAGTACTACTATGTATTTAGAGAACTATTATAAGTGAAATTTAGGGTACATATAAATAAACATGTGTATACTTATAAATATATATTGTTATATTAAATCCAAAACGGTACGTTGGTATAAATTGATATCAAAATATATCATTTTAAGAGCTAAACTGGTATAGCTTTTGATACGAAATTGATAAGTGTAAGTTGTATATGTAAAAATTCACCGCTTCCTACCCTCCTCCGCCTCCGCCTCTATCTATTCTACTAGATGAGTGACAGCGGCGTGCCACGCTACGATCGCTGCTCCCCAACACGAGCAAATTGGGGAAACGCGTGAAACGGTTGAAAGGATATTAACGTAATCATGCACTTTTTTCATCTATTTGGGGTCCTCTCACGAAGGATCGTCGATTTTGCGAAACCGAAAGGTCCTTTTCGAGAGAGAAAAACGACTGAAAGGATCTAAACGTATTTACGCTTTTTTGCATTTATCTGGGGTCCTTTCACGAAGGATCCTCGATTTCACTGAACTGAAAGGTCCTTTTCATAGAAAACGATTGAAAGGATCTAAACGTAATTACGCTTTTTTCGAGAGGCTTTAACGGATGGAGGACACATGGATGCCCTCTTTGGGCAAGAACCTTGCCAACTTCAATAAAGTACTAGATGACTGACCGTGGCGTGCCATGCCGCGACTGCTGTCCGCACATGTGAGAAAATCGAGAAAACGTTGAAAGGATATAAATGTATCTATGCACCTCTTTTTTTTGCATTTATTTGAGATACTTTCATGAAGGATCCGCGATTCGGATGAACCAAAAGGTCCTTTTCGTGAAAAATGACCGCAAGGATCTAAACTACTGTCCTCTCACATGAGAAAATCGAGAAAACGTTGAAAGGATATAAATGTATCTACGCATTTTTTGTGTGAATTTATCTGAGATACTTTCACGAAGGATCCGCGATTCGGCTGAACCGAAAGGTCCTTTTCGTGAAAAATAGCCGAAAGGATCTAAACATAATCGTGTAATTTTTTTTGGCATTTATTTGGGGTCCTTTCACGAAGGATCCGCGATTTCGTTGAAACGAAAGGGCATTTTTGTAAAAAACGACTGAAAGGACCTAAACATAATAACATTTTTCTTGGAGAGACTTTCGCGGAGGGGCGACACGTGGGGAGGCTCCCCAGCCGGGAAACCTCCAGGTTTTAATATATGTAGTATTATTATATTATTCCTATGGTTGTTAAGAGTGTTCATGTAATTTGTGTGCTTGTACTCAGTTGTTATTATTTTTAAACAAAAAAGTTGTTATTATTTTTAGACAAAAATCCCATCAGCACTAGTTTGTAATTGAAGTCTGATTGGACTAGTCTTAATTCATTTGTTTGATCAAATTCATGAAGTGACACCACCGTGCAAGTTTAGATCGGAAAGCTATGAAATCTGACGCCTAACATGCCTCATCTTCGAATACGAATAGCATTCAGTCCAAAACAAATGCATTCAAATCTGTATACATCCCAACATTTTGTCAATCAGCAAGACACCACCCTAAACATGGGTAAATAGGAAAGAGCATATTTTATTTTGGGTTATTTAGATATATACTGTTCTAAAGTGACTAATTTTGATATACCACTGCAAATGTTTTTGTTTGAGAAATGCCACTAAAGTACCAATTCTTTGATATGTGTCATCATAGACAATTTAGGACCATAGTGTCCATCCATGTCTTCTTCCTCCTCCCTCCTATCCATGGCGGCTGGTCCCTTCCTCATACAATAGACTACTGTTCATGGTTTGCAGTATAATAAACTACATACCCACCTGGACCAACCAAACCCAACCTGTTCTATGCACGAAGCTCTCATATTCCCATACAAGACACTGAAGAAAAAAAAAAGAAACATCAATAGCGCTTCTATTCTCCACAGTGGCGGCGGTGGCTTCTCCCCGACATCGAAGATACTTTCTCGGTGGCGGCGGCGGCTTTCCCAACATCAATGACCGCTTCCTCCATGACGGGGGCTTCCATGGGACCGACAATAGTGACCATGCTGGTGCATATTTATCTGGAAGTCTTGAAGACTACCGGCTACATCATTTCTCTTTTCTTTTTTATTTTAAGTTCGGTGTCAGGATTCGAATATGTAAATCTAGATTCTCTTTATGTAAAATCATGCTAGTACGCATAGTAGCATTGTTTTATAGCAAGTGTGAGTATATGGAGTACTCAGCAAGTTGCACCATAAAATACAATGTTAGATAGCTACATGCAAGGCTTATTCAAAGAATGTCTTATATGGTTCTTTTGCTAAAAGCAACATTTAGAATTTGAATACAACAATAGAAATCATAAGTAAAACAAATAATAGTAAAAATAAGTTATTTAGAGATTTTTCATGTTAAATTGTCACACAGCGTACACCATTTTCTTTTGCTAGCACACAACATCCCTTCTCAGTTTTGTTTTTTATAAAATATAACCCTTGTGTGAAATTTCCGAACATTGTTCAAACCGGGGACATGGCTATTCAAATAAGTTTTACACAATATAGAGGTTATGCACTTTACCCATAAGATATAATCATCTTTTCATGTCATGCAATTGACACGCTTCCATAGGCAGTGACTAAGAAGAAAAAATATCATAACGAAACTTTTCAGAGACTCAATCCGAACAAACCCTCCTGATAAGTCTGGTCTCACTACTTACCCTCACACAGAGCAGAAGAATAGGGAGGACTCATGTAATATCCCAAAATTTGCCTTAATTATTATTTTATTGTTTTATGCATTTTATGATTTTTTGGAATTCATTTGGATTTTTTTTTTGGATTTATCTAAATTTATTTTAAATTAAGTATATTGGCCTTTTCGAGAAAACTAATTAAATATATGCAAATTCAATATAAATTTTTGCTAAAAATATTTTATTTGAGTTCCAAATGCCTCAAAGTATTTATGAGAATTTTATGGGAATTTTACTGATATTTTCATTGCCTTAAATGAACTAATTTAATTTCGGGTATTAATTTAAATAAAAAAGCTTTGGAAAACCCGTGAACAGTACTGGGCCAAAGCCCAACACTGTGCTCGCCAGGCCCAGCGTGCGCGGCCCAGCCCAGTGCTGAAACCCTAACCCTAATTCGGTCAGCCGTGGGATTGAGATCCAACGGTGCCTTCTTCGCCGCCGCTCGCGATGTCGCAAGCCGCCGATCCGCACCACGCAGCGCGCGCGATTGCGCCACGTCGACTTCGTCGGATCTCTCTGAATCCGCCGTGCCGCCGTCATCCCGCGATCCTCGGGATCGGTTTCCGTCCCATGCGCGCTCGTCGAGGCCGCTATTTAAACCGTCGCCTCGCGTGTCGGGTAGCCCGAGGCAAGCCGCACCTTCAGCCCTAGCTTTTGTCGCCCGTGCCGTCGCCGGTCGCCCGCGCGAGCTCGCCGAAGTTTGCCGACGCATCTGCCGTGGTTTTCGTCCTCTTCCGCCGACGTCAAGCCGCCGTTCTCCGCTTGGGTTCCAGATCCGGGAACATCGCGTCGCACCGCGTCGGGGATGCCACTTCTTCTCGTCGGAGCTTCTCCGAACGCCGTGCGGGTGGTCGTCTTCCTCCCCTCCAGTGAAGCTGCGCCGTCGCGACGCCATCGTCGGGGTCAAGTGCCGTCAGTCGTCCGATCCTCTGTGAACTCACGAGATTGAACTGCGTGGACGCGATCTGCAGTGAACGGCTCGGGTAAGGTTTCAACCGTTAGATTAGATCCGTCGGTGTAGATCGTGCCGCGTCTCACCCCTTCGCCAGCCGTCGGATCTGGATCGGCGTTCGTGATTGCGCCGCATGTCGACCATCGGGGGTTCTGGTCTGTCCGGTGTCGCGACCAATTAGGACGCGCCGCGTGGTGGGCGCTGGCACCGAAGCGCCGTGCGCCGAGTCCACCGTGGATCAGCGTCGGCCGTGGACCGAGTCCATGCACCAGAGACGCGTGTCGCGTCGTGGTTGCGCCGCGTGTCAGCACCTGTTTGGGCCACGTGTCCACTGACGTCAGTGTGACATCATAAATGCTATTTTACGAATAAAAATAATTCTGTTAATTCGGATTTTCCTTTTTCCTGATTTATCTTTTATTTCAAACTTTGAATAGCTATAACTTTTGCATTCGAGCTCTAATTGAGGTGATTCTAGATTCTAAATTTTTTTAAAATCATGCTCTATTTAATGGTGAATTTATTGGATTTTTGGAGTTGATATTGCTCTCTATTTTGGCTATTTATTGCTTTCTCTTTCATTTCGCATAGACGTCGAATTGTGCGAATTATCCGAGGAAGATCCGTCGACTCAAGACCAGGGTCCAGAGCAAGAATAAGGGCTTCTCTAAGGCAAGTTGTGCTTTGACCATGTTGCACCTGATTTCACAAAATTGCTATTTTGTCTCTTAAATTAATGCATGATATTTTATGTACATAAATGATTTCAATTAATCTGGGAATTAGATAACATGCCTATTTGAATTGAAACCGTCTTGCCAATTGTATGCCATGATCTTATTTTCACCCTAGGATGGTAAATTAATAGTTGGTTAATATTGATAATCAACATGGGCTAGTTAGACCGTCGTAGATTGCTTAGCTATGCCACATCATCACATGTGTCCGAATGTTGATACTTAATCTTGACTAATGGAATATGGAATAATGTTTATGAATTGGTGTGTCATGTGTTGTCACACAGTGATATTAAGTTGTCGTGGCGAGGAGGTCACACAACTAGATTGAAATGTTGGTGGCATGTGGTGCTAGGTAATCAACTGGGGTGGTAATGATTTAGATTGGGGCAAGTGGCAAGGGACAGTGTGCCAAGGTGGGCCAGGATTGGCAGGGGTATGTGGAAGTCTTGCCTTGGTCATTTTAAGGACTTAACCTTGCAAGCCTTTGACTTGAGTCTCTCTTGCAACCACATGTTTGGAATGGGACAGCCTAGCTGATTAATTAGTAATGTTTTAGCTTGGTACTACCATTGGCGGTGTGAGTCCCGGGTGTACGGATTAACTCACATGGCGCAAGAGGGGCGTCATGGTGGTTTAACCCTTCGTGTTGAAACCTCACGGTAGTAATCTTGGGTTAAGGCGAGCTTTGTAAAGGCTTTGTCATGATCTCTCTACTGACACACCAAAGGAAGTGTGTTAATTGCATGGCACCAAGAGTCGATCATGTCGTGTGGGTAAAGTGCATAACCTCTGCAGAGTGTAAAATTATTCGAATAGCCGTGCTCGCGGTATTGATCAATGCTCGGGAATTACAGTTAAGGGTTAGACTTTTGTAAAATAAAACCTGGGATGAATGATAGGTTGCCATGGGAGGTGGAACTTGAGTAAGGATTGAAAAACTTGGTTTACTTGAGAAATGCTGAATCTATCTATTACTGTTATTTGTTTTACTGTCTTTACATTCTATTTATTGTATTTGCTCATAAATGCTGCTTTGTTGCAAAATAGCCCTGATAGTCTATCCTTTGGAATAAGCCTTACATATAGCTATGTTAGAATTGCATTCTGTGCACAACTTGTTGAGTGCTTTATGTACTCACCCTTGCCAACGACAACATCACCAGTTGAGAAGTTTGCATCAATGCTAGAGGAGAAGTACCAGGAAGAGATGAATGTTTAGGGCGCAAGCCTTGTCAGTTGCCTGTGGTATACTGAAGGGTTGTCTACGTTTTCATTCCGTTGCAGTTTAATTTGTTATTCAGCCTTATGAGGCATGCTCATGTAAGTTGACCATGAGGTCATGCAACTAGTAATACTTAATATATGATGTCTTTCATAATACTTCCGCTATGTATGATTGTGATTTTACTGATGTTGAGCATGTGTGCACTAGTGTGATCCTGGACTAGTGCGGTATACACAGAGGGTCCGAATTTGCATATTCGGGTCCCGACAACTCACCATTGGACTAGGAAAAATAATAGTTTAAGATGTGGAGCTACTGCAACACACACCTTCCCCTACCTCGCACACAGGTTAGTCTACCACCTGAGATATTATATGTCAAGACTCAATAACTTACTGAGTTTGGTCTGGTCCAAAACAGACATATGGTTGTATGATTAGCCCAGTTCAGTAGCTTACAAGAGTAAGTCCATAACTGACCAAAGCAAGACTTCGAATTTACTACACTGTAAATAACGAGCCATATTACTTTATTAACATATAATCATACCAACCCAATTCCACACAGACCCACCCAGGCGCACAGCCTCTTGCCACTTGCCTTAGTATAAATCATTTACCACCTACGCTTATTATTGTGCAACACATGCCATTAACATCATCATTGTGTGATAAGACATGACACACCCTTTTTAAAAGATATTCCATATTCATTTAGTTATGATTTAATTTGTAACTTCAAAATGATTATCAATAACCCGTTGCATGGCTAGCACACTAACCACATTCTAAAGCAACTCATGTTTGTTTTATAGTAATGACCAACTATTAATTATCTATCGTAGGGTGACAAATGATTATATCATAGCAAATGACAATGTTAACATAACAAATGACAAGGTAGGCATAATTCAAGTAGGTTGCATAAGTAATTTCTAAACTATTTAAACAATTTATAATTTGAACTAGTATACAATGATTTGAAACAAAATAGTTTTTGTAAAGCTAGGTTCAATATGATCAAAGACTAAACTCTGAAATTAAGTCAAGTTGATCACTCATACTTTCTCGGATTTCTAGGAGGTTGTCAATGAAGCCCTCTTATCCTTGAGGATAAGCGTAAGGAGTTGGATGATGAAGGACCGAGATGGCGAACAGAGTGGGGTGAATGGTCGTAACTTAAAAACTTTCCCCAAAAATAATCCAACCAAGCCCGTGAAGAAAGCACACAAAAAGAGTCGATTAAAATGAGCCTATTGCTGTCTGGCCGGTGCTACCACAGGAGGGCCGGTAGCACCACACAAGGGGCGGTAGCACCGGGCTCAAGAACAGCTCAAGAATAGCCTGAAAAATCAGCACGATCTAAAACAAATTTCGAGGAATCTTTTGATCGGCTGGATAAAAACTCACGAAACTTGGTAGGTAAGATCCTCGGGATGTCAGAAACTTATTCCAACCTTCAATCGCAAGGATTGACGTCAAAGTTCTGACTTTTTTGCCCAGGAAGGAAGAACACACCAAGTTTACGCAAGAACTCAAGAATTCGACCTAAGGCTCGCCCGTGGGGTTTTGATGATCAAGATGATCTTTGAATAGCTTCTCACTTGTCACAGTAAGCAAAAACACAAGTCACACATCCTACAAACACGATCTATAAGAATGATTCAATTAATAACACAAGATCGGTTTCTTTCAAGAAAAACATGCATGGATTGCCTAGATGATTGGGATATGATCTGAAGACGATTCATCCATCAATCAACATCCTCGGTACAAGAAACAAAAGCATTTAGAAGGAAAGGAGGTAAATCCAAAAGCATGTAGAAGGAGGGGAGGCAAATCCAACTTGCATGAAAGTAAATTGCAAGAATGTAAGTGCTAAATTTAAATGCTAAATTTAAAGCATAATGTAAATGCACAAATAAATTCAGACTTGGAATTTAAACTTTCATTTCTGAAAGGGGGGTTTACAATGCCTCACAACAAAGTGGGCAAAGCTCAAAGGAGCACAAAACCTTCAAAGAGGAGAAGGCTACCCCTCCCCCTCTATTTATACTATACCCTTGGGCCACCTACCACCCTTCGATGAGCCTCTAAACCCTAGAGCACTCCATCAAGGGCTAGGATTGACCCACTCACATAGCTATGTAAGGGCTAACCCAAAACCCACCAACAAACCAGGTTTTCTTGTACGGTTTTCAAAGCATACTACCTAGACCAGCTAACCTATCAACTAGACCGCGATCCGACGACCCTCATCGATCTGAGTAGCGTCTAGCTAGCATCTCATCCATTCCTTGTCTTCTTGGCTTGCACGGATTCCGTCTTCGATCATCTTCCGGCGATCCTCGACCGTCTAGACCTCCGACGCTCCTCGCCTAGTCCCAGTCATCCTCTGCCTCACCATGACCTAACACCGTCATCCTACAACCATCAAAAACAAGGAAACACCTCACATAGCCTTGCCCACAAAGATATGCAATAGATTCATCAAAGTCCACAAATCGAAATTCAAATTTGTTCATCCTGACCGATGCTACCGCCCTCAGGCCGGTAGCACCGCCCATAGTGGACCGGTGCTACTGCCCCTAGGCCGGTAGCACCGCTTTATGCCAGATTAGAAAAACACCTTCTCTGAATTTTTCACACCACTTCAAGGGCCGGTACTACCGCTCGCCCGGTAGCACTGGCTTACCATGGTCAATAGCACCACCCAGCAAAATCCCCTAAAAACACCATCTCTAAAAATATCACACCGGTCATTTGGTTTGGTTCTACCGCCCACCCGGTAGCGCCGGGCTACCATGGTCGGTAGCACCGGGAAAACAGAGAAGACTCAAATTGCTTCAAATTTCAATTCCAATTCAAATCAAACCCAAACCAAAGCATACCAAGCTCAAGTTTAGTTAAATACTCATCACGAACCTAGGTAGACCTCCACATGGTCCTTCAGATGACAACCGTAAGTGCAGAATGGCTCAATAGGGAAGCCGCTAGAATCAACAAAGAGTGAGGCTTGTTCCTTAGTGTAACAACCTGTAAAATCATAGAAAGAAATATTATGTAAAATTAAGTTGGAATTATGGTTTTATTCTAAATTTCCATCTTTTTCATGTTTTTATTGGGTTTTGGTTCTTAAAAAAATCATTTATATTATTGAATCTTTGTTTTCCAAATTGTGGAGACCAAAATCATATAAGGATAAAATCTAGAGAAAATTTATTTAAACCCAAAGATAACTCTAAAATATCCCTAAAAGTCTCAAGGAAATGTGAAAGCATTTAATACCTTAAGAAAATCAAAAACAACATTTAATAATGAGGAACAGAAATACTATCAGATTTTTCTAAAAATGTACAAGTATGATCATGGACTAAAATTTTAATGATATCATCTACAAAATGAAAGTATCTTACAGAAAAGGTTTCAAAAATATTAAATGCTTCTGGAAAATAAAAACATAAGATTTAAATGAAACGGCAACAATGTCAGAATTTTATAAAAAATATAATAATTTGATCATCTTTTGAAAATTTTATGGTGAAATATGTAAACCCATAGGATCACACATAAAAAAATTTCAAATGAATTTAGTCTAATTTGTAACCTTAGAAAAATAAAAATCAATAAAAAGCACTTAATTGGGACAGTGACCTTGTTAGAATTTTATAAAATTGCTCAAGTGTGGTCATGGTTTGAATTTTTTTAGAGTATAGGTAATGCCTTAGAGTCATACACAAAAAGTTTAAAAACATTTTTGACCACTTTTGATAGCTCAATTAAATTCAAAACTCTTATCTATCCAAAGAGGAGATTTCCAGTATCTTCCATTGATCTCTATGCCATGTGGGGCCCACCCATATCCTGATCCATCAGGCAGTAACTCTCTGGCCTTGTCTCACTACCCCTAGACCCCTACATCTTCTTCTCCTAGCCGACGTCATCTCTCTCTCTCTCTCTGCTTCCTTCGGTCAACCGAGAACGCCCGAGGTTTCCAGTGTAGACACGTCGCCCTGATCGACCAAGACCGTCGTATACGACACTAAGTCCCATACCCTACCACAGCAAACTCTCCTATGCCCTACACCGGCCATGACCACAGGATTTGCCCGTCACCATCCACCTTCGACCTCAAGCGAATTGCGATGCCATGCCAATCCACTTCCCACTTCATCTATTTAAGGCATGCTGAGCACCTACCTAACTACCTGCATCTCCCCTCCATCTTCCACAGCTCGAAGCTCCGCCCGATCGCCGTCCAATTCAGTCACTGCCTGAACTTCGCAAAAAGGGGAAGAAATGAATGAAGACTGTTCGGTGAATCATTGTCCAATGCAATCAAGTCGCATCACCTTGAGCACCCACTGATCTCTCCCTTTGCCTCATTTTTATGTCCACGTGTCCATGTCGTCGACGCTGCCTTCTCTTATTCCTCGGCATAGCCCACCGTTGCTAGCTCAATGCAAAGTGTCTCCACTATGGTAAGACCCCTAAATGGACTCCCTAAGACTCACTAGTGTTCACCCACCCATTCCCCGAGGATAAGCACCCTTCTTCCACCTCTCCAACTAGCCGCCACCATCTCCACACCGCCAACCTACTTCGGTGATCGCCGGCCACCACCAAGCTTTTCCTTGATCTCCCTAGGGACCCCTCTAACTCGTTGTGCCCTCGCCCGAGCCCGGCGGGCCTTCCTTTGCTGCCGACGAGCTCGCCCTCCACCACCTTTGTTATATCTTGCTAACGAGCGAGCCTAGATTGTCAGCCACACCACTCGAGCTAGCCCCTATCCGTGGGACCCCTTGTCAGCAATTTAATTTAACCAATTTAAGTTGTGTTCGTATGACATGTGGGTCCTGCCGAATTAAATTATCGTTTGAACCGTTATTATAAAGTGGGTCACTAACATGTGGACACCACATGTCAGTGATTAGATTTATTAAGAAAACCAAGGTAAAATCTGGAAAAATGTGAAAGGCATCTCCTCTATTGTGAATACATATTTTCTCATTTATAGGATTTTTCAGAACATACCACACTAAAACAATTATAACTTTTTCATCATAGCTCCAAATTAGCCCAAATAAATTTATAAATTCATATAAAATCATGGTATTTCATAATATGAAAAATATTTAATTTTGGACCATGGGTCACAATTCTTTGAATTTAAAACTTGAATCAACCTAGTATAGTAACTATTCACAATTATTAAACACTAAGTCCAAAAATTATGAACTAAATGTCCAAAAATTTCTGAGACCATAAGTAGTTTAAATTTCTGCAAAAATATTTAAATTTGAGTTTAGTTTGAATTGAATTCATAAAAAGATTAGTTCCAATGCATTCAAAAAGTAAATTATTGTAACTATTACAAATAATTTCCAAATTTAGTGAAACCAATTTTTGAACCCTATTAAAATCATAATCTCCCTGTATATGTAAAAATACTTGGAACTTGAGCTCTGTTTTAAATTTAAATTCAAAAGTTTGAATAAAAGCCTAGTATTTTCACTATTTGAATTCTTTGCAAAAAGAACCCCCAATTTTGGTGCAACAAATTTTAAAATACCTCTAAGATCATAAGTTATTTATTTATTAAAAATATTTTAACTTAAAATTAGTTTATACGAAATTCATAAATGATTTGATTTCTAATGCATGTAAGATTCAAATATGAATAATTATTGCGAATAAGCTTCAAAAATTGAGTAACCAGAACCTAAAATATTTTTTATCACCAAAACCTTCCATTCTAATTCATATTTGAATTTGGTGTTATTTGTTTCATTTGCTTCTTATTGTTGCTATATGTTAATCATGTGTAGATAACGACGTTCCAGAACTTGTTACTATCGACCTCGACTCCGCTCCTGAATTCATTGAGCATGGCAAGCACCCGGTTTGACCATGTTGTTCCTACTATTTCAATTAATTTATGCTCTTTTTATCAAATCTATTATGCATATGTTTATTTTCAGTAAATTGGCTATATTGTGGTACTAGTAGATACAACCTTTATTTCACGGAACTTCCTTAATAAATATTGACATGATAACCTTGGTAACCCTAAGTTAGGTTTAGACAATTACTAATATCAATTTGGGTATACTCGATTACATATTCACTTGCTTAGTCATGCTTTAGTAATGGGATAATGGAATATTGGACATGTTGTTCTTTATAAATTAAAATGTTGGACATGACTAAAGGTTGATGATATTTTAATAAAAATAAAACTATGATTTGACGCGGGCTAGTTATGGCAATAGCTGGATGTGCATGTGACTTGCACGTGGATAGGGGAGTTTCTCGTGCAGGTCGGATTAAGGACCGAATTGAGTGTTGTATAATCCAAGTATATCAGTACAACCATAAGTGCTAGTATGGGATGGTCTTAACCTATTAAGTTACTTATATTTAACTTTGCACATTAGAAGGCTGTAGTAGTACAAGTTTTCTAGGATGGATTGCTCGAAGGGGTGCCCTCAATGAGGTGTTGAGAATAACGCCTACCGATACAACGGTGCACGTCTTACTATGGGGAGAAGTGGGACAATGGGTTATATAACCATTAGTTATACAGTGATTATACAAATATCTCTTACTGCCATAATAAGGGTTTGTCGTCACCGAGTTAGTACAAAGTTGGATCTAGGTTATATAACGATTATGTTATGACCTCTCTATAGCACACCAAAGGAAGTATGTTAATAGCTTGGCAGAAAGAGTCAGTCATATCTTGTGGGTAAAGCTATACACATCTGTAGAGTATAAAACTTTTCGAAAAGCCATTTCCGCAGTGATGGAAAACTTGGTGCACTAACACTAGTTAGAAGTTTTAGTATTTTCAAAAAGGATTGAATTGGAAATATTTGTTGGAAAGTCTTTATTTTAGATTTTATGCCAAGGATTGGCAAAGAATGATTCGATATTCACAATCATGGAGAACTGTGAGTTATTACAATTATGTTACGTTTAGTTGTTATTTACATATTTGTCAAACTTGGTCTTACAAATTTTGTTTACAAATTACTACTTGATATTCTTGTTCAACTTCGCTTTATACAAAATAACCGTAGTAGCCTTCCTGTTGACATAGCCTGCATTTATTAAATATTTGTGATACACTACAAATGTAACACCTCGGCACTCCACGTGCCCTGAATGTTATTGCATCATACTTTTCCACTAATATTTGATCATTTTAATCATAAATTTCAGCAAAAACCTAGACAATTATCTCCACTACAAAAGCCATGAATAACAACAATTTGCATAATTATATAAACAACAACGAAACAATAATAAAAATTGAAATCATGTGCCAAAGCACGCCCAGGTATTCACACTTGAGTACGCCCGGACTACAAGCGTCCATGAGCAACATTTACCTTTTAGTGACGATGATGAACAAGATTAAGTAAACAATACATAAACAATCACACCTCTTAATTTAACAAAAACAACATACTAAGTTCTTATGTCCAAATACTGCAACTATGTGATTCCATCGTCTAAATATAGTTAAGTAGTATCTTGTTCATGAGTGAACACCAAACTAAATAAGTGTGAAGATGATGTGACAATTGGACGCTACTCCCATCCCATACATGTCGCCTTCAATGATTACCTAAAACATTAAAGTAAGCAAGGGTGAGTCCACGACTCAGTAAGTATATAATAAAATAATAACATAACCATTTATCACATCTATCTCATTAATCATCTTTGGATGAGTCCATGACTCAATAATATAATTGTTTATCTCATGTAAAATAAGCAAGGGTGAGTACACGACCCAGCAAGTCCATAATAAAACAATAACTTAACTATTCATCTCATTTGTCATCATTAGCGATGCAATGCAAATATGATTACTTGCTCATATGCACATCACATAACTTATATCGGTATAGTTGAGTGCACACCCGTCGGTGTGTACCCTCTCATTCCCTTCCATCTCGTGGAGGGGCCTACAAAAGTAGGTCTTACTCAAGAGCACTCCGGACTAGTCATAACTTTCTCACTGACCTGCCTCATGCACTCCGGATTAGTATATGACTTTTTCACCGACCTGGCTCATATGCACTTTTCATGATATGTATGCAAGTTGTGGAATTCACTATCCATCTTTTATAATAATTACTAAGATCTCAAGCATAAACAATAACAATGATTTAACATAATCATATAAGATAGTAAAGTAACAACTATCAATTTAAACAACAGTTTATCTCAACCGAATCATCATTCTACCATACACTTGCCTTTTTACCCACGGAGAACAAAATGGAGTGAGATTGAAGCCACTCCTAAAGTCACACATAATGTAATAAATATATATATATATATATATATATATATATATCCATCTAAAAAGTATGCACCAACAGTACAAGCATCAAACATAACAACATCGCACCTACGCACAACCCTGTTTTTAACTTTCTCACTCGCTGAACTGCTCACCCCTTTGCTGTCCTAGTGGTCGGGAGACCATAATTTCTTTCTCAAGAGCTCAAACCTAGAAAACCATATACTTTAAGAAAACTACAGAAGATTACCTACAAATTTCTAGTTATCCATCTTTTTCAATTAATTCATCTAATTCCCTCGATTTCAGCCTTGAAAACCAATATGTTGTCTTACTGGACAGCAAACTTCATAATTTCGTAACTATTTTTATGCAACTCCAAAAATTGCAAACCATGACATTTCTGAAATCTACATAAAATTATCTAGCTTTCTCTAGTTATTGGAATAATTTAATTCGGCCACTAAAAAGCCATAATCTATAGATTATCACGACTACTATCAGTAGTGATCCAAATCTAGACAGCAAGCTTCAACATGTCATAACTTTTAAACCACTTTAATCAAATTTTATATTCTTGTACTCTAACGAAACTTTAGATAATAATCTATATTTTTCACAACTTCTGTGTCCTCTCCTCTCAAACTGACCATAGGTACCCCGAAACTCGACTCAAAGATCGAACCAACATCCGCCTGAAATCTAAACATTGCCCAAAGTCAACTCGGTGATCACCCCAACCCACACCCACTAGGGAAACCACCAAAACACCACCCTATCGCAGCACCAACACCACCAAGGTCAACCTAAGGGTTATACCTTCACCCGAAGATCCAATGAAGTGGTGACATCAGTGTTTTCCCTTGGATCGCGTGTTCTTGCTCCTACACATAGCCCAAGCTGCTGCCCTAGGGTCTCCACACACCTTGACACCACCAAGGGCAGTAGCAACAATAGCTTGAGGGCTGGCTGGTGGCTAGCACAAGTGAGGGGCGACTAGGGTTGGGAAGGAGGGGAAGGCTTGGAGAGGGAGAGGAAGGTGTGCTACAATTTGGGGAGAGGAAGGGGTGGTTGCGGCTTGGAGAAAAGAGGGGGCACGGGTGCGACTGGGGGTGGGAGAGGGGGTGGCTAGATTAAGGATTAAAATCTCAGCGAAATTTTGCTAGATCTCTCCAAGATCACAGATTTCGGATGTGGACAGTTTTTAAAATGTCATTCGAATTAAAAAAAATCCAAAAGCTATTGTAATTTCAGAAATCTCAACGAGATTTCGGCAAATCTCACTGAGATCTCAGTGTTTTAGGTCTATTTTGACACAATTTTGACCGGATTGCATTGATTTCTCACCGAATTTTGCTTCAATTTTTTTGGAGCATTATTAGACCATCTATGAGGAATACATGTGAGAAAACATGAAAAAAATAATAAAAAATTATTGGGTGTGGGATTCGAACCAACGCCCTTTCTCTATGGCAGAGCCTTATCTCTTGCGTTTGAACCAACTGAGTCGACCTGTGTCACTTGCTGTGATGGAGGGTTGCAAATATTTCTAGCCTTGGCCTCAGATCAAACAAAAGGAATTGATCTCATTTCCTCACAGGTAGGGATCAAAATCTCGCTGAGATCTCGTGAAATCTCGGTGAGATCTCGGATCTCGGCGGACGGCGAGATAAAAAATTTTGGTCGAAATGCTTATAAGGTCTTTTATGCAACACATTCACAAAACAATGTCAGCTCGGTTGGTTAAGGCTATCGTGCAACCAGTGTGAGCTCAGGGGTTCGAACCCCAGCCTCGCCAAAAAATATTTTGGACCGCCTGCGTTGCTTCGCATATTCAACTAGATTTGACCTACCGACTCCTGCGCATATTCACCAGATTTAATTTTTTTGCTTCCCCAGTCTCATCGCCAGATCCCCATTCTCATCGGTGTCATCGCCATTCGCCAGATCCGCAGGACTCCAGCCTCACCTGAGCGGCGTCGCCCCTCCTCCAAGCTCTCCCCCAGTCCCCCTCGCGTTGTTCTCACTGCGCTCCCTACCTCCCCCTTACAGCACCGTCCTTGTCGCGCTCCTCCTCGCCTCACCGTCCTTGCCAAGCCGTCCTGACCATGCCATCATCCTCATCGAGCTCCTCGTTGCGCTCCTTCTCGTCCATGCTAGTGCTTCCTCGTCCATGCCGGTGCTTCTTCATCCATGCTGAGCCAACTCTGTCGGTCCATCCTCGCCTGCGTCCAGATCCGTTTGCACCGTCCACTTCACAGAGGTGTCAAAATTGCCGACATCTCGTCATTTTCCGTTGAGATTTCGGTATTTCCTACCGAAATCTCAAAAATCTCATTTAAAAAAGACCAGATTTGAATTTTGTTTTTTGAATTTTGGATTTCGGAGGATGACGAGATTTGAACCGAAAACTGAATTTGAAACCTTGCTCACAGGCCCACAATCCATGACTCACTCTCCGGTCTGTTCACTCAGCGTGGAGCTCCTTTCCCTTCGGCGACCGAGTGAATCCGGGCATCTCCGGCGAGTATCCGGGCTGCTCCGACCACAAAACAGGTAATCTCGCCTCTTCTCACCAAGATCTCAGACATATTAAGCGAAATCTCAGAGATTAGCACAGCGAAATCCATTTTTTTGGGACCAAAATATCGGTGTTTAATCCTGAAATTTCATCATGTTTAGACGAAATGGGCTTTTAAGCTCCCGGATCTGGATAGATTTGATGTGGTTATTGTACTAATTCATTGTATGCTGCCACTATGTTGTTCTTAGCTTAGTCTAGGGCACCAATGCACTATAACATTTTTTTGTTGGCTTAAAATCAATGAATGCTGTGGTTTTGACTTTCAACAATGATAGCTAAAGTTAGTTCACATCTCTACTGTAATATGGTCACATATCTACCAGATTTTCGAGGATTCACCTTGAGAAAAAATCATTCCATCAGAACTAGATGTATACAACATATGAATGCTATATATTGGTGTATTTGCAATGGCTTGTTAATTGTGATTTGTGAAGAACATATGCATGATGTCATGGATGCATGTACAGCAAAAGTAGAATACAAACAAGAAATTTCAGAGAAAAAGCAAGTAGGAGTGTATAGTGTCAAGTATGTAACGTAGAACACTTGCTAGTTAGTTTGGCATGCATGCATGGAATTAACTCTAGCTACTTAGCTAGTACGAGTGTATACTGTCAAGTATGTAACGTGGAATTGTGTATACTGTTAAGTATGTGGCATGCATGTAATTTACTCCAGCTACTTTGCATTTAGTTATCACAAATGTTTGTTTCATTGTTGACTCATTGGCATCTTTTGTGTTCCGTTGCAGGTTCTCGTGATGACAGATTGTGCGGGTACTGTATGGGAGCATGGGGAGCGCATCGAACCATCTGGGTCGAAGTGTAATTACTGCAGGCATGTTATGAAGGTTGGAGGGGCGACCAGTCTAAAGGAACATCTGGCTGGCTGTGTCGGCGATGCGAAGGCGGCGTGCCTAAAGTGGTTAGGCAAGCCATACTCGCGGACCTCCATGGAGATCGGGAAAAGAAGGAGAAGAAGGCGGTGCGCCTATGTAAGGAAGAGGCTTGCGACGACTGGACCGATCCCCACATGATCGCAGGTACATACGTAATTTCAAGTATTGTTACGTTGTTGTTGTGCACTGACTGATGCACTTTTCTTTCGTCGTCTTGTGTGTAGCTCAATGGTGGATGGCGTTCGGGAATGAGACGCTAGCATTACAGAAGTATGCCTTGCGGTTGGTATCATAGTGTGCATCGTCTAGTGGTTGCGAGCGCAATTGGAGCACATTTGCCTTAGTGCACATGCAGCTAAGGAACAAATTAAGTTATGCGAACCTCCAACAGCTCGTGTTCATGCACTACAATCTTCGACTTTGCCTGCAGGACTACGAATCCACCCACCAGGCCTAGGACGAAGACCCACTCGATCACCTCATTTAGGGTGCGGTGCATCTTGGTAGTGACCCTATTGCAGAGTGGCTCAATTCGTCCAGGTCTGGTGGGGAGCCACTACTCGACAAGGATAGTGGGTACGACCCACTCCTCCCAGCGAGATTCGTAGTTGACACCATCCCACCAGAAGAGATGAACAAGGCCACAGGTAACGTGGAATTGTGTTCTATTTTACTTGGTAATCATGTATGTCGAAATCTCACAACAGTGTTAACATTACTTCCAGTTGGCCACAGGTAGGAAGAGCCTCCTAGATTGGGCTGAGCTCACGGTCAGTGATACGCGCACAAGGAAGAGGAAATGTGGTACCGACGATGACGACATGCTAGCAGGAACTTTAGGCAGGTTGGCGAAGTTATCGAGCAGCCAGAGTGTCAAGGGAAAATGAAAGGCCCGAAGTGATGATGAGCCTAATGTCGGCAGTGATGACAACACGAATACACCTTCTCATGTTGTGTAGTACTAGGAGACCACTGATAGTAGCTCAGCGATAGACTCTAGAGGCGATGATGGGTCAAACGCTGCCCGCTACTCCCTCCGGCCCCACTCATTTTTCAATTATGGCTCTTGCAGGTGGTTCAGGCTGAGCGTTGTATTCTAGCGTCATCCATGCTTTCGCAGGTAGTTCTCATGTGCTCTTGTATGGTCATATTTGTGGTGTATATGTGATAAATTGTCATACGTATCAATTTTATTTCATGCCTATTATTCGTGATGCCAATATATATTGATTGTTTCCAATTGTAACCCTCAAAATCTGAATATCAGTCAAAATGCTACCAAAATTTCTAACTTTATGGATTGATAATCATCTAAAAATTTTATGGAAAGATTCATGATGCATCAAAACTATCCAAACAAAATTTCAAAATTTTCTAGCGTGGTTTCAAGCATTTTACATTCGAACATCACCACTCTCTGAATTTTTAAAAACTCCTTGAGCTTCACCATCATCTAAAAATTCTATGAGAATATAAGTGATCTGTCATAATCATGCACAAAAAAATTAAAAAAATTCTAACATGATTTATTGTATTTTTCATTCGGTTCAAAATTGCTGGTCAACGTTTTATCAGGATAGTAGCAATGTTTGAGTTTTCAAAAATTCAACAAGCTTCATAATCATCTAAAAATTTTATAAAAATATCATTGATGTGTCAGAACCCTCCACAAAAAATTGAAATTTTTTTTGTTGACATTTGAGCTATTTTGCACTAGGTGGAATTTCACCGAAATCTTAGAAAATCTCGCCGAGATTTCGAGAATTCTGGCCGAGATTTCAGTTTTCTCGGTTAAAAAAATACCAGATTTGAATTTTTGTTTTTGCATTTCATGTGGGATTTGTCCAAAATTCTGAGATTTCGGATTTCGGCCACCTTGAGATGTCATTCGAAAACTAGTTTCAAACCTTTGGCTAGGGTTAGCCCCTCCCCACTAGGGCTAAAACCAGCCCACGTAGGAAAATCCCCCAAATTTCTCTTTTCAAAATAATACATTTTCTATTTTTCCTTCTGTGATATTACAACAAGTCTTGCTGAGTACAAAGTACTCAAACTTGTTTAAATTGTTGATTCAGCAGGTGAAGTGAGCGAAATTCCAGATGACATGTATTTTATATAGGATACGGGGAATGTAATGACGAGTTTTTGTAGGGTTTATTCCTTGTCAGTTGCTTGAGGGTTGTATAGGCATACTACAAGACTTTTTGAGTTTTTGCTGCAGTTTATTCTGATTTATAAGACTTTATTGTATAATTAACTACTGTTATCATATGTATAATATTGTATATGGATGTGCTATCAATGTTGTAAATGTGCGTACTAGCCAGTGATCATGGGGACTAGTATTGTATGCGTATGGAACCTTCCTTGGTATTCCAAGCCATAAGGAGGGTCCCCACACTCAGCAGTTTGCTCGATATCCATCTTAGGCGTCGTGCAAGATTTCGTCCCCCGCACCTCATCCAGCCGGTCACTAATTTCCAATCCCTTGGCCCAGTCAATGCTATGCTAGGGATCAATCAGCAAACCAGACTAAGACATTGTTTCAATTGCCGAGAACCAAGACACTTCACCAACAATTATCCTTAGAAAGGAGGTATCACTCTAGTTCGTTTCAACCTCGGTACCACCCCTAGCAAGGCGCTAGCACTAGGAATCAACTGTAGAGTGTTCCAAGCTACATGACAAACTAGAGGTATACTGCAATCAGTAATGAGAGGCCACGTCAATCACATCACCATTAATGGAGCATAGGATTCTCTACATGTTGTTTTGGACAAGTTCTTGGCTAACTCAGTGCCCGCAATAGTTTTATTTTATTTCAGAGGTTTGTATTCATTTGTTTATTAGATTTTTGCTGGTAAGAATGATTTGGATATTATGAACCTTAAACATACCTTATTGGTTTAGTCCCCTGGTTCAAAAGTTAAGTCTAAACTAGGTTATTTGGGGGTTAAGTTGCTCATAGATAGGATATAGTTTGTGGCAAATCTCATCATTTTGGATACCCAGATCCTAGATGTTATTCTTGGAATGGATTAGTTGTCGAGGCACAAAGCTATCCTAGATTGTGGTCGAAGAGCCGTAACTATAGAAAGCCCTATAAGCGAGAAAGTAGAGTTTCAAGCCACTATAGTACGTGATGGGCACTTAATGGTCAATAGTATGAAAGCTACAATTTTAGAGAAAGTACCTATGGTCGGGGAATACCTAGATGCTTTTTTTGAAGATCTGCCTGGAATGCCGCCATATCGGGATATCACCATTTGAATATTCATCCCAAGGATGTGTCTAAGACAACATTTTCTACTCGGTATTGGCACTATGAATTCATAGCCATGTCTTTTGGAATGACCAACTCCTGATTATTTTATGAATATTATGAACAAGGTTTTCATAGAATATTTAGACAAGTTTGTGGTTATGTTTATTGATGACATCCTTGTTTACTCCAAAAATAAAGAAGAACACGCGGAGCATTTGAAATTGGTACTTGAAAGGCCCCGACGACATCAATTGTATGCCAAGTTTAGCAAGTGTGACTTTTTGAAGAAGGAGATTGAATTCCTTGGTCATGTGATGACTATTAAAGAGTAGCCGACGATCCAAACAAAATTGAATATGTTTTGCATTGGGAGCAACCGAAGTCGGTAACTCAAATTTGCAGTTTCCTTGTAATGGCAGATATGACCATCATTTCATACAAGGATTTCGACTATTTCTAAACTGTTCATGTAGTTGTTAAAGAAAGAAATGAAGTTTTCATGGCACAATAGTGTAATAAGAGTTTTCAGGAGTTGAAAAGACGTTTGACTTTAGCATCAATATTGGTACTACCATATATTCAAAGCATTTTGATGTCTATTTTGATGCTTCACATCAAGAACTGGTTGTGTGCTGGTGCAGAAAGGCAAGGTTGTTGCTTATGCTTCTAGACAACCATTACAACAAAAACCTCACGTAGAGGCACTTTACAATAGACTTTTTTATTTGACTTTATAAATTGCCATAACATATTGTAAAGACACTTTTTGTGGTATTTTAGAAGGTGCCTTAAATGTAGAGACACTATTTTTAGATATTTTGGATAAAGAACGTGTAATGTGGACCATAGAGGCGTTTTTTTAGGCATTTTTAAATTGTCAAAAAAATCATAGAGACATTTTTTTGAGGCACTTCTTAAATTGATCTTATGTTGTAGAGACATTATTCGAGGCATTTTTTATTCTCCAAAGACATTCTTTTATATGTTTAAGACATGTTGTGTACTACTCATAAGATTTATAATATGAGTATAAGCAAGTTGTGATGTGAGGATGAGATGGCTAGTCGAGCTATTTGTTTATCCAGATGGTCTAGCGTTCGAGGATTAGTTCCAACATATTTTTAGAATACCTTTTCATTCTCTAGAGAGTGCTATAGACACAATATAGTGTCTTTACAAAATATCTTATACAAAATGTAAAGATATTTCAGTAAATCTCTCTTCAGCCGTAGCGACATTACACGTAAAGGCACCATTGTGGCATTCTGAAAGATGCCTTTAAACTCATATAGAGACATAAAAGTATGCCTCTACTATATAACAAAAATGCCCCTACATAATGTCTTTCCTGTAGTGAATGAGGACGCATGAAGAGAATTATCTAACACATGATTTGGAGTTAGCTACTATAGTACACGCTCTTAAGTTGTGACATCACTATCTCATTGGTAATCATTGTGAGATTTATACAGACCACAAGAGTCTAAAGTATATTTCCACTCAGTCTGATCTCAATATGAGATAGCGAAGGTGGTTGGAATTGATGAAGAATTATGATGTGGGAATTCACTATCATCTCGGAAAGGCTAATGTTGTGGTAGATTATCTAAGTCGTAAGAGCTATGGCAACCACGCACTATTTCAGAAGAGTCAGCCTGAACTACATGAAGAATTTCAGAAGCTAAGGTTGGAAGTGGTTCCAGAAAGATTCCTAGCTACATTAGAAGTAAAGCCATCTTTGGAGGATCAAATTCGTGAGGCTTAGAAGGATGATGGCAATATCAAGAGGATTATGTCCAAATTTGAGGAAGGTAAAGCCTGAGATTTCTCTTTGGATGATCAAAGTACCTTGTGGATTAAAAATTGAATTTGTGTGCCAAATCAAAAGGATATGAAGCAATTAGTACTTGAAGAGGCTCATAATTCAAGGTATTCGATACGCCCTGAAAGTGCTAAGATGTATTTGGATCTTAAGGAAAGATTCTGGTGGTCAAAGATGAAGCATGAGGTTGCTAAATACGTTGCCTTGTGTGACATATGCCAAAGGGTAAAGGCAGAGCATCAGAGACTATCCGGTCCATTCTAGCCGCTCAAAATTCTAGAATATAAGTGGGAAGAAATTGGTATGGACTTTATTACTGATTTGCCCAGGACTTAGTCTGGTTATGACTCTATTTGGGTCTAGTTATGACTCTATTTGGGTAATAGTTGATCGCTTGACAAAAGTTTCCCATTTTATACTTTTTAAAATTACATACACTAGAGATCGGTTGGTAAAGTTATACATGTTAAGGATTATCTGTTTACATGGTGTGCCAAAGAAGACAGCGTCAAATAGGGGTTTTCATTTACCTCACGATTTTGGAATAAGCTGCATGAAGATATGAGCACATATATGAATTTTAGTACTGCGTATCACCCTCAGACAGATGGTTACACTGAAAGGGTAAATCAGATATCAGGGGATATGTTGAGAGCTTGTGCTCTAGCTTAGCCACTAGTTGGCAAATATCACCGTTTGAAGTACTTTATGGTCGTTCTTGTCATACTCCATTGAATTGGAAAGAAACATAAGAGTGTATTCTCTTTGGGCCAAATAAAATCAAAGAGGCAGAGGATCAATTATCTATAATTAGAGAAAGGTTGAAAGTAGTTTAGTCTAGGCAGAAGAGCTTTGTAGACAATCATCGCCGTGATTTGAGTTTTGAATTTTGAGCTTAAAGATTTTGTTTATCTCATAGTTACCCCTATTAAAGGAGTTAGAAGGTTTTATGCTAAAAGAAAGCTTGCCCCAAGATATGTTTCACCATTCAAAATCTTGAAGCGCAGAAGAGAGGTTGCCTATCAGTTGGAGTTGCCTCAGTCAATGGTAGGAGTTATGATATCTTTCGTGTTTCTCAACTCAAGAAGTGTCTCTGAGTGCCAGTTGAGCAGACCTCATTGGAGTCAATTGTGTTGCAAGAGGATCTCACTTACAAGGAGCAACCGATTAAGATTTTGGGTGTGGAAGAGTGTCTGACCAAAAGCAAGATCGTCTGTTTTTGCAGGGTGCAGTGGAGCAATCATTTTGAAAGTGAAACCATGTGGAAGCGTGAGGAGAATCTGAAGTACGAGTTTCCTAGATTGATTCTCTGTTAGATTGAATCTCGAGGTCGATATTCTGTTAGGGGGGTTCGTAACATCCCAATTTTTGCCCTTTGAAAATGTTTTTGTGTAGTTTAGCTCTCCAAAATTTCCACCAATCCTATTTGCTAATCAAAGCTTAATATGAGACTTTCATAAATCAATTTTTTTAATATGATTAAATTTCAAGTCAACACTTATCAAAGTTATTTTATTTGGATTCCTTGTACTTGGAAATATTTTCTAGATTTTTCTTAGAGTTTTTCAAGTGCATATACTATTTTATTTGTGCTCTTTTGCTTTTTTGTATTTTCTAAAAAAAACTAAATAAAAATATTAGAAAAGACCTTGGACCAAATCCCTTCCCATTGGCCCATTTTTCTCATGGCCCAGCCCATCCCCGCCATCCTCCATGCGCTGGCCCAACCGCGCTAGGCGGCCAAGCCGCAGTGCAGCCTAACTAGCCGCTACTTGCCATCTATATTGTCCCTGGCGTTGTCCACTCACATGGATGCCATGTTGATGCCACGCAACTGCCCCGTGCGTTGAGTCAGCCCCGCATGTCCCTACCATGTCAGTCGCCACGTGTGTGCTACATGTGCACCATGTCAGCAATTCAACCATAGGCCGATCGGTGGATTTGGTCTATCGTGGATCGTGTCTATGATATGTGGGTCTCACATGTTAGCCTCTCTGGTATTTTCTAAAATTTTGAAAAATAAAATGATTTCGGAGTATTCCTTGGTCCCACATGGGTCTCACGGAAGAGAATATTCCTGAGATATTCTTCCTTCTCTCTTTTTTCTAGTATTTTCTTGTTTGATAAATCTTCTGAGAGCCCTGTCTCCTTTATACGAATTTCGGTTGAGTCTGTTCAAGTTTCTAAATTTATCTAAGGAAGCGTGTCAATTGCATGAAATGCGAAGATGATCATATATTGTGAGAAAGTGTATAACTTTGTAGAATGTAAAACTATTTAAATAGTCATGTCCCAGGTTATGGACAATGCTCAAGAATTTGCATACAAGGGTTAGATTTTATAAAACAAAACTGGGAATTTGGCTATGTACTAGAAAAGGAAATGGTGTAGGATATGTGCCAACTTGAGAAATCTCTAGATAACTTATTATTGCTGTTATTTGTTTTTCTTATGTCTTCAATGTATTATCGTATTCAAATACTGAAGTTTGATTTTATGCAAAATTAACTATGTTGGCCATTCTTTATATAAGCTTTGCATATAGTTTTTAGATTTGCATTATGTGCACAACTTGTTGAGTATTCTATGTGCTCATCAATGTAATAATTATCAATCAGTTGGGAAAGATGAGTGAACACCACACCTAGAGGACGAGTATTGTGGAGAAGCCGATTATTTGAATTCGAGCCCTAGTCGATTGCCTATGGTAGGTTGATGGGTTTTCGTTGGAGTTTATTTTTGTTCCGCTGCAGTTTCCTTATTTAGCGCTTGAGTTGCATGGCCTAAACAATAAATTTGACAATAAGGTCACCTCACTATTTAATTATTTATCAAATTTGGTCGTTTATTTTTATTTTCGATGTGTATAGAGTTGATAATTCATCTGTATTGCTATTGTGCGCATTAGCGTGATTATAGACTAGTGCACTATACATAGAGAGTCCAAATTTGCATATTTGGATCCCAACAATTGTCTTCCATATTTTTGTATAATTTTATATCTCTAATTTCACCTAGTTAGCAATGGCATATATTTAAATCAAAACTTTATAGTGGCATATTTCAAAATTGACAACTTAGTAGTGGCGATATCTAAATAACTCGTTTATTTTTTGGATTTAAGAAAATATAAAATACGACTCTGGCATCTTTTTTCCAGAATATCCCCGATATTAGTCGAAACTAGTCCGACATAGGGGTGCAATTGGATTGGATACTTCCTGATCGATCATTCGATGGACCACGTTCGGATCGGATTCGAGAAGGCTGATCGAATATTTTTCAGATTCACACTCTATATCAGATATTTTTTGTTGGATTCAGAATTGGATTTGGGAGAGGTATCCGTCGGAATCGGATATATCCGTTTTTCCCCTCGGTTATACGGATAGTAGCAGATTTTGATATCTTTAATACATGTTATCTTATTCGTTCGAACTTAGAATTAGATAAATAATATATCCATTTCAATAAGCTCGACGAGATCTTCACGATGATAGCTTCCAATATGTGATTTGGAGTGGTTGTTGCAAATAAAATATCTATTATTGTATCTTAGATATGTGGTGAAACTTTCATTGTGTAATTTTAAGTGTTGTATTTACGCTATATGTGACATAAGTTTTCACACGATATCTGACTAAATATTCGTTACCATACCAATTCGATATGTATTCACTTCGTATTTGTGACCAATTCTGTCCACATCCATATTCACATTCGATATTATCCATGTTCGACTGTGAATACGAGTGAAATTATATATTTTGATATAAAATGAGCGGTATTCGACTGAGAGCCTGTTTGTTTTTTACTTTTGATTCTGGCTCCAAAAGCAGAATAAAAAACAAACAGTCCGATTCTAAAAATCGATTCTCACAATTCAACCCACCCATATACACTATAATCCACAATCCAATTCATATGTGCTTTTGAATTTCAGCTTTTGAAAATCAACTTCTCTACAATCACAATCCAGAATCAGCTTTTAAAGAATTTAAAGCAAAAACAAACATACCCTGGATCGGATCCAATTGTACACCTAGTCCGATTCGAGACACGAATGCTGGATGGGAGAACAAAATAAAATTCTTATTTTAAATAATATAATTTTTTATTCAAATTACAAAAATATACTTCGATCTCAAAAAATTACAAACATATACTTTGTCGCCCGTATATGGGGCGATCGCCCCATATACGGGCGATCGGTGCAGCTCTGAAGGGGCAATATTTCCTCTGTCTGCGGTCAGTTCCTAAAGAAAATCATAACTTTTTCATATGATGTCGGATGGAGATAAACTTTATATGAAAATTGTAGCTCTCGACAGGATCTACAACTTTTGTATACAAACATTTTCAATTTGAATCCATTTAGATGGTAAAAAATTGGATAGAATGTTCATATCTAAAAATCAGATCTGTTTTTAGATCTGAAACTTCTATCCCATTTTTGGCTATCTAAATGGATTCAAATGAAAAAACTTTGTATACAAAAGTTGTAGATCCCGTCGAGAGCTACAATTTTATATAAAGTTCATCTCCATCCGACATCATATGAAAAAAGTTATGATTTTCTTTAGGAACTAACCGTAGACAGAAGAAATATCGCGCGCGCACCGATCGCCCGTATATGGGGCGATCGTCCTCATATACGGGCGACAGAGGTATTTTTGTAATTTTTTAAGATCCAAGTATATTTTTGTAATTTGGATAAAAAATTGTATTATTTAAAATAAAAATTCCAAAGCCCAGCCTATCTCCTGCACTAATTGGGCCTGTGATTAGGCTGACTGTCCCAGAAAAAACCAGGCCTGGCCCGAACCCGGTTGAGGTCTAGTCGAACTCTTAACACATCTCCTCCTCAACCAAGCCTGTCACGGCACGACGGCCTCCGCTTCTGTCCCACGACTCACCGGCTGTCCACCCATCGCCGATCCGAGAAGCCGCCCGCCCTGCTCGTTGCTGACTCCTCCGCCTCACTCCTCTGTCCTCCTCCCCGATTCGGGATCCGGTTCCGACCTTCCTTGGTAAGTCTTTGATTCGTTACCTCCACTTTCCTCCTGAGTTATATCTTGACCAATCTCATCGCCCCCCCACACCCAAAACCAACGCCGATCAGGTTCTTGACCAATCTGTTTGTTTTTGGGGACCGGCGTAGTTCTGCTCTTGGATTAGATTAGCGGCTGATTCGCTGTTACTAATCTACATGTTTACTAATCTACATGTTTACTGCTTAGTAGTGACTTGTTTGAACTGGCTGCGTGACTTGCGATTTGGAGAAATTCGTAGTTTCCTACTGTTCTTCGACGCGCTGTGCTTGTGCCTTCGGTTCTTTCTTGGTATGCCCTGATTGATCGGTCTCAAATTTCCGCTGATTCTTGCTCAATCTTTCTAGTTCGGTTTAGTTCTTGCCTCCGTCCGTGCTTTGACTGGATGAGATTACTGCGCAGATTTGGTGTTGCTAATCTGTCAGTGTATGAATTTTAATGATTCTTGTTGTACTTTGTGTTTATGTATTATATGTATCAGTCAACAGGGTTTGGAGGGTTCCTTTTCGACTTGAGTTACGAATTTAGTATAAGCCATGGGATCCTAAAGATTTGGGCCTTTTTCGTGCCACCGTAGTATGTATTTTAGATTTCTATTTTACCCTTCATCTAATACTAGTAGCATGTTCTGTTTCAGATTTCTGTTTTACCATTCGTTTAATACTAGTTACATGTTCTTTGTTTGCTCAGTGATGGTTTTTTTTGTGATTTTTGGCGGATTTAATTATTGCATGAGGCACCATGTTTCAGTTGTAGTGAAATCTCCTGATTTTGAGTTGATTATTGCGTCTATGTTCCTGATTTGAAAAGATGATTTTGTTTTGCTCCTGTGGCTTGCATTTGGTCATTAGTAGAAAGTTAACATCTTTGTTCAAAAAATTGTTCTTTTAATCCCGTGTGAACATTCGTGCACCTCTTTTCAAAAACATTCGTGCTGTTATATTATGAGATAATTGAACATCTCATAACAAGTAAGAATTACGTTTTCATTTTATAAAGAAGATAGTAAAAAGAAATGAACAAATATTTCACAGCAAAAAATCCGATTAACTTGAGTTACTTGACTTTAGTAACAATAAGAAACAATTTGTAACTGAAATTTTCCTTTTTTCTTGTTTTAATTTTATGTAGTTGACTCTCCTTTCATAACCTATCTTGGTATGTACACATGATTCCATGTTTTTTTTTCATGTAATGATGCACTTTCTCTTTGTCTAACTCTAGATGGAAAGGACAATAAATTCCTTGACGTACAAAGGTTCCATTCCAGATGCAATTAATCAATCAAGAAGGGCGAAAAAGCTCTTTGTAGTCTTCATATCAGGTGAGTTTGTTGTTATATTTAACAGCTTGTAGCTATGTTGTCTACCTCGTCCTCATTGATACCCTGATGATGGATGGCAGTATCCATGATTATTCTGCATAAGGCAAACAGGATGTAAACATTTTATTTTTATTTTTATTGGACCAATATTAGAAATGCACAATTGACAACCATGTTAGGTTAAGTCAAAATCCAAATCTTGCGCTGTTCTTATGTACTTTGCAACTAGTTGCTATATCAGCCATATTTCTTGGGACCTTTCTATCCTATTGGTTTTCTCAATCTAGATCAATTTTCCCCTTGATTTGTGGAAGTTAAATGCTCACCAAGTGTTTTATTGCAACTTAAGTGAATACGTTGCTGTTATGAACGTTAGTTAATAACAGAGTAACTACCATATAGAGGAGGGCGAGACAGCATGGCTTGAAGTTGAAGGAGATCAGGGTACCAGGAGGGGGAAGAAGACAATAGACTGGGGAAGACTTTAGATAAGAGAAAGGCTAGTCCATTCTACTTGCTTTCTGAAAAGGATGACAATGCCTCCATATAAATAAGGGGTTCCTAACTGACGGGATTTAGAGATAAAGAAAACTAAACCAACTAAAGATAAGATGGAATCTAACTCAAACCACGTTTGTATGATTTCTTCCTGCAAATATTGCTGCATTTCAGGTGAAGATGAAACTTCAAGTAGTTTGGAACAGTCAACGTTGGTTGATGAACATGTGAGTTTTTTCAAATTTCTTTTGTTAGATAGAAGATCTTTTGTTTTGATTGTTATGTATTGAAGTTGACAAGTTGCTCATGTATCCATGTATGTTTATATTCACAGGTGGCCGAAGTGATAGGCAGATGTTGCATATTCTTGCATCTAAAACAAGGCAATGTTGATGCATTACAATTTTCAGCCATCTGTATCCTTTTATACACAGTCTCATTTGTTTTGATACACTGGTTATGTTTGCTCTGGATAGCCATTGGAGAGATAGTGTCCTCTTGATTTTATAATCTGGTATCAATTATTTGACAATGTTCATCTATAAACTTCAGTTCACAATTCTTTTTGATGGTGAAGCATGTTTTTTATACACTTAATCTAAAACTTACAATTGCAAGGACATCTACTAACATCATAGAGAGTTAGCAGTTTGATAAGAAATGTGAAAAGAATTTAATTGTCATCACAAACTTTAGCAGTTCTTCATGTTTTGCTGGGAAACAGTGGAAGGACAACAAAGCGATTCACTGCCACTAGTTTATCTTGCTGCCATATTTTACGTAACACCTGGTGTACAAAATTCACTTAAAGACAAGCCCCCACATGGGATGGGCCTATACATGTGCAGCAACTCACTTGGGATTTCATCCTTGCTTCGCCCAAAAGAATTAATCTGGAGTTACAATGTTTGGATCCTCAAGCGTTATATTGCTACTACTACTCACTTCAAACTTCCAATGTGGGACTAATGCACCACTAATTGGGCTAGTCCATCTCCAGTTGAGCTGGGTGTTACATTTTGTATCCACAAGTTCACATGGATAGATGGAGGAAAAAAAACATTGGAACATTGTGTGATATATTTGAGTAGTGATTTTTAAAAGCAGAAGGCATGCTTTTTTTCTTTGGAAAAAGTATATTTTTGGTCCTTCAACTTTTGCTCTTGTTTAATTTTCGTCCCTCATTTGCAAAACCGTTTAGAACGAGTTCCTCATCTTTCAATACTGTTTAATTTTAGTCCCTTAGGCCAGGAAATGGTGGTTTTGACCAGTGTTGACCCATGTGGCACGCCGCGTTGGATCCGAACTGGCGAACAAGTTATCTTCCGTGTGCCTACATAGAATGAGCGATTCTCATCCACTACACAGCGACCCCCAAGTTAGTGACAGAAAAATCCATTCCTCTCTTCTTTCTCCTATGCTCTAAGTTCTTGTCGTCCTCTCTCTACCCTTCTCTTTCTTCTCTCACTTCCCCTCTCTTTCTTTGTATAGCACAGCTTGCCGCCATCTGCCGACTCCAGTTGGTCGCTGTTTGTCCAGTCCGCCGTCGTACCCTCCCTTGCTCTGTACATTAACCAAACAAACCATTTCTCAACACATGCATCCTTCCCCAGTTCTCAACCATTGCTCAGAGAATGCAATCCAAAATGAAGAGAGAAGAAAATGAAGAAAAAAATCAATGGTTCCAAATAATCAAGACTACCATATCATCCAGGAGAACCATAACGAGTAAGAATAAGTTGCATGTCATTGCATCTCGTCATCTTCCTCACCTCGTTGTTCTAGATGCTCTTCGTCTTCCCCGTAGTTTCGTGCAGCTCTCTTCCTGGATGTTAGCTGCATTGTCCCACCTGTCACGACAAGCTCAGCATGGTCACCATGCTCGTCGTGCTGCTAGCCACCGCAGCCCTGCGTCATCCATCGCCATCCTTGTAGAACAGTCTCTCCTAGGGAGATCTGGAGCACATGGGTGGAACACGTCTCATGCACCTGCTTCAAAAAGTGGTGGTGACGGCGGACCGCGGTGGCGGCAATGGAGGATCGTGGCGATGGCTCAACAACGGCGGGAAGTTGCAATTGACGAGCGCATGAGCTTCTTGGTAAGATGAGGATGCTAAGGTTCAAGGAATTGAGGGGAGGCTTACTGATGAAGGAGATCGGCGTGGGGCGATCTTCTTGGTTGACGGCAGCGCGAAGCTTGAATCGGTTCGGCTGCAACATGCAAATCGCAATTAGCACATGAGGCCGCAGACTGGATTGCGGGGCGAGGTGGTCGGAATGAGGAGGGGCGTTGGTGGTTTGTAGAAGTGTAGAGGGGAGGGGATAAGACAAAGGAGATAAGGTAAGAGATAGGAGGAATAAAAAGAGAAAGAGCTTGATGATTTGCATGCTATGTGGGTGACATGTGGCTTCAAGTGATAATGAGGTAATCGATTTTTGGCCAACTCAGATCCGACTAGGCAATCCACATGGGTCAACGCTAGTCAAAAACGCCGTTTCTTGGGCTGAGGGACCAAAACTAAATAGCATTAAAAGATGGGGGACTTTTTCTAAATGGTATTGCACTTGAGGGTCTAAAATTAAACTGAGGCAAGAGTTGAGGTACCAAAATGTACTTTTTCCTTTTTTTTTTTGGTATAGTGTCAATGTTGGTAGCTGGCTTGATTGTAAGGATGGTTCCGTTGAATTCCTTTGGTGCTCTGTTAGAGTGTTAGTGTGATTTCCAGAAATAAACCATTCTTTTTGATAGAGTACCAATAGTTTTGTTAGAGGAAATTCCTTATTTGCCACTGAAAGTTGGCTGAATCACTAAAATGCTATCGTGAAACTGCTCTTCCCTTCATTGCCATCGGATCTCAACTTTCATCTCGTTTTTGCCACTTCTGTCAGTGGCTCGTTACTTGGCCGTTAACTTGTATGTGAAAAGACGATTCTACCCATCTTCATCCTCATTTAAATCTATCAAATGTGCATAGAATTTTATGAAAATTTTTGGAGATTATCCTGAGACAGTGCTAATGTTTATGTAAAAATTTCAGAGCATGATCACCAATTTCGAAAAATCTTTAGTGGCCCACCGCCTCTCTCAAAGTCACCCAAATGAGCCGCCCACCCACTCTCTCTCTCTCTCTCTCTGCCTCTCCGCACCGCGCCCGAAGCGAGCCCTTGGCTGCCACCTCTCCACTCCTCTCCCCGATCCGCTTCAAGACCGCTCCACCTCCCCAAGCGCCTTTCCTTCTCCCCGAGCCGCCGGATCTAGCGACTCCCTTCCTCAGGCCGCCGTCTGTCCGGATCTACTCGAGAGAAGCGGCGACGCAGAGCAGCCGACGGTGGAGGCAACGCAGAGTAGGCGGTGGAGGTGGCGGCGTCGTGGCAGAGCTCCCTTCCGTTCGGTGCTGCTCCCCCTCCCCCCGAGTGCCGCCTTCCCCTCCTCCCCCTGAGCGCCACCTTCTCCCCATGCCCTCCTTTCCCAGCCAGGAGAGGCGAGCGGCTATGGCGGGCGGCCGTCGGCGACTGGACGCCTAGGCGGTGACTAGGCGTCGCCGTGATAACCATGCATGTTCTTATTGGTCATCAGCAAGACGGCCCGCACTCCATCCAATGTTTAAGGATCTTGATGATGGAATAAGTCTTGTACTTGGGTCTTTGTTGTACTTGGTCTTTGTTTAGCTTTTAGGACATCATCTTAACACTTTTAGACAAACATCTTAATGACTTTTAGACAAAGATCTTAGACTAGCATCTAGGTATATGCTTGGTGCCTTGGTCACTATAATATGTAACCCCAACCCCTTAGGTTGGCATGGCATTGTGTGAGAAATAAACTAGAAAAAATTGCTCCACTCCTAGTGTCATCCTCTCTCAATGAGAGTAAGAGTTCCGCTACTCACAATTGGTATCGAGCTTGGTTGTCCTGCAACCTAAACATCTCCTCGCTCATCACCTTCCCACATCTCTCCCGGGCCCCACCGGCAGCGAGAACACCGGCCGTTGTCGCCATCCTCCTCTCTCGCATGCGACGAGCAAGGCGCTCGTCTCGAGGCGCCTCTTCCCACGCAATGCCCCTCACTAGCACGCCATGTCCAAAGAATGCCTCTCGGCCGGTCGCTTTGAGCGCGGGCGGGCAGGAGGCCGAGGTAGCCGCGGCAGAGAGAACACAAGTGGCGGCAATGATCGCAGCGACGGCAAAGGCGGCAAAAGGTCAAGGCGGCAGAATCGGCAAGCAGAAGCGGCGGCAGGTAGGAGGGCGGCGCGGCGGCAGCGGCGGCGCACGGCGTGTCGGCGGCAGCGAGAGCTCGAGCTCTGCGAGGCGAGAGCGCCAGCAGCTCCATTCTCGCCAACGACGAGCTCAGTGGCGAGGAGGCAAGTGAGCGGCGCGCGATGCCGATACCACAGATCCCCACGGGCGCGGCGGCGGCGATCTAGACAGACGCAGACGCGCCGACGACGCTCGGGCGGGGAATACAGCGACGGCAGCGACGGCGCGGACGCGCCACGGTGCTCCCGGCGGCGCAGAATCGGGCGACGGAGATTGCGGCCTTTACAGCGGCGCGACTCTCCTCCCTGCTCGGCACCATGGTCATCGCGGATCGAGCCGTTGTCGTGACATCGGTCCCGGCGGTGGGCGGCCTACCTCACCAAGATCAACTACGTCGAACGGGCCGCGGTGATGAGGTACGGCTCTAGCGCGGCATATGTGGGAGGCGATTCAAGACGGCGACGCCGACTACTACGAGGATCGACAGCGCCGGATGCCCTCATTGCCGCAGCCCCGCCGAGATGCGCTTCGCTTCCGAAGCGAACCGCCAAGGAGGCTCGACTCCATTGTCGCGCAAGACGACGGCAGCCGATCAAGGCCGCAAGACCACACCGCAGCACTTCGCAGCGAGGTGGGAGAACACGCCTTCAAGCCAGCGAGGACGTTGACGACTTTGCTCTCCGCCTCAACACTCACCGCGAGAAGATGGTGCGGTTTGGCGACGACACCTACAACGAGGAGAGCCGCTGAGAAGCTCTTCCGCTGCATCCCCGAAGTACAAACAGATCGCTCGCCGATAGAGTCTCTCCGGACCTCTCCACGATGTCGATCGAGGAGGCGATAGTCGCTCAAGGTCGCCGACAATGACGAGCCACGCTTCTCTCGGCCGCATACTATCGGCGGAAGCTACATCTCACTCGGGAGCGATGGGAGGCTGCCAGGTGACGGGAAGAAGGAGTCCTTCCTCGACAGCGGCCGCTAACGCGCAGAAATCAGCGCAAGCGCCAGGGAGCTTCGGGCACGAGGACGTCCGAGGCGGCGCCGCAGAGGCGCCAGCGGCAGCCGCCGGCAACCGTGCCGACACAAGACGGCGCCGCCACAATCAGGCAAGCTTGGCCATCGGGCGTGGAGTGTCGATACCACGACGCGGTCGAGCCCACGCCGACAAAGTGAGGAGGAGGAGCTACCGCTCCTAGCACGCTAAGCATCGAATCGCCTCCGCGCATCGGCCGCACGGCTCTCCATCTTGATGAGCCGAAAGCGCACGCCTTCCTTGGTGACGGCCCGAATGACAAATCGACGGGTGGTGCCTCGACACCGGTGCCGCCCATCACATGACCGGCCAACGGAGTTCTTCACCGAGCTTGACTCCAATGTCCGAGGCTCCGTCAAATTTGGGGCGCCCGCGTGGAAATCAAGGCGTCGGCCCGCCATCTTCATCGCTGAAGTCCGGTGAGCACAGTCGCCACCGAGTCTACTACATCCGCGTTGAGGAACTCTATCATCACCGGGACGGATGGATGAGAACGGTTCGCGCGTGGAGGTCAGGGCGAGTCACGAGGATTTGGGATCGCCATCGCCGCTTTCTGCCAAGGTAACCAGAGGCACCAATCGACTCTATATCCTCAACGCAGGGTTGCACAACCCTCGCCTTAGCTCGTCGGACGGCGGCGTGGCAGCGGCACGCGCGCCGCATCTTCACTTCGAGGCCTTGAAGCGGCTCGGTGCCATGAAGATGGTATGAGGTCCGCCGTGTCTCGACCACGCGGAGCGCTTCGCGACGTCACAGATTATTAACAGCGGCGGCTCCTTTCTCAAAGACTCGAGCTTAGAGCCAAGGAGCGGCTCGAGCTCGCAGACGGGGACTTGTGTGGCGGTGACATCGGCCACACCAGAGGACGACGCTACTTCCTGCCGCCGTCGATGACCTCTCCGCTACACGTGGGTGATGGTCCTCGGCGGCAAGAGAGGCAATGAACGCCATCAGCGCGCGCAAGCAGCTGCCGCGAGGCGAGCGCGCGGCCGCAGTCTACAGATCGCAAGACCGACAAAACGGGCGGGCGACCACACGGCACTGACCGCGTCGTCTTCACGGATGAGGGTGTTCAATACGCCACTACTCGCGCCATACTGACCCCAGCAGCAGCAGCAGACGGTTGTGGGGATGGCTCGGGCCCTCCTCAGCGTGAGGAATGCCACCGCCTTACGGAGGCGGTGGTGACGGCCGTCTACATCCTCAACCGCCGCCCACCAAGGCTCTCAACGGCAAGACGCCATACGAGGCTTGGCACGGGCGCAGCCGCGAGCCTCCCACCCACGGTCTTGGTTGCCTCGCGTTTGCCAAAGAGCTTGGCCATATCGGCAAGCTCGACGACGCGAGCACTCGGGTGTTCATCGGCCACGCGGAGGCTCAAGGCCTCACCGCATTCTTGACCCAGGGACACGGCGTGTGCGCGCGACGCCACGACGTGTGTTCAACGAAGGGCGAGGACGGGCATGGGACAAGGCGGCCGACGACTGACTCGACGCACGACTTCACCGCCGAGCACGCCCACTCCAAGGAAGCCGTGGGAGTAGGTCGCCCTCTTCACCGAGCACGCCAAGACCCGTACTCAAAGATCGACGATCACACCTCCGCACGACCACTCCGACATCACCGAGTCGAGCACACGGCCGGTGGAGTTCGCATTCGCCTCCCACGACGAGGAGCGATCGACGCGCACCACGACGGCGGTAGCCGCTGTGATCGTCACGATGGAGGACCTTCTGAGACCACCGGTCGGATCGGCGCCACGATCCGAGGTGCACCGCACCTTGCGTGCGACGGCGGCGAGCCTCGGTCTTCGCGGAGGTCGAAAGACACGGCCGGCGTCTTGCGCGATGCGATCGGAGATGGACGCGGCTGAGAGGAACCACACTGGAGCTCGACCTCCTCGTGGTCACCGCGCGATTACTCTTAAGTGGGTATTCAAGTCGAAGAGGATGAAGCCGCGCCATCGCTGCACAAGGCTCGCTTGGTGGCACGCGGTTTCATGCAAGCAGAGGAATCGACCGATGATGCTTTCGCCCGTGGCACCGATGGAATCCGTGCGACTCTCCTTTGCGCCGCCCGGTGAAGGTCGGGCGTGTTCATCACATGGACGCCAAGTCGGCGCTTAACGGCGATTTAAAGGAGGAGGTCTACGTGCACCACCACGGGTTTTGCGATCCCGGCAGCGAGGAAAGGTGTTGCGCTTGCGCAAGGCCCTCTATGGCTCGAGGCAGATCGAGGGCGTGGAATGCCAAGTTGATTCCACGCTCAAGGGAATGGGCTTCGACAAAGCCCGCACGAGCCGGCCGCTCATCGGCGGGCAGCGGCGGAAACGCTCGTTAGTAGGCGTTCGTCGACGACTTGTGATCACCGGCACCAAGGATGCGGCGTGGCGGCGTTCAGGAAGAGTGAAAGCCATCTTCCGGATGAGTGACTGGGCCTCTCTCCTTCTACCGGGATCGAGGTGCACCGGGGAGACTCGGGATCACGCCGACAGACATGCCACGCTGCCGCGCCGTTGAGTCGGGCCGGGCTCACCGATCGCAACCCGGCTCACCCCGATGGAGAGAGGTCGGCCGAGATGCGACGAGACGACGGAGGAGGTGGACGCTCTGCAAGATGTCGGCGTCTTGTGGGAAGCCTTCGCTACCTCGCCCACACACCACGGACCGACATTCTCCGTCGGCCACGTTAGTCGGTTCATCGATGCAAAGGTTCGACGACGAACACCAAAGCAGTCGTGAAGAGGATCATCCGCTATGTTGCGGGACTCGACCACGGTCTCTACTACCCGAGGTGCCACGGAAGGCACACCTTGTCGAATCTAAATGACAATGACCACGCCGGCGACATCGACACCAAAGAAAAGCACGAAGGGATTCTTTTCTTCCTCGGCAAGAGCCTCGTTAGGTGGCTGGTCAAGTCAGCGGTGGTGGCCGCCAGCGATGCGAGGCCGAGTACATAGCGCCTCCACCGCTTCGACTCAGGCGCTCTGGCTTGCTAGACTGCTTGGTGATCTCCTCGGCAGAGATACTGGAGCGGTCGAACTCGAGTGAGCGATGAAGTCCGCTCTGCCTCGCAAAGAACCCCGTTTTCCATGAACGGAGCAAGCACATCCGGGTAAGCTATCACTTCATCCGAGGCTGCTTGGAGGAAGGGAGCATCAAGGCGAGCTACATCAACACCAAAGACCAACTTGCGGACCTGCTCACCAAGCCTCTTGAGAGGATCAAGTTCCTTGAGCTCTGTTCCAGAACCGGGATGGTCCAACTGTCTCACAAGACGACGCACAAGACTTAGGGGGAGAATGATGGAATAAGTCTTGTACTTGGGTCTTTGTTGTACTTGGTCTTTGTTTAGCTTTTAGGACAACATCTTAACAGCTTTTAGGACAGCATCTTAACAGCTTTTAGGACAGCATCTAGGTATATGCTTGGCTGCCTTGGTCAGTTATAAATATGTAACCTCAACCCCTTAGGTTGGCATAGCATTGTGTGAGAAATAAACTAGAAAAAATTGCCCCAGCTCCTAGTGTCACCTCTCTCAATGAGAGTAAGAGTTCCGCTACTCACACTTGATCCGTGTCGTACGATCCTGTGGAACCATTCCAATCCCGATCTTACATCGGATCTTTTGAGGTACGATCTACAAAGATCTACCAAGATCGTACAATATGATCCCACAATGCCTATCCTGCTAACGCAAAAATGACCCTACCTAGAATCCCAATCCTGACAACTTTGACTCCATGTCTTCATGTATGGTTAATATATATGAACTGTTACAATTATAATCTGTGGTGATACACCTGCTTTGCTGCTTGTCATACCTTGAGTATGTGTAGCTGCATTTTGCAGTGCGACATTTGTTGAATAGGCTTTGCAGCTAAATCAAGGATATAGTGTTTCTCCATTCCAATAATCGTAGTGTTCTAATTAGTTTGTGCAGTTTTATCCTTAAATTATCTCAATCAGATCCACAGAAGTCTATACCAAGTATGTCTGTCATTGGACTGAATGGTGTTATGCTATGGCATCATGGTACGAGTACTGAAAAATAGTACTTTTCAATTTTCTTAGCATGAACAGTCTTTCAGTAAGTGACTTTTAAACCAGTGATAAAATGAGTGCTTTTTTTTTTCTTTCTCAGAGGGATATATCAGCTCTGAAGATCTCAAAGAAAGCATTGAGAAAGCATGGGCCGCTCTTCATCTGCAGGTATGTACCATACAAAACCCAGATCATGTGTTATATTTACTGCATGCCTGTTCGTTAGATGTTTTCAGTTTGCACAATTCTGATTATGTGTATTATGTTTACTTTCTACTTGTATTTTGGACCACCATTTGGGTAGCATAATTCACTTGATACTTCAGTTATGTATGACTCTGCCCTGGAGATATATGGTTTTTTTGTAACTCCCAAATTTGGAACTTCCCACATGACTTTCCAGATATTTTTTTTTTCTTTCTGGGGTTTTATGAAAGAGTGGTCATAACTTCAATGAGTAATCACTCTAGTCTCTTACTACTACAATTCTAGTGCTACCTGGGCCTAACAAGTTAATTTGCAATGATAAATTGTAATCTCATGTGCCTAAAGCACCAGTTTGTGTAATACCTCAGCACTGCAAGTGCTCATAATGCTACCACAACACACAATTTTTTTCCTAACTATAACGTATTTTACCAACAATTTCACAAATCATCGCTAGGTACTTATCACCGGTACTAAATAAGATTAACAAGAATAGCATAATAATATGAACATGAACAATAAACAATAATAAACTTGGAACCACGTACCCCAGAACAGTCGAGACCACTAGCTCGAAAACATCCAAGTCCACACGCTTGAGTTCAAGAGCATGCTTACCTTTTCGTGATGTCAACAAGAGAAACTTAGAAACAAGATTAATAAGAATTTAACGTCTTGCAATAATTTGTATATATAACTCAACTAAGGTTCACACTTCACATGACTATTGTTATCCTATAATGATTCATGGACTAAATCTATCTAAATAGTTTATGACTCCAAGGTTTAAAGAATATTGCTAAATAGATTGTGAATGATGTAGCTAGTGAAGTGAATGTGCTACTTCCTTCCCATGCATGTCTTCATTGGTCATCTAAAAACAATAAACAAGCAAAGATGAGTCCATAACTCAGCAAGTACATAATCAAACATTAACATAACAAATTTTCACAATTTTCTCATTAATCATCTTTTATCATTAAGGATGCAATGCAAACCTCTCTACATGCTCACATGCACATCACATAGCTTATACCTGTATAGCTGAGTACACACCCGTCGGTGTCGCATCCTTGCAATCCCTCCATCCCATGGAGGTGCCTACTAAAGTAGGTCTTTCATGTCGTGTGTCAGCAATGCCAAATTTCCAGCAAACCTTTGTTATTGAGACAGATGCTTGCGATGTGGGAATCCTAGTAGTTCTTATGCAAAGTGGTCATCCTATTGTTTTCCTGAGTAAGGCATTGAGCCCTCAACATCAGAAATTGGCAATCCATGAAAAGGAATTTCTTGCTGTAATTATGGCAGTTGATCGGTGGCGCCCGTATTTGCAGTGGGGGGAGTTTCTCATCAACACTGATCACCGTAGCCTATGCTACTTAGGGGAGCAACAATTGGTTTCAAAATTACAACGCAAAGCGATGACCAAGCTTATGGGTCTTCAATTCCGTATTCAGTATAAAAAGGGCTCGATGAATTGTGCGGCTGATGCACTATCACGAGTGGGACATCTTATGGCGCTTCAAGCGGTGTCTGGAGTTCAACCTCTTTGGATCCAAGAAGTATTAACTCTTATGTGACTGATTCCAAAGCATAGAACCGCTTGGCAGCTTTTGCTATTTAGAGCCCAGACGAGCAAGGGTTTGAGTTATGTCAAGGGCTGATCAAACAAAAAGGGCGAATTTGGGTGGGAGAAAATTCGGAATTGCAGACTAAAATCATCAATGCATTTCATGCAAGTGCAGTTGGGGGACATTCGGGTATCTCAGCAACTCATCAACGGGTAAAATTATTTTCTTGGCCTGGATTAAAAGGGGATGTGATCAATGTGGTAAAGCAATGCAATACCTGCCAACAAGCTAAACATGAGCACACGCGTATGCTAGGGTTGCTCCAACCATTACCAGTGCCAGAAGGGGCATGGCAAGATGTGATGATGGACTTTATTGAGGGATTACCATGTTCGGATGGATGCAATACCATTATGGTGGTAGTGGATAGATTCTCAAAATATGCGCATTTCGTGGCTTTGAAACACCCTTTTACAGCTCCACAAGTAGCCCAATTATTTTTGGACAATGTAGTCAAACTTCATGGTATGCCGCAATCAGTTGTATCAGATAGAGATAAAATATTTACCAGCTTGTTTTGGAAAGAATTATTTCTAGCCATGGACATCAAATTAAAGTTCAGCACGGCATACCATCCCCAAACGGATGGGCAGATTGAGCGTGTAAATTAATGCCGTGAAATGTATCTATGCTGTGCTGTGCATTCATTCCCCACTAGATGGCGCAAATGGCTGGCAATGGCAGAGTTCTAGTATAACACCTGCTATCACACATCCTTAGGATGTTCAACGTTTAAAGTGTTATATGGTTCGGAACCTAGATATGGAGAAGTGTTAAATTCTGAAGCAGTTACAAATCAGTTGGTAAAGGACTTCCTGAAAGAACGAGCTGCGCAAGTTGCACTCCTTGAACGTCATTTGGAAGCGGCACAGAACAGAATGAAGGTTCAGGCAGATAAAAAACGGTCGGACCGGCAATTCCAGCTAGGTGAATAAGTTTACCTGAAGCTTCAACCTTATGCGCAATCTTCTGTGGTCAATAGACCATTTCCTAAACTGGCATTCAAATATTTTGGTCCTTATCGAGTGATTGAAAAGATTGGCACAGTAGCTTACAAGTTAGGCTTACCTCCAGGCAGTCAGATACATCCAGTTTTCCATGTCTCTTAGCTCAAGTCTTTTGTTCTAGATTTTACACCGATATTTCATAATCCTCCCTGTATTGCTGATCTCAACATGGAGTCAGTTGAGCCTGAGGCAATTCTGGATCGACGCCTAGTGAAGAAAGGCAATTCGGCGATTCCTCAAGCCTTAATCAAATGGTCTAACATTCCAGAGGAGATGGTTATGTGGGAAGATTTGAATGTTGTCAAACAAAGTTTTCCGACTGCTAATGCTTGGGGACAACCAGAATTTGCTAGAGGGGGTGGTGTCAGGAAGCCTGATCATAACGGGAGTGAGTTGCGCAAGAAGGCGGGAGAAGGAGGCTGAAGCTAAAGGTGCATTTGGAATTGAACGCGAGTAATGGAGGGTGTAGATTTAAAAAGGTAGTGATCGGATGGTTCACATTGTATTGCGACGATGAATAGTGTTGTCGAAAAGTTTCTGTAGCAGTAAAACTGAAATCGGTAATACAGGCTGTCGTTACAGAGTGAGGTAAAAGGGAAGGTTGAACTCAAAGTATAAAGTCTGTAAACGACGAAGAGAAGTGAATAGAAAAATGGATTGAAATCCTCCATTCTCTTCTCGTTCTCTTCTTCCCCAAGTTTCTTCGGTTCTGATTCGCTGGATCCCTTTCGCGCTTCGTATCTCATCGGCGGGCTCACTGGTCTCTGAATCAGAGACATTACAGATGACTAGAACATACAACAAATTGATCATAAGAAAATTTGAAATGCATTTGTACTGCAGCATCCCTACATGTACTGTACGCTATAATAGCTGTAGCAGGCTATTGCGTGCCATAGAGGACTGCTACAGTGCTGCAGCTGTACAAAGCACTACAGCCCTTGACTGCTAATCCGTGTTATAACGTGTTATGAACTTAGTTCATAACGGGGTAAATACCATCCAAAAGATGGCCAGGATGGCATAGCTTAAAGGGAAGGGCTTTAGGAGAAAGGGGAGACCATGGACTGGGGAGAACCCTGAGGAGAGACTAGAATAATTATGCGGCATCCCATTATATAGATAACTCCCCCTAACAAATAGAATATAATCCCAATCATGTCCCTAACAAATAGAAACTAATCACCAACTTTCTAACAATGGGATCTTATCCCTTATTTGGTTGGTTAGGGGCTGGCTGCCAGTGCCGCAGTATTCCCATGTGAACAGTACCCGGTTGGCTCCCTGATGTGCCATGGTTCCCCCTGGCCCATGTCCCCAACATAACGTCTCTATAGCGCTCTATTTGAAACACTGCTTGGCACCAACAGAACATAATTACATCTTTGAAAATATTAATTGATGCCTCTTATAATTCGTTTTGGTCAAACAATAATCGAATGCATTAATTAACTAATGAATCAATGATTTGTCTTTGACATCCCAAATGATCTGATTTTTATAATCATATCACTGTAAATAAAACTGTACGTACAAATCTAGAGTTGGATTAATTTTCATGTCCATGGGTCAGTGAAAGTATATTAATTGGTCCACTTTTCTAAATCTGTACTATCATATTTTCTACAAATATTTATAATACCTAAGAAGATCAGGTGACTTTTTTAGTGAAACTCAGTCTTACTCCTGAATGATCATCATTCGAAAGAGCATGTTTTGGATTTCCTTGTCCAATAACAACCATCATCAAAGTCGGAAATATTCTTGCATTTTTGAGATCTTTGCATGTGCACTATGCTATTAACTTTCGCTGACTGCATTACCAGTAAAAGATCATATATTTGAGAAAAGAAAATCACATTTGTCTTTCTCTCTGTAGGAAATTCTATGTTTTTGTTACATGTTACCATAGGAACTTTGTTAGGATGTTCTTCGCATTTTCTCACTAGTTCTATAGCTCTTCTAATTTCTAAATATGAACTACTGTGGATCATTGTAGGAGACAGCAACAACTTTGTTAACAGCATCACTTGCTTCAAGAATAGCTGAACCTGTGAATACCGCTTCTACCACTCTGCCTACTCAAGGAGCTCTATCTACTTCAGAAAGTCCTATTTCATCAAATCAATCCGCAGGAATTTTTGGAGCCAGTGGATTTGCTAATTCAGATTTGGTGTCAAAATCACCAAGTAGCACAAGCCATGATGTAAGGTTTTTCCCCCATGTCCATAGTCTGTTATTTTAACATTAAATGGAAGTTTTGATCAGTGGAGTGCAATAAAACGGATAACTCGTTGCTTGCATCTGCACCAGGAACCTTTAAAGAGAAGTGGAAAAGATGGCTTAAAATCAGAATCAGTTCCAGGCAATACAACTGTTGAGGAAAAGCTAGATTCAGCAAGTACCCAAGTTAAAAGTGCATTGCCTGAGTGTTCAAAAAGCTTAAATGTGGACAGTTGCACAAATACAAATCAAACAAGCAGTACACCATCACCAAAAAGAAAGATTAAAGTGGACGAAAGCTGCATTACAGTTACTTCAGAGTCAGCTCCTAGCACAACCACTAATAAAGGTGTTTCTTCACAGTTGCCTGTGGAACAAGATAAGGCAACAACTGCTAGTGCCCCTGTTGAACTAACCTCAAATTCTGTGAAGTCAGATGATATTCAGCTGGTAGTTCGTATGCCCAGTGGACCTAGCTTGCAGATTAAACTGACCAAAGATGATGTTTTAAGAAAGGTGAAGAATTTTGTGGATGAAAACCAAGTTAGTGGGGTCGGATCATATGATCTTGCTATGCTTTATCCAAGAAAAGTCTTCACGGAACAAGGTACATAATCTTCACCTTGTACGAAAGGTTTTTTTGTCTTCACTCTTAAGAGTTGTTGGTTCTATACTCCTATAGACGTATTACTCATGAAGGCATAGGCATAAAGTGTTTTTTTTCCTGCATCTTGACGAGAGACTAATCCCATGCAATGCTGTACTTCAAGATACTTTTAGTTGTCTTCTTTTTGCATCAGTGAGGGCTGGTTCTGCTTTATGAGATGTTGATTAGCTGCAAATAAGTTATAACTTTGCTTGATTGATCGGAATGTATGGACTATGAAGATGGTTTCTTGATTGAATTCCAAATTGCCGAGAATTGATGTAGATAGGATAAAGACAATTGAGCTTCTGTATAATAATCAAGTATGCTTGTATGTTGCACAACATATACTTCTTAACCAATGGGACAAAAAAAAATCTGAATTGGGTTCATGGTATTGGTTGTTCCGCACAGATAAATACGATCCATGTTTGTGAGATCTCTTCATTGTATGTTGCACAACGTGGGCTTCCTACTCCAGTGGGACAAAAAAACTGAAATTGGTTTGGGACATTAGAGACGTTAGTAGCTCCCCCTAAAGCTCAAGGTGGAACCCTGAAAAATGAGTTTTCTATATTTATATTCTTCTGTTGTATGCTTGAGCGGATAATCATTGCTCCTGTCGGTTGATGGGAAAATTTGGATCGAACCACATGACTTAGTGAAGAGAGGACTTAGTGGTATAGAAGTTCCCCCACAATATGTAATCCTTATAGAGAGATTGCAACAACCTTTCTAGAATAATGGCTACATCAGATGTTTTTATGAAGTGTTATGAAAGCTATGCACATGTTTCTTTCTGTTTGTTTAATTCCTTATGGTAATTTTGGTTAAATGAATACAGGAATTACTGATACATCTTGGCTTTTCCAACTTGTAGCACAAACCTACTAAGAATTCTATGCGGTGTCCTAGAGTAAAGCAGGGTTTTGGAAATAACTCTTTTGTTCTATGGAACTACTAAAGTCCATCTAGATTCTGGAATAGTGGAATGAGTGTGATTTTCTTCATTTATGGCAAGGCGCAACCCACGGTATTTCAGTTTATACATTGAGACAATACAGCTTATTTTTTCAGTATGCTCATTCTTTGCACTTCTTTGTAAGTAAAATTAGTAAAGTTTTGTTTTTTATCAAGAGGAATTGCCTCTTTATTGTGAACATGGTAATACTAATTTCTTAAAACTACATGAGACATTTGAGCTTTTGGAAGTTTACTAGTGAATGACATTTTTGTTAGATGGAGAGGAGGAATGTAAATGTGAATAGTTAGTTGTATTGCAATAGCTCAAGGGGCAATATATAGAGTACATGGACACAGCACAGGAGTAAACCCGAGAACACTAGGAAATACCACAAATACCCTTAACCCCCCCCCCCCCCACCCCACCTAGTGCCCACACACGTGCTTGCGTGTATGCAATAGCATTGCATTTGAAAGGGTTGATACTAAATTGAAAAAAATCCAAAGCCCTAGCCTTCATGTCGTAGTGTGCTGCACTATAACACAAAAAGTGCAGGGTTTGCAATGGCAGACTAGCGGGACTGAAGTCGACCGCCATGACACACTGAAGAAGACAATGAAACCAACAGAAAAAGATAGAGGAATGTCAAATCAAGCCAATGGGATCTATGGAAGCATGACAGTGCAGATTGAAGCCTGAGATGGCGGCAGCATAGAAGGGAAGCGTGGCCTTCTCGGGGCGGCGGCTTAGAGAGAAGTGGCGGCATCATAACGACTTCTACAATCTGCAATGGCTCAGAGAGAAGAGCGGCGGTTGGTGCAATGTGAAAAGGAAGGAGATGGCCACGCTCGATCCAAGAGGACAGACTGTGGCTAGAAAAGCAATTGGCTAACTGACAAGGAATACGAGGACTTGCATGGCATGGACAAACTCAGAGATATATGCTACGGACTTGGATGGATGCAATGGAAGAAGACTCAATAGCAGCAGGAATACTAGTAGCATTAGCAAAATAATCCTCGGCCCGAACAACAGCCACACCAATAGACTAAGAAGCAACCCACATCTCTAAGCAGAAGCATAGGACCAGCAACCCACTAAGAATCTGGACTAGCCCACCACGATCCTTCGCCCAAATAGCAACGCCCAACGCACTATAAACAAGACTTGAGTTGGCGGCGGCATTGCAAGAGGGAGGGGCTGGAGCAGAGCTTGGTGAAGCAGTCGAAGGAGGCCAAAGCTCCCAATAGCAAGCACATTAATCAGAAGGAGTGGAGGTGCTCCAGGAAAGGATGGTGGCAGAGGCGCTCTAGAATGAATGGTCATTGGTTGCTTGATGTAGGCGGTGGCTGCTGGAATGCTTGGTGTATTAGCGACGGCCATGTAGGGAGTTGGTCGGGGAGGCCTGAGGACGTAGGCCAGCGGTGGCCTACAAGAGTGATGGCGCAGGGGCAAGCAGATCGGAACCAGCCACGTCGAAGATGTGCTGAGTCAGAAACGAGCCGGCCATGGAAAGCAACACTGGATCTAGTAGGAGAGGTTCAGTGAGGAAGCAACAACCTATTGGGCGACGGTGCTGCGGTGGGTGTCCTAGGGCGAGGACGATGACCAACGGTGATGGCCCTCAATGGCTGTGGTGACCACCTCTGGCAGATTTGCAACGGCATGGGGCAGGCGATTCAGTGATGGCGGTAGCATGAGGAAGAAGAGATCCGACGCGGTGGTGTTGGCTAGACAGAGAGAGAGAGCTTGGGGTGGCGGTGTGGCCGCCTAGGGTGTGGCGGTGATGGTGAACATATCCGGCTAGGAGAAGGTTGGCACGTCTCGGGCGACGGTGCGGTGTTGGCTTGGAATGGGGCGCAGCCAGTCCCGACCGGGCGGAGCTCGGGTGACACGGTGGCGAGGTCAAACTCAAGGAGGATGATGAGGCCAATGGCAATCGGATGAGCAGATGGCGGTGCCCTAGAGCCTGGGTCTGATGGAGAAGCTCGGAGATGTCATCGACAATGAAGAGGCTCACTGGGTAAGACGATGTCGAGCCCGGATCCGGTGGAGCCACGGTTCCTAGAGTCAGGGCGCTCGGATCTAGTGCGGATCGAGGCTAGAGATGTGAAGAAGACGATCGACGCCAACAAAGGTGAGCTCAAGGAGCCAGATCCGGTGATGACGAAGCTCGATTCGCTGCGGGGAAAGCTAAAGGAGGTTGCTTTCTGCTGCTGTAGGACACTAAATAAGCTGCTGGGATGTGGCTGCCCCTGGGAGTGGAGATTGCTCCTCCTGTGGGCAGCGGTGTCGACAGCAGAAGGATGAAAGCTAGGAGAAAACCTATAGCTCTGATACCATGTTAGATGGAGAGGAGGAATGCAAATGTGAATAGTTGTGTTGCAATAGCCCAAGGGGCAATATAGACTACATGGACATAGCAGAAGAGTAAACCCTATAACACTAGGAAATACCACAAATACCCTTAACAATTTTTAGATGGAATGATACCAATCGAATTTTCTTCACTTTTCGTAGGTATGTTCTGTACAAGGGTGAAGTGGAATTTAGAAAGGGGCAGATGGAGGTAAAATCTGCTCAGTTAAGAATCGTACATTAAACAAAATCAAATACTATGCTGATCAAGTAACCAATGTGCAAATGGTAGCACGTGAATCACCATACCTTTTTAACTGACATTTATCGTTTATTTGGTAAACTATTACTCCCTTTTATTAGGTGTACTAGCTGAGTGCCCATATGTTGTTACGAATACCATACAAAATCATTTTATTGTGTTGTGTAGCAGAAAACATGTTAGCAGATTATAAATAATTACATGGCACACTGACAAAATTATTTATATATAAGTTCCCACCGGCTTCCATTGACATGGAGGTAGTAACATAAAACAGAAAATAAAATAGCAAGGGCTGAGGAATTAAAATAAAAATTAAAAATTTCGAAATATTCATAACAAAATCAACTAAGAATATATGGCAGTACCTTTTAGTCGAAATCAAGTTGCTTATCGAGGGCCTTTTTTTTCCTTTCGTCAACCTATAGTTGATTCTTATAGACAACCTACATTCCCCGGCATAAAAATAACATGATTCAATTTCTTAGGAAACTTGACATCCAAAAGTAAGTGGTACAATAATCCATAAAATTAAAAATGTAAAAATAAACTTGCTAACTTCTCTATTTTGGTCCAGAACTTCTTCACATCCTTAGAAATATTTACGGCAACTTTTCTCAGGTGACGTTCTTCCTCCTGTAAAAGAACAATCACCAAACTAAGATGAAAAATCCATGAATATTGATGCATTATTTGCATTACAAATTAAGGGACCACTGGGACACTATAAGTTCATCCAGTAGCATTTTGGAAACAATCAAATCTACTATAAAATATAAATGAGCTATATCGTAGATAATACAAACCTTCTGTTTTTTCAAGTCTTTTTCTTGCTTGGTCAACTACAACCTTATTGGCTCTTTGAGCAATTGTTTTAGCCATGGACAACTTCTATTCTCTCAGAATCAAACTAATGCAAGATATTTAAAATTAAGCAAGCCAGTAGGAGGAATTCTTTGTGATTTTCTAACCTTGATAGCCATGTACAAATAATGAGGTTGAGTACGAGGTGCTAATAGCAGTACATGAAATAGAAAAATTATAATTTTGCGATAAAATCATACAAGTTTGCTCAATGAGAAAGAAGGATTGCAATTTGTCAATTGTACTGATAGCAACTAACCTTTTGCCAACAAATCGTATTTTTAAGTAGTAGAGAAATCCATTTCCCAATTCACGCATCAAGAGAAAAATGCACGAATCGAAATCCATGTTCACTCATGGCTCTTGCCATGAGACAACCATATCCAAGCAATCCATGGTGAGACATGTCGATGTTTTTTTTAACTGGATGGCATATTTAAGAACAGGGAAATTATTAACCTTCTTTCACTTGAGACCTTAGTTCTATAATAGGAAGCAAGCAGATTGCTAGAAAGTTTTTTTTTAAAAAAAGATTTCTTGCATGCACTGTGTTGAATTCATATGCAAAAAGACTGCAAAAATGAATTTTTGGTAGGCCAAACATGCAAATTAGTGCAGCAATCTGTAAATTAATCATAGTTCATAGATCACTTACCTATCTATCATATAACATCAAACAATACCATATAACATAAAACCCCTCTGTATTTCTGCAGATTAGAAGAGCATTAGTAGAAGCAAATCATGCAATCAGAAATGAGCCAATCTAAGCTTGACTATTAATATTTATAATCATCGGATTACAGAAATTGCATTTTTGAAACTTCGTATGGAAACTAAAATATTAAAAAAAAACTAATTTAACATGCTCTCACACGCAATATTTCTTAGCTTTTCTCTATAAGAGGAGATCAAATTTTGTAAAGATATGGTAATATGTGTACTATTGAGGCGTATATTGTAAATTCTACTGGATATACCCCTGCAAATGTTCTTTTTTGTATAACAGACAAATAAGAAATAACCATAGTTGTCATGGCGGTCCGGCTAGGCGTGGCGAGCCCGGACTGCCTGGACGCCGAGGCGCCCGCCTAGGCGATGATTAGACGATGAAAATAATAAATAATATCTCATATGACATGAAATTAAGTCGAATATGAAGCAAAAGATGTGTAATCTTCAATGTAGCTACCAATAAATTAATTGTTGCCTAGGGAAAGTTTGTGGCAATGAAGAAGGGTTACCTGGGTGGGCATCCAAGAAGATACTGGATCAATTTCATTTACCATTGCTGCAAAAATGTAAACACAATCATCATGAGAAATGCCATCCAGTTTTTTGTGATGACAAATATCATTTTGAAATTTTAGGATAGAGAGTAATCCTCAATACTTACCTCATAAATATTAGGTGGAGGTGCAAAATATACATCATATCATATGAAAGGAAATTAGAGATGACAAGCAAGCAATTAAGTAGTTCCAAATAGAAGGGGCATACATAGTTGCAAATAGAACAACAGAAGATACAACTAGTTTCAAATAGCACAACAAAGTATCAAAGTTCATAAATCACAACAAAAGTAAAAGGCCACATTACAAAGAGTGAGATACTGAAATAGTAACAATTTCAGTCATCATCTAGCTCCAAACTATGCCTCTCAATATTTTCTTCACCACTCTCTTGAGAAGGAATTTGTGGTGCTTGACCGAAGTCATCTTCAACATCCTCATCATCACACACAACATCCTCTTCATCGGAGCCTAGCTCATGGGGGGTAGGTGTAGCAACTCCACGCCTGGCATAAACTTGAACTTCATCTCCATGAGCTCTCTTAGGAAGGTTGCGACTCCGAAGAGAGGATGATGCACCGACAGCTTCATCAACATGATCCCATAAAAGATCATCCTCACCGGCATACACTTGTTTGGCATCCTTATTGGTCCATTCATTCTCCCATTGAAATGATTCTAGGATCAAAGGATTAGAAACACTTTCTTCACGAAGCCTTTCAAACCTATATGTGATCTTTGAGTTGTATTGAATGTAGACCAAGTCATTCAACCTCTTGTGCTCCAACCGATTCCTTTTTTTTTTGTATGAATCTAAAGTAAGAAGAATGGTAAAGTTTTAAATTTGATATGTATTGAAAATGGTAAAGCTATAGCCTATATGATTTAAATACTTACAAACTCAAATGTACTCCAATTGAGCTCGCAACCGGAGGAGGAACAACAAAGACCAACAATCCGCTTTGCAATCTTTTGGAGAGGCAAAGCATGGCCACCATATGCTTTCCACCAATCAACTAAAGCCAAATATGAAAGTCTATGTTAGAAAGGTCAAATGTCATATTGATTATTGAATACACTTAGGATTTAGGACTTACGAGGTTTCTTTATTTTTCGTTGCATGATCGCTAGCTCGTTGTTGAAGCTACCACGGGTCTGCTCATAGTCATCAACTAAGACATCAACACTGATTAGCAAGTCCCTATCACCATGACACATCTTTGCAATCACTAAATTAAATGTCATGTGTAGGTGAGCTGCATGATCTTCATCCTTCTCTAAGATGTCAAAGAACCTAGATGGATTCAAAAACAAAGCAGCCCCATGTAGCTTTTGCTCCATTTGACACTCCCATCGATTGTCAACAATGGCCAACACTTTATTGAGCAATCTTCCCTTGCTTGCAGCTGGGAAAGAATCCTTGATTTTGTTCTTAGCCATATCCATAGCTATGGATAGCTTCGGCATTGCGGGCTTTTCATCATCATCAACAAGCCTCAGGACAATTAGGAGGGGTTGCGATGCTCTTATGCAATCTTCCACTGAATTCCAAAATGGCATAGCAAGGACAATCATTGCTACATTCTTCCCAGCTTCTGTCCTAGACAATTTTGCTCTATTCCAATCGTCACTAACAAAGAGCTTCCTCAAAGCATCTTTATGCCTGTACATGCTCTGCAAAGTGAGAAAAGAGGTGGCAAACCGAGTAGTCGCGGGTCTCACAAGATCCTTACCACCCGTCGCATCCCTCATTGCAGCAAGAAGTCTCACATGCCTATAAATGAAGGTTGTGACACGCTTTGCTTGGGTAATGCACTTCCTGAACTCCTTCATTTTGCCAATATCCTCCAACATAAGATCCAAGCAATGGGCAACACATGGTGTCCAATATAGTCTGGGAAATCTCTCCATAAGAATACTTCTCGCCACCTTGTAGTTAGCCCCATTGTCCGTGACAACTTGCACAACTTTATCCTCACCGATCTCTTGAATTCTCTTCTCAAGTAAACCCGCCAGCAGTACTGCATCATGGGACTCACTAGATGCATCCACACTCTCCAAGAAGAAAGTCCCCTCTGGGCAATTGACAAGGAAATTAATTAAATGACGACCTCTCTTGTCTGTCCATCCATCTGACATCAATGAGCAACCAAAATTCTTCCAAGCCAACTCTTGCTTCTTCCTTATTTCACCAATTTGTAATTTTGTTTTCTCAAGATACGGCACCCTCAACTCATGGTAACTAGGAGGCTTAAAGCCAGATCCATACTGTGCAATAGCCTCAACCATCTCCTCGTAGCTTCTTGAGTTTGCAACATTGAATGGAATGCCATTATCATAGAAAAACTTGGCCACATACATGTTAGTCTTCTCCCTATCTTCCTTTGGTCTCATGCTTCGCTCGATGCTTATTTGAGAAGCCCCCTTCTTGTGTCTTTCCCTCACAACTTCTTCTGGAGTCTTTAAGTACATTTGGGGGACTGTTTTAGCGATCTTTGTAGGTGGCTTGAAAAAGGCCGCAGAAGCCTTTCTTTTAGCAGCCGTCCCAGAGCTTGGAATTGAAGTGTCTCCGGAACTTACTGTTGGAGAAGGATTTGGACGGGAGACCCTAGATGAAGCTACCTCAACCTCAACTTCATCACCACTGGCACCAGTCCTAGCATCCTCTTTCTCATCATCTAAATTAATCTGTGTCTTTCTTGAAGTCTTTCTCACCCACTCTTGCATCTCCCTCATAATGGCAGTTGTCGTTTTAGGGCATTTTTGTACATCCCCATAACCCCCTATAAGATGTTGCTTCAACCTCTTGATCCCCGAGTGCAATTGCTTGCCACAAAGACTACATTCCACCAAGTCTTTGTCCTCAGTTGGCCAAAACCCATATTTCCATCCAGGATCCTTAGACTTCGCCTTCCTCTTCGGATCATTTCTTGGATCATATACATTGGCAGCACCGGTAGCATCGTTGCCTCGGCGGTGGGGACACTTGGTGCTTGATCCGCCATGAATCTGGACATTTAAAGAGCAAAAATTCAGCTGCATTCATCAATAAGCATTTCATTTAAAGGGTATGCATAAGAAGAGCAAACATTTCATCCATTGCATTCATCGAGAAGCATTACATCAATATTCGCAAGCATTCATCAATTATGTTGTACATAACCTATAGCAGCTAACTCCACAACATCAACTAGCTGTCAATTTGATGAAAGACCAGTTTTCATGTTATGCTTTTACAATAACCACCATGTGCTACTAACTATTAGTGATGGAATAATAATGTATACCAAGCATCAGTACATATCATTGGTTCATCTCATTATAAGATGTAATGCCACTTCAATAGGATCAAACAAGCATTCATCGATGAAGATGCACTAAGCAATTAAGCATAATCAATCTAATTGATGCGAGACTAATTGATACCTACAAATCATATGGCAACTACAAATCAATCTAATTGATTTGAGATTGACTGATCTCATCAACCGAAACACTAGAAACACCCATATCATAAGTGGTTGAATGTGATCTCACATCAAGATTCAACAAGGCGACAAAGCAAGCATTCAACAATTTATCAACAAGCATTCATCAATATTCAAGATGCATTCATTAGTCACAAGCATTCACCAAATAGCAGAGGAGGTAATCGGGGAGGAGGAGGAACAAGTGCCAAATTAGAGGGGAGGAGGGACGAGCAGAGGCCCGAAGGAGAGCAGAGGAGAGATCAGGGAGGAGGGAGGAGCAAGCAACGCACCAAGCCACAAAGCAGAGGCCAGAGGGAGGAGGGAGGAGCACAGAGGGACCGGAGGAGGGAGGAGCAGAGGGGGATCTCCAGATCGGGAGGAAGAAGGCAAATCAGGTAGGGGTTCTCAACGGAGCTTCGGAGGTGCGGCGAAGAGGCGATCCGGCGGTGGAGTCGGTTCGGCGGCGGTGGAGGCGGAGGTGCGGAGCTACGGCGTCTGCGCTCCAGGGTTAGCCTTCGCCTCTGCTTCGTTTGTGCTCGAGCTACTCTCGCGGTGCTTTATCTCCTGACCTCAGCGTCACGGCGCCGTCCGGCTCGGCCGCGCGGCGCCGATCGGTCGACTCATCGCTGGGCGCTGGCGGCGCCTAACTCACTCGGTCGAGGCGGCCGGCCCAGGCGTCCAACCCCCACCGGTTGGACGACTAGGCGTCGCCTAATCGACGCCATGACAACTATGGAAATAACCAATGTGTGAATTGTAGAAATACACACTGAACATCATGCTTTATTCTTATATTAGCTACTTTGATTTCACAAACAATTGGCCAGCCTGAAAGTGGCATGCATTTCAAAGGGCTGCAGCCGCTAGAACAGAGAACTGCAAACCTTCCTGTTCTAGTCCAACATTTGCATGCTTGATGACCAACGAAAGGCTATGCTTTTGAAGAAACTCTTGAGAGACTGATCTAGAGGCCTATGTATTACCGATACGCGATACTGGTACGGCGATACGCAATTTTCCAAAAACATGAATCCGGCGAGTATATATGTATTAAAATTTTTAAAATGTAAATAGGCCAATAATTAGGCGATTTGTGACGCCGGGAGCTGGATGTTGTACAAGAGTTCGCACTGCGCGACGAGAAAGGGACTACGAGGGAGAGATAGATTTTTAGGGTTAGGATTGATAGGCTAGAATGGGCTTTTCTTATGTTTGGGCTTTGTGTTATGGGTTTAGAGGTATCGGGGAGGATCGCGGGGTATCGAAGAAGGATCGGGACTTTTTTAATTAATTTTTTATGCTCAATTTCACCGATCCTTGTCGATCCGGGATCGAAGAAGATCGCGAAGGATCGGGGTATCCGGTACCGGTACGGAACCTTCATGAAGGATCGATGATTCATAGCTAGAGGCTAAAAAGGGACGGACATTTCTCGATCATTTCAACCAGACCCAAAGACTTCTGTATCCAAGCCTAAAAACTGATGTGCAATAGCGTAATATGAATAAAACAACAATGTACTGCTTTATGTCTGCAGTTTTGAGCCAAATGAGCTAACTGTCATGCTAAGAAAGCAAACATCTAAATTAATATGTATTCATGGCAAAATAAGATTGCACTAAAATGGAATGCCAATTGGCCACAATCCAAGCAGATTTTACACAATACAAAGTTGCAAGGAATTCCGCTAATTAGTCTATAGGTATAAGCTACGATGTAAAAGCATAACCTGTAAATACAAACACTTCAACAATTTCAGAAGGTCAACATCACATCATTTTGCATTACAAGCAAGGCAAATTACGGAATGAGTATTAACTACCTAGTAATGGCAGGCAGGTGAGTAGTAGGAGCACTAACACCATTTGTAGCTCTGATCCTGATGCATCTTCCCTCATCGTCAAACACCGGCAGACCGAGCTACGTGGTGAAGAAGGCATCGATGTTGCACCAGCTTTTGGTTTGCCATGCCCACCTGCACCGGCTGTGACATGACGTCCCTGAGCTTCACCCTCATCTCTCTTCTTGCAATCAATCACCACTCAACCACAAAAATTATCAAATCCAAGAATGAAGCTAGGTACTGAATCACCGAATCGAGGAGGTAGAAACCACAAAATAGACACCAACCTTGTTGGTGGTGATGATCTACCTAATTGAGGTATGCACGGAGGTTGCATAACTGAGGGGCACATTCGTGGGCAACACAATGGAGAGGATGCCCTTCAGGTGCTCATGGATGGCTGGGCGCAGGACCCAAATTTGGATATGGAACCGCATAGCCGTGTCTTCTCATGGTGACCGTGCGGCCTCTCGATCCTAGCTAAGATCTGGTGGTGCGTCCACTGGTGGCGGATGGCGTCCAAAAAAAGGGTTGAGCGTCAGCGGCGGGTGGATGGCTGCGGGGGTAGATGCAATAGAGAGGAGTAAAAGGGGTGTGTCCGCTCGATCTGCGGTAGTAGTGTCTTTGTGATCACAACATGCTCGAAGTCGCCAAGCCACGACACTACCGGTCTGTGCTTTGCTTGCCTTCGCTGTGCATCGCCCTCTAGCGCTCCACACGTTGCCTCTCCCTCGGTTTTGTGGTCACAGTTGTTCGCACGATTTGGGGGTGCTTACGGTTTTAGGTGAAACCAAGGAGGTGAGGACTATGGATAGGACGGAGGGCGAGCTGCCAGTGGCGCCAAGATCCAGTCACTCACAATGGAGGCGATGGAGGAGGCGCAAATCGGGGAGAGGAGGGGGGTTTGGGGGGCGGCATCTGTGTTTGAGGGGGCAGGAGAATATTGGGGCTTGAGAGCGAGCACGCGATGAAGGAGGTGTTGATCAGGGAGAGGAGGGGGATTTGGGGGGCGGCATCTGTGTTTGAGGGGGCAGGAGAATATTGGGGCTTGAGAGCGAGCACGCGATGAAGGAGGTGTTGATCAGGGAGAGGAAGGGGGTTTGGGGGCGGTGTCGGTGTTAAGTGGGGGGCTAAGGGTCCACCTGTCAGCACATTTTTTAAACAGCAGGAGGGGATGGGGGAGAACGGATGACCACCACCAACTCATTTATAAGTAGTAGAGATTTTGACTAAGCACAAAGTTTATGAGAGATAAATTTGAGGAACCCATAAGAGAATGATTTGCACGCTCTTGCATTAAGTGCTTTGGAATGATTACAAATAATGGTTGTTGTAAGATCGAGGATGCCGACTAGAGGGGGGGGGGGTGTGAATAGGCGGTTTTAAAAATTCTTCTCACTAAATATACGCTCTATTGATCTCTATGTCAAAACCTAAACAATAATCAATGCGGAACCGATAAACTAAGGTTTTGACAAATAAGAGCCTAAATCAACTAGGCTTACTAAGTGCACTAGCTAATTATGTCTCTACTCAAGAATATACAATCCTAAAGACAATCAAGCAATTTAATTCTAGGAATGCAAATTGCAACAATGTAAATAGAGAATTGCAAGCAAACATAAAGAGACACACCAATATTTTATCGTGGTGTTCGGAGACTTGCCGGTCTCCCCTAATCCATGTTGAGGCAAGCCCAAACCACTTTGGACCGGCTCCACGAATTGAGCACCCGCCTCGATTCCACTAGTGGTAGCTCTTTCCCCCTCTGGGTAGGCGAGCTTCAACCTTCACAACTTTGCCGTGCTTTCTGACAATCTCCTTGAGAAGGTCACCGTGCACGACGCCTCCACACGCCGTCTAGGTGTCGGCAAACACAGAGTAACAAGTCAAGCCCTCCAGCTTGATCCTCACCAAGTGCAACACATGCACAAGGGTGATCGAGTGCAACACATGAACAAGGCTTCCCTCAAGTGCAACACATGCACAAGAGGCTCTCAATCCTCTCCTAAATGCAACACATGCAAATAGGGCTCACTCTTAGCTCAAAAACCAAATGGAAGAGAGCAACACATGCACACAACTCCCACAAACCTTCCCCAAGGTCAAGAACACCCAAATAATAAATCCCCAAGGCTCCTTTTATAGCCTCTCCAAAGAAAACTAGCCGTTGGGGGTAAAGCGGGCAAAAGTGACAAACCGGTTCTACCGCCTACTAGGGCAGTGTGCACCGCCTCTAGGCCAACGGTCACTTTCGTGAATTAAAAACACCAAAAACTAGCTGTTGCTACAATACCCCCGGTGCTACCGCCCATCTAGGACCAGTAGCACCGGCCATTTCCACCAAAAAACCATTCTCTGGAGTTTTTACACCGCCTCTGGGCCGCTCGGGGCTACTGCCCATGTAGGGGAGGTGCTACCACTGTCAGAGCCACCAAAATGCTCATAACTTTTTACTCCGAACTCCGATTTAGGTGATTTTTGGTTCTATGCGAAGCTTATCATGAGGGCAACAATATCCACCCATTTTCAAGATTTAAGCAACCAATATTTTTAAATATCACAAAAATAAAGACTCTAATGTAGTCACTCAAGTGCAAAGTCTGATTTTCTCGAAATCCCTCACATGGACTTGATCAAGAGCGTGACTACAAGCTAGAGAGAGTCAATAAGATCAAATATTATGCCATTTCGTGATCAACTCATGATCAAAACAATTTGCAAAATACATTTGCAAATAAACCGAGAACCCATGAGATCAATCCTCTAGCCATGTAAGGATCAACACGTGATCCCGACATTTTGCAAAACACATTTGCAAATGCCAACACATGCTCTAGGATCAAAACCATAACCTCTAGATTATTTGCAAAACACATTTACAAATAGAAAAATCATAAACTTTACTTAGCCTTGTGATGATCAACACATGATCAAATCACAAGCTAAAACACCGATGCATGAGCTCTCACCTTTTGCAACACATGCAAAACTTAGCTCCATCAAAAACCACATAAACCAAATTACATGAACTATCTCCCTTTTGCAACATATGCAAATCCATAGCTCCATGCAAAAACCAAATCGGTTAAGATTCAATAAGAAGCGAGCATGAGCTCTCTTATTTTCAACACATGCAAATATTTAGCTCATGCAAAATCCAAACAAGAGAGTGAGCTAGAGTAAACCGGATTGAGTTCATCAACACATGACGAAGCTCAAGTTAAAATACTTAACCCCTCTTAATAGTACGGCACCTAACTAGCAACCCGGTCTCCCATCTAAGCACCGAGACCGGTAAAAGACTAGGAACATATCCTTAGCCCTAGCTAGTTATACCTTTGCCTCTAGCACATCCATTTGGAGCTTTTATGATTTCCATCTTCTCTTCAAGTCGGGATCTTCGTCTTGTTCATCAACACATGATGAACTCCCCTTGTCTTAGTTTCGGGATCCTCTCTTGATGCTCATCAACACATGATGGCGTCCTTGTCCTGTTCATCCATCTCAACCTTGCACTTAAACTATTTCAAACTTATTGAAAGTGTTAGTCCAAAACGCATGGTTGTCTCAATCATCATTGCACTCCATTAACACATAATGGATGCTCCCAAGATCGTTTGATCTTTTCCTTTGATGATTGACCACAACTCGAAGACAATTGATTGAAAGATTAATTGTGTCTTGAATATACTAATGCAACTAATGCTTCATATACTCGAGAATTTTCGATTGCCCTAGGATCAACAAAGTGAACCATCAACACATGACTAGTTCTTTGTTGATTGAATGGCAACCGAACACAATTTAAATTGTATTTAAATTGTCATGAGTATATATTAACTACACAAGTTTCATATATTCAATTCGATGGAATCTAAAAGTAATGATCCAATTTATATGGAGTGGTGGAAAGGGATCAATACTCTTAAGACCATTAATTATAGAATAAACTCCGTTAGATGTGTGCATGCAAATAATTGAACTTGAATCAATATGCACATATTCAATTTTTGATTGCTTTGGAGTTTATCCTGTATTGCCATGAGTATACTACGACTACACAAGTTAAATATACTCAAGGGGTTGTTTCAAAGTAATGATCCTTGATATAGAAAGATGAATTAGATCAATACTTTGAAACTTCAAGATTTAAGCATGAACTCCCCCTAAATGTGTGCATTCTTGTATATATAGAGTCGGAAACAAAATGCACATCTTAAGGTTAAAACAATGGTGGAGTTCACTCTTTAACTTGAATCCAAAATATGCATTAAGATATCATAAAATGAATACGAGTGCATACCTTGGGTTTTTCATTTTTCAATGAGATGAGACTAATCAAAGATATACTCAATAAAAGAGTTAGTCTCATATTTGAATTTATCAATATGATTATGAATATTATACCCAAAGAATGCAACAAAATATAATAATATGAACTCGAATACATACCTTTGATATTTCCATATTTTTCATCCAAAAGAGACTAATAAGAGTTAAGCTCAACAAAAGAGTTAATCTCATAAAAGATTTGTCATTAATTAACAATTGAGACTAGTCAATATTATGATTATCAAAAGAGTTAGTCTCAATATTAGATTTGTTATTAACATCAAAACCAACTTAATAGAGCTTGAACTTTCAGTTGTGTGGATGGTTATGTAAATGCTTGGCAGAGAAAATGAAATAAATAAGGTCAAACGAGATAAATTAGCATTAAATTTGCATGCACGCCTTATATCTACGAATAAAATTGAAAAGCTAATATGCCTTATAAAAAGGAATGGAGGGAGTAATGTTTAAGAATAATTGCAGATTATGAGGAATTACCTTGTAAAATAGATAATTACTATCCACTATTCCCGTAGTGGGCTGCCTAGCCCACCTAATCAGCGATTAGGCACTGGTTTTCCACCCGACTAGTGCGTAGCACCTTGGTGAACACTGTTACTATCAGATACTCCCTTTATACATTTGACTATACTGCTTTTATATTGTCTTGAATCGTAGGACAATTTGAATATGGTGTTTCAGGTATGGTAATGTTGTGTTGAAATTGTATTACAAGCATGGCTACCTTTTTTTTATCTCTATTCTGATTCCGCATCGTGATAATTTCTAATCAGAATATTTCTTACATTTGTTGTTACTCAATTGCACTTTATCTTTGGACTATACTGTTGAATTGTTGGCATCAAACTGATCGTTGAATTCTTGTTTAGATATGGAAACCACACTGTGTGAGCTGGGTATTGAAACCCGCCAGGCTCTTATTGTTGTTCCACATCGTCAAGCTGTTAAAGTGGCAGGGCACCAATCATCATCGTCATCCAATGATGTGGACCGCAATATAGATGCAGACAATTCAGGTGTTTGGGAATATTTTGGTTATCTGAGAACAGCCCTGTCATTCGTCAATCCGTTGTCCTACTTAAGAGGAAACCCCGCTTCATCAAATCCTGAGCAACTGGCAAATGAAGGCTTGCAGCAGTACAGTATGTTTCCTTATTTCCTTCTAGTCTAGTTAATCTCTTCTGCTGATGTTCCCTTGGTCTTTTTGGACAGAGTGCAACTGTAGACTATACTATCCCTTTTTTCTTATATTTATCAGTCCTTACATTTCTGACTGCAATTATGTTTACATTTCTGCGATACAGGACCGAGCTCTGGTCCCTGGAATCGTCCTCAAATGGAGACAGCTTCTGAACGCCGACATCTTCCCGGTGACGGGAGTCAACAAGCAGCTAGTGATAGCTCCGGGAGCACCTTGAGGCGGCGGCCTCGACAATTCGGTGGTAATATTCACACTTTGAGGAACGATGATCAAGGTCCATCTGATGATAGAAATGTTTTCTGGAATGGGAATTCTACAGAGTTTGGAGGCGATGACAATAAATAGTGGGACGGCAGCACCGCATCAGTCAAGTTAGAGATACCTGAACTGTGTCACGATTTATAAGGAAATAAATATGTTCGGAACAATCTGAGATGCTAAATTGAGTGGTGAAAGCAAATCAGCTGCTAGCACACATTTGATGGTGGTATGTTTATACATAATACATATGATATGTTATTTGACTGTACAGTTTGCTCTTAGGACTAACTGTTTGGTTTCTTTGGTTCCTTTCTGGGTACCACATCAGCGCTGGGAACCATAGTCATGCATCTTCCAAACTGGGTTGACTTACAAAAAGAATTGCGTACTCTTATCTTGGCTATATGTTTCTAGGTGCCCATCCTGACAACCACATTTCGCCTATGGTCACTACTACACGAATATACATCACAATCGATTCTTTTTTACCATCATAGTCGGTTCTGGTGGCGACACAAAGTCATGAGACAGAGATGAGGTGACGCTATTACAATCGGTTCTTGCCCGATAGAGATAAATGCGTCATCTCTATCAGTTCCTTACAAGAAGCGATAGAGATGACCCCTCGTCTCTATCGCTTCTTGTAAGGAACCGATAGAGATAAGGGGTTCATCTCTATCGCTTCTTCTAAAGAACCGATAGAGATGATACTCTCATCTCTATCGCTTCATCTAAAGAACCGATAGCTCTATCGCTTCTTCTAAAGAACCGATAGAGATGAGGGGCTCATCTCTATCTCTTTTTAAAGAACCGATAGAGATGACACTATTACAGGAATATACATCATAATCGGTTCTTTTTCGTCATCACAATCAATTTTGATTAGGTGAGACAACTATATTTCTTATGGGCAATAGAAATAGAAGACAAGGAAGACAACTAATTCATTCTTACCAACATTTGAAGACCCAAATGGTACTAACTACTATTTTTAGCAAGCATTTAGGCCGTAGGATTGCACTATACTTCTGAATACAACAAAGTTGTGTATTTCAAGTTTTTGTATTTATAAACAGATTGATTATGCAACAATAGTATAATTCAAGAACAACACAACACAATGACTGAGTGTGCTATAGCAAATTACTTTAGTGAAGTTGAGATTACAAATCCTCTACTCTTAGGATTCAAGATATAGGATAGTTAAAATCAGCAGCAAGCTCATCTTGGAGCACAAAGTGATATCAATTGGAACTGCTCAAGGCTCGAGAACCATCTTTAATTCAATTGGAACTTAAGGGCAGTAAGCCAGTAAGTTCAGGGTCACATGTTACTTAACCTATATTCGTAAGTGATAGTAAGTCCCTACATTTATTTCTTATGCTCTTTTTCCATGGAAGAAGTACACAAGCAAAAGACAAATACTGACATACCTCCTTATTACAGGATGGACTATCAGTAAGAAATAGACTAGGGTTATCATGTCATTTTTGCTACTGGTTCAGCTACACCATTGCAGAGAATACCCATATAGAGCTCAGATGATTGGTGACCAAACACATTTAACGATATCTAGCTGATAGTATAATAATGTCTGCTCTTTTCAATTCTAATACCTAGACTACCTAGAACAAGGATAAGCAAATGCAAATGTTGTCTTTGTTTTGGTTAGAACAACCAATGCAGTATGCAAACCAAAGCTGGAACAAGGGAGAACCTGACAGGCAACGTGGAGTGGAGGAGTTTTGGTTAGAACAACCTAACCGACTAAAATAACATCAGTGCAATCGGTTTTCATTACTTAAAATCTTGGTTGACACAAACTAATAACACCTTTGGCTCTATTTTATCCAATCTTGAATTTATTTCCTTTAGCTGAAAAAATCGAAGGCGGAGAAAGGATAATCAGAATGTGTCAGCATGACTAACTTTTAACTTTAGGGCATGGTAAGAGCTAAATCCTCCAATTTACTACTAATGCAACTACCAAGATAAAAGAAATTGATAGCAATGGGGATATCACCGTGATAAAGGAGTAAAATAGTTGCCTAGTTGGTACCAAACTAAAGTATATAGTTAAAATGCTAAATGGGTGAAATAGAAGAGGTTGAGCATGAGAAATGGAAAGCAACCCCTAAAGAGAACATCCAAGCATATAACTTGCATCCATAGGAATCAGGAAAATCTCCCTCAAGGGATTTGAAATAGATATCCATGACATTGTGCAATTGTACAAATAACCTATTTACTACACAAAATCATTAGGATGATAAATTAGCATCTGCATACTAAGTTTTAACTTCATCTAGTGAGGCCAGCTCCTGTTGGTCTTCTCATTTCCTAATTCACATCCATGCTGCCTATGTATTTCAGGTGTAGGTTTATGCATATCCAACATACTGCAACTCATGATTTTCTGAGTGACCCTAAATTCCTAACCATCCTAGTTGCTTAGTTAAGGGCTGTGAATCACTGGATGAGCAGGCAGTTCAAGAAAGGCATTTCATAAAAAAAGAAGCCACACAACATGGTGAGTACAAAATACAATAGAGGGAATAAAAGGAGGAGAACCAGGCAAGGAGCATCTTTGAGATGTTTCCAAGCTCCCTTGAGATGTTTCGAAACTCCCAGACAAAGGGCATCACTTGAACTGATATCACAAATTTCTCCTGAAGGAAACCATGAAAAGAAAGAGCAACCTTGATCCTGTATTTGTTCTTGATTCATTCTTCCATGAAGATGCCAACACCCGATCTGAAGCCAAAATAAAATGCATTATTCAATTGACACGAAATCGTTTTACATTTCTCATTGACCTCGAGAAAATAAAGTGTTCTAATAGGCATGCATTTGGCTGAACAGACCACAGGAGAAAAATGTCAAATTGAATCAATCCATGCTTACAAAGCAGCAATCCATTTTTCTTTTTACTGACAACCTACCAAACTATAACTTCGATAACTGAACTAATCAAGTAACGTACCAAAATAGATTGTTGGAAGTGATCAACACCAAGAGTCTGCATACCATTATTGAAATAAGGCTATGTAAAAGAGCATGACCACGAAATATACACATCTATCTCTTCAATGTGATCGATTTTGTGCAATCTGCAAGCTATAAGCTAGCATCATTTGAATTGAAGATCCTATGTATATAGCTGGTCAAAGTAATCATCTGGCATGTAACGAGTACAAGCAGACATAAAAAAACCTGACCAAAATCTCACGTAGATGTAGCATAGCAAAAGACATAACTGACACACAATCTTGATGAGTAGAAATATACTCATGGTTGGTACCTGAGGGAGTAGGTGCTGTCGGGAGCGCTGTGACTGCAGACGCGACAAGAACAGACTAGCGACGGAGAGCGTGATGGCAGCGCTGTGGAAAATAAGAGGCAAGTCCTTGGCGTCCCCATTCCTTCGGAGGCGCGCTAGGCGATGGGGACCGCAGCGGAAATCACGGCGAGATTGAGGAAGGAGAACCGACGGAACAAGCGATTGAGGGGAGCCTCCTCACCGACGCGAGCAGCACCCCGCCATCGTCCTCCTCTTGTTCCTCCACCCCTTGTTCCGCTCCGGTGTGCCGCACATCCCCGCCCCCATGCGACGATGGGGAGGAAGAGGAGGTGTCAGCCTGCAGCGTCCGCGTTGAGGGCACCGCGAAATTGCGGCGGAGCCGCGAAGGCCGGAGCGGAGGGGCGGGCGACCGGTGGGGGCTGCTAGTCGCAGAGACCGAGGACGCCATGGGGATGAGGCGTTGGGAAGTGCTAGGGTTGGAGAGCGGCTCGGGCAGGGAAGCAGTGAAGTGTGAGCGAGGTAGACACCGTTCGGCAAGCAGCGCGTTAAATCTACCCGAGTAAGGCATTGCAGTCGGTTCGAGAACAAAACCGACTGAGGTAAAAATGGCAATGCAATCGGTTCAACACTAGAACCGACATAAATAAAGATCAACATAGTCGGTTCAAAATAAAAACCGACAGAAATAAAAAAATAGCAATACAGTCGGTTCCAAATAAAAACCGATAGTAATAGAAACAAAATCACAATCGGTTTATATTAAAAACCGATACAGATGAAAGTAATATCACTATCAGTTTATATTAAAAACCGACACAGATGCAAGTAATATCACTATCAGTTTATATTAAAAGCCGACACAGATGAAAACCATATTACTATCGGTTTATATTAAAAACAGACACAGATAAGCTACACATATTACTATCGGTTTATATCAAAAACCGACACAAATGACGATAGTATCACTATCGGTTTATATTAAAAACCGACACAGATGAACATAATATCACTATCAGTTTATACTAAAAACCGACACAGATGAACGTAGTACCACTATCGGTTTAAATTAAAAACCGACACAGATGAACGTAGTACCACTATTGGTTTATATTAAAAACTAACACAGATGAATGTAGTATCACTATCGGTTTATATTAAAAACCGACACAGATAGGCATAGTATCACTATCAGTTACTACTACAAACCGACACAGATTAAAAATTATCACTATCGGTTTCTTTTAAAAACCGGCACTAATATGATTCATTGCTATCGGTTTTCCGCTTAAACCGATACAAATATATCAGAGCACCAAAATTAACTATGAACTGAGAAGAGGAGTAAGAACTCCTAGTGACAAATTGAGTACTAGGCTGTGAAGAACTTGTGGTCTATTAGTTGTCATTTAACATGGTGTCTTGCTTGTTGGTGGGAAAAGACAGTTGTTTTCTTGTTGTAATTACTGACTTGGCACATGCACAATTTCTAGCCTGGAAAAAGCATGCAAGAGTAGAAAAGTCAAAAATTTCTCAAGCTAGGGCTTCAAATTTACCCTCTTAACACCCAACCAGAATATATGTTGTTTTTCAGGTGGTGTCGGTTTTCTTAGCCTCTGGAATAACAATAGAGGAGAGTTCTGCCCGAGGGTATAAATAACCTAGCGAGGCACATCACAATCGGTTCTCACTTAAGAAATGATAATGATGTGCGCGTGCACATCAATATCGGTTCTTATAAGAGAAACGATAGTGATGTACATACGCACATCACTATCGGTTCTCTCATGAGAACCGATAGTAATGTGACATGCACATCACTATCGGTTCTTATGAGAGAAGCGATAGTGATGAACACACACATCACTATCGGTTCTCTCATGAGAAGCACATCACTATCGGTTCTTATGAGAGAAGCGATAGTGATGAACACACAAAGAACCGATAGTGATGTGCATGTCCACATCACTATTGTTTTTTATGAGAGAACCGATAGTGATGTGCATGACACATCTCAATCGGTTTTAATGTTAGAACCGATTGTGATGTGCCCAGTGCTACATCACAATCGCTTCTAACATTAGAACCGATAGAGATTATTATTAAAACCCCTCCTAAGTCATTTATCACAATCGTTTTTGCCTGAAAACTTAAGAACCGACCTAGATGAAGCGATAGTAATGTACCATTCTGTAGTAGTGGGTAATGCTAGTGTTATGCAGGGTTTCGAAACCCGTTTTTAGAGTTTCCTGGACCTTGGATGAGCGCCGGTAACCTGTCTAATCTGGGCGAAATTTCATTTTTACCTTATTTTTCTTTGAAACTTTCACCTATTTTTCATTTCCAATAAGAGTTAATAGCAAGTAGAGTTGAAAACGACAGAGAACATAACGTGCGATTCTCCCTCGGCCATCAAGAGCGACCTACTATTGATGTAACAAAAAAAAAAATCCCCAAATCCCACGCCTTGTTCTGGCTCCCTCGCCACTAGGGATGGCAACAGGCATTGTCCCATGGTCCCATCCCATGAAACTACCAGGGTCTCGTCTATGGATGGCAAGGAAGCTCTGTTCCCCAACTATCATAGGGATATGGGGAGATTTTATCCCGGCTACCTTATATAGGGACGCCCTTCTCCCGCTATAGCTCCATATATACTCCATATACATCTATACCCCTTTATAATGCACGTAAACATTCTTTTATACGTCCACCCTAAATAGTGCATCCAATTAGAGATGGCCCAACATTCGTGCACCTAGCGAAACATCCCCAGAAACTTGCCTCATCAAAATTAACCTCTCAGATCTTTCCTCAGCTTTACTCACCCACATCCGATGGCCATTGTTTAGTGTGTCTAATCATCCCTGTGGCCCACAACAGACCTTCCCCAACCTCCAGCATCATCAAGGAAAAGGAAACAAACGTCCTGGAATCAAGGAAAAGGAAACAAATGTCTTGGAAAAGGAAAAGACTATACATTATGTGCTGGGAAAAGGAAACCGGAAGACGGGGCAACGCGGTATTATTTTTTCCGAATCAGGCTCTCGCGGCGATGAATTTGCGATTGTAGCCTTGAGCCGAAAAAATTCAACGGAGAGGTGCTGGAATTTTTTTCGCACGTCCAAAATTATCCAGCGGACGGTGGGTAATTTCAGGCACGAAAAAAAACCAAGTTCTGCTCGGCCACTGGATAATTTCGGGCATGGGAAAAAAATTACAATGCTTCTCGTTCGCGAAAAAAAATTCTAACATCTCTCCGCTGATTTTTTCTGTCTCGAGACTACAATCGCAAATTCATCGCCCGAGAGCCTGATTCAGAAAAAATTATAATGACGATACTAATATAGTAAAAATTCGAGCACAGGCACTTTGGTAAATATATCGCGCCATCGCTCATTGAATTTTTCCGGCTCGAGGCTACAATCGCAAATTCATCGCTGCGAGAGTCTGATTCGGAAAAAATTATAACGATGATGCCAATATAGTAAAAAAATCCCAAAAATAAAAAAACAATCAAGCGGTGCCCATCCGCTTGATAATTTTGGCAAAAAAAAGAAAAGCTCGGTGGCCCCTGAAAAATTCAAGCGTGGGAGAAAAAATAAAAAAAATTCAAGCGGTGCCTATCCACTGAATAATTCTGAAAAAATATGGAAAAATAAACTGCGCTTGTCGACCGCTGGATCCTTAGAGAAAAAAAGATAAAAATTAAACAGCTCTCGCCGGCTGTTGGTTCCGCGAGAAAAAATTAAAAAAAATTAAGCAGCACTCACAGACCGCTAATTCCGTCAATAAAAATTCAAGTATGGTTTCCTTGCATGCGGATCCTCCATGTTTATTTTCTTTTGATTCGCTCTCCTTCCAAATATGTAGTACGTACAATTTTGGCCAGGACAGTAAAAAATTCAAGTATGGTTTCCTTACATGCGGATCCTCCCTGTTTATTTCCTTGTTTGATCCGCTCTCCTTTCAAATATATAGTATGTACAATATGATCACAAGATAAAGTTGCTGCAGGCGCTTAAAAAGGCACTTGTACCTTCACATCCTTAATTCCTTGTGTGATCTCATATGCAACAGAATCCTCTAAAAAAACACAAACTGAATCAATGCCTTCCTTTCCCGTGTTCCTTGCGCAGGTCCCGGGAATTCCTAACTAAAGAACGCCCAAACGCCGGGACGGAGGTGCCATACCTCCAACCGTTCGGCGAGGCTGCGAGGCTTTTACGTGCGGCGACGGCGGCCGACGACGGCGGCGTACATGCAAACGCAGGCGTGCGGCGACGGTAACTGGCGATGTCAGCGTACATACATACGCACGCGTGCAGCGACCGACGATGTCGGCTCTTTCATGCCTGGACAAAGGTACATACAGAACTGTCTAAGTCCAACTTGGCCTCGAGTGCTTACTAGCTCATGAACTGATTGCTTTAATGCAGGGGTGCGCATGCTCTCAAGTGATGAAACCATGTATTTCAGGGATCTCATATGCCACTACCTAGATTTACAGTTCTGCGTATGTTTTGATATTTTTGCATTTATCGCAGCCACTTTGTGATTACCGACGGTACCATAAGTTTCGTGTCAAGATTGAAGATGAGAAGCTTGCAAAATTATTTGACGCTTGGCCTGAGACTGGAATTGCGTTGTCTGAGCCGAATGGTAAGCTTTGCTTAATAAATTGTTTGACGCTTTATTATGTTACTATATATGTGTGCAAAAGATATAATGTCTATATTTGTAGATTATGCTGCCTTTTCATCACGGAGGACGATTCAGTATGTTATCGTTCGATATGAAGGACAGGGTTATCTCTGTTATTGATCCAACACCTCTACCCGGATGTGTTCCAACGGATAAACCATCCAGTTACTATCTTGATAGAATACAAAAAAATGGTATAATATTCGATCGTGCTATGAGGATAGTAAATCCCTCATGGAACGACGATATCTATGATTAGCGTATTGTAGTTCCAAAGTCTGTTCCAAAAACAATAGACTGGTAAGTTATTTACACATGATTAGTAAATAGTTAAATTTTTGTGTACTTACATGTAGCAATTAAATGTTGTGCAGGAACTTGACAGGTTATTTGGTTATGAACTTCATGCATATCTAGAATGGTCAACAGTTTAATGCACAAATCTGCATGGTCGGTACTCTCTATTTTATTAATCACTTTTTATAAGGTTGTAAAGTAGGTCTATACTGATGATACTCTACAATGTACTTACAGGGTTCACCTATCCTTAGGAAGTGTTTCTTAATTGAAATACTAAAATATAAGTGGAATGAGTGCGCAGAAAACATCCCTCAAGACATAAGAACAAGTCTTAAGAGCATACGGGAAACGTTTAGCGAAAAATATTATTGAGTGTTATATCTTCATTTTTGTACTCGCATACGGGCACTGTGATTATTTATTATTAAGTGTTATATTCATACTTATCTTCTCATTTAATTGATAAGCGGGTGTATTGCCGTCGTAGCGTTAGCACGGGCACTATACTAGTGTAGATTAGTATATCTATGTCTAAAATATAGGTATTTAGCCTCAAAGCCTCATATTTTTTTTAATAATCTATAGTATATTGCTCATTTGGTATTGCTCTACTATCTTATGCAATATAAAAATATAATTGTAACACCCCAATTTTTATGTCTTTTTAAAAGTTTTCAAAACAAAAATACCCATTTGGATTTTTCTCTAATTAATTAAAGCTTAATTGGAACTTTCCTACAATAAAAAAATTTAAGTTTAATAATCTAAACATCAATTTTCTGTATTTACTTGGAATTTTTGGAGTTCGTTTGATATTTATTTGGATTTCTTTGAATTTACATTCTTTTCTTAAATTCGGAAATCCTTTCTTTTTCTTAAAATTTTCGTGGGCTAAAATCTTAGCCTGCCCATCTCTTTCTTCCTTTTTGGCCTTGTCTTCCACTTGGGTCATGGCTCACTTCTTTTCCTCGATCGGCCCACCTATCTCCCTCTTTCCCCATTGCTCGACCCAACTATGCGTTGGCCCGATCCATGCATGCGTTGGCCCATCCAACCGAAACCCTAACCCTAACCGCCACGCCACAATAGTAGTGCTGCCATCATTGTTTTTGGTGTCCATACCTGACAAGCCTCCCGAGGCTATTTAAAGCCCCGGGGAAGATCACATCTTGTGCCCCTCGCTCTAGCACCCTCAATGCCCTAGTCCCCTTCGTCGGAGACATCGCCATAGTGGAGAATGTGCTCGTAAGAGTAGTGGAAGGCTGCCGCCGTTGTAAGATCGAGGATGCCGACTAGAGGGGGGGTGAATAGGCGGCTTTTAAAATTTACTCTACGAAATTCTATAAATCAATCCACCCCTAATTACCCTTATGCCAAAACCTTAACAATAATTAATGCGGAAGCGATAAACTAAGGTTTTGACAATTAAAGCCTAAATCAACTAGGCTCACTATGTGCACTAACTAATTATATTTCTAACAATAATTGCAATTCTAAAGACAAGCAATCAATTTAATTTTATAAATATAAATTTCGTGAATATAAATAATTAATACAATGCAAGCAGAATAGACACAATACTTTTTACCGTAGTGTTCGAAGACTTGCCGGTCTCCCCTAATCTACTTTGAGGTTAGATCAAACGAATTGGACCGGCTCCACGAATTGAGTACCCACATCGAATCCACTAGTGGTTGCTCTTTCTCCCCTCCGGGTAGGTAAGCACCAACCTTCACAAATTTGTCGAGGCTTCTCACAACCTTCGTCGAGAAGCTCACTGCACACGACGCTGCTACGCCGTCTAGGTGTCGGCAAACACCAAGAGTAACAAGCCAAACCCTTCCGTTTGAACGTCACCTAGTGCAACACATGCACTCTGATGACCTCCTAAGTGCAACACATGCACTACGATCCTCCTCAAGTGCAACATATGCACAAGAGGCTCTCAATCCACTTCCTAATTGCATCACATGTAATTATGGCTTACTCTTAGCTCAAAAACCAATTGAAAGAGTGCAACACATGCAACCAACACCCACAAACTCTCCCCAAAGTCAGCAACAACCAGCAAATGTTGCCTCCTTTTATAGCCTCACAAAGAAAACTAGCCATTGGGGGGGTAAAATGGGCATTAAATGCACTGAAACTAGCCGTTGCTACAGTACCCCAGCACTACCGCCCATGTAGGATTGGCACTACCGGCCTTTAAACTCAAAAACACCTTCTCTGGCAAATAACTACCGTAAAATTCAGCGGCACTACCGCCCATGTAGGGGTGGCACTACCACATTTGCTGCAGAAAAAATGTTATAATTTTTTACTCTGAACTCCGATTTAGGTGATCTTGGGCTCTATGCAAAGCTTATTAAGAGGGCTACAATCTCCACCCATTTTCAAGATTTAAGCAACCATAGATATTTTAAATATCACCAAAAACTCCAATGTAGCTACTCAAATCTAAAATCTAATTTTCTCGAAATCCTTCACATAGACTTGATCAAGAGCGTGACTTCAAGCTAGCAAGGGTCAATAAGATCAAATATTGAGACATGTGATGATCAACTCATGATCAAAGCAATTTTGCATAACACATTTGCAAATTCTAATCACATCCTCCAATATCAAATGCATGAACACCAATATTTTGCAAAACACATTTGCAAATATAAATCTTGCAAACAAGAGCAATCAAGATCATATCTTTGAGCCATGTGATGATCAACATACCAATTTGCAAACTTTATTCACATGCTCCAAGATAAGATTCAATTAAACCATATTTTGCAAAAACTCATTTTGCAAACGTAAAGTATAAACCTATCTTAGCCTTTGTGATGATCAACACATAATCAAGTCACAAGCTAAGACTCCAATGCATTAGCTCTTTATTTGCAACACATGCAAATATCAAGCTCCATACAAATAACCACTTAAACTAACTTGCATAAGCTATCTCCCTTTTGCAACACATGTAAATCCATAGCTCTATGCAAAAACCAAATCAAGATTCAATAAGAAGCAAGCATGAGCTTCCTTATTTGCAACATATGCAAATACTTAGCTCATGCAAGAACCAACCAAGAGAGTGAGCTAGAGTGAATCGTATTGAGTTCGTCAACACATGATGAAGCTCAAGCTATAAGACTCGACCCCTCTTAATAGTACGGCAACCTATACTAGCAACCCGGTCTCCCATCCAAACACCGAGACCGGTAAAAGACTAGGAACACATCCTTAGCCCTAGCTAGTTTTACCTTTGCCTCTCGCAACCACTTGGAGCTTTCATGATGACCGATCATCTTCTCTCCAAGTCAGGATCTTCATCTTGTTCATTAGCACATGATGAACTCCCTTTGTCTTAGTTTCGGGATCCTCTCTTGATGCTCATCAACACATGATGACGTACTTGTCCCGTTTATCCATCTCAACCTTGGACTTAACCTATTTCAAACTCATTGAAAGTGTTAGTCCAAACACATGGTTGTCTCAATCATCAATGAACTCCATTAACACATATGCCCCCAAGATCGATTGAGCACAGCCCAAAAACAATCGATTGAAAGATTAATTGTGCCTTGAGTATACTAATGCAACTAATGCTTCATATACACAAGAACTTTCGATTGCCCTAGGATGAACAAAGTGAACCATCAACACATGACTAGTTCTTTGTTGATTGAATGGCAACCGAACACAATTTAAATTATATTTAAATTATCATGAGTATATATTAACTACACAAGTTTCATATACTCAATTCGATGGAATCTAAAAATAATAATCCAATTTATATGGAGTGGTGGAAAGGGATCAATACTCTTAAGACCATTAATTATAGAATAAACCATTGCATATATGTGCATATAAATAATTGAACTTGGAATCAATATGCACATAATCAATTGGAGATTGCTTTGGAGTTTATCATATATTGCCATGAGTGTACTACAACTACACAAGTTAAATATACTCAAAAGAATTGTTTCAAAGTAATGATCCTTGATATAGAAAGATGAATTAGATCAATACTACTGAAACATCGAGGTAAAGCATGAACTCCCCCTAAATATGTGTATTCATGTATATATATAGTCGGAAACAAAATGCACATCTTAAGGTTAAAACAATGGTGGAGTTCACCCTTTATCTTGAATCCAAGAAATGTATCTAGAAATAATAATAAAGTTGCATTGGATACATATCTTTTGGATTTCTATTTTTCTTTTTCATGAGACTATTCAAAAATATACTCAATAAACACGTTAGTCTCACATTTAGATTTATCAATAAAATCATAACATATTTGACATCAAGGAATGCAACAAAATATGACAATATGAACTCGAATGCATACCTTTGATATTTCCATCTTTTTCATCCAAAAGAGACTAATAAGAGTTAAGGTCAACAAAAGAGTTAGTCTCATACTGATTTGTCACTAATTAACAATTGAGACTAATAAATATTATGATTATCAAAAGAGTTAGTCTCAATATTAGATTTTTCATTAACACCAAAACCAACTTAATGGAGCTTGAACTTTCAGCCGCCATTGAAGCCCTTCCAAAGCTTTGCACTACCATCGACCTCAGGTAAGCCTTTGTCCCCATTGTTTTCATCACCAGCTTCATCTCGTTGGCCATGTCCAGATCCACCGTCGTTCGGCCATGATACATAGCTGCATCGCTGTCGCCTCGTCTTCCTCCCGCCGACCGAACCATCGCCGCTTTCCCTCGCTGAACCTTCATCTCTGACAACCTTTGGGCCACGTGCACTACCACACGAAGTCTCCCATCTTCCACGTTCCCAGATCTGCAATGCTGAGCCCCAAAACTGTGTCGTTGCGTCGCTATCACCGAAGCCCGAGCCGCTCTGTGCTGACATCATTCGCTACATCTGCTCCGTATCACCTGCCACGTCAGCATAATCCACCAATGTGTCGCTTAGTAAGCAACCCACGTGGACAAATCCAAACCCTAACTATATGACATGTGGGCCCCACTTGTCATACACCTAAGCCTATGCACTGAGTCCATTATGGACTAGGTTCAGTTCGTTGACATTGTCCATAGACCTAGGCCCACCATTCAGCCTCTAAGCCTTTTTCCTGAATTTTCTTTCAATATTTTTGAAAAATTCCAAAGATCCGTAGGACGCACTTGTTAGGCACTCATATTCTCTCTCCCTTTTTATTTCTTGATTTTGTCTTTTGTCCAAACTTTCGGAGGCATGTTCTTCTTTATACGAGCTCTAATTGAACCCATTTAAGTTTATAAATTCATCTAAAATCAAGGTCTTCATTCTAGTGCTATTTTTATTTTATTTGGAGCTTTTTTTGTTTTTTATTTTTATTTCTTGCTATCTTTTCCGGTAAACGTTGATCCCTAGGGAGCAAACGAAGGATTCGAAGAGCAAGATTCAGTAGCAATAACTAATATACGAGCAAGGCAAGTCGTAATCTTGATTATGTTGATCATATGTTTGCAAAAATATTTTGTTTCATATCAAATTGCATGTTACTTCTATATGAATGTTATTTGTTGGGAGTAACTAAATGCCTACTTGTCGTTATGCCACATCCATTTTCAGCCTAGGCTGGGTCATTAATAGTTGGATATAATTGTAGTACCAACATTAGGTTTCCGTAGCTATGCCTATACATGCTTAGTTGTATGATGGGCTCATATCATATGATGAATTATGATAATTTTGATTAATGAGATATGGAATCGTGACGGGTAGCCACTGTTATAAAGTCTTTTGTGCCATGATAGGTTATACCATTAGTCTTGGTTAAACAAACTAGTTTTATACTTGGCCAGTGATCATCCTTTGGAGGGTGAAGTTTTGCATGAGAGCTTCGTTAAGTGGTTGTCTTGCCTGGGTTGATTAAGGACAATCTTTTGTGCCATTGAATAGGGCCTAAATGTGCAACTACGTGTCCAGTATGGGATGGATCTAGCATAATAAACTATCATATACTTGTGCTGCTCTGTGTGGTTGAATTGGAGGGTCACTCTAATGGGTTGTGCGGGTGGAGGGTTACTCCGACTCAATGAGACACTAGGTGTACAGTGCTAATTCACGGGTTATGCAATCTCTTCTAACAACGGTGGGCCCCTCATTAAAAAAAACTTAGAATCGGATTGTAACATCCCGAAAAATAAATTAATATAAAAATAAATATTTTAAATTTGAAAATATTTATTTATGAGTTTTATTGGATTTATTGGTTCTTATTTGAATTTTCTTGGATTTTTGTATTGTATGGAAATCCAACAAATAGAATTAGTAAAAGGGAAATGGTAAAAAGGTAAAATGGTAAGAAGATAAAAGGTAAAAGTAAAATATTGAAAATTTTATATATTTAAAATCATTTTAGCTGGTACATGAATTTTTAATGCATAGCATAGTGAATAAAAAGTTGAAAAGACATCCTTTTGACCTCCAAATAGTGCAAGGACAGATTTATTATAAAATTTTCGAAAATCATCTACACCTGGAAAATTTACCATGATTCCCAAAATACAGTATTTACCTCTGGTAAAATTTGTAGAAATTTATCATGTCATCCAAGCCGTTTAAAAATTCAAAAACTGAGGCATTGGAAATCTGTAAATCAGCATGTCAGAATTTATATAAAATAAATATACAATATTTTAACTTAAAATTTTTATGGGAGAATAAATATGTTAAATATAACTCTTCTAAAAAGTTTTAAAAATAATTAAAACTATTTGAGCCTTTAATTAGATCAAAACCCGAAATGGAAATTCTGGATAGTAAACAGTGTCAGAATTTTTATAAATCAACCGTAGGGTAATTAAGTCTTAAATTTTTACTGGAGGATATAAACTCACAGTAGACAATGATTAAAAAGTTTCGCAAATTTTCAAAGTGAGTTGATAGTCAAATCACTGCAAGTAGTAGCTGTCCGAACAGATCTTATCGCCTCATCTCGTCTTATTTCGCTGTCGTGTGGGCCCCAGTCGCAGTGACCGTGAGAACTCACTGGAAGCACCCCCCACTGGCCGCTGGCCCCGGACCCGCTGTCGTAGGCTTCATCTCCCTCTCCTCTTTTCCTCTCTCCCGACCGAGACGCCGAAGCTCTCTCCCGATGCTTCACGCGGTCGCGCACTCCCCTCGCTGAATCGTCGCGTCAGTGGCGCCGGCCTCCGCTCAATCGTTGCCACGAACGTCCTCGCTTCACTGCCGCCATGCCCTGCTCTTCTATTCCTTCGTGCCAAGCCCCTCCGCACCGGCTAATGCTCGCGTCACTCTGATCGCCAAGCACATAATCGAACCCAATTTCGTGTGCACGTGCGAGCACTGGCAAGACTCATGTAAACCGGCTCCGAATACTTGTGTAGCTTCGCAATAGTCGTTCTCTCCTTAGCCATTCGCCAACTTGAGCTCAAGGACCCAAAACACCATTCTTCCTCGCCATGGCCGTAGAAACCCGAAAAAAAGGAGAGAGAGCAATCCGCCCCAATTAGTGAACCATTTTTCAATTCCTCAGGCTTGAAGCACCATTGGGATGCCCTGATTACTCCTCGCCTGTCAATCGCAACTCCGGTTAGTTGAATCACCGCCGTCGCACGCACCCTTCTTCCCCGATCCAGGCGCACGTCGGCAGCCCGCTCCAGTCACCCTCCGGATCAACCAAACGGTAAAATAGAACCCCTAACACTCCCTTGTGGTCACATTGTTGCCCATTCGAACTGAAACGCTGTTCTTCTTCTTCTCCGGCGAGTCTACACCATTTACGCCACCTCTCGCTGGTGTTGGCCCTCTCCGGTGACTGCCGGCCGACGCCAAGGCCTCCTCTAGCTGCGCCTCATCTCCTTGGAGTTCATTCCACCGACGGAGCCCCTTTCCCGGCCACCCCTCGCTGCCGACAGCCACCGCGCCGACCTCCCCTGCCCGGTCTCGTTGACAGGTAGGTCCCACCGATCAGTCTAATGAGGCAGCCCAGTTCAAACCCAAAAAGGCGCTTTCCAAATGCGTATATGTAATTACATTTTCCAAGAATTCTTTAAATCGGTCCAAAATGCAAACAATCATATCTTGCGCATTTCAACTCCGATTTAAGTGAAATAAATTTCTAAAATCATATAAAATCTTGTAGTTCCATAATATGCAAAAACATTCTAAAAAACTGTACTGGGTTAAGTTGGAATTCAAATTTAAATAAAGGGCTCAATGTATTCTACATATTAAAATGTTGTAGATAAAATTAGAATGTCATGAAAACAATTTTATTGGAATCTTTATACATCCAGGAACTCAAATATATAAAAATATTTATATTTTACCTTTGTTTAAATCATTTCCCATTAAAGGTTATTCTCAATAGAATAAATAATCAAGAATGGATAACTTGTATGAAAGAAAACTAAAATAAATAAAATTGATTTATAAACACTTGAATGACAGTAGGATACCTTATTATGCTAAAATAATTAAGGTATGAACTTGCTTTAGATATGTGATATGAATAATAGATGGTTTAAATGGAAAATGTATATATAAGTAACTAATATATAAATGAAGTTCATAAATAAGTAAAAAGGTAAGAGAAAAGCTCTTTAGTACTATGTTATCTGTTACAACAAAAATAACCATAGCGAATTGTAGTCCGTACTTAAATTCTTAAGTAATATATATCTCCATATTATATATATATATATATTTAAAGAGTTGAGTATAATCAACCAGGTGTGAAGAGAATGTCTTAAGTAAATCCTAATGCATGAATAATTAGTTCCTGAATGCCTTACATGATCAGATCTTGTAGTATAGCAAGAATCAATATCATAAGGTCGTAAATTAACATTTAACCTAATAATCGAAGTTTCAATACTTGTAAAGTTCAAATAGTTATAACATTCACAAATAAACATAAAATTTGACAAAACTAAGTCCTAGGATCTTAAGAAGTAATATCCTTTCTAACTATGCATAAGTACTTCGTGTTTATATGAGTTTGAACTACATCCATATTAGGCCCTAGTGATCATTTGTATGGAAAACATCTCGGATAAAAGCCAAATATCACGGAAATAGATTTAAAACACTCTTAGTGTCATCCCCTGCTGATGTCTGAAAAATGGATCAATAATCTTATAAGGTGCAACTGCAAACTGTGAACGAAATCCGACTCGCTATAACGTTAACTTTGTGGTCATTTATGTTATTTCAACAACAAATAAGATAACTCGTCTTTATAGTAAAATTTACAATATCAGTTTAGAAATACTGTGCAAAGTTAATACTATCAAATTCTGAAGAAAGAATCTCATTTTGTCATGCTTTGCATATAAAACTCGATAGCGAAATAACCTTAAGTATTATAATTTCAGGATTTTAGAAACACTTAAGCCTTTTCATCAATCTATAGAATACCTCATCCTGATACGAATCCCTTGTAGAATAAATTAGAAACGATGTTTAGGTTATGTACTACTATGTTCTAAGAAAATATTTTATTTATAACTTATAGTTCATATAGTTTTTGCTTATGCAAAACCCTAATATGATAAGAATAGTTGTAGCCCTTTTTGGCCGATTGCGATCAACGTAAACTTTAGTGTCATGATAGCTTTTTCAGCAATGCATTTAGCTCTTCAGCTAAACATTACAATTCATAAAATTTGTTTAGAAACATTATCCAAAGTATATACTATATTATTATGATGAAATAACCATATTTCATCACGCTTTCCATATAAATCGTATTAGTTAAATAACGCTAAGTATTATGTTTTCTAAGCTTTATAATATGAATCGGTAGTAATGAAGAAGTCTTTAATAAAGATATTTGTATCTTCAGAACTTTCTTAAAGACCATGAATATGGAACCAGTAACCTATCCTAGCAAATCTAACATATTCGAAACCTCTTATTATGCTTAATCAATTAGGGGTTAAGTGCTATTCATTCATATCTTTTAGCATAATGATTTAATGTCTTAATTTTATTAATGCAAATAATTTTAGCATCTATAATTCGAAGTTATAAATACAAGAATTCATAATTTTAGCCTCTTGAATTCGTTATTCATCAATAGTTCAGCTATAAAAGATGTTTAATGCTTAATGTTAAAAGCTAATAACAATATGGATATTTAATCAATTTAACACGATCTGAAATCATCTAATTCAAACCCTAAAGCATTCCTGTTTTCTGTAGTGAATCTTTATTTGATTTGCTGTCTGTTTTCTTTTGCCCTTATTAAAGCTTGTTATTTGCTTTATTTCCATTGAACGACGTGTAGAACCCGATGTCGCCGTTTCCGTCGTCGACTTCACCTATTGCGACCTCGTCTTCACCGTAAGCAATGATTAAGCAAGGCAAGCGCCCCTTTGATCATCTTGATCCTAGTATTTGATTTGCACTGTGTTTACTAAAATGTTTCATGCATGCGTTTACTTTCAGTAAATTCGCTATTTTGGGAGATTGGTAGATATACCTATTGTCACATGAAACTCCTTGTAAATTATGGAAATGTGAACCTTGATAACCATAGAATAGGGCTAGACATTACTTAATGCCAAATTGGGTATATGCGATCATGTTATCCTTGCTTAGCCATGCTTTAGCTTTTTGTGGGGCAGATGATCATAATTAAAATTGTTTCCTGAAATGTTTTGTATGGAACCTAAATGGTCCTTTTTGGGAAAATGGTTGCTGGTAGTTTGATTAAAAACCCAAAACAAAACTATGGTTTGATGCGGGCGATTATTGGCAATAGCCGGATGTGCAGACGGGTTTGCACGGTAGTGTAGGGTGGAGTATCGCCCGTGTCAGATTAAGGACCGAGCAATGGGATGTTGTAGATCCATGTTTTCGTGCAACCACAAGGGCTTGTGTGGGCGGGTCTTGCCTATTAAGTTGTTTAGATGTGGCTTTGTATCTAAGGAAGGCGGGAGATTGCACAGGCATTCCGGTCAGGTCTGTCTGTAGGGGTTTCTACATACCAATGCAACGGTGTACGCCTTGCCCTGGACAGAGACGTGGTGTTGTGTGTGATAAATGTGGATCCACGGCTTGGGTGAGTGTCTCTGTCTTCAGGGCGAGGGTTAACGTCCCGGGCTGGTGTAAAGCCACGTCTAGATAATGTAACGGCTCTGTATGATCTCCTTGCCGACACACCAAAGGAAGTGTGTTAATTGTTCTGGCGAAAAGGTTGATCATTCCTTGTGGGTAAAGTTGTACACCTCTGCAGAGTGTAAATCTAATCGATTAGCCGCGCCCGCAGTTATGGGCACTTGGGGAAGATCCTCCCAATGTTAGAGTCTTTGGTATTTTCTAAAATGGGTTTGGTCTGAACTTGTTTTAGCAACTGTTGTTTTATGTCGAAGGGCTGGCATTGATGGACCTTATGGTTTGGTTATTCGAACTCACGTCATGGAGGACTGTGAGTATTACTTACTGTTATATATATTTCTTATCAATCAACTTGCTTTTATAAATTTCGTTTGCAAATGATAACTTGTTTTACAATTCAATTTCGCTTTATGCAAATTAACTGTATTAGCCTTTCCTTTGAAATGGCCTGCATATATTATAGGTTTTGCTCAAGTCTTGCTGAGTACGTAAAGTACTCACCCTTGCTTAATTATTATTTTAGGTGGAAGTTAGCGAGGCTTCGAGTCTCTTTCGTCGCAGGTTGCGGGATCTTCTTCATCGTGTTCTATCTGGAGTTTATGCCTTGTCAGTTGCCTGCGGGTCGGATGGGCAAACTACAAGATATTGCTTCTTTTGCTGCTTTATTCTCTGAGTTGTAGCTTTTCTCTTATGTAATAGTTTCCGCTTTAGTCTATGTGAGGTATGGTTGTGATTGCAATTGTTGTAAACATGTGAGTGCTAGCTACTGATCCAGGGAATAGCACAGTAATCACATGGAGGTTCCTGTTCATCAGAACAGGGTCTCACAGGATTACGAGGATGCATTTTGGGTGTAGACCGGCTAGGTCACATCCTAAGATGGCGCTAGTGTGCAATAGCGTAAATATCTTGTTATGATCACTCAATCACATACTCTTGTATGGCGAGTCATGACGGATGTGGTGAGTTGATTGTATCTTGTGGGTAAACTTGTGCAACCTCTACAGAGTGTAAATCTGTTTAAATAGCCATGTCCGCTGTAATACCAGTTCTGCAATTAAACATTTATTTTGATGTCCTTGGTTTATTTGGGAAATTTTCATTTTGTTAACTACTTAAGTGTAATATCTTAAGTCGGAATTCTTGATTCGGGGTGTTGGTGGACTCACCTGTGATTTGAAAAGATGGAAAAAATGCAGGCGTGTGCGAATTCCATTTTTTCTTCCTTTTCTTTCCCACCACCTACCCCTTTCCTTCTCCCCTCTCCTTTTTCTTTTCCTCTTCCTTGGCTCTCCCTATTCAGCGCCTCCACCCCAAGTTCCTGGCGTCTTCCTCCTCCCTGGCTTCTCCTTGGTGGCGCCTCCTCCCTCCAGGATAGCAGCAGCAGCCACAGCAGCAGCCCCCCGAGCTCCTCCCTGCAGCAGCACCCTCTTCCTTCTTCCTCCCTCTTGGTGGTGAGTGGATTCAAGTTTTTGAGGTTCTTGCTGTGCTAATGGAGGTTCTAGCTAGTAAGGATGGTTCTAGGGTTCTTGGATTTGGGGATCTTGGAGGGAAAATGGCTCTAGGGTTGGAGGGAATACTGTTCAGATTTCGAGCTGTGCACAGACCAATGTTGCAACTGTGTTTTGGGCAAGAACGAATTATTTTCTGAGAAGTTGGATGTAGACAAAGTTGTAGCTCGTGTTCTTAGGTTTCAGTAGAGTTCAAGAACACAAAATTCCATTCAGCCAATTAAAAGTTATGACCTTTTTAGTGCGGGCTGCTCTGATTTAGTTCATGTTGGTATCTGAGATTTTGAACTGCTGTTTAGGGCTATTTTCATGTCGAATTAGAATCTTTGGTTGCCTAGAGAAATTTAGAACTTTTCCTGTAAATCAAGAAAATGTCCTTGTTTGCTTGATTTGGGTTCAGAAATCAAAAGTTATGCTATTTTGAAGTTGCTACCCTAAAACTGCAATCTGCTGAAAAATTCAGAATCTGAACTGAAACTAAAAATGCAAGTTGAGGACTTTAGGCTCAGTTTCTGACTAAATGGATAGGGGGTAATTGTAGGTTATCCTCTTCTGGTCATTTGGAATCCAAGAACTCAATTTTTAACTTATCCAATTAAAAGTTATGCCCATTTTAGTATAGACTGTCCTGAGTTAGGTTTAAAATGTACAGTCTCTGTTCATCTGTAATCTGGGAATTTTTGGCACATCTTCTGAATGAATGGATATGGGGAAATGGTAGGTTATCCTTTTATGGTCAATTAGAGCACAAGAATACTCACTTTGGTTAAACCAATCAAAAGATATGCTTGTTTTAGTAACTGCAGTCCAGAACTAGTGTAGTTGCATGTAATCTCTGTTCCTTGCTGTTCTGAGAAATATTGAAGCATTTCCTGCATGTCTGGCTGTAGAAGAAGTTAAAGATTATCCTCTTGTGGTTGATTAGAGCTCAAGAACTCAATTTTGGATCATCCATTTAAAAGTTATAGTTGTTTTAGTGTTTGCTGTCCAGGGTGGTAACAGATTTGGTTTCAGTATTAGGTGTGAAAGGTTAATAGGTCTTTTTTGAGAGAGTTTAAAAGTGAGGTTAAGGAAGGAGCAAAGATGATATATTTTTTTGTCGCTGAACCGTGATTGCATTGTTTTGATATGAATGCAATTAAATGCTTATTACAGGAAGTGTGATCTCGGAGTAGCCTCAACCTCATGTCACTCCTTCCTCGTGGGTAAAGAGGCAAGTGCATCATCGTGGTGGTTTGTGCATTGCATGATGCATGAACTGCTACTCGCTTGCCTTAAGCACTTGATATGCCTTGCAAGAGAATGATTTTGTGTTGTGCATGTTAAATTTATGGATGTGAGAAAATGTTAATGCTCATGAATGATTATTTGCAATTTGAGAATTGTTCATTTCATTGCATATGTGCATTCATAATAGAAGAGGCGACCCATTCTGATGCGGGCCTCTGTGTTCACACGTAGTGAACACGAAAGTCTTACCTCGTGGTCCCATTTATCGAAGTGAATGGGAGCGAGACAAGAAGAGTAGGCACCTTCCACGGGATGGAAGGGGCGTGAGGGTGCACACCGACGGTGTGCACTCGGCAGCGTCTGCGTGCGTGCAAAGAAAAGAGCATTCATGAGCATGCATGTCGCATTGCATCCTAACGATGATTTTGAGTTCAATAGAAATGTGTAGAGTTGGGATCGAGTCGTGGACTCATCCAAAGAGATTTGAAGAGGTACATGTAGGAAGTAAGTAATGAAGTGAAAAGAGGTAAATGTTGTTGATATTATTGTTTTATAAATTCATGGATTTGGATAAGAACTATGCTCTTACTATTGATTTAATTGTGTAAATTGATTTCGATGCACTTTGTTTGAGTCTTGAACTCATGCTTGTTTGTTTAATGTTTTTAGGTACCACGAGAGCGACTTGCGGGATGGGACTTAGCTACACCTCCACTCACGCTCATGACATGTTAAAAGATTAGTTGGGTTAATCAGTTCACTCAAAACTAGTTGAATTCATTATGTAATCGTGTTGTAGTTAAGTTTAATTGATGATTGATGATATTATGTTTAGTTGTGTGCTTAGTTGTTCATGATGGTTGATTGATTTCATGTCATGTTGTAGATGATATCAGAGCGATTATTGTCTTTTGTCTGCTGAGTGGATGTCCAAGTTTTAGGGAAGGTGCTGCCGAAATTTTTAGTGGATTTCGGAGTACTATTAGAGTTGATCTTCTTTATCTAGTTTTATTTCCTGTTTTGGTGACACTCAGGGCACTGTAGGTGCTGGGGTGTTACATCCGCGGTCATGGACATGCTTGGGGATTTTACATCAAATATAGAGTTCATAAAAATGTTGAATGGTGTAATGGTTGGGAAGTGAACAGGTGATTCACTTGATGTCTTAAATGAAATTGTCTTACTTATTTATAGTACCATTTTCAATTATGCTTTACAGTCTATTTATCGTATTTCAAATAATTATTACTTTTTGCAATAGAACCATATGACTATTCTTTTGTTAAGCCTTACATGATTATAATTGCATCGCTTTTCCCTATGACTTTTTAAGTACTCTATGTACTCACAGCTATACACATTGTTAATCAGTTACTGAGGAAGGATCAAATAACTCAGAGTTCTATGATGAGTACTATAAAGACTTCACGAACTTGGAGTGTCAGACGATTGCCTATGGCATGTCGGATGGTCTCAAGTTATTTTACTTCTGCTACAAGAGTTTATTAGTTTTTGAAGCCCTGTAAGTCACAGTCGTGTAAATCTTGATCATAAGATCCATTGCTATTTTTAAATAATAATTTGCTACTTTTTTAGTTATTTCGTTGAATGGAATGATATTTCATCTACGTTGTCACTATGTGTACTAGCGTGATCTTGAATTAGTACAGTATACATAAAGGGTTTCGGATTTGGTATTCCGGATCCTAACAATAACCATATGATAAACTTATAAAATCATGGCAACATCTTTTGAATTTAGGTTCCCATTTCCCTCAAAATTCTTGGTGGGTAGGGAAGGGAGGGAAGTTGGCCTCGACAGCTAAATTGAGATAGGGGCTGTTCCCATCCCCAGGTTGGATTTTGTAGGGAATTGAGCTAAAATAAAGACCTAAGCTCGAATGTCATTGACTCCATTTCGTAAATTTATCATACTGTTAAGTACAAATGAGTATATTTTTTGATACATTATAGAATAATACTAAATGAGTTATATACCATATGTATATTATACAAAAGCATATTTAGTGCTATATATAGACGAAGCCAACATGTTTATATATGTAAAATTTAAAAATATACCTGTACACGGCGCATGCGGAACAAAATCTTAGGTATGACTGTGTGGATCACTATTAATATAGAAAGCATACAGGTAAAGTTGTAATCCCACTAGTAGAGTAATAAAGTGAATGAAGAATTGCAATACGCATGCGAACATCGAAAAACGTAGCTAGGACATAAGAGTACTTATTAATGAAGCGTACACAACAAAGTTACATATGTTGACATTTCTAGCTAGCTAGTTTGGTACTTGGCACACAAAAAATATATAGGGATAAAAAATAAGGTAAAGATTGAGGCGAGAAGATAACATGATTACATGAATGATGAATAAGTGCCGTGGCCACAAATAAAACTGTATAAATAAGCGTCAAAGTATACTGTTTTTTTTGCATAATAGTAGATATACTATGGTGTAAGTGTATTAATTTGGCCCGTTACTAATTCCACCATTATAATGTCAACTAACATCATAGAAAATTGCCGTCGTGGTAAACATTAGAACGCCAGCTAGATGCTTTATAATTTCTAAGTTCCTAGAAACGTAAATTGTGAATCAAAGAACAAGCTGCCAATTGCCAAATTCAAATCAATTTCTAGCAAGTAGCAAATCAGTTCACTAGACATTGTTGCCCGCATTCGGTGGTTGTAGCTCGGCGCCGTAGTGCTTCTGGCTGTTGTGAGCCGCCGCAGTCACCTCCGTCTCGCCAGGTGCCCAATCGCCTCGACCCCCAGCCGCCGGCACGCGGCGCCCTAACCGCCGCCACACGCCCGCTCGGCTGCATGCAGCAGAAGCACCACCACGCCAAGGGTTAGGGTTTGGAACCTTGGAGAACTGGAGTTGGTCTTTAGGCTTTGGGGAGATGGACTTGCATGATCATTGATGGACGAAGGCCCATAAACACGCCCTCAGCCCACAAACCACGCATCTCAGCCTACAAGCACGCTGCCGTCATTTTACTCGTTTGCCTGCTCTGCCCATCGCCCAGCCTTCGTCTTCACGCCCGTTGGGCAGTGAGCTGTCACCACTCCTTACCTGTAGCGGTCGCTAGAGCTCGCCATAGCGGTGGCTCCACCCTTACTTGTATATGAGTATATATATTGGGCTATAGCAGGGAGTGGGGATAGGGAAGACATTCCCATCCCCAATATAAGGTAACCGAGATAGACTTTGTTCATGACCATCCCCTAATAAAGAATTTCTCGTAGGTTGTTGCGGTTCGGGGCTCATTTAAACTGTTTGGGCACTTCTGAGCAAACTCACTAGGAGTAAATCCTCTAGTGGACTTAATGGCCACATTCAATCCCTAGGGAAATATGTCTCACGAAGAATTCCCACCTATCATTTGGGAGGTGGAGGAGGAATAGACCGAACAAAAAAATTGATGATGTATTCTCCTCTCTACCGTTCTCGCCGGTTTAGGATGGGCAGTCTGACCGGCCTTGCTTTTCAGCACAATGGATACTTGGAAAAACGATTATAATTTAATTTTTAACTCCGGTGTTAGAACTGAGTAATCTTATTAGACTCTACAAAAAGCTTATTCAGAGGGCTACACAATTCATTTATTTGATTGATCTCAAACGCATTAGATCAATGTACAAAGCACAAGAACACTAAAGAATCACCACCATGGTCTAAGTGCATGGAAATAGCAACAAGCAATGTCTAGGCCATGCCAACGAAAATTACATGAAATTCAATAATTTGCAAACTTTAGAATATGCCACAAAGAGTAGGTACATGGGCTTTAACCATTTGTGAAACATATTTGCAAAGTATAGCCACATGCTCCAAGGATAGATGCAAGAGCTTCAACTATTTTGTAAAATGCATTTGCATACAATAGCATCATGCATAGGAGAGCTAGAGTATGTAGGATTGATCTATCAACACATGATGAGACTTAAGTTAGTTGACAAGACCCCTCCTAATAGTACAGTAACCAATACTAGCAATCTAGCCTCCCAACCAAACATCGAGATAGGTAAAAGATTAGGAACACATTTTTAGCATATGTTAGTTTGTGGAGACCCTCTTTTATGGCTTGTAATGCCAAAGAAGATTCTATGTGCGCACACAACATTGATGGCACATCCATATACAAATTATATATTTGATAGCAGAAGACAATTATACAATAAGGTTTTACAAGCCCAAAATAAAATGCAACGGAAAATACATAAGTCCCGTAGTATGCCCATCACAACCCTCAATCAACTGACAAGGATAAACCCTTAGAAAGGCGCATTAGTGAAATCCCCGTATCCTGCGGTATAGAAGGCGTCGTCAGGATTTTTCAGTTCTTCATCTACTGAATATCAACAATAGCAGGGTTGAGTACTTTTGTACTCAGCAAGACCTTCTAGTGTGTTATAAAAGTGTAGTAAATGGAGGCTATATCAAGCGAAAGGCTACTAAGTTTATTTTGCACTGAATATGAATAACAAGTATTAAATTGTAAATGACATTTAAAGAGAAATTTAAGTAATATGTAAATAACAATAATGGGAGTATAGACGCAAAGTCATAGTCCTTTATGATTGTGAGTACCGAACTATTCCTTTGCCAATCCCTAACTTATAATCTGAAACAAAGACTCTTAACAAATATTTCCAATTCAATTCTTTTGTGAAAATATCAAAACTTCTAACTAGTATGAGTGCACCAAGTCTCCCATGACTGCGAGCACGGCTTTTCGAAAAGTTTTACACTCTGCAGAGGTGTACATCTTTACATAGAAGACATGGCCAACTGTTTTTCTAATATTTTCACACTTCTTTTGGTGTGTAGCCAAGAGGTCATGACATAAACCTTTACATTACCAAGACCTAACTTTGCACCAGCTCAGTGACGACAAACCTTTACTATACGACAGAAGATATTTGTACAATTAGTGTACTCTCAATAGTACATTCTTGTTGAGTCCCTACTTCTCCCGATAGCAAGGCGTACACCGTTTTATCGGCAAGTGTTATTCCCAACACCTCGGTGTGGGCACCCCTTCAAGCAAACCTATCCAGATTGCCCGTACTACTATAGCCTTTCAGTGTGCAAAGCTGGACCTATATAACTTAATTGGTCAAGGCCATACCATACTAGTACTTGTGGTTGCACTGATATTCTTAGATTATACAACACTATGTTCAGTCTTTAATCTGAATTGGGCAAGAACACTCCCCCTACACACGACAAGGTCAGCGAGGCTGTCGAGACGGTATGGTGGTCATTTGGCTTGGTGCAGAAAGGGGAAACGTGGCTACGTATGGTGATCACGATGGATTGTTGCCTTCTCTTGACTCGTGGCTAGGGAAGGATGGAGTGAGGCTGAGCTCGGCAAGGTGACATGGCTAGGGCAGAGCACTGGGACCAAGGGAGTAATGGCAGAGCTGTATGGTAGGGCCAGGTGCGCACGGAGGAGAGGGGAAGGGGAATGGCATCTTGCTAGGGAGGGCAAGGGCATCCAGGTCTAGGTGGCAGAGGGCCAGGGCACTGCTGAGTGGGCCAGTAAGGAATGGGTCCCACAAGGCAGAGAAACAAGAGGGAGGAAAAATTGGAAATTTGAAAATTGCCTTTAGATAGAAAGGGTGTTTTGATTTATTTGAACTATTAAAACTAGTCAACGATTTTTCAAACTTTCTATGCATGGTCCTAAGAAAATTTTTAAACTCCCATAAAAATTTTAGACCATGGTCACACTTACACAAATTTACAAAATTACAACAAGGCTACTTACTCAATTAAGTTCTTTCAGTTTTTGATTTTTCAGAGATATCAAATGAAGTGTAATTCTTTTGGAAATTTTTTGCTACGATTACAGGGTGCTAAAGATGGTACCATAAATGTTCCAGAGTATGATTAAGCTTGTACATTTTTATAAAATTATGACATGGTTTATGTTATTTCTAAGTTCTTGCTGTTTTTGATTTTCTAAAAGTACTAAATGCTTTCAAATTTTCATGAAATGTCTTGGAGATGTTGACATAAGATTTAAATAAATTTTGTCTAGATTTATGCTTACATGATTTTGAACTCCAAAGTATGTAAACCAAAATTTCGCCAATAAAAGTATTTCTTAAAGACCATAAATCCAAGGAAAAACATAAAAATGATGAAAATTCAGAACAGGATTAAAATTCCAAATTCTATTTTAAACTTTATTCCTTTTTAGATTTTTGGGATGTTACAAACCCATCCCCTTACAAAAATCTCATCCCGAGATTGGCGAGATCTAAACGTATGCGACAATGGCCCGATCTTCCGATAGGTTTTACTTTTGCAGAACAGAGATGTTTGCATTCCAAGGGCTTCCAATCAAGGGATATTGAATCCTTACAATCGCTACACCCACACACCTGTCGTTATCAACCGCGCTCACGCCCGGATGACCTAACCACGAAGGTTAATTCCTGCACGCAGTAGAAGAAATGAGCAAGAACGAGAAAGAAAACAATCTGACAATTCAAAAGATCAAAGTTGAGGTTATCTCTTTCACCAAACCAGGTCTTGTGACACTACTCTGATAAACAAGTGTTTCACACATGTGGGGAACAAACTTAGCAAATAACCTAACCCTAAAAGTAGCAGCGGCTAAGTATATATAAGGGCGAGTTACAAAAAGTGATCAATCAACGGTTCTGATTCGAAGTCTGCAACAACAGCAACTTTTTGCATCAATTTGGAGGCCTTCCCAAATGAATCTGGAGGTGGGCTTGTATGCAATAGATAGGTCTTGAAATAAGCTTTCCAACGAGTGGTGGCTCAGCCCAAACGTACTTCGTATGAGGAAGTTATGGCCTTTTTTGTCGGGCGCTGTCAGGCTGACTCCGAGACGAGTTGTAGTCTGAATTGAAGTGCACGGACGGCATCAATTGGGTTTGTACTTTAGTTGAACGGGCTTGTAGGTGTTTGTTCAAGTTGTGTATGAGGTCTCCTTGAGTTAACATCTCCTCTTGCATGCTCCTAAGTAACAACACATCACAAGGAAAATTATGCAGTAGCACATTCTCATTAGAACAAGTATTATCACTTAAGAACGAGCTCACCTTGTAATTGAGTTGTTTTGCTCGGGCTCGTGTTATTGGACCAAGAGTTAAAGTTGTATCCATAGGAGTTATGTCCTCATCATTCTCCCCCCTCTAAAATTGGAGTCGTCCTCAACTCAATCTCAGCTTCTTCGCCCATGTATTGTTTTAAATTCAAAATGTTAAAAGTGGGACTAACCCCAAAATCTACAGGCAACTCAAGCTTATATGCATTTTCATTAATCTTTTCAAGTACTTTAAAATGACCATCAGCTCGAGGCATTAATTTAGACTTTCTCAATTCAGGAAACCTATCTTTGCGTAGATGTAACCAAACAAGATCATCAGGTTCAAAGGTTAATTGTTTTCTACCCTGGCTACCATATGCTTTATATTTTGCATTCATCTTTTCAATATTTTCTTTAACTAATTCATGCATGTTCAAACTCAATTCAGCACGTGGATTAAACCTATAAACGATCTGAAACGAACTTACCTTGGTTATGGAGTGTATGGACCTGTTATAAGCAAATTCAATATGAGGTAAGCACTCCTCCCACATCTTCAATTTGTCTTGAGAATCACCCGTAGCATAGTAGAAAATGTGCGGTTGACGACCTCTGTCTGTCCGTCGGTTTGAGGGCGACAAGTAGTGGAGAAAAGCAATTTTGTCCCCAATTTATTCCATAGGCTTCTCCAAAAACGACTCAAGAACATTGCATCACGATCTGAAACGATGGTATTGGGCACACCATGTAAACGAACGATCTCCCTGAAAAACAAATCAGCAACGTTTGTAGCATTGTCGCTCTTATGACAAGGTATAAAATACGCTATTTTAGAGAAACGATCAACCACCACAAATATACTAAACCTTCTCCCCTTAGTCCTAGGCAATCCTAACACAAAATCCATTGAAATATCCTCCCAAGGATGCTAGGGACAGGAAGAGGCATATAAAGACTATGTGGATTCAAACGGGACTTAGCATTATTGCAAGTGGTGCACCGTGACACATAGCGCTCGACATCACGCCTCATCTTAGGCCAAAAGAAATGGGCAGCAAGTACATCCTCTGTCTTCTTACTCCAAAGTGTCCCATCAAACCACCTCCGTACGCTTCCTGTAAAAACAAAAGACGAACAAAACTAGCTGGAACGCATAGCTTGTTAGCACGATATAATAATCCATCATTTAGCACATATTTATTCCAAGTTCTTCCTTCTCTACATTTCAGATAAGCATCTCTAAAATCCAGATCAGTGGCATACAAGTCCTTGATTGTTTCCAAACCAAAAATTTTATGATCAAGTTGTGATAACAATGTATATCTCAAAGACAACACATCGACAATCACATTGTCTTTACCTTTCTTATGCTTGATGATATAGGGAAATAATTCAATGAACTCAACCCATTTAGCATGTCATTTATTCAGTTTCGCTTGGCTTCTAATATATTTTGAAGATTCATGATCGGAATGAATAACAAATTCTTTGGGCCAAAGGTAATGTTGCCATGTTTCTAACACACGCAATAAAGCATACAATTCTTTGTCATATGTAGAATAATTCAGAGCAGGGCCATTCAATTTTTCACTAAAATATGCAATGGGTTTACCTTCTTGTAGTAACACTCCTATTCCAATCCCACTAGTATCACACTCTAACTCAAAAGTCTTACCGAAATCGGGGAGTTGAAGTAGAGGGGCATTGGTGAGCTTCTACTTTAACACATTAAAAGCATGTTCTTGTGCTGGTCCCCAGTAGAAAAGAATGCCTTTCTTTGTTAACTCATTCAATGGTGCCGCAATGGTGTTGAAATCCTTCACAAAACGCCTACAGAATCCTGCAAGACCATGAAAACTTCTCACCTGTGTGACTGTCTTAGGCTTCGGCCAGCTCTTGCTTGCTTCAATTTTCGCTTCATCCACTTCTATCCCCTGTGGAGTAACAACATATCTAAAAAAAGAGACTCGATCCGTGCAAAAGGTACATTTCTCAAGATTACCAAACAAATATGCATCTCTCAAAGCATTAAAAACAACACGTAAATGTTCCATGTGTTCTCTGTGTGACTTGCTATAGGTTAAAATATTATCAAAATAAACCACCATAAATTTTCCAATGAAAACACGTAAAACTTTGTTCATTACCCGCATGAAAGTGCTAGGTGTGTTAGTTAACCCAAAAGGCATGACTAACCACTCATATAACCCAAACTTAGTTTTGAAAGCAGTTTTCCATTCGTCTCCCAACTTCATTCTAATTTGGTGGTATCTACTTCGCAAGTCTACCTTAGAAAAAATGATAGAACCACTTAACTCATCAAGCATGTCGTCTAACCTAAGAATAGGATGACGATATCTTATTGTGATATTATTAATGGCTCTACAATCTATGCACATTCGCCAACTACCATCTTTCTTAGGAACCAAAATAACAGGAATGGCACAAGGACTAAGGCTCTCTCGAACATACCCTCGGTCCAATAAGTCTTGGACTTGGCGCTGAATTTCCTTAGTCTCTTCGAGGTTGGTTCGATAAGGCACACGGTTTGGTAAAGTCGCCCCCAGAATCAAGTCAATTTGATGCTCAATTCCCCTCATAGGTGGCAGCCCTAGGGGAAGTTCATCGGGAAATACATCCTCATACTCCTGCAAAAGATTAATGACAGCAGGAGGGAAAGAGCTAGGCAATTTATCAAGAGAAAAATAAGCCTCTTTGCAAATCAAAGCATAGCAAACCAAATCAGACTCATCAAGCGCAAGTAAATCAGATTTTGTAGCAAGCATGTTAGCACCTTTCAATTTAATTCCCCCCTTCTTAACACTAGGTGTTTCCTTTTTCTTTTTAGGTGGATAAACTTCTTTAGCTACATCCTGATTTTTAGTGTTAGTTTCCTTCACGTGACATTCTTTTTTAGCTCTTTCTAACTCATCTTTGAAAATGGCAGCGGGGGTCATTGGAATTAATTCAATGGTTCTTCCTTTATGTGTGAAAGTGTATTTATTGCTTCTATCATGGTGTAAAGCATCAGTATCATATTGCCAAGGCCTACCTAAAAGCAAAGAACAAGCTTGCATAGGCACGATATCAAAATCTGCATGATCATGGTAGGTACCAATTGAAAAATGCACTCTCACAATCTTATTTACCTTCAACTTACCGCAAGAGTTGAACCATTGAATGTAATATGGTCACGGGTGCTGCTGCGTGGTCAAGCCAAGCTTCTCGACCAACTTAATGCTAGCAAGGTTGTTGCAACTACCTCCATCGATGATGACGCGATATGATATTTCCTTCACAACGAACTTTGTTTGGAACAAGGTGTGGCGCTGATTTTGCTCGGCTCTCTCCATTTGAGCACTAAGTACTCGTTGTGCTACAATACTCATATACCTCTCAGAGGTTTCAGCTCCAAATCTATCCACTCCATCATCATCACTACCCATTGCATGTTCGTCACCTACGGGGTTAGCTGAAACAAGCACCAAATCTTCATCATCAATATCACTAGCACTAGTATACTCACCATCATCTTTGGCAATGAGAGCTCGCTGATTTGGACAGTCTTTCATCACATGACCCCATCTCTTATAGCGGTAACACTATGTGTCACGTGTCCTACCCGTGGAAGCAATTGATGACACGCTCTTTGCCAGTGCTTGCACCGTCGCTGATTTGCTTGCTGCGGGAGCACGTGGTTGTGGCGTGGAATCAGCGAAACGTGCACGGAAAGAAGATGATGTAGAGCGACCAGCAGAAGGTGCCGCATGTGGCGCCCTAGATGTGGCCCGAGTTGGAGGAGATCCTCCAGAAGTACTTTCCTTTCAGCTTTGCAAGCAAGATGGAACAAATGAGTGATATTATGATAATCCTTATACTCTAATATGTCTCGAATTTCACGATTTAAACCCCCAAAAAATCTAGAAATTTTTGCATCCTCATCTTCTTGCACGTTACAACGCAACATACCAATTTGTAACTCCTGATAATACTCTTCTACGGACTTATTACCTTGGTTCAAGCGCTGCAATTTATTCAATAAATCTCTAGCATAATATGAGGGTACAAATCTAACTCGCATGCATTCTTTCAAACCATTCCAAGTGGTTGGGACATTATCTGTTTGTTTAATTTCATGCCACAAATATGATGCAAAGTTAGTAAATTCAGTAGTGGCAAGTCTTATTCTATATTCTTCCGGGACTTCAAAGCATGAATTTTTTTGATCCATAGATAGCTACTATTCTAAATATTCATCCAGATTATAATGACCAGCAAAAGATGGCATGGTAAACTTAACTTTAGAAAATACATCATTAACATTACCATGATGTTGATTAGCATTACCATTGTTACCTCCCATACCATGACGATTGCGGCAAAGACGATCACGAAAATAGGCATTCCGTTCAACAACTTGATCCATATTGTCGATACTTTCTTCTCCTTCATCATCCTCTATGTCGTCGGCAGGGAATGCTTCTTCATCTCTAGGGCAGCAAGATTGCCCTCCCTTCGACCTCCATTGGGAGGTGCAGGAACTGCAGGTGGAGACGGCTACCTCTCTAGGTACTCCATTCTGGTGACGAGGTTGGTAATGCTCCGCTCAATTCGCTCTATCCTATTTTTATTGTCTTGAGCAAGCTTGGTGAGGTTTGCGTCGATGCCTTTCAACGCGCTTTGATGATCCTCCACGTACTTCATGAGCTCAATTTTTGCAACACATTCGTCTCCATCCGGAATTTCATTATGTGATCCTGTCATTGTTAGTAGAAGACAAGAAGGAAAAAAAGGAGTATATATTCTTCCTGTCAACTACTAGGTGGTGGACAAAGGGTAAAGATCACTCTCGCTCAAGATTCTTACCAAGCTCTTGCAAGTTTCTTACCAATTGTGACAGGTGGTGCAATTTGGTAGGCTGGTTCGTGATAACTTGTGACAATGGTGGGGTGTGCGATTGAAAGTAAACCTGCAAATGAATTGGAAGAGAGTGGAGCTCGGAAGGCTATGTATGAGTAGCAAAGGTTATGCAACAATTCAAATCAGAAATTGCAAAACTGAAAAGTAGTCTCAAGCTAGTCTGTGTTGCCGGTCTAAACTCGTCATAGACCTAGTTATGCGAAGTGAAGCACACAAATATACAAAGGACACAAAGGATTCCATCACTTCTGAATTTTTTTTGTTTTTTTAGTGCGGCTTTTGATTTGTTTTGCACTAGCCTTTTTCTCTTCTCTCTTCTTTTGGTGCGTCTCTCTGTTTTTTTTATCTTAGAGGTATACTATCCCTCTCAACTAAAAAAAAAGATGGAAAACAACAATCCCACGTTTTCGAACGAGATAAAATGCTAAACAAATAACCAAAGGATGACAAAAAGATGGCACCGAAACTTTCGGGGCCAGAACTCGGTCTTAGAGGCCGATTTCGAGGGTCAAAAAATACACAAGTCTAAATACGTGTGGATTTTTCAGATGTGCGTCGTCGTCCTCTTCAAAACAAAAAAAAGTACGCCCAAATTGGAGTCCGTATGCAAAAGTTATGCCCGTTTTACTGAACGTTGCACGAACCCTTCTTCTTCTCGGACTCAAATTCTGAACTAATGCCCTAGGATTTCCTCAGCAAACAAACTCGACCACTACAACTAGGAAAAGACTCGATTTAGACTTAGCAACACAACGACACGGTGAGGGACAACAATTCAATAAAGCAAAAGCCGAAAGAAAGTGCAAAGGATCAAAGGGGTTTGGATAGCGAAAATAAGGACAGCGACGAATGCAAATATTTTTAGGGCCAATTTTTTTTGGACACTAGGACGATGGAAAACTAACCAATGGGGAAAATACGAATTACCTAACGGGCAACGTAGCTCTGATACCACTTGATGCAACAACGGCCCAATCTTCCGATAGGTTATACTTTTGCGAAACAGAGACGTTCGCGTTCCAAGGGCTTTCAATCAGTGGAGATTGAATCCTTGCAATCACTACACCCACGTACCTGTTGTTATCAACCGTGCTCACGCCTGAATGACCTAACCACGAAGGTTAATTCCTGCACGTAGTAGAAGAAACGAGCAAGAACGAGAAAAAAACAATCTGACAATTCAAACGATCAAAGTTGAGGTTATCTCTTTCACCAAACCAGGTTTTGTGACTCTACTCCGATGAACAAGTGTTTCACACGCGTGGGGAACAAACTTAGCAAATAACCTAACCCTAAAAGTAGCGGCGGCTAAGTATATATAAGGGCGAGTTACAAAAAGTGATCAATCAACGGTTTTGATTCGAAGTCTGCAACAGTAGCAAATTTTCACGTCGGTTTGGAGGCCTTCCTGAACGAATCTGGAGGTGGGCTTGTATGCAATAGATAGGTCTTGAAATAATCTTTTCCAACGAGTGGTGGCTTAGCCCAAACTGACTTCATATGAGGAAGTTATGGCCTTTTTAGTCCGGTGCTGTCAGGCTGACTCCGAGACGAGTTGTAGTTCGAATTGAAGCGCACGAACGGCATCAATTGGGCTTGTACTTTAGTTGAACGTGACTTGTAGGTGTTTGTTCAAGTTGTGTATGAGGTCTCCTTGAGTTAACATCTCCTTTCCCATGCCCCTAAGTAACAACACATCGCAAGGAAAATTATGCAGTAGCACATTCCCATTAGAACAAGTATTATCACCTAAGAACGAGTTCACCTTGTAATTGAGTTGTTTTGCTCGGGCTCGTGTTATTGGAACAAGAGTTAAAGTTGTATCCATAGGAGTTATGTTCTCATCAAAAAGAAATCTAGGAATTCTTTTCAAAGGTGATTTTCTTGTTCCCATGTGACTTCATCCTCGGTGTGGTTGCTCCATTGAACCTTTAACATCTTGTAGATCTGGTTCCGAGTGTGCTATTCTACTTCTTCTAAGATGCGGATTGGATGTTCTCAATAGGAAAGATCGGGATGCAAGTCGATTTCCTCCAATTTAGTGTGTTTGGTAAGGACACGAAGACACTTCTTGAGTTGAGCTACATGGAAGATTTCATGGACATCTGATAGTTGAGGTGGTAATTCCAACTTGTATGTTATCTCGCCTTTATTTTCGAGAACACGATATGGTCCAACATGTCGAGGAGCCAACTTTCCCCGAATTTGGAAGCGACGGATACCACAAAGTGGTGAAACCTTTAGGTAGATGTGGTCACCTATTTCAAAACTTAGCTCACGTCAACGATTGTCAGCGTAGCTCTTTAGACGGGATTGAGCCTCCTTAAATTGGCTTCTTATCACATCAACATGCTCTTGAGCTTCTTGGATGAGGCCTTGGCCAAATAATTGTCTTTCTCCCACTTCGAACTAAAAGAGTGGGGTTCGGCACTTTCTCCCATAAAGTGCTTTGAATGGAGACATTTGAAGGCTTGCTTGGAAGCTGTTGTTATAGGAGAATTTGATGAATGCCAAGTACTTCTCCCAATTGGTGCTATATGATAGCACACAGGCTCTTAACATGTTCTCCAATATTTGATTTGTCCTTTTGGTTTGCCTATATGTTTGAGGGTAGTAAGCCGTACTTAAATTCAGCTTGGCCCTCAAAAGGCTAGGCAGACTTTCCCAAAAACAAGAAGTGAATTGGGAGCTTCTATCAGAAACTATGGTCTTGGGCACACCGTGCATGTGCACAATGTTACCCATATATAGCTCGGTGAGCTTATCTCCTTGATATGTGGTTCTGATTGGTCTAAGTGAGCCACTTTGGTCAACTGATCAACGATGACCCATACGTAATCATTTCCTTTTCGAGTCTTGGGAAAACCAGTAATAAAATCCATACCAATGTCATCCCATTACCACTCGAGAATTTGCAAGGGTTGAAGAAGTCCGGCTGGATGTTGATGTTCAGCTTTGACTCGCCGGCACACATCACAATTAGCAACATATGTAGCGATGTTCTTTTTCATGCTGGGCCACCAATATTCCCTCTGGAGATCTTGGTACATCTTTATACTTCAAGGGTGAATGGAGAGAGGTGATTCATGAACTTGTTTTAGGATTAACTCTTTAAGCTTAGGATCATTTGGGACATAGATCTGATGTCCACGCATGATCAATCCATCTAAGTTTTCAGTGAAATCAGATTCAGAACCTTGCTTCAGATTTCAACAATGTCCTCATCCTTGAGTTTTGCGGCTTTTATTTGAGCTTTGAGGGTTGGTTGTTATTCAAGGGCAGCAACATAACCTTCCTCAATCATACCCAAGTTGAGTTTTTGGAATTCTTTTTACAACACCAATTGATTGGTGTGGGTTGAGGTGAGGATGAAATGAAGTTTCTACCTAAGAGCATCTGTCATGACATTGGCCTTACCAAGGTGGTAATGAATGCCAAGGTTGTAATATTTAATGAGTTCAAGCCATCTCATTTTCCTTACATTTAGATCTAGCTGAATACAGAAATACTTCAAGCTCTTATGATAAATATTTATATCACACCAATTACTGATAAGGTAATGACGCTAGATTTTGAGATCATGCACCACGGCCACCAATTCTAGATTATGAGTGGGATGTTTATCTCATGAGGCCACTGTTGACGAGAAGCATAACCTACAATTATTCCTTCTTGCATCAACACACAATCAAGACCATGGCGTTATGCATCATAGTACACGTCGAAGCACTTATGGACATTAGGTAGTACAAGCACAAGGGCCGAGGTTAGCCCCTTCTTTAGCTATTGAAATCTTGCTTCACAATTAGGAGACCACTCAAACTTATTTTCCTTCTTTAGGAGTTGAGTCATTGGTCTAGCAATCTTGGAGAAGTTCTTGATAAACCGACGATAATATCCGACTGTCGAATATCTAAACCTAGGGTATGCGTCCGCAGAGGATACGTGGAGGATATATCCTAACGACATGCAGAGATTCCAGATATCACGAGCCCGATTATGAGGGATATGATATACGCGGGAAAGATAACTCTATATCAAGAAGGACTCGATCGATTTCCCCTTGCGAGGAAACCAACTCGAGTATGCCTGATATCTAGGGAAGTTTGGATATGATATGAAGATCGCGCGACGATGGACTCCACATCAGCTACGATCTGATACTCCAAATCGACTACAACTAGACTTGAGGCTGGGCTACCCCGACTATATAAGGTCGGGGGTAGGGGTCCTCAAGGGAGAGAGCTTTCCAGATCAGAGACAGAGCAAGAGCAATTCTAAGAAGATTACCCATTTAGAGCTTTAGTTCCTTTGGCGCATAGAGCTCAGGAGCCGACGAAGCCTGTTTCGTCATCCTCCAGCCATAGCATATCCATAGCTTAGGTACAATCCACATTGTAACCAGGGCTAGAAACATTGCTCTGTACTTTGTTCATCGACTCCGTACATCATCCATACAGGAGTAGGATATTACTCCTCCAGGGGGCCCGAACCTGTCTAAATTGTGTCCCTCCAATTTTGTGCTTGACTCTACTAACCCGAAGGTATAAATTTATTGTCGATTTTCTAACCTTCGACAGTTGGCACGCCGGGTAGGGGCCTTCAACTGTTTTTTGCAGATCAAGCATGTCTTCGGTGTGCGCTCACATCGGATTTTTCGGCGACTGCCTGTGCGATAATTTTTTCTCAGTCACCACCATCGACCAAGCACCTGCGATCGGATCTGAGATCACCTTCGGAACCATGCTCTATCGATGGGGACCGAGCGGAGATCTAGTGCACATCAGCTTCACCAAGTCCTGTTCTTGGGATCCATGCCGAGGGGTAGGCTTCATTGACTTTGACCCGATGGAGCCCAACGTCCTCATGTGCATTGACACGAAAAGTGAAAGCAAAAGCGAAAGTGAAAGCGACGGCCATAGCAGCAGCACGACAGATCGATGCGTGTTCATGGATGGAGCCAACAACGGTGCTATTGTTGGTAGTTCCCAAGAAAGGAACCCAGGGCAGACGCCGCAGAAGGTCAGGGATGCCAGATCCCCCTGATCACGCCTTAAGACCCTGTAAACGCTGTTCCTTTCAACATCGCAGATCATCGGTGTGATCTAGCAGCTGCGACCACAGCCGGGATCATGGTCAATCTGTCGAGGCAACTTGACCTTGATGATCCAACGACAACCCACCCGCGGGTGCGAGATCTTCAGGGATAGCAAATTCCTCGACAGCCTGACCACAACGGCAGGCCCAGCCGTACTCCTAGAGCAACATCTCATTAGAGCCACAACAACAACATCTTCAGCACTCCTGAGGCAAATGTCCAGTGTGCTCACATGCTACTTAAATCCCTTTCGCCACTAGATCCGGGCAACCCGATGACTCCAGTGTTCGACCAGATGAAAATGCTGCTCGATGCAGCGCAAGCGCAGACCGCTCGAGTTGCCAACTCGAGGCTAGGGCGTCCCAATCAGCAGGGCACCAGAAGCTAACGATCAGGACCATCCCACCGCCATCGAGCAGTAGGATCGGCGGTGGACAATTCCAACCAGAGAGTTTTCAAGCCAGTTCGTTCCAACCTCCATCGGGGACATCTTGAAGATTTTGAGATCAAATTCCTCACGATCGACGAGACTTGCTGGACGTCTTGCACGGCCAGAGGGAGGAATGTGACCGGGGAGACCGCGAGCGGCGGGAAAACGAGTCCCCACCTTCGAGGGCCCAATCTCCTGCTCGTCGAGCCCGAAGGGGCGAATCTCCGCCCTTGAGGGGCCACTCGCATGCACAACACAGGCTCCCTCCTCGGCAAGGTCCGCGACATGTGACCCCTGAGGATATCGATGAAGGATGCAAGGCCTTCACCCCCAAGCTACGTGCAGTAAGGTGGCCAGATAAATTCAAACCAGGCCCCGTCGAAAAGTACTCGAGAAAAATCAACCCTGTTGAGTAGCTGCAGATCTACACTACAGTCATGAGGGCTACTAGGGGAAGCGAGAAGGTGATGGTCAATTACCTGCTCACCACCCTGGATGGTGCTGCGAGATCCTGGTTGCTCAACGTCCCGCCTCAGTCAATATCCTCATGGGCGGAGTTGTGGGCCTAGTTCATCGCCAACTTCCAAGGCACATATGAACGCCCCAGAACACGCAACGACTTGCATCGGGTGATTCAAAAGCCAGGTGAGTCGTTGTGTGGCTTCATTTGACGCTTCAGTAACAGGCGTAACTCGATCCCTAACATCTCGGATGAGGCTGTCATAGTCGCCTTCGAAAACGGTGTCAAAGATAGGAAGTTGAAAGGAAAACTGGCCACTCGAAAGATCTGACCCTCCAAAGTGCTCTTCGAGTTAGCGGATAAATACGCCATACCATCTCGATGACCCCAGGTCTAGCGATGACAAGCTCGAGTTGTCCAAGCAGGGGGCGAAGAGGAATAAGAACCGCGGGGAAAGCGCAAGGGTGATTCTACCGTAGCCACGGTTGAAAGAGGCAAGGCACGTAATACTGGTGAGAACAAAGGTCAAGGCCGTGGGGAGGCAAATACTGCCTAGTCCAACACATGGACAAACAAGATTTCGACGAGTGCTAGTTGATCAGCAAGAAGGTCCAGGAGAAACTCAAGGCCGCCCTGGCCGAACGTGGGGTTGAGTAGGCCAAGGAGAAGCCCCAGGAAGATGAGCCCGAATATCACGGGGCTGACCACAAGTCGGGGCATATTTTTGGAGGATCTACCACGTATGAGTCCAAGAGGTAATACAAGGCAGTCGAGACGCCAGCTCTCCCCAGATTACTCAAGTGGTTAGAAGTACCGATCACCTTCGACCAATCAGATCACCCAACCGTGGTCCCACAACCGGGTCGATACCCCGTGGTGATCGAACCCACCATCGTCAACGTTAAGGTCACTCGAACCTTGATCAATGGAGGAAGTTCGCTAAACCTCATCTTCATAAAGACGCTAGAGAACATGGGGATCCCTCAGACAGAGATCAGGGCCGGAGCAGAGCCGTTCCATGGCATAACTCCGTGATCATCTTCGATGCCCCTTGGCCAGATTGAGCTACCAGTCACGTTCAGCACACCAGACAATTTTCACACCTAGAAGATCCACTTCAACGTGGCAGATTTTGAGACTGCCTACAACGTGATCCTAGGCCGCCCAATGTTAGCCAAGTTCATGGCCATGGTCCACTACACGTATCAGACCGTCAAGATTCCAGGGCCAAAGGGAGTATTCGCAATCAAAGGGGACCAGCGTGCTGCGGTCCGGTGTGATAAGAAGAGCCTGGAGATGGCCGAGCATCCCTGTGGGTTGGCAACAAGTGCCGATGATGAAGGAGGTAAGCGCCAAAAGTCCAAGGGTACCGACAAGGCCTCTGCGTCCAACAGTGCCGCCAAAGACTTAGTCAACGACGGCAAGAAGGATAAGATGATCGACGGAGGCATCAAAACAGTGCCGTTGGACCCGTCAGAGACTTCCAAGTCAAGGTAGGCGCTGATCTTGATCCCAAATAGGAACTCTAGCTCGTCGCCTTTCTTTGAGCAAACCACGACGTATTTGCGTGGTAACCGTTCGACATGCCCGGGGTCCCCAAGGTGGTGATGAGCATCGACTGGTTGTGGAACCTAGCGCCAAGGCTGTGGTGCAGAAGCAGTGCAGATTCGCAGAAGACAGGAAGCAAGCCATACAAGAGGAGGTAGGCAAACTCCTAAAGGCTGGCTTCATCCGAGAGGTCCGTCACCCGACGTGGCTAGTGAACCCTGTCCTCGTCAAGAAACCCAAGGGCAAGTGGAGGATATGCGTCGACTACACCGACCTCAACAAGGCTTGTCCTAAAGATCCTTTACCTCTCCCCCGCATCGACCAAATAGTGGATTCTACTACTGGCTATCATTTGCTAAGTTTTCTAGATGCCTACTCGGGGTATCACCAAAATCGCATGTTCCACAAAATTAAACATAAAAAATGGGGGCCTTACAAGTTGGCATCAGAGCCATGCAGACTGTAGGAAAACCCTAGTTAGCCTGGCCACTAGTCAAAAGAAAATTTAATAAACTTAAAAACTAGTGCTTAATTCATAAATATATCTTTACTAATACTTCTCTTTATTATCTTAACTACCTGTTAATCTTCCTTATCTACTCTAAATAAAAAAATTCTAATCTTCTCTTTGATTAAAACAGATGGATATTATCCTTTTCTATGAGTCGAATGCTCGTGAGGAGACAGGAATTAAGGGAGTGCTAGCCAAAATGTTGGATGTGGCACAATAAACTGAGAATCCTCGCTATATGGTGTACTACGTGGCTCTCAGTTCCTCCTCAGTCGAGCATGCAGCCCGATTGCATATTCTTGCCCGCGCTTCATATGATGAAGGGGAGCGTAATTTCGAAGGCTATGGCTCAACTATGGATGTTGCTATGAGCGATGCTGCTTAACCGCTGTTGTCCGCCTGCACCACGCTCTCCCAGAACTGCATTCTTCATATCGCTTGTATCCTTCTCGATCACCGCTTGGAGACACTTCCTACCCAGACCCTTCAGGCATTCACCTGGATAGACTTCACACCTTGGTGGAGTTTAGTAATGCTGCTGATGAGCATCATCGCCGTATAGCCCAGGAGGCAGTTGTTTGTCGCCGTCGTGTGGGCAACTTGGAAGGAGTGATCGCCCCATTTGTAAACATGGGGTTTATCTCTCGCTTCGATTCTGGTAACGCTGCACCACCGCACACCTCAAGTTCGGCCGCTTTGTTGTCCCATCGCTTTGTTTATTTTGCCTCACGCACCCACTGACCTTCATCGCACCACCCGCATGTCAGTGGGAGGTAGCCGACCCCACCTTGCCAAACGAAATGCGGGGTCCGGACCTTCTACTTCCCCTTGTCCCAAGACGACTCAAGTGTCCTGAGATGCTTTCTCGGCTTCAGCAGGAAGCTCTTCAGAGAAGTTTCCACCGCTGAATGATGACGACCTCAATACGGGTTTTGCTGGTTGGCTTGAAACCAGTGATTAGCATAGCTTAGACCTCATAGGAATAAGAGGTGATCCTATATAATATAGGTAGCAAGGCAGACTTTTGGTATTGTATGGTATTGTATTATGTAATATACTTAGCAAGGAAGCCCTTAGTATTGTACTGTTAGGGATGTAAAATATTATCTATATGAATGAAAACTTTTGGGTTTCAAGAAATTTTTGTATTCCTTGGATTGCATTCGTAAAAATTTAACATAAAAGTTAAGTTTTTCGCGACATTGCAAACTTTCTCACAAAAGATGCCATGGGGAGAGAAAAATAATTATTGTAATCCTTTCCTTCCAATTTGAAATATTATATTTTTACGTTGTTACTAATTATTTCTCTTTTACAATAATTTCAAATGGATAAAAATATAAACTAGTTCGATATTGCAGGAGTGTTGGCTGAAAATTTAGGTCATAAAAAGCATGCACCTATTTTTGATATCAAGCAAACACAAATTGGATATAAAGTTTCTAGTTATGCCATGTAACACCCTAAAAATTTGCCATGTTTTAAATTCTGGAGTTATTTTGATTTTTGAAATTTTTGGGTATTTATTGGAATTTATTTGCATTTATTCAAATGAGGGATTCTTGAAATCAATTAAAATAATACAAAATTTTAATCAAAGTTTTTCTAGAAATAATTTATTTGAGTTCCAAATGTCTCAAAATATTTTCCAGAATTGTTTTGGATTTTTTCGGGTATTTTTGCTATTTATTTTGGCTTTATCCATTTACCTGATTTATTTTAATTCGAAAATTAGTGTTTGGGCCGAAACCCTTCGGTCCGGCCCAAGTCAGCCCGTGCAGTCGGCCCGCGTAGCCCATCTCGCCGAAACCCTAGCCGCCGCGCGTTCGGCTCGTCGATCGAGATCCAACGGTCGCCGTTGCGCCGCGTCACCCGCGTGCGTGTGCCACCCAAGCGAGTCCACGTGGACGTCCAGAATTGCGCCACGTCGATCGTCTTCGCGAGATCACCGGAGTTAACCCCGTCGAGCGTTTTCGCTCGTTCCGCTGGTGTTTGCGCGCACGTCGAGGAAGCTTTTAAATCTCCGTTGAGTGCGTCGTGAAGAGCTCCTCTCACCGCGCTATTTGACTCCTTTCACGCACGCTGAGACATTCCAGAATCACCGTGCGAGCTCGCCATAGTTGCCCTTCCGCTCCGCCACTGTTTTTGCTCCTTCTCGCCACGGTCGGTTGTCTTCCGCTATCGCCCGAGTTGGTTCTAAACTCCTCTGGCACCGTAGCACCGCCGACAACCTCGTCTTCTTCAGCACCGGTAGCTTCTTCCTTCTCGTCGCCGCCGACCTTCACGATCTTCCACGCCCGTCCGATCTTCATCGCACCGTTACGGTTCGTCCACGTCACTGCCCTTCTCTTTTGCCTAGAGCTGATCGTGGCCGTAGATGTGTAGATGAACGATTTAGATTAGTTCTAGGGTTTGTGCTCTAGTAAGATTTGGACCGTTAGATCTCACATGAACGTCTCGGATGGTGCCGCGTCACGCGATGCATAGTAAACAGCTCTGGTAGCCTGCGCTGTTGGATTGGATCTAAACGGTGGAGATTAGATCGGGTTTGCCCTAAGGATCCGCGCCGTTCAGATTTGAACGTGCGGCGGTGATGTCGTCGCACCCACACCGAATCGCGTGCAGACACGTGTGAGCTTTGACCGAGGCCCCGACCGGATCTCAGCCGTTGATTTTAATCGGGCCGTCGGATGCGTGACGCGTGGAGGCGTTGAGCTCGAAGCGTCGCCGAGTCAGCGCACGGTCGGCCGTTAGGTTTCGTTGGCGCGGTTGGATGCGTGACACGTGTCACACGGATTTCGAAGCATTGCAGCGTGTGGTGTTAGATCTGGTCATTGCTGGTTTGAGCGGTCTGGATGGTGACGCGTGTGCTGTGATCTAGCCGTCGGTGGTAGGATGGCGGATCTTGACGCGTGTCGTGCACGAATCCGAGGTGGTGGCGTCGTGATGACATCGATCGGCGTCATCTGGTGGGGCTGGGTGCACTATTCCGTGGACCGAGTCCATTGTAGACCAGAGCCAGCCCATGGACCCAGTCCATGGACCGAGGTGATGTGGCACAGCCAGGAAGCGCCACGTGTCGGCTAACGTCATGCTGACGCAATAAATCGAGTTTTCAATAGAAAAATAAATAAATTAATTCGGGATTTTCTATTTTCTGATTTATATTTTATTTAAAACATTGAAAGCCTATAACTTTTGCATTTTAAATCCGATTGAGGTGATTCCAGTTTCTAAAAATTTGTAAATTTTGTTATTTTTAATGGTGAATTTATATGAATTGTTGAGGTTATATAGTCTACTATTTTGGTTATTTATTGCATATATAATTTTTACGCGTAGACACAAATTTGCCCGGAAATTTCGAGGAAGAGTTCGTCGTTCAAAATCAAGCTTCGGAACACGACCGCAACTCTTCGAAGGCAAGTGATGCTTTGACCATTTTCATCCCAGTTTTTAAAATATATTTTGCTTGAAATTATGCATGCTAAATTAATTAAAAATGAATTTAAATTAATTTGGTTAATGTAGCTAATCAACCCATATTGTTAAATACCACCTTGAAATTTCTATTTGTATGCCCTGAAGTCATTGTCACCCTAGGTTGCTTGTACTAGTTGGATGTTAATATTGTGCCAACACGGGAGGCTAGACCGTGATAAGACGCTTAGCCCTGCATCGAGTCATGGATGATCTTTTGGAACATGCAACAACATTGACTAATGAAATATTGAATATATTTTGAAAAGTAGTGTGATGATGCTACGTGATGAAATTGAAGTACGGAGACCTGTGTGGTTCCGTGTTGATGTTGAGTCATTGCTGGCATGTGTTGCACAATAATCAACTAGGTGGGAAATGATTTAGACTGAGGCAAGTGGCAAGAGGTTTCGTGCCAGGTGGGCCTATGTGGCAATGTGCTAATGAGTGATGCAAGTCTGTGCGCCACATTGGGCGGTGTGCCACTATTGAGTGATGGAAGTCTTGCTTGGTCAGCTAAGGACTTCACCTTGCATGTCTTTGAACTGAGTCACCCGTACAACCACAAGTCTGGTATGGGACAGACCTAGTTGATTAGGGTTCTGATATCTTTCCTCTGATACCTCGGGGTGATAGTACACGGGGTGTATCTGTGTGGGGGGGCGTACCTGTGCTACGGCTTGGTGCCCATCCAGCGGTGTTGTCTGTCCTATGCTTGACTACGTGTGATGGGAGTGATAGTGAAGGCAATACCGGAGAGGTTCATTGGTTAAGGTAGAGGTTCCTGAAAGGCTTTGTTGCGGGCAATCACCTGTGTGGTGAGCGGCTGTATCATGTGGGTAAAGTGTACAACCTCTGCAGAGTGTCAAATCTATTCGAATAGCCGAGTTCGCGGTATTGGACATTGCTCGGGGATTACTGTCAAGGTTTAGATCATTAAACATAAAATGTGAAAAGGGTGGCTGTGTGCCAGTGTGAAAATAAATTTATTAAGGCTGTGTGCCAAGTTTATGGAGAAAAACTGTTTAAAGAACTTAGTACTAGGATTAACTGTTTCACCGCTTTTAATCTAAATAATTTGTTAGTTTAAAAATGCTGTTTGATGCAAATGAGCCAAATAAGCCAATTCTTTGGAATAAGTCTTGCATATAGTAATAGCAATGCATTCTGTGCATTACTTGTTGAGTGCCTTGAGTACTCACCCCTCCTTGCCTATTAACCCAACATCAGTGGAGGAGTCTACGCTAGCATGGGAGGAGTACATTGAAGAGCCGGACAATTAGGGGGCAAGCCCAGTCGGTTGCCTGTAGAAGGTTGATGGGACTCCACGAAGTTTATTTGCTTTCCGCTGTTACCTTTTATTACTCTGATAATGTAAGCCCTGCGTGGCTGATCTTATGTAAGGAGACCATAAGGTCGTACAAATCAGTTTGTATAAATGTTTGCACTATTTAATATGGTACCATTGTGAATATCTGTGATGTTCAACCCTGTAAAGACTGTGTGTGCTAGCGTCATCCTGGACTAACACAGAATACACAGAGGGTCCAGATTCTCAGAATCGGGTCCTGACAGGGGTGGTATCAGAGCAGGCTGACTGTAGGTCTTGACCCTAACTAGGTTAGCTTTGTCTAGGTGGGTAAAACTATTTTCTAAAAATTTAACAACTTGAGCAAGAATATCAATGAAATCTCGACTTATCTTTGCTCTCTTGCTCCATACCTATGTTGAATTTTTATTATTATTTTCTGTCTATTTTAAAATTAAGGCCTAACCAGAGTTGTGTTGGCTGATGGTCAGGAAGATCCATACCTTTGGTGAGCGCGCTGGTGGTTATGCCGCGGAGCTGTGGAGGATGCTTCAAGTTCTTGGAGGTTTCGACAGGCCCATTTGCCGTGGTCGCACCTGGGCGGTCAACGGTAGAGTCAGAGGCATGGCAACGACGATCATTGTCTTCGCGAGAGAGCACGCGGGAGCAAGCCGGCCGTTCATCATCACGGTCCGAAGGGTTACCTTTGAGGCTGGGATCTAGGAATCTGCGCGTCTGGCCATGAGAAGGATTGGTCAGGCTTATGCTGGTGAGCTTCGGGACACCGTGTTCCGTCTCCAACCGCAGGAGGGAGGAGCTCGAGGAGGACAGCTTCATCTGGAGGGAGATGCGGCGATGCGTGCACTGGCGCGATCGCGGCCTTCGGGGCGGTGTGATGGACCAGACTTTCAGCGAGCTTCAGTCCGTCTATGCCGCTTTGGAGGCAGTTGAGCAGACGCTGCAGGAGACCCGGGCTTTCGCTTTCCCGCGGATCGCAGAGTTGGACGACGCGCTCTACGCCGGACCGCCACTGGCCGAGATGGATCTTGACGAGGAGGAGGACCCTGAGGAGCTGGTGCCCGAGCCAGAAGAGCGGGTTACGGACCAGGGAGGAGCTTGAGGCGGGACTCCTCGGCACCAGCCAGCAAGCAGAGGGGGTGGTCACGGGACCGATTCACCCGATGCCGAGCACTGCCGGTGTATGCTCCGGGGAGCAGCAGCCGGGATGGCTCGATGAGTGATTGAGTCTAGTCGGGTGTAGTGTCGAGACTCGAGTGTTTGAGTCGCGTCTTTTGTTTCAGAGTCACCATTAGGTGTGAGTCGTTGTGAGTCTTATTGCTTGTTTACTTGCTTTGGTGTGAGTGTCTGGTATGCGTTGCATTGCCCTTAGGCACTTGTGAGCAACCATACTATTTTACAAAATTAATAAAGTTGCTAAATAATTTAAGTTACACTTGCTTCCCCGCATAAGTTCTTTTACTTGTGTATGCTTTCTTCTTCTTTTCTTAACCTTGGAAGCTTTCAACAGATGGTGAGGACTCGCGGAAATGTTGGAGCTAGCGGAAGTGGTGTCAACCAGGCAGAAAACCAGAATGAGGAACCAATTCCCCAACCACCGCAGGTTGATCTGTAGAATTTGGAACTTTCCTGGCTGCCCAAACCCAGCTCATGAATACTATGATGCAGACCATGCAGCAGATATCCATCTAAGCTGCTGTGAATGCTCAACCAGGGGGTAACCAGGGACCACTCCCCTATTCCCGATTGTCAGAATTCATGAGGACTCGTCCACCCACGTTCTCAGGCAATGCCAATCCATTGGAGGCAGATGACTGGTTGAGGACGATCGAAAGGAAACTACACATAACCCAGTGTGTAGGACAAGAGAGGGTACTCTATGCCTCTCATCAGTTGGAAGGCTATCTGCGCGAATGGTGGGAAAACTTCATGCGACACGAAGACCCACAAGGAACCACTTGGGAGGAATTCACCACAGCCTTCCGTTAGTACCATGTACCAGAAGGTATTATGGATCTTAAGAAGGAAGAATTCCGGAATCTTAAGCAGGGTGGTCAATCAGTGGCCGACTACCTGAACAAATTCACTCAATTGGCACGCTACGCACCAGAAGATGTAGTGACGGACAAGGCCAGACAATCCTGCTTCACGAAGGGATTGAACGCTGGGCTACAAGTGGGGCTGATAACCCACACATTCCCGGATTTCCAGGAGTTGGTCAACAAGGCGCTCATCCTGGAAGATAAATGTCGGGAGTTGGACGACAACCGGAAGCGCAGAATAGCGCAACAAGGAGGTCGTCAGGGTTAGCAGAGGCAGAGGACGGCACCTCAACAATTCGTCCGATTCCAGCCCAGAGGCAGTGACAGAGCACCACTGCCGGCAAATCGTCCAGTGGGCCAGAATGTTCAAACTCCAGTCAGAACGATGGTACAAGCTAGAGGAAATTCCCAGGCAACGGGAAGGCGTTGCTATCACTGCAATGAACTGGGACATTTTGCTAACAATTGACCTAAGAAGGGAGGTGTCACCCCCGTTCGCTTTAACCTGGGGAACACACCTGCAAGAACTCCAGCGCCGAATGTGAATCGTGGAGCAACATCATCGGCAACCCCGTCTCAAGCAACCACGCGAGGCCGAGTCAACCACATCACCACAGATGAGGTCCAGAATGCTACGGATGTTGTACTAAGTAAGCTCCTAGTAAACTCAGTACCATCTACTGTTTTATTTGATTCTGGAGCTTCACATTCATTCGTTTCCCGAGATTTTGCTATTCGAAATGAATTGGATATTGTGAATCTTAAATGTGTGCTTATAGTCCAATCCCCTGGATCAGAACTCTGATCCAAAGTAGGATGTTCTAGGGTATGACTAGTAATTAGTGGAACATAGCTCCTAGCGAACTTAATTATCCTAAATACCCAAACCCTGGATGTTATCCTGGGAATGGATTGGTTAACTAAGCACAAGGCAGTGTTGGACTGCGGATGAAAAGTCATATCAGTTGAGAGCCCGAGTGGGAAGAGGATTGAATTTGAAGCAAAAGCAGTACGGGATGGACAGTTGATGGTCAACAGCTTCAAGACCGTCAGCTTAGAGGGTAGTCAACGAATATCCAGATGTTTTTCCGGAGGATTTACCTAGAATGCCACCGGATAGGGATATCGAGTTTGTTATAGAACTTATACCAGGGACAACTCCCATAGCTAAGAGACCCTACCGGATGTCCACAAATGAGTTGGTAGAGATGAAGAAGCAGATTGAAGAGCTGTTGGAAAAAGGGTTTATAAGACCTAGTTCATCGCCTTGGAGAGCACCAGTCCTGTTTGTCAAGAAGAAGGACGGAAGTTTTAGGATGTGTATAGACTATCGTGCACTCAATGATGTGACGATAAAGAATAAGTATCCGCTACCCAGGATTGATGACCTATTTGATCAGTTGAAAGGAGTAGGAGTCTTTTCCAAGATCGATCTCCGATCGGGATACCATCAATTGAAGATCCGATCAGAGGATATACCGAAGACTGCATTTTCGTCAAGATATGGGCACTATGAGTTCACAATTATGTCCTTTGGATTGACGAATGCACCAGCATATTTCCTGAACTTAATGAATAAGGTTTTTATGGAATACCTGGATAAGTTCGTGGTCGTGTTTATAGATGATATCCTTGTCTACTCCAAGACGAGGGAAGAGCACGCTGAACATTTAAGGCTAGTCCTTGAAAAGTTAAGGGAACAACAGTTGTTCGCTAAATTTAGCAAATACGACTTCTGGAAGGATAAGGTTGAATTTCTTGGGCATATAATGACTGCTGAAGGAGTTGCAATAGATCCAAGCAAAGTAGAAGCAATATTGTATTGGGAGCCACCGAAGTCGGTAACCCAAATCCGTAGTTTCCTTGGATGGTGGGATATTACCGTCGTTTCATTGAAGGATTCTCTACAATTGCAAAGCCCCTTACCCAATTGTTAAAGAAGGACAAGAAATTCTTGTGGACATCAGAATGTGAAAAGAGTTTCCAAGAGTTGAAGAAGCGGTTGACGTCAGCACCAGTATTGGTTTTACCTGATGTACATCAAAGCTTTGACATTTATTGTGATGCATCACGGCAAGGATTAGGGTGCGTATTGATGCAAAACAGAAAGGTAGTTGCATATGCATCGAGGCAATTGAGGCCACATGAGGAGAATTATCCAACCCATGATGCGAATTGGCCGCATGGTGCATGCTGCAAGTTATGGCGTCACTATCTCATCGAAATAGATATGAAGTGTATACAGATCATAAGAGCCTTAAGTATATCTTCATAAAAGTGACTTAAATATGAGGCAAAGAAGATGGCTAGAGTTGATTAAAGACTACAATGTTGGAATCCATTACCATCTGGTAAAGCCAACATTGTGGTGATCTACTAGTCGGAAGAGCCACAGTGTAAATACACTCTTGGAATCAAGTCAGAGTGAGTTGAGTAAGGAATTTCAGAAAATGAGGTTGGAAGTAGTGCAAAAAGGATTTTTGGCTACCTTGGAGGTAAAACCTACCCTGGAGGACCAGATCAGAGAAGAACAAAAAGATGACGATAAGATAAAAAGAGTCAAGTCTAAGATGGATGAAGGCAAGGCAAAGGATTTCAAACTGGATGATCAAGGCACTATGTGGTTTAAAGGACACATCTGCGTGCCGAACAACAAGGAATTGAAGCAGTTAATCTTGGAGGAAGCTCATGACTCCAAGTATTCAATCCATCCAGGAAGTGCCAAAATTTACCAAGACCTGAAGGAAAGATTTTGGTGGCCAAGCATGAAGCGGGAAATTGCTGAGTATGTCGCATTATGTGACATATGTTAAAGAGTTAAAGCTATGCATCAAAGGCCAGCAGGATTATTGCAACCCCTAAAGATACCCGAATGGAAATGGGAAGAAATTGGTATGGATTTCATAACCGGTTTACCCAGAACTCAAGGAGGGTATGACTCCATATGGGTTATAGTGGATCGTTTAACTAAAGTTGCGCACTTCATACCAGTAAAGACCACTTACTCTGGAGATCGGTTAGCAGAACTTTACATGGCAAGGATCGTTTGTCTGCACGGAGTACCAAAGAAAAAAGTATCTGACAGAGGTACTCAATTTACCTCAAGGTTTTGGGGTAAACTGCATGAGGCAATGGGTACTCGTCTAAATTTCAGCACATCATACCATCCATAGACAGATGGTCAAACTGAGAGAGTTAACCAGATATTGGAAGATATGCTGAGAGCTTGTGCCTTAGCATATTCTACTTCTTGGGACAAGTGTTTGCCCTATGCTAAGTTCAGCTATAATAAAAGTTATCAGGCAAGTTTACAGATGTCTCCATTTGAAGCTCTGTATGGCCGATCCTGTCGAACACCGTTGAATTGGAATGAGACCAGTGAACGTCATGTTTTTGGTCCGGATATACTTCAGAAAGCGGAAGAACAGATCACCATAATCAGGGAAAGACTGAAGATTGCTTAATCAAGGAAGAAGAGTTATGACGATAATCGTCGCAGGGAATTGAGCTTTGAACCTGAAGATTTTGTGTATCTCAGAGTTACACCACTCAAAGGAGTCAGAAGATTCCACGCAAAAGGGAAGCTCGCACCCAGATATGTCGGACCATTCAAGATTCTGAGTCGCAAGGGTGAAGTTGCGTACCAATTAGAGTTGCCACAGTCACTGGCAGGAGTACATGATGTATTCCATGTGTCGCAATTGAAGAAATGCCTTTGGGTGCCAGAAGAACAAATACCTTTGGAAGCAATCGAGCTACAAGAAGATCTGACCTATAAAGAGCATCCGGTGAAGATTCTGGACACAATGGACAGAGAAACCAGGAACAAGTCAACACGCTTTTGCAGAGTTCAATGGAGCAATCATTCGGAAAGTGAGGCGACATGGGAACGAGAAGAAGATCTGAAGGAGTTTCCAGACCTATTTTGTAGTCAGAGGTTCTGTTAAGGGGGGAGGTTTGTAACACCCTAAAAATTTGCCATATTTTAAATTTTGTAGTTATTTTGATTTTTGGAATTTTTGGGTATTTATTGAATTTATTTGCATTTATTCAAATGAGGGCTTCTTGAAATCAATTAAAATAATACAAAAGTTTAAGCAAAGTTTTTCTGGAAATAATTTATTTGAGTTCCAAATATCTCAAAATATTTTCCAGAATTTTTCTGGATTTTTCGGGGTATTTTTGCTATTTATTTTGGCTTTATCCATTTACCTGATTTATTTTAATTCGAAAATGATTTAAAATCGCAAGAATAGTGTTTGGGCCGAAAACCTTCGGTCCGACACAAGTCAGCCCATGCAGTCGGCCCACGCAGCCCATCTCACCGAAACCCTAGCCGCCGCGCATTCGGCCCGTCGGATCGAGATCCAACGGTCGCCGTTGCGCCGCGTCACCCGCGCGCGTGCGCCACCCGAGCGAGTCCACATGGACGTTCAGGATTGCGCCATGTCGATCGTCTTCGTGAGATCACCGGAGTTAACCCCGCCGAGCGTTTTCGCTCGTTCCGCCAGTGTTTGCGCGCACGTCGAGGCAGCTTTTAAGTCTTCGTTGAGTGTGTCATGCAGAGCTCCTCTCGCCGCTATTTTTGCTCCTTCTCGCCACCGTCGGTTGTCTTCCGCCGTCGCCCGAGTTGGTTCTGAACTCCTCTGGGTTCACTGTGTTGAACGGGCCACTTCTTCACGCCGGAGGACCACCGTAGCACCGCCGACGACCTCATCTTCTTCAGCGCTGGCAGCTTCTTCCTTCTCGCCATTGCCGACGTTCGTGATCTTCCACCCCCGTTCGATCTTCATCGCACTGTTACGGTTCGTCCACGTCACTGCTCTTCTCTTTTGCCTAGAGTTGATCGTGGCCGTAGATGTGTAGATGAACGACGCGTGTGCGTTTTGATCGAGGCCCTGACCGGATCTCGGCCGTTGATTTTAATCGGGCCGTCGGATGCGTGACGCGTGGAGGCGTGGAGCTCGAAGCGTCGCCGAGTCGGTGCGCGGTCGGCCATTAGATTTGGTTGGCGCGGTTGGATCTGTGACCTGTGTCACGCGGATTTCGAAGCATCGCAGCGTGTGGTGTTAGATCTGGCCGTTGTTGGTTTGAGCGGTCTGGATGGTGACGCGTATGCTGTGATCTAGCCGTCGGTGGTAGGATGGCCGAGATGCTGACACGTGTCCGTGCACAAATCAGCAGTGACGTCATCTGGTGGGGCCGGGTGCACTGTTCCGTGGACCGAGGCGACGTGGCAGCGCCAGGAAACGCCACGTGTCGGCTGACGTCATGCTGACGCAATAAATCGAGTTTTCAATAGAAAAATAAATAAATTAATTCGGGATTTTCTATTTTCTGATTTATATTTTATTTAAAACATTGAAAGGCTATAACTTTTGCATTTTAACTCCGATTGAGGTGATTCCTGTTTCTATATTTTTTTAAAATTGTGCTTGAATTTTTGAGGTTATATAGTCTACTGTTTTGGTTATTTATTGCATATATAATTTTTACGCGTAGACACAAATTTGCTGGGAAGTTTCGAGGAAGAGTTCGTCGCTCAAGATCAAGCTTAGGAACACGGCCAGCAACTCTTCGAAGGCAAGTGATGCTTTGACCATTTTGATCCCAGTTTTTAAAATATATTTTGCTTGAAATTATGCATGCTAAATTAATTAAAAATGAATTTACATTAATTTGGTTAATGTAGCTAATCAACCCATATTGTTAAATACCACCTTGAAATTTCTATTTGTATGCCCTGAAGTCATTGTCACCCTAGGTTGCTTGTACTAGTTGGATGTTAATATTGTGCCAACACGGGAGGCTAGACTGTGATAAGACGCTTAGCCCTGCATCGAGTCATGGATGATCTTTTGGAACATGCAACAACATTGACTAATGAAATATTGAATATATTTTGAAAAGTAGTTTGATGATGCTACGTGATGAAATTGAAGTACGGAGACCTGTGTGGTTCCGTACCGATGTTGAGTTATTGCTGGCATGTGTTGCACAATAATCAACCGAGTGGGAAATGATTTAGACTGAGGCAAGTGGCAAGAGGCTTCGTGCCAGGTGGGCCTGTGTGGCAATGGGCTAATGAGTGATGTAAGTCTGTGCGCCACATTGGGCTGTGTGCCACTATTGAGTGATGGAAGTCTTGCCTTGGTCAGCTAAGGACTTCACCTTGCATGTCTTTGAACTGAGTCACCCGTACAACCACATGTCTGGTATGGGACAGACCTAGTTGATTAGGGTTCTGATATCTTTCCTCTGATACCTCGGGGTGATAGTACACGGGGGTGTATCTGTGTGGGGGAGCGTACCTGTGCTACGGCTTGGTGCCCATCCAACGGTGTTGTCCTGTCCTATACTTCGGCTCTGTGTGAGGGGTGTGATAGTGAAGGCAATACCGAAGAGGTTCATTGGTTAAGGTAGAGGTGCCTGAAAGGCTTTGTTGCGGGCAATCACCTGTGTGGTGAGCGGTTGTATCTTATGGGTAAAGTGTACAACCTCTGCAGAGTGTCAAATCTATTCGAATAGCCAAGTCCGCGGTATTGGACGTTGCTCGGGGATTACTGTCAAGGGTTAGATCATTAAAAATAAAATGTGGAAAGGGTGGCTGTGTGCCAGAGTGAAAATAAATTGATTATGGCGGTGTGCCAAGTTTACGGAGAAAAACTATTTAAAGAACCTAGTACTATGATTAACTGTTTCACCGCTTTTAATATAAATAAATTGTTAGTTTAAAAATTTTGTTTAATGCAAATGAGCCAAATAAGCCAATTCTTCGGAATAAGTCTTGCATATAGTAATAGCAATGCATTCTGTGCATTACTTGTTGAGTGCCTTGAGTACTCACCCCTCCTTGCCTATCAACCCAACATTAGTGGAGGAGTCTACGCTAGCATGGGAGGAGGAGTACATCGAAGAGCCAGACAATTAGGGGGCAAGCCCAGTCGGTTGCCTGTAGCAAGTTGATGGGACTCCACGAAGTTTATTTGCTTTCCGCTGTTACCTTTTATTACTCTGATAATGTAAGCCCTGCGTGGCTGATCTGATGTAAGGAGACCATAAGGTCGTACAAATCAGTTTGTATAAATGTTTGCACTATTTAATATGGTATCGTTGTGAATGTCTGTGATGTTCAACCCTGTAAAGACTGTACTAGCGTGATCCTGGACTAGCACAGAATACACAGAGGGTCCAGATTCTCAGAATCGGGTCCTGACATGCCACCACAACTCTGGAAGGCCAAAAATTGCATCATAATGTGAAGCACGATAATGAATCTAAGCATGAAGCAATTCAGGAGTCAGGCCGTAAGCTTATGCACCAGATATGCAAAGCACACCATATTAATATGAAGGCGTATGTCTGTTTGTATGAGGCCTATATGGGATCCCAAAATCCAGCAAGAGAACCAAGGCGTCGAGTTGGTAATCGACACGAGTATTTGTGCCAATTCTGACCAGTTGGAGTGCAGAACCATCCCCCTTTACCTTCCAACTCAGAAAGTAGCTGTGAGGTAGATTCACCACTGCCTTATCCAGTAGTTCGAGGCATAGGGATTATACCTAGCGATTCTGATTAAGGGAGTAATGGAGTCTTATGTTATATGTTTGAGGTAGTAGTTAAGTTAGTCAGTTTGTAATACATATACAGATATATATATGTGATCTTTTGGTATTCTACGACTTTTTGTTCGAGAATTCTCTTTGTGTTATCTTATGGATATCTCTCACTAATATAACTTTGAAGTGAAAATTTTCGATGAGATGATCCTTGGAGCAGCATGAGTATATACCTGTTGCTTATTAAAAAAATAACTACTATATATATTATAATTATCAGTGCTAATAAAATAATTCTCGTTACTTTGCAAGATGCCAGTAACGCGATCCCTTAGTCATCTTTTGGAAAGTGAGGCTACCCCTGAGACTCAATCTCAAAGGAACGTAATTTCGACACCAGCTCAACCAAATCCAATGCATCCCTGAGCAAGAACCTCATCCTCCCAACCCGCTAATCGCGACAATCCTCCTCTACAAAATCAACCAAATCCAATTCCAGAAGATCAATTACCTGAACCCCCGACAATGGCTCAAGTACTCGCCATGATTGAACAAAACCATCAAACTCAAACTATTCTTCTCCAACAAATGGTTTAGAATACTCCTAATATTGGCACAGCCATTGCTAGAGGTGGCAATGGAAACACTCCCCATTACTCCAAGCTAAATAAGTTTCTTAAAACTCGACCACCCATCTTTTCTTCCACAACCGATCCATTGGAAGCTGACGACTGGCTTCGTTCAGTCGAGAGTAATTTGGCCATCGCACAATGTAATGACGAAGAGAAAGTACTCTACACATCCTACCAGCTGCAAGGAATTGCAACAGCTTGGTGGGAGAATTATCAAGCCATAGTGCCTCCAAACCAAGTTATCTCTTGGGAAGCCTTAAAGAAGCTTTTCGCAAAACCCATATTCCATCTAGTTTGATGGAGTTTAAGAAAAGGGAATTCCTGGATCTTCACAAGGCAACATGACAGTGGTGGAGTATCTCCATCGCTTCAATTATTTGGCTCGATATGCTCCCTCTGAAGTTACCACAGAAGAAAAAAGGGTTGAGCGTTTCACGGAACATTTGAATGATGAAATTAAATGGACCCTTGTGGCCCATGATATCCATGACTTTAAAACTTTGTTGGACAAGGCCCTTAGAGTTGAGCAAGGCACTCGAACAATTTTTGAGTCGCGAAAGCGAAAATAGATGGCCAGAAAGAATATGAGTGTTAATCCTCCTAAACCACGATTTGGGCAATCATTCAATCCCAAATCTTCTGCTCCACCATTTCAACAAAGACGTCAAGGTCAACCACCTCGACCTCAAGCTTCCCGCCAACGACCTCCCCGCTCGCCCGCCCGATTGTTGGCAAGCGGTCTTCAATGGACAAAACCCGGCGGCCAATGTAACCTGTTTCCACTGCAATGAGCAGGGGCATTATGCTAATAAATGTCCCAAGAAAAATTCAACTCGTCCGCAATTCTAGGGAGCTCAGCAACGACCCCCAAGTCGCCCACAAGGATCGGGAGGACCACAACCTGTCATGATAGCCCCTAATAATTTTCAAGGACCTACTCGCGGTCTCTTGCATCATGTGACCGCTGAGGATGCAAACGAGGCACTTGACGTGGTGATAGGTACGTTGCTAGTCCACTCCATTCCAACTTTGGTGTTATTTGATTCTGGAGCTTTGCATTTTTTCATTTCCAAGAAATTTGTTGATCAAAACGAAATTCCTGTTGATCTTTTACCTGCTATCATGATAATATCTTCCCCTGGAGCCAAAATCAAAACTACTAGTCTTTGCCCTGGAGTCAGCATTGAAATAAATGGAGTATTGTTTTATGTTGATCTCATTGTTATCGAAACTCAAGGTTTAGATATAATTCTTAGTATGGATTGGTTACACTACAAGAAAGAGTGAAAAATTCGTGGGTCAAAAAAAACCCACGAATTTATATATTTAAATTCGTCGGTTTCTAAAAAACCCACGTATTTAATTAAATTAAATGGGCCAAAAACACCCATGAATTTATATATTTAAATTAAATCGGTTAATGCAAATACCCACAATTTAAGTAAATTTGTGGGCAAAACAAACTCACGAATTTATATACGAATTTAATAGCCCCTTGCGCTTCTCTCTCTCTCTTCGCTCCTCTCACCCCCTTGCGCCCGTCTGTACGCCATGCTCGCGCGCCCCGCCATGTGCCGTTGCCCGCCGCTGCGCCGCCGCCCGCCGCTAGGCCCCAGCTCTACCCCCACCGCCCGCGCGCCGCCGCCCGCCGCCGCCTGCGCCGCCGCCGTCCGCGCCGCCCGCCGCCCACCCATCGCCGCCCCGGCGCCCCGCCGCCGCCGCCCACCCGCGCGCCTCCCGGCCGCCCGCCCTCGCCGCCGCCCGCCAGGTCGATCGCCGCGTGCCCCTCCTAGCCCGCCGCTCGCGCCACGCCCCCTCCCGCCGTCGCCGGCGCCACCCGCCCTCCCGAACCCTCGCGGCGCCCGGCGGCGTTGGAGAAGGTATATTTTATCTCATTTTATATTCGTTTGAAGTTATTTCATCTCATTTTATATTCGCAGCATATGGTATATATATTTTTATTCTCTCGCTGCCGTTGTCTATAATGTTAGAGTTTAGGGTTTCTATCGAACAGTAGAGAGCCTAGGCGTCAGCCGTTCGGGAACGGCGCATCTCACATTTTCTTGTGAGGTGCGCGGTTTCGGAATTGTCCAGCGTATTTTGGATAGCCCGAGAATGTTGGTTGTTGCATGGGGCCTATGACGTGCGAGCGATCCGAACGTGATTTCGGCCGCATAACCCTGTTGTTCTCCGACGCACCAGCATCAGGCGTGCGTTTGGAGAACAATGAGGATATCTTGCCAAAATTCGTTCGTTTATGCGCTGCGTCGCGGTCGCATGCAATGGCCTCCATTCTTGGGTGGGTTTAGAACACATCTTTCCTAATAGGGTTGTCTTTGTCACCTAAGCCACGGTCGTACGTTGACATCGTTTCATTTGTTTAGCTTTGAGAATGGGTGACGATCGAAGGGCGATGTATGACGGATGGAGGAGTGATCGGGGCACTCAAGGAATGGGGCGGATCACGGATGCTTTCTTGAAGCAAGCATTCGCTGGAGGAGCTGAATATGTGTATTGCCCGTGTACCCTCTGCGAGAATAACAGCTATTACAGCAAGGATATAGTGTAGTATCACATTTCCAAAAACGGGTTCATGCCTAACTATTTGGTGTGGCACCGTCATGGAGAGGCCGCAGGGCAGGCCATTAAGTCGGACCATGGGGAGGATCACGACCGGATGGAAGAGATGCTGGATGATCTTGGCAGGGGGATTGAATTTAACTCCGGGGAGGGGTCACAGCCGGAGGAGGTTAAGGAATTCTATAGTCTACTTGACACCTCGGATGAGAAGCTGCATGACTTGACCAATGTGACCGTCCTGCAGGCGGTTATACGGCTTATGTTGATGAAGTCGAAGTTCAACTTTTCGAACAAATGCTTCAACGGTTTGCTTGAACTTATGAATGATGTCCTTCCGCCTAACCACAAGATGCCAAAGGATTTGTACAAATCGAAAAAGTTGATGGCCGGCCTCGGGATGAATTACCAGAAAATTGATGTGTGCGAGAATAATTGCATGCTGTTCGTGAAGGATCATGACAAGGATACTCATTGTATGCATTGCGGTAAGTGTAGATTCATTGAGGTGGTAGATGAGGAAGGGGTATCAGTGACTACAAAGGTCGCGACTAAACAACTTCGGTACATGCCGATCACGGATAGGCTTAAACGGCTGTACATGTCAAAAGAAACAGCGAAACATATGCGGTGGCACAAAGAAGGTAAACGTGAGGACCAAGACCCGGATATGATGGTGCATCCGTCTAATGGCGAGGCATGGCAGGCATTGCACCGATTCGATCCTGCATTTGCAAGAGACCCTAGGAGTGTCCGTCTTGGTTTGTCCACGGACGGTTTCACACCTTTCAGCACAAGCGCTAGCCCCTACTCTTGTTGGCCGGTCTTCATCATGACATACAATCTTCCACCTGAGATTTGCTTGAAAGAGGGGTTCATATTCCTTGCTCTTATCATTCCAGGTCCTAAGCATCCAGGGAAGGATCTCAATGTGTTCATGCGGCCCTTAATTGATGAGCTGAAAAAGTTGTGGCGAGGGGAAAAGGCATACGACAGCGTTGGTGGTAGAGAATTTACCTTACGAGCCGCATACCTGTGGTCGGTCCATGATTTGTTGGCATATGGCATTTGGGCTGGTTGGTGTGTTCATGGTCGCCTGTGTTGTCCAATTTGTATGGCTGACTCTGATGCATTCAGGCTCACGCACGGTAAATCACATTCTTCGATTGGCATCGACGGTGGCTTCCGGTGAGGCACCCTTTTAGGAATGATGCCAAAGCATTTCGAAAAGGAAAGAAAGTTAAAAAAGGGCCACCGAAGTGACTCACAGGAGAGGAGATAGCTGAATGGCATAGTCGGCTTCTACGATCTACGGAAGTGGGTTTCACTGGCTATAGAAAGGAGCACAACTGGACTCATATTTCTTTTCTTTGGGAGCTGCCTTACGCGAAAGCTTTGATTCTGCCGCATAACATAGATTTGATGCACCAAGAGCGCAATGTGGCAGAAAGCATCATTAGCATGGTGTTTGATGTAACCGACAAAACAAAGGATAATGTGAGTGCTAGGAAAGACATGAGTGATCATTGTGCTAGGCCGTGGCTCGAGGTTAAAGTTGGTTTAAATGGAAATGAGAGCCAGCCACAAGCTCCATACTGTGTGAAGCCAGAAGACAGTAAACAGATTTTGAGGTGGTTGAAAACTCTAAAGTTTCCTGATCGCTATGCATCTAACATAAAATGGGATGTGAATGTCAGCACCAGTAAGCTAAACGGGCTAAAGACTCATGATTACCATATTATCATGGAAAGACTTGTTCCGGTAATGTTTCATGGCTATTTTGATAATGAGTTGTGGAGGATGTTAGCCGAGCTCAGTTACTTCTATAGGCAGATATGCGCTAAGGAAATCTCGAAGACGTTGATGCACAAGTTAGAGAAGGGAATTCCATTGCTTGTATGCAAGTTGGAAAAAACTTTCCCACCTGGTTTTATGAATGTGATGCAACATCTACTGGTGCATCTACCTTGGGAAATGAAGGTTGGAGGTCCTGTGCAGTTCAGATGGATGTATAGTCAGGAAAGGGAGTTGAAAAAGCTTAGAGCTACAGTGCGCAACAAGGCAAGGGTAGAGGGGTGTATCGCAGAGGCTTATGCAAGTAAAGAGATCACAAACTTCTCAACAAAGTATTTCGCACTCAAGCACAACGTGAATGCCCCAACGAATCGGTATCGTGCCGCGGAAGAAGAACCGTTGTGCGAACTTAAGCTTTTTCAATGCAAGGGTCAACCTGTTGGGTCGTACATTGCACACCATGTTGAGTATGAGGAGGAACCTGGCCATGCTTTACATGTTCACTAACATGGTAGAAGTTAAAAAATATTTTGAGTAAGTGACTTTCTGAATTATGTTTTCAACATTTCAGTGTAGTGTCCTTTTTAACCAGAGAATAAATGACGCAGAGTGTTTGACAAAGAAAATTGGAAGTCAACTCGACAACCCACAACTAAGCAATTGGATAACCTACGTCGTGATGGGTTGAAAGGCGGCCCAAGCTTCGTGCAATGGTTCCACGACATGTAATTTGACTATTTATTCATTTTTTAAAATGAATTGTTGTAATAACTTAATATTAGACTAACGATGATGCATATTGCTATATAGTGTATGCGTCTTTGCCTCGTCCCGAGGATCTCCGACAGCTCTCACATGGTGATGTGACGGCAAGGAGCTATAGTCGCTATGATGTGAATGGGTTCCGTTTTCGAACAGTGAAATTAGAAGCTAGCCGTCCACTTGCGGAAACTTTAAACAACGGAGTAGTCACAACGTCATCCGATTCCAGCGGTGATATATTAGACTACTACGGTGTTGTACAAAACATAATTGAGTATACCTTTGGGGGTGCCAAAGAACTGAAGGTTGTGTTTTTTGATTGCCATTGGTTCGATCCACACAACGGCACACGTGTCGATGACTTTGGGATGGTGGAGGTGAAGCACGTTCGCGCTTCAGGGCCACATCAATAACATTGTGCTTGCACATCGAGGTTGGCAGTGTACTACCGAGCTATCCTCACCGTAGCTTGAAGGCTTGGTGGGTTGTATTTAAAGTTAACCCTGAAGTATATCCTCCTGAGGATGTTTCGTATGTGGCAAGCAACGTAGAGGATGATGTGGGTGATGTATATCAAGAAGAAGCTATGGGGGATTCTTTCCTTGTCTCCGATGAGGCAGGACTCGATCAATTACCTATCGATGCCACAGACGTAATAACAGATGAACCAGGCCCTTCACAAAAATGCCCTCAAAAGTCAGTAAGGATTGCACGTCTTCAAGCACGTCTCAATGAAATACGAGTCGCAGAAGCAGATTCCGACGCCGATGACTTTTGATATGTATATTTTGTAAGATTATTGTTGCCTCGTTCATTTGTACAAGTCATTGTTGTCTCCTTCATTTTTTACAAGTTATTGTTGTCTCATTCATTTTTGCAAGTTATTGAAAATTATTTGTAAACCTGTATACTAACTCTTGTCAAATTTGAACAGATGAGTATGTTCAGGCATCAGGTTGACAAGGTTAAGGCAAGTTTAGTGGGTCATCCTCCAGAAGGTCGAGGAGCAGGGGTTCTGATGCTCAGGACTTGACGACCGACAATGCCATATTTGCTGAAATTGCCTTGATTAGGCAATGGCGAGAACAGCTCCAGAGGTGCTTCGATGAGCAGGCACGAGAACAGGCGCGGGAGCAGCCACAGGAGGACGTGGGGCAGGTGGGGGTTGAGGAGGGGCAGGTGGGATGTGAGGATGAGGACATGGGCGAGGCGGACGACGAGGAGGTCGTTGGGGGTGGTGGCGGTGCGACGACAGATACAGATGCAGACGCCGAGGCCGAGGCAGCGGCAGATGCAGAGTTGGCGGCGACCTTAGAGCCAGTTGAAGAGGGCGGGTCTTCTTCGGGTACCATCAGGTATATGCTTAGTATTGGATTATCATTTAATGTCCATATTTACATTGTAATGTCTATGAACTAATGATTTGCATTTTAGGTTTCATAAAACCGTCTCAGTTCGTCCGAGATGCAACCCGGCCGATAGGAGGTTGATAGAGCTACACAGGAGTAGGTAATAGTTATATCTTTCATGTCTTTTCTTTTAGCATGAGCTAAGTGACAACTTATTATTTTGATGCATCTTTGTCTTGTATTTTGTTGTAGGCACTGGAAAGAGCCGGGTTGGACTGGGAAGGGCCACATTACAAAGGTTAACACTGTGCTGGGAGCCCTTGGCCGCTACTACTACCCGGTCATGGTTGAGTCACGCGGGGATAGATTCGCGGCCCACAACTGGAAGCACTGGGCATTGAAGGAGAACGTGGAAGGAGGCGAAGACAACCAAACATGTTAGGGCGCAGTGTGGGCTGGCTTCTGGGTGAGTTTGCATTATGTATTTACTGTATTTCAGTATTGCTTTAAATGTAAATACAATTTGACAATGTGTGATTATATGCAGGAGAGGTTCCAGCTTGAGAACGAAGACGATTACAATGCTTTGAAGAAGGCCAAAAGCGTCTTCAATAGGGCGACACAAAAGGTTGTCGGAGATTCGTTCAGCAATGCACGGATTCAAGCTGTCATCAATTTTTACAAGAGGGTGAAGAAGGTGAACATGAGAAGAGGACCAGAGGCGAGGAGGATACACCTGACAGAACAAGAGTATCTCCAGAGCTCGGTCGATTGGATAATGAAGGACATGGAGGCTTGAAGGTGGATGTGCCGGTACTGGGCGTCGAAGGATTTTCAAGAAAAATCAAATAGAAATCGAGGGAACAGAAGAAGTAGATTGGAGAAGCACAAGTACGGCGCAGACGGACACATTGGCCAAGAGCAACGCATGGTAAGTATCGGTATTATAATTGTTAGTGAATTTGTCACTATGTTTCTAACTTTGCACCGTAGGAGGCTGAAAGTGGGAGTACTCCCACTTTTGTGGAAGTTTACATCTGGGGAACCAAGGCGAGGATCCACAGAACCCGGATATTTTGTGCGACGACGGGGCTAGTGAGAGGATGGTAAGTATAAATGACACAATATGTTTTGTGCAAATGTACATCCGGGAGCACCAAAATGCTTTTTGCAAAGCGTCATATGCGTAACAAATGACACAACGTCATGGGCGGAGTTTGATTGGAGGGCGGCGCCGGTCGATGTGGAAGCGTTGTACCACGCTGGAGGGGGCCTAAAGCATGGGGGGTTCGTTAATAAAACTCATTTTAATTGTTTTCGCTCTACTAAGGAAAAAAATGTTGCATGGTCACATTTCAGTATATATCGTTTGTAGGTGGGCCATGGGGGACGGAGTTGTGGACTGCGATCGTCTTCCACGAGGCTCGGTTTCCTCACAGGGGAGTGCTCGCTCGTCGAGGTCCGCACGGGAAGCACAAGCGCACGAGGAGGCTCGTGAAGCGCGAGAGGAGGCTCGTCAAGCGCGAGAAGAGTCTTGTCAAGCACGAGAGGAAGCTCGCAGAAGCCAAGAAGACTCAGAATACATGAGAATGTATCTGCAGGTACAATCTCAACTTTGAACAAATCGCTCAATTGTACATTTGTGATTAAAATCTAACAAACATCTATATCGACAATCATCACAATCTCTTGGACCTAACGTGCGGTGTTTAGCCCTCTGTTATGCCCAGTAAAGATACTTGAGTTCATTACTCTCTAATTCACTTAGCTCGTAAAATCACGTTTCTCACAAACTTGACTATTATGTCATAGTGCTCCCAGCCACCTCCCTTCTACATGTTTTCTCTGAACATGCAGCCACCACCACAAGGAGAAGCATCACAGGGTGCTCAGCCTCCCCTGGTATCCTTTATAAACCCTACTGGGATGCAGGCACCACCCCTAGGAGATGCACCTCAGGTTATATGAAATTCTCATGCATTTTTTATTTTTGAAAAACTCTATTCTGTATACTTTATATCACAAACTATGATCTACAGAGCTCCCAGCCTCCTCGTCCTTTCTACATGTTCACTCCACGATCGACCACCTTACAGAGGAGAGGCACCACAGTAAAGACGGATCGGTTCAATTCGTTATTCAAAATTTGAATGAATGATTTATATGTGGCATAATGTACCTGTCTATGCCTTACAGGGCTCCCAACCTCCAAACACATTCTACATGTACCCACCTCAGACGACACCACAGGTATGGATGTCAAAAACATTCTAAGTTTGTGAAACGAGCTAAGTTTGTCAATTGTGAGCCAAACCAAGTCAAATTGAGCAAATTGAGCTACCTTCACAAAACTTAGTCAATTATATCACATTTAGGCAAATAAAGGTTAATTATGTCAAAGTTGAGCCAGACTTAGTCAACTTGAGCAAATTTAGCTATACGTGCAAAACTTAGTCGATTTTAGGACATTTAGGCAACTCTTTCTTAAACCTTGCACAAATCATCTCAATGTTCATACTTGAAAAGGTTTACTTGTGTGCTTATGAAAGTTCATTGCTGTGCTCCTGTAGATATGTGATGGTTTACCAAATTATTAACCCATTACGTGCTATTTGATTTTTTCTTTCTGTCAATAACTTTTTGATTTGGAACCTTATATTGTGCTAACTTGTTGGAATTGAAAAGTTATCTTAAGACAACTTGTTTAATTCTAAACTTATGTTTTAAATGCTTTATATGGCATCCTTGTAGAATGTGTTGTTTGCCCATGTACAATCTGATTGTTTATCCTTGTAGAATGCTTTGTATTTGTACTTTGTATACTGAACTCTTAAAATGACTACCTAAACTCTTAATTGCTTCTTTGAACTATTTTCACCTTTTGTTATCTTTTGAATACTCAGTGATGCAATTAAGGTCTTTGAAGGTTGAATTAAATAATTTTAGTTGTAATCTTGGCCTTGAACTAGATGGTTAACTTCTGTTAATACTAGAGAGTATTACTTTGATGCTTCATTGACTATGAGATTGATGTTCATATGATTATCATAGCATATCTTGACTAGCTCGTAGTTGTAGTTCTTATATATAGTATCTATTCTTGTTTAGCTTGACCTGTCATATTGATATTCTCATATTGTGTCTTGGTCGAATAGTACTATTCTGAACTTGTTTCATGTGAATCAGCATAATTTAGGAAAGGAAAGAGTTAAATGCCTTATTTGCTAAACTCTTGCTAAACTTACTCGATTCTAGCATATTTAGCAAAAACCGACGATATGTTACTTGTAACACAACCTAAGTTAGTCTTGAACTTGAAGGTTTCTGGGTCACGCCCTCCAGTACGTACTAATGACGACATCATAGAAGACATCTTCAACAGCGCCGACGGTGGTGGTAGCGCCCACAACTCCATCAACCCCAAGTCATGAATTCCATTGTGAGCTCGATTGGTGTATTACTATTGTACTTTATGACTTGTTGTGATGGATAGATTGTGATCGACTTATTGTGATGGACTTACTGTAATGGAATGTGGATTGTATCTATTGCGGTTGTAATGTGTTGTACGTCATTGCGTAGTTTACAAATTGCCGTTGGATGTGTGATTGATTATCTAAGGATCTGCTAGAATGTCTCCTTCTGGTTTAAGAGATTGATATATATATTATAACTGCAAATGTTTTTTGTCTGCTGAGTGGATGTCCTATTTACTAGAGAGGTCATATCGAAATTTTGTACATTTCAGTGACTTAGTTTTAAGCCGGTTTTAAAGAGTTGAAAGGTTGGTTTCAGTATTTTAGTAGAGGTAATAGGTTTTGTGTCTTGTTTGTTAATTCTTCGTTCGCTTTAACTTCATTGTGGAGTTTGATGACCTTGGTGAGCTAGCTGCCCCCTCCCTTCCTTCCTCTTGCTCAAATTTAGGAACATTAGTTGCAATTTAGTCGATGTGCAGCGGATGGACAGATGCTTCTGTAGGAAATTTAGTTGATTCTTTTAGTATATATCAATCTGAGTAATCTGTTGCAATAGTGATAATTTAAGTTGAAATGCATAAATCTGGATTGATGATGTTGCCATATGAGTTGCATATATATGTTTGTGATCTAGTCATTTGTATTTTTGTTTATTGCAAATATATGTTCAGTCATTTTGTACATTCAGAGTTGTTTTTGTCATTTTCTTGATTTTGTCATTTCCGACTTCTATGGCAAATGATGATATTGGGTTTTGATAGGTGACTTGTTCTGAATGAATGACAGAAACCATTCATCTTCAAATGACAGAACAAGTCATGTCAATGTAGTTTCCCGTTTCCAGAGTTAGATTCAGCTGCTGAATGCCATTGCATTCGATTGATACTTTTCCATCCAGCTCTGGAAATGGAACTGCTGCCAATGGTATATATTGCCATAAAAAATCTGATGCTAACTACTTTTCTTTTTGCTTTTAATTTGTTCTTTTGTGTTAGTGTTTCTGATCAGATTTGAACAAAATAGATGATCCTTCTTATTCTTCGCTTAGCAATTTTTAGTTTCAATTTTCTTTTTGCCTTTTCTTTTGTCCTTTAGTTGTTATATGTATTGAGTGCGATGCATATGGATATATATATATACATTTGTGTATAAATGACTAATAAATTTGTGAGCCATTAAAAACCCACGAATTTATCTGGGCGCTCCATATAAATTCGTCGGTTCGTTGAGCCCACGAATTTAACAATTAAATTCATGGGTTTATTAAGCCCATGAATTTAACAGATTAACTTCGTGGGCTACGTTGGCCCACGAATATAATCTATTAAATTCGTGGGTTTCCCGGGCGCACGAATTTAACTCAGATTCCTAGTTAAATTCGTGGGCTTGGCAGAAACCCACGAACTTAACTTAAATTCATGGGTATCCACGAATTTAATTGATTAATTTTGTCGAGTTAAATTCGTGAACTAAATTCGACGGTTTACCCACGAATTTAAATTAAATTCGTGGGTTTTGGCCTAAATTCGTGGGTTTCTAGCCCACGAATTTTTCCCTGTTTCTTGTGGTGTTATACAAGCATAAAGGCTGTATAGATTGTGCTAATCGATCCATATCCTTGCTAAGCCCAGAAGAAATTATGATAGAGTTCTCGTCTAACCAAGACAAATCACCTTCCCAATCATTCCTTTGTTCTACCTCATTGAAAGAACTTTCTCAAGTACCTTTGTTTGTGATTATCCTGATGTTTTTCCAAATGAGCTACCAGGTTTACCTCTAGATAGAGACATGGAATTTGTTATCAATCTTATTCTCGGCACAGCTCCAATTTCTAAACATCCTTATCGAATGGCCCCAACTGAACTGGTTGAACTTAAGAAGCAAATTAAAGAACAATTGGATAAATGGTTCATTCGCCCCAATTCATCTCCTTGGGGAAGCGCAGTTCTGTTTGTTAACAAAAAGGATGGTAGTCTACGCATGTGCATAGATTATCGTGCTTTAAATGATGTCACCATCAAAAATAAATATTCTCTTCCTCGCATTGATGATCTATTTGATCAATTGAGTGGTGCTCGAGTCTTTTCAAAGATTGACTTAAGACATGGGTACTACCAACTAAAAATCAGACCATGTGATATTAAAAAACTGCATTTACCACTCGATATGGTCTCTTTGAATACGTCGTGATGTGCTTCGGACTGACCAATACTCCCGCAAGTTTTATGTGCCTTACGAATAAGGTCTTTATGGAGTACTTGGACAAGTTTGTCGGAGTATTCATCGATGATATTCTCATCTATTCCAAATCTAAAGAAGAACATGAGCAACATTTGCACATGGTTCTTGAGAATCTTAGAGTCCACCGACTTTATGCTAAATTTGAAAAATGTGATTTTTGGCTAAAGGAAATTGCATTTCTTGGTCATATTGTTTCAGAAAGAGGGATTTCTGTTGACCCTAGTAAAATTCAAGATGTTCAACTTGGGAACAACCCAAGTCTGTTCCACAGATTCGAAGTTTTCTCGGTTCAGCGGGATATTATCGCCGCTTTATCGAAAACTTCTCCAAAATCGCTAGACGATGACTCACCTATTAAAGAAAGAAAAGAAGTTTGAATAGACACCCGGATGTGAATCAAGTTTTCAAGAATTGAAGAAAAGGCTAACTACAACACCTGTCCTTGTGTTACCTGACGTCCATAAAAATTTTGACGTCTTCTGTGATGCATCACGACACGGTCTTGGATGCGTGTTGATGCAAGAATCCAGAGCTGTAGCATATGCTTCTCGGCAGCTCCATCCCCATGAGCAAAATTATCCTACCCATGACTTGGAATTAGCAGCTGTGGTTCAAGCTCTAAAGATTTGGCGTTGTTACCTCATTGGTAATCGATGCAATGTATACACTGATCATAAAAGCCTAAAATATTTCTTCACTCAATCGGATTTGAACCTTAGACAGAGAAGATGGTTGGAGCTAATCAAGGACTATGATCTTAGCATTAATTACCACCCAGGTAAAGCTAATGTCGTAGCCGACGCCCTTAGTCGGAAACTCCACTACATCTCCATCTCGGCTTTTACTGAACAATCCAAATTGCAAAATGAATTTCAGAAGCTTAATTTAGGAATTATTGAAAAAGGATTTCTGGCCACGCTGGAAGTACAACCAACCTTGAAATTCCAAATTAAAGCTGCCCAACTTGTTGATGAAGCCATCATCAAAATCCGAGAAGAATTAAAGCAAGGGATTGAATCAGAATTTCCATAAGGGATTGAATCAGAATTTATGGAAGGTTCTGACGACCTTCTTATGCATAAGAAACAAATTTATATTCCCAATGATTCTGAGCTTAAGAATTTGATCCTAAAAAAAGCTCATGAATCATCTCTCTCAATCCATCCTGGGTGTACAAAAATGTATCAAGATCTCCGACAGGAATATTGGTGGCCCGCCATGAAAAAGGATATCGCAGCATATGTTGCAATTTGCGACGTATGCCGTCGAGTTAAAGCCGAACATCAACGTCCTCCTGGACTCCTCCAGCCTTTAAAAGTTCCTGAATGGAAATGGAATGATATCAGTATGGATTTCATCACTGGTCTACCTAGGACCAGAAAAGGACATGACTCTATCTGGGTGATCGTTGATCGATTAACTAAAGTGTCCCACTTTATACCTGTCAAGACCACTCATTCTGAAGATAAGCTTGCCGAACTATATTTGGAAAATATTGTTCGTCTCCATGGTGTCCCAAAGACCATTGTCTCTGATCGAGGATCCCAGTTTACATCCCGTTTCTGGGAAAGTTTGCATGATCTTTTGGGGACTAAGCTAAATTTCAGTACAGCTTATCATCCTCAGACAGACGGTGAAACAGAAAGAACTAACTAAATCCTAGAAGACATGTTGAGAGCCTGTGTACTATCTTATAGTACTAATTGAGAAAAGAGTTTAGCATTCGCTGAGTTCTTTTATAATAACAGTTTCCAAGCTAGTCTCCAAATTTCGCCTTTTGAGGCACTTTATGGAAGAAAGTGCAGAACACCTCTCTTTTGGTCTGAAGTAGGTGAAAGGAAGTTCTTCGGACCAAATCACTTCCAAGAAGCTAAGAGAAGGTGGACATGATCAGAAGTCGATTAAAAGAGGCTCAATCTTGTCAAAAGAGTTACGCTGACAATCGTCGCTGTGAACTCAGCTTTGAAGTCGATGATCATGTCTATTTAAAAGTCTCACCATTCCGCGGAGTCCGTTGTTTTCACGTCTGTGGGAAGCTAGCTCCTCGATACATTGGTCCTTATCAAATCCTTGAGAAAATGGGTGAGATGGCTTACAAATTGGAATTGCCACCCCAATTATCTGAAGTGTTTGATGTTTTCCATGTGTCCCAACTTAAAAGTGCCTTCGTGTTCCTATTGAACTCACAAATCTGGGAAACATCGATCTTCAACCCGATCTATCCTATCGAGAGCATCCAATCCGCATTCTTGAGGAGGCAGAACGCCACACAAGAAATAAATCCCGCAAAATACTAAAAGTCCAATGGAGTAACCATTCTGAAGATGAAGCCCCATGGGAACGTGAAGATCAATTCAGGAAGGAATTTCGAGACTTCTTCTAGCCCTCACCAAATCTCGAGGACGAGATTTTTGCAAGGGGGTAGGTTTGTAACATCCTGAAAAATGGGTAATAATAATAAATTAAATAATATATTTGAATAAGTTTTAATTTGTATTTCCCTGGATTTTTCTGAATTTTCTATGAGTTTTCCTGATTTCTTTTGATTATTGCTTAAGAGAAAATTCCTTTTTTCAATCAACCAACCATTACTTAAGTAATAAGAAAAGATTTGTAAAACAACAAAATAAGAAAAATCCTTGTAAAATTCGTCGAGCTATCCTGAACACCAAAATATAATTTTAAAGTCATGTCAAAGTATTAAATGATGAAAAGAAAGGTAATTTAATGAATCAAGACTAGCAATAGTAAAAATCTCAGAAATTAAATGTTCATAATTTTGATGTGAAAATTTTATATTATCTTCTCCCTGGATAGTTTCATCTGCAATAAAATATCAGGAGATAATCCTTAGGTTTGATATTTATAAAAATTCAAAAACTGAATAGCTAAAAATCCGGAAACTTCAATGTCAGAATTTTATTAAATAAACTATCAAGAATATGAAGATTAACATTTTACAGGAGGTTAATGTTCCCATAAGGAACCTTCAAAAAAAGTTTCCAAATTTTTTAATAAACTATATGCACCTAAGTAAATATAAAACCGAATGCATAAATTTGTGCACAGTGCACTATCAGAATTGTTGTAAATTCCTTAGGCGTCCAATAGGTCTGAAATTTTTATGGTAGATCCTAAACTAGCTCTGGTACAATTAGTAAATTCCTCATTAATTTACCGATCAGATAGGCAATGGATTCAGTGAACCCAATTCGGCCTTCTTGTAGTTCAAGCCGGAGTTCTCCTCCTCTCTCTCTGCTGCGCGGGCCCTTTTTCCTGTGCGGTCCCACCTGTCAGCCACAGGCACCGCCTTCTTCTTCCTCTCTCGCAGCCGAGCTCACGCGTTACCGGAGCCACTTCACCGGCTGTAGCTTCGTCACCTCTGCCACTCCGCGAATCCCGGGGAAACCGCCTCATTACTAGCTTCGCCACACATCGTCCTCGCCCAGAAATTCCGCGAATCGGCCCATACCTTCACCTGTTCTGGTGCCGCAAAACTCAGTCGAGTTCACACCCGGTGTGAGCTTCTCCACACCGTCTCCCCTGGCCTATAAATACCAAATAAAGATCGCCAAAGACCGTGCTTCAAAACCCCTCTCGTTTCATCCCTCCTACTCCTCTGAGCATTGCTAATTTCTCGTTTCTCCGAATCAGCCGAAGAACCATAGCTTTCGGTTCGTGATCGATTGGAGGTGATGCAAGCGACCATTCCCTAATTCCTTTTCGTTATAGCATCACCAGCTCACAAAAGTCAAAACCCCTCTGTTATTTCCAGGGATCTTCAACCGGAGCTTCGCCGCCACTACGCCCCCTTTCTTCTCCGAAACTGGCGATCGGTGGTGACCAAATATATATATATTTGTATGTGTTCATTCAAGGCCATACCTGCATCTAAAAATGAGGTGCAGTAAATAACTTAGTGTGTCATGCCTACATAATAAAATGGCAGCGAGAAGTTTGGTGATAAATGTTTAATTCAAAAATCTTTAAATACATTGCTTTGCATCTGAATCCTATTAACAACATACTAATTTATGTTATCACCGTAAGATAAATCTTTTTACTTCAAATAATTTTAGCATCTAGAATTCGTTAAAAATAAAATGATTAATTCACATGAAGCAAGAAATACATATCTCTTAGTCCAAAAGTAGTAAAGGTAACCACCAATGAAAAGACAGGATAACCACATAAACATGAATCAAAAACTTACCCATAAAAACAGATGATTCTCCAAATAAGCTTTTATTTGGATTTTCTATCTATCTTCTTTTTGCCCTTATATTGGTTCGCTATTTATTATATGTTATTCTTGATGATCGACGAGTAGATTCCGACGAGCCTGAATTAGTAGACAACGACCTCGCCGATGACCCGAACTTTTTACCCGACTGCGATCAGCAAGGCAAGCACCCCCTTGATCATTTTGATCCTATTATTTCAAATATTTACTTTCAATGTTTGCAAAACTATTATGCATAGGCGTACTTGTCATAAAAATGCTATGTTGGGATATTGGTAGATATACCTAATATTTCATGGAACTTCCTTGATAAGTATGGATATGTAGCATCCCGAAAAAAATATAATAAAATGGAAATGAATATTTTGGAATTGGATATACTTATTCTTGAGTTTTCTGAGAATTATTGGTTTTATTTTGATTTTCCTTGGATTTATGCTTTGTATGGAAATTCCAACAAATAGAATTATTGAATGGAAAATGGTAAGAATGTAAAGATTTAAAAGTAAATATGAGAAAAATTACCATGATACCTTAGTCATGCTGGTAAACCAGAAAAACCACCTGGTAAAAATTCTAGGTGTTAAAATGTAAACAAATAAAATATTTAGCCATCTCTTTTTGACTAAAAACAGTGAAGTCTGAATTAACAAAAAATAATCAAAAGTTATCTAGAGCCATAAAAATTACCATAACTCCCTCAGAGCAGTATTTACATTGGGTAAAAATCTCAGGAATTTATCATGTCGAAAAAGCCTTCTAAAAATTCAAGAACAGAGGCAAATAAAAACTGAAAATCCTCATGTCAGAATTTTTATAAAATATTTTCTTGACTCTAACTGAACTCCTATAAAAAGTTTGGGAAATAATTAATATGTTTTACACAATTAAATAAATAGAATACCGAAATACAAATTCTGTACAGTGCACAGTGTCAGAATTTTAGTTAATTCATTATAGGGTATTTTAGTCTGCAAATTTTACTGGAGAATGAAAACTTCCAGGAGATGTCGTTCAAAAAGTTTTAGAAAAATTTACCATGATTTGATTGCCATTTTAATGCTCACATGGGGCTGTCCGAGCATAAGATATCTCTTGACTCATCTTCACTCACCGACATGCGGGGCCAGGCGTTGAAACGATTCGACGTGCTGACAGCCGAGCTGGAGCTTCTCTCTCGATGCCCGGTGGGGTCGGTCCCGCTTGTCAGCCTCCGGCTTCGCTGTCCCCTCTCCTTTTTCCCCTCTCGCCCGAGGCGAGCTCGAGCCCTCGCGAGACTTCGCCGCCTCTCCCCATCTCAACGCCAATTCCGCCTGATCTGCGGTCACGCGTTGCCACGACTCGTCCTTGGACTGCCCACGCCATGCCTCGACCATGCCTCGTTGCCCTGAGACGCAAACTGCACGCCAACTCGCCCCTCGCACAGAACCGAGCAGCCGCACTTCCCTCTCGCGTTCAAACCCTGTGAGCCGTCTTGAGCCGCCTATAAATACCGGTGTGGCGTCGTCATTGAGACCCCTCCTCCACTCCTTATCATCCATTGAACCCAGCTTTAGCCGAAGCTGTTCCCCTTGCCATTTTCGCCGAAGAACAGAGAAAAGGGGGGAAATTAGTGGGGCAAGCCATTTAGGCACTTATTCTTGAAATCTCTTTGTCCCAGAGCTTCACCACATCTTATAGAATACTGATCATCCATTATTTTCACTTGTTCTCAACCGCAGCTCATTCTTCCGCTGTTCTTCTTCCTCGCGACCGGCGACCGTTGACAGTCAACCTCCGTGTTTCTTCGACCATACCAATAGGTGAAATAGAACCCCTAGTACTCACTGGTACTCTAGGAGCGTTGTCCTGGTGAAAAGATGGCCGGCGGTGATCTTTTGCTTGCTCGACAGTGGCGCCGCCGCACCCCCACGGTGGCAGCCACCTTTCCGGCCATCTCCCGACGAATGGATACCACCCCTAGGTGCGCCTTTGCGCACTGATGCCTGTAGTGCTACCCATTCCGCTGGCGGCAAGCACAGAACCGACAATCTCTATTTAGTGTCGCTGACAGCCGGGGCCCAGTCGTCACTCTCTCGGCCTTCTCGCGTGTGCGTTAGCTCGGCCGCTGACGGGTGGGGCCGGTTTGTCAGCCAGACTGGGCCGCGTTCAAATGCTTGCGCCAAAAAAGCGAAAGCGTTTTCCACTGCAGCGTATTTCCGAATTTGAAGATTTTCAGAAAAACCGAGTAGATTCAAACTGCAATAACTTTTGAACCATCCGGCCAAAAACAGTGAAACCAATTTCTAAATTCATGAAAAATTCTATAGATTTAGGTTATGCAAAAATATTTTGAAAAAGATCCCTGGATATTTTCGAAATTCAAATTTGAATAAAAGGCATAAAGCTATGCTTTATACAAAATTTCTCCAAATAAGCTTGGAAGTTAATGAAACTAATTTATCTAGAATCCTTATGTTTCCAGGAATCCAAATATATAAAAATATTTAATTTTCATGAATGTTTAAGCTACTTTCCATTTAAGTTTTGTTTTCAATATATTAAAGGTTTAGATAAGTATGTATAATGGTATGGAAGGGATATGAAATATGTAAAAATGTGATTCATGAATAATAGGGTGGCTGTAGAATAATTGAACTTGCCAAATAACTAAGGATTTGACTTGTTTGGATCTAACAATTAAAAATATGAAGTAACTCTTGTGCCAAATGCACTCACATATATATATGTATATATATGTGCATAGGAAATTAAATGGTTAGGATATAGATTAAATGGTTTCAAGCCATGGGCAAACCCAGTATCGTAGCTTAATAAGATTTAGTGCAATCAACCCCTTTATCTTATGTTTTAAGATTTATTGGTTTATATAATTTTAGCATCTATAATTCGAAGTGGTAAATATAAGAATTCACAATTTTAGCCTCTTGAATTCGTAATATAAGAATAAATAATCCACAAGAAAAACTCATGTTGTTCATCATAAAAAATATTAACACTTTGAATATATAATTATTTACATCATGTAGTCTTAGAATTTCATAATCCAAACCCTAAGATATACCCCTGTTTTCTGCAGTTAATCTTTATTTGGTTTACTGCCTGTTTTCTTTTTGCCCTTATTGCAATTTAATAATTGCTATGTTTCCGGTTGATCGACGTGTAGAATCCGACGTGCTCGAAGAAGAAGACGACGCCGTCGCTGATCCAGATCCGGAGCTAGACAGCGAGTTGCAAGGCAAGCAACCCCTTGATCATGTTGAGCCTGATACTTTACCTACATTATGTTGTTTCTGTCTATGTACTATGCATCCGGATAATTCTCCCTAGAAATGCTAATTTGGGTTGGAACTGTAGTTAATCCTGTAAATTATGGTTTACCTCAATCTTTATGAATATGTGAACCTTGCAAACCTTAGTTTGATCTAGACATGCTAAATGTCATTTTGGGTATAACCGCTAGCATAATATATAGCTGCTTGATGTTGCTTTCAGTCTTTTCAACAAAGGTGTGGTCCTCAATTGGAAAATGTTGCTGGTATTTGGTTAAAAACCCAAAATAAAACTATGGTTTGACGCGGGCGATTATTGGCACTAGCCGGAGGTGCAGAGGGATTTGCACGTAGTGTAGGGTGGAGTATCGCCCGTGTCGGATTAAGGACCGAGCAATGGGACGCTATAGATCCAAGAATTTCGTACAACCATGAGGGCTTGTATGGGCGGGTCTTAGCCTATTAAGTTGTTTAGATGTGGCTTTGTATCTAAGGAAGGCGGGAGATTTGCACAGGCATTCCGGTTTGGTTTGCTTGTAGGGGTTTCTACATACCAATGCAACGGTGTACGCCTTGCCATGAACAGAAATGTGGTGTTGGGTGTGATGAAAATGGATCCACGACTTGGGTGAGTGTTTCTGTTTTCATGGCGAGGGTCAAACGTCCCGAGCTGGTTCAAAGCCACATCTAGATAATGTAACGGCTCTGTATGATCTCCTTGCCGACACACCAAAGGAATTGCGTTATCTGGCCTAGCAAAAGAGGTTGATCATTCCTTGTGGGTAAAGCTGTACTCCTCTGCAGAGTGTCAATCTAATCGATTAGTCACGTCCGCGGTCAAGGACACTTGGTGAAGTCATTCCATTGTTAGAATCTTTTGGTATTTTCTGGAAAAATGGATTTGGGATGGAAACCAATTTTGCAACTAGCTTTTGTGTCAAAGGACAGACACCGGGGGTGTTTTGCAGTCGGGTAGACTGGGTTGAAAGACTTGAATATTTACTTATCAAATGATGCTTCAATTTGCCTATTTAAAGATGCGACATTTCAATCTACTGTATTGGTATTTTAAATGTTTATGCAACTGCAAAATAACTTGTAACCTACCTTTGCTTAGCCTGCATGATTAATTATTTGCATTTGTTAAACACTATAAGTCTTGCTGAGTACCAATGTACTCAATCTTGCATCTGCTGTCTCAGAGGGCGAAGCCTGCGAAGTGCCAGATGATTCTTGCTTTAACGGAGGGTACGGGGTGTTGGGCGATGATTTCCCCCAGGTTTGCCAAGTCAGTTGCCTGGGGGTTAGCGGGCAAACCACGAGGCTTTTGGAGTTCTTTAAACTCTCTATTTTCCGTTGTTTGATCTTTGTAAATTTTAAACTCTGTATAATTATTTCTGCTTGTAATATATGCTATCAGTTTTTTATCTTGTGGTTGTGATATGAATGTTGTAAACATGTGAGTGCTAGCCACTGATCCTGGGACTAGTACAGAAATCATAAGGAGGTTCCTGTTTGTAAGAACGGGGTCTCACAGGATATGTGAACCTTGATGACCATAGAAAAAGGGTAGACATTACATAATGTCAAATTGGGTATACACGATTAATAATCATGCTTAACCATACTCATTTGGCAACGAAGTAGATGATCAAATCAAACTGCTTCGGAATTTGAAAATGTTGGAATTGCTAAGTGTCAATTGTGGATATGTTGACTATGGTTTAGATGCAGGCAATTATTGGCAATAGCCGGTTGTGCAAGGGATAGACTTATACGTAGTGTAGGGGGGAGATTATTGCCTGTGTCGGATTAAGGACTGAGCTATGGGTTGTTTTCAAGCCAAGACTTCCGTGCAACCACAAGTGCTGGAATGGGGCAGCCTTAACCTATTAAGTTGCTTAGGTCTGGCTTTGCACATTGGTAGGCGGGAGATAGTATGAGCATTCCTTTCTAGGTTTGCTTATGAGCGCTTCCACACTTTGTTGTGGGTAAATGCATATCGGTATAACGGTGTACGCCTTGGTATGGGAAGAAACTTTTATCGCAGGGAGTTACTGCTTCTATCGCAGGGAATTACTGCTTGTATTACCACTTTTAATGATAGGGATCACTGTCATGTTTCTTCTCCATAACAAGGATTTAACGTCATCGGATTGGTGCGAAGTTAGGTCTAAACAATGTAACGGTTATGTCATGATCACCATGCCGACACCCCAAAGGAAGAGTGTCAACTGGCCTGGCAAAATGGCAGATCATTTCTTGTGGGTAAAGCTGTACACCTCTGCAGAGTGTAAATCTAATTAATTAGCCGCGCCTACTGTTAAAGGCACTTGGTAAAATCATCACATGGTTAGAGTTTTAATATTTCCAAAATGATTTGATGGGGAAATGGTGTTTTGGAATATATTTCATGTCAGGGGATGATATGGGAATGGATTGAATCAGTCGGGTAGACTGTGTTATGATGATTAATTTATGCTGTCAATACTTTTTATTACAACAGATGCTCTTTTACAAATTTCGGTTGCAATCTAGTATATGATTATGCGTCAATTTGCCAATGCAAAAATAACTATAGAAACAATTCCATTGCTATAACCTGCATTTATTTATATTTGCATTTGTGATACACTATGAGACTTGCTGAGTACACTATGTACTTAATCTTGCTATCAATGTTGTTTTTAGGTGATGATATCTAATACTCCGATGATCATTACGACCATACAGGATTCAGGGGTTATGATGACGATCTTTTCTAGGGCTTTACCTTGTCTGTTTCCTGAGGGTGAATGGGCATACTACAAGAGAAATTAAGCTTCTACTGCTACTTTCAAGTTTCTGGCTTGTAATACTATTATGTAATCTCAGACGCTTAAGGTATGTAACATTATTGTGTATGGATGTGATCTCAATTTGTAAACTGTGCGTACTAGCCACTGATCATGGGATTAATACAGTGTGCACAAGAAACCCATTGTTGGTATTAAATATCAAAAATGGGGGCCTTACACATACGCTGGAACTTTTGAAACTCTCTTTCACTCGTGAAGTCCTCCTCCCCATCATGCAACATTTGATCCAGATCGTCATCGTGGCTATCGACAAACGTATCTTCGACCACCGTCATATCGTTGTCTCCGTCATCTTTAGCAATGTGTTGCCCTTCATGTACAATCTCATGTTCACCGTGCTTGGTCCAACAGGTATAGCCGGCCTTGAAACCCCTTCGAAGCAAGTGTGCACGTATCGACTCTATGATAGAAAACAGCTTCTCATTTTTGCAATCAACGCATGGACAACACATATAGTCCGTCAGATTCTTCGACTTGTGTGCCGCAGCTGCATTTACAAAACAAGTCACACCATTAAAGAACTCAGTACCGCAACAGTCCGTGTCATACATCCACCTTCGGTCTATCTACAATTAATTAAATCAAACATCACATAAGCATATAATTGCAAATAACAATATAATTGTAAATGATAATATTTAAAAATCCATGTAGCAATTTTTAATTATTTTATAAAATAAAAATAATTATAATACTTAGGATATATTTTTACTATATTAAAATACATAAATATTTTTTCATTATGTAAATATCCGCAATTTTTTAATATTTACAAAATTGAAAATAATTAGGATATATTTTTACTATATTAAAAATATCCAAGTAGAAATTTTTTAATTACTTTCATAATTAATTGATAATATCAATGTTGCAATTTTTTAATTACTTTAATAATTGAAAATAAGCATATAATTGAAAGTACACGATATACTTGTAAATAATTAGATTTACAAATGTATCTTGCAATTTTTATTATTGTAAAATTCATCTAGCCATTTTCACTATTTAAAAATCCACTAAATCACTGAAATGAATAAGAATTGTAATTATCAAAATCTAAAGCAATCTATAAAGTAAAATCCAACTACAAATATAATGTAGATCAAATTAATTACTAACCTTGAAGAGAAATAGATATGAATTTTAATACAATTTTTCAGCAGCAATTCGTCACAATAAATGGAGCAGAGACGCCTCTCTGTTATACTCAATCGGTCGGGGGAAGGGACGGCTAGATATATAAAGGACTTGTGACTGCCGGTTCTGTGCAGAACCGGCAGTGATAAGCTCGGATTGGGCAGGAAAATAAAATCAGGCGGGAAAATAAATATCACTGCCGGTTCTAATGTAAAAACGGCAGTGAAAATGCCAATATCACTGCCGGTTGATAGAAGATCCGGTAGTGATATATCACTACCGGTTTTATATAAAAATCGGCAGTGATATCTGGTTATCACTGCCGGTTGGTTCCACGAACCGGCAGTGATAAGTTCTCCCCCTCGGCTTAACTTTCGAATCGGCAGTGATATATTCGCACTGCTGGCTCTATCCCAACCAGCAGTGATATGCTGGCAAGGATTGCCTGTTCTATAGTAGTGATTATGTTACCATCCTAATGTTGGATAGTTCTTCGTGGCGAACAAATTAGGCAAAATATTGCTGGAAGTACTTAGTAAAGATGGTTTAAATTTGTAGTGAAATTTGTAGAGGTGACATTTTGGGCACTTGTTGCACCGGGGTGTTACAAGTGCTACGTCACGTAACATGTGCGATATTGCAAATCATAAGCTTCTTTCTAGCTGTCTCAAACAAGGTTAGTTCGGCCGATCTCAAGGTATAAATCTAATGATGGCTTTGCGCAACCTCGAATACTGTTTTGCGGTACGTATGTAGTTTGTAGGTTCTGTTTGCAACAGTGTGATAGATAGTGCTAATGTTCTTGAAGTTCTGAAGTTTCAGAAGACTGTAACCAAAATCAGAACAGACAGCTCTCCTGCATGTCATGTAGACCTGATGCCTCAGATCCAGAATATCCATCATTTTTAGATCAAAAGGACATCAGGACCTGATGCCTCAGTTCCATTAATGAAACTAAGGGTAGCAACAACAAAACGTTTAGATCAAGAAACTAAAAAACCATGCACAAACAAACCTCCTGGATTACAGTTTCAAGCATTCAACATCCAAGAACCCAAACTACATATTGCCATCAACCAAGCTACTAACAAACTCAGCAACAACCTTCAGATCTTCAGGAATGAGTTTCTCCTCCTTGCCTTCATTCAAACGGAATCCACTTTTAGTCATATTGTTCCAGAGCCCAAAGGAAGCGGTATTCGAAGTTTGTTCTCCAGGCTGCTGCAAAACCCATCCAGCTTGGCCACCATATCCTCCTTGAAAAGTGGTCTCCAATCTCTCAAAGTCCTGAAAAATCTTCTCCATATTGTTTTGACATTTGTTCAACACTGACAACGAAAAATCATATCATTTCTGTTAGTCCACAAGCTCCAAAGAGCAGCAGCACAAATGGTATTCAAAGGCGCGTTTTTCTTATTACTAAGCCAAAAACGAGCTACTGAATCAAAATTATAGCCAATGTTCAAACCAAAGAATTCACCAACCATATCCCAAATATTTCTAACTACTACACACTAAAAAAAAAGATGATTAACAGATTCATTCTCATTACATGAGCTACAATAGTGTAACGTCCTGAAAGTTTGGAACAGTGAAAAATGAAAAATTTAAATTTTAATATAAATGGTTCTGGAATTTCTAGGTATTATTTGCTCCAATTAGAATTTCTTAGACTTTTGTGTTATGTGAAAAGATTAAATAAAAGGGAAAAACAAAGGAAAAGGTAAAAATATGAAGATAAAATTTAGAAAAATTTACCATGGGTCCTATTCAAGCTGTTCATAATGTTTGACCAGTAAATAAATTTTTTACAAACTTGGGGTCAAGTTAAATAAAGCATGTATCTACTTTTTGACTAAAAACAGTGAATCAAAAAGTAGGAAGAAAAATAACCAATGTCAAGTAAAGCCAATAAAATTTATATAAAGCCCTGGAGGTATAATACATCACTGGTAAAATTTTTATAATTAAATGAACTAATATATGCCTCTTAAAAATTTAAATACAATGGGTCCAAAATGCAAGGAAAACAATTGTCAGAATTTTTATAAAATAATTATTCATGTTTTTTAATTTGAAAATTTTATAGTGATACAATTAAAAGGATTTGAACCTCTCCAAAAAGTTTCAAAAATAAATCCTAGAAAATGAATCTTTAATTAAATCAAAAACCGAAATCAAAGTTCAGGACCAGGGTACAGTTTCAGAATTTTAATAAATTGTCTAAAAGGAGTTTTTGTCTCAAAATTTTGCAGTAGACGTGCGACTTCCAGTAAGACTTGGTCAAAATTTTTGAGAAAATCTTGACTCGGTTTGAGGCTTAAACAAATTCGAATTCTAGAGATTTCTCGTTCAGTCAAATCACATTAAACACCCCCTTCTCGCCGACAGGTGGGCCCGGCACTGTTGAGCCCATTGCGCTGGCAAGCTGAGGCAAGCGCTGTCTCGCTGCCAGTGGGCCCCGGCCACACCCGTCAGCCTCAGCTCGCGATTTTCTTCCCCTTTCTTCTCCCCTGGCCGAGGCGAGTCGCCGTCCTCGCCGTCCTTCGTCGCCCGGTCTTCACCTGCTCCCATCCGGCGCGAGCATAGCCTTCCACGTCGTGTAGAGCTCCTCCTCACCTGTGGTTGCTTGCCCACGGTCGAGCCACCCGGGAGACGAGGCTGCGCTTCGTTGCGCTCGGTACAGGAAATGCCGACCGAAGCCAAGCGCCCAAAATCGCAGCAACGATCAATTCCTTGACTTTAAGCCTCACCTTTCGCGTCGCGATGCCCTGTGCTCTTCACCTCGCCATTTCTTTGGGCCAAGAGCCCTTCACGGGTCGTCTTCCTCGCTGAGCGCGAGAGCCCGAAGAGGGGAAGCGGTGATTGGTGAGTTTCTCCCCAATCCTCCAAATCAACTCCACCTCGAGCTCCTCTAGCCCTCAAGGATCACTGATCAAACGCGATTCTTGTTCCATTTTGCTCGCAGCGCCGCCGCACCGTTGTTCTTCTTCCTCCCGGCCGGCACACGGTGGCAGCGCGTCTGGGGCTTTCTCCGACCCAGCCAGCAGGTGAGCTCAAATCCCCTTGCTCCACTGTAGCTCGCCTAGCCCAGGTTCGCCGGAGTTTTAGCCTCTAGCCGAGTTTTCGCCGTCGCGGCCATGGCGCCGCCGCACCCTCGCGGTGGCAGCCACCTTCCCGGCCGTCTCCCGACGAAGTAGCACCACCCCTAGATTCGCCTTGGCGCAGTGAAGCTAGAACCGCTACCCATTCCGCCGCGGCGGGGCTGCTTCGCCGGCGGTGAGCAAGAATCCGCGGCGCCCTGTTCTCAGTCACTGACCGGTGGGACCCAGGTGTTAGCGAGCCCGCGCGTTTAAACCCATTTTTGCGCGCGCGAGAGAAACCGTCTCCTCTGAGTTGAAAGCGTATTTCTGATTTTTGGATGATTTTCAGAAACCGGCTGAAATTCAAATGCTTGTAACTTTCGAATCATCTGGCCAAATTTAGTGAAACTAGTTTCTAAATTCGTATAAAATTCTGTAGTTTCAGAATATGCAAAAATTTCTAAAGATGAGTAAAATGTGATTTTAGGAAAAATCAAAGAGATGCTTAAGTGTAAATAAGGTTGTATGAATAAAATATTTTTGGGATGATCCAATTAAGGTAAGATAAATTTTTATGAAGCCTCTGGGTTATGAGTATTCCAAATAAGCAAGAAAATGTTGGCATGATACCTTATTATATATCATGTTGCTCAAAAATGAATACTAAGCGGGAAAATGAAATTAAGTAAATAAAAGAAAGGATTAAAGTTTGAATGTTTAAAACTTCATCCTAATGGGGCCTAAATCATGGGGAGTTGCTCATGAGAAAATACTTAGGAAAAAGAGTATGTGATAGTTGTTCAATTAAGAAAAACAATACTTGTAATAACCAAAATAAATGTAATCTGCTATGAACAAGTTCAAAATAACTCAAATTCAGTTTGAAATGTTTTTAAGATCATGCCCTGATGTCAGGATGAAAATGAATTAAAATTGATAAGTGGTTTAGTAATAAATGAATGTGCAAGTTGGTTTGGCTATAAAGCAGTTTTTGTGTTCATATAGCCCTTTTCGACATATGATAAAATAGATTATATAAATAAAAAAGAATGTAAAATGGTATAGAAACACTTAACATAGTATATACTAATAGGTTCTGGAAAAATAATAACATTTTGCTAAGGTTAGTATGCAAAACAAGTTAGTGGAATGAACCTACTTTTCATGTTTTGCTGAACATTTGAAACAATCAGGCTTTTTCAACCATGTGTAAAATAATTCATCCAAATGAGAATTTTAGGAAGAATAGTGTAGAAGTGATCACCAAAGTTTTTATTACTATATTCCAGAAAAATATTCTGTTTTGAAGCTTTGTTTCACTTAGTTTCATAAGTGCAATAACCTTAAGTAGTATTGTTTAGTCTAAATTCCTTAGCCAGTTTTGTAGCCTAAGTCTAGAGTTCAACTAAGCCTTTTGAACAATAGTTTTCAAGCTTTACCCAAACCCTAAAAGTTAAAAAAAGTCATTAGAATTGTCAATCAAAGGATGCTCTAGCTAATTCAAGACTTAAATGCTAATTTCTTTAGCTATTGCACATAAATCTTGTTAGATATATAACCCTAAATGATTTAGTTTTTAAGTGCTCTCTTCTTGAAATTTTTGAGAAAAAAACAGAGAGCTCTGTTTTTAGTGTTGGTTAAGCATGGCATCCTCTAAAAGAAGCTAATGAACAATCTTTTCATTTCAAATAATTTTAGCATCTATAATTCGATGTTTGAATTCAAATATTTCATAAATAGCAACCTCCTGTTTAATTCGAATTGTGTTTATCTGTTTGTCTGTCTGTTTTCTTTTTGCCATTTGGAGTTTGCTGATATTCTTTTATTTCTTCTTGTTCTCGACGAGTAGAGACCGACATCATCGAAGAAGAAGAAGACGGTTCTGCAGATCAGGATTTTATTCCTGACAGTGATTTGCAAGGCAAGCAACTCCTTGAACATGTTGAGCCCGATAGTTTACCTACTTTATGTTGCTTTTGCTTATGTACAGTGCATCCGGATAATTCTCCATAAAAGTGCTAATTTGGGTTAGAACTGTAGTTAATCCTGTAAATTATGGTTTGTCTCAATCTGTATGGACATGTCAACCTTGTAAACCCTAGATTGAGCTAAACATACTTAATGTCATATTTGGGTATAATCGCTAGCATAATAATATTCCTTGCTTAAGCTTTCCGTTGTCTCTTTTCAGTCTTTTCAACCTATATATGATCTTTTTGGAAAATAGTTGGTGATATTTTGTTAAAAACCCTCAAACAAAACTATAGTTTGACGCGGGTGATTATTTGGCACTAGCCGGATGTGCAAAAGGATATGCGCGTAGCTAGGGTGGAGTATCGCCCGTGTCGGATTAAGGACCGAGCAAATGGGATGTTATAGATCCCTGTTTTTCGTGCAACCACAAGGGCTTGTATGGGCGGGTCTTAGCTTAATAAGTTGTTTAGATGTGGCTTTGCATCTATGGAAGGCGGGAGATTGCACGGCATTACAGTCGGAGTGCATCTATAGGGGTTTCTACATACCAATGTAGCGGTGTACACCTTGCCACAGACGAGGCGTTGTGTGTGTGTGAAAATGTGGATCCACGGCTTGGGTGAGTGTCTCTGTCTTCAGGGCGAGGGTTAACGTCCCGGGCTGGTGTAAAGCCACGTCTAGATAATGTAACGGCTCTGTATGATCTCCTTGCCAACACACCAAAGGAAGTGTGTTAACTGGCCTGACAAAAGAGGTTGATCATTCCTTGTGGGTAAATTGTACACCTTTGCAGAGTGAAAAATCTGATCGATTAGCCGCGCCCGCGGTAATGGGCACTTGGGGAAAATCCTCCCAATGCTAGAGTTTTGGTGCTTTCTAAAATGGGTTGGGGTTTTGGAACTGTTTTACAACCATCTTTTGTGTCAAAGGATCGACACCGGGGTCATATGCAGTCGGGTAGACTGGGTTGAAAATCTGGAATAATTGCTTATCTTTTTGTCTTTCAATTGCTTTTATAAAAATGCGATGTTGCAATCTTTTATGCTTATTCATTTTAATGTTTTCATGCAACTGCAAAATAACCATAGCCTGTCCATTGCTCAGCCTGCATAATTAATTATTTGCATCTGTGAACCAATATAAGTCTTGCTAAGTACCAATGTACTCAATCTTGCATCTGCTATCTCAGAGGAAGAAGACTGCGATCTGCCAGGCGACGCGTTCTTTCAAGCAGGTCTCGGGGTTTTGACGATAGTCTCTTCTAGGTTGCCTAGTCAGTTGCCTGAGGGTTTAGTGGGCAACCGCAAGGCTGTTTGGAGTTTCAGTTTTCTTTTGATTTCCGTATTTAATTTCCGCTGTTAAAATGGTTTAAATTTGTACTGAACTCTGTATAATTATTCAGTTATGTAAGTTGTTTTGTTTGTTTGCATGTATGATTTTGATACGAATGTTGTAAACATGTGAGTGCTAGCTACTGATCCAGAGAATAGCACAGTAATCACATGGAGGTTCCTGTTCATCAGAACGGGGTCTCACAAATAGACTCCTCTATCCATCCCCTTTTCAACAGAATATCCATCATGGTAATCGATCTGTTAGCTAGTGTAATTTTTGATGTAGTTTTAACTTTGGAGAACACACATATCTTCACCGTGACAGAGATATATATATTCGGACTTGAATTAATTGCAAATGTCATGTTCCTCATCATTCTAAGTTGGTAAACCACTTTGTTTGTGCAAATGTTTTGTTGCTACAACCAAAAGTTCATGGATGATGAGCTTTCAAGGCTCAAGCTGGGTTCACAACGGCCAGGCTAGAAGCCTGGAAGACGAGACAAGACAAAATATGCCGAACATTTATTTTATCTCCCTGAGCAAGTGGATTTAGTGGAGTCACTATGTCTAGGTCAGCAAGTATTCTCATATTAACAGAATGTGTCTTGAAAGTGTCTATATATATGCTTTCACTTTTCACTTTGTAAAGTCTATTATGTGATTATGTCCACTCAATTTTGCCCACCAATATACATGTTATATAAGATTTATTGTACGACTTTTGTCTTTGCAGTGGACATGTGCGTAAATTAAAAGGTTCGAGTTAATAACCTTTTAGAAAATCACAAAAGAAAATCCACATGAAACCTGGGCCAGTTCTGGTTTTCTGGATGGTTTTGTGCCAATTCCAAAGAAAATATTTTTTTTTGGGTTATTGCAAATTCAATTTGTGTTATTTTTTCCATATATTTATGTTTGGAGCATATTCCCAAAGAAATATGTGTAAATGTACACTTATTCCACCCAAAATGGAGGGGAGGGGCACATTTAATTTTAGGGGAAAATCCAGCGGTTTGAAGAGGAAATGTACCCTTCGCGGTTTGATAGAAAACTGGAGCTTCTCGCCGGCCTAGTAAGGTGGTTCAGTTTTTTCTCTCTCAATTAATGCCCTAATTATAAGAATGGTTCAGCCAACCGACCGAGTCCATTTATCCTAGGTCACTAGGTTCAGTTCATAATTAACCACCCATAAGCCCACAATTAACCAAATTAAAGGACTGTTCATTCCGATCATTTAATATTAAGGGAGGTGCTTCTATGCTTCACTATTAATTTAAAAGTTGAAAAAAATATTAAACTATAAATAAAGAGTGGAATATTAAATCTCTAAGTGTCACATATTTTATAATGTATCCTCTATACCTATACAATTAGTCCCCACTAGCTGAGACTGAAGCGTACATGTCACTTTTGGTAATGATATACTGTATACGCTTTTGGTAATGTTACGCTGAGAGATTATCTGTATACGCTGAGATTATCTGAGCATATCTGAAGACATGCCGTTACAGTAATGTTATGAGAAAAGGGCATCGTAGGGTTTTTATTAATCTAACTAACTAGGTACGTAGAGTGAGTCTTTTCAACATCACAACTTGCACCACAATGCATGGTATTTTCCCCTTTTCTCAAACCAAGTAATTTTCCAATAATTGGAATATTTGTGCCCAGCGCGACTTCTTGGGAATGAGAGCTAAGGCAAACAAGGAGACCATTACATCAGAGCTACATTTCTTCAGTGAACTAATTATTAGTTCTTATCGTTGTGCTAGCATGCAATGCCCACACAACAGACACGCAAACACAGACTCCCAAGCATACATTTTCTTGTAGGATACTTATCTCCCAATTGGTATTATGCCTTCAGAGAGGCAAGCACACATGACAACTATATATATAGGAGGGAACATAACACCCAACTATATTACCTAATGTACCTTCTACCACCACAGCCATTCTCTCTTTGGCAGTTGAAGTAGACCGCAGCGACAGGCGAGCCGAGATTGTAGATCGCTGCGAAGTCCCTCGTGTTGAAGTTTGCTCTCCACCCTGGTGCATAGGTGGTCTGCCTGCCTGCCTGCCTGAACATGATGAATACAAAGCGATGGATTCCGGCAGTTGGACGTGGGCTCTCATAGGGGACTATTTCATTTCCTGGTGCATACAATATGAACATATTTAGTCATGGAAGTACAATTAAGTGTGTTGCTTTATTTACATCTTCATCCATGAATCTAGAGTTTCATAATTTGTATTTGACACAATATGCAGCTAGAAATCTTGTAATCGAATCGGATCGATTTAGCCTTTCTATGTTAAAAAATGGCTATTTTTCATTGACTAGATGTTTTCACTCGCGATATGCGCGGAGCTGAAGATCTAATGTACATTCAAGATATATATATTTTGGATGTATGAAAAAGTCAGTACTACAAAATCCTTCTAACATTACTGTCAATAAGAACCTTTTCCATCTTCCAGACCTAGAGCAAATGTAACATAAATACCATGTTTCTTTGAAGCTTAAGATCAAATTAGCTTCATGTTCTCTTTTTCATGCTACTGTCAATTACATATTATTTATTTGAGGGGAAAAGAAACCCTGAAAGACACTTTAGCATTGCCGGCCCCGAAAATAAAAATAATAATGAACTTGAACACAAGACAGAAGCGACACGACATTTAGAGATTGTCAAAGTGAGAGTCAAATCACTTACCAAAACTGGCATCAGTAGTCTCTGGAATGTCTGTCACCAACCTATATATGCATGAGACAGTGAGAACTACCTAATCAGTACTATGTCAAGGTGACGATATTATACTCTAATCAGAAACAGGAGTAGCATACCACACAGGGCACGCATATAAAGTGAACATGTACAGTGGAAAGGGCATGTGGTTAACCACTAAACCGCATGGAGGAAAGCTACATAGAGCTTACCAATGAAGGTTCTCTCTTTTAGTAGGATTGCTGGGGCTTGGTGCATCAGGGTCCACCATCACCTAGCAACAAGATGGATGGACATGTGAGTTATATCTTCTTTAGCCACTCTAGAAAGTGAGGAATGAACACTTCACTATTATCATATGCTCTTTATTCTCTGAACGAATATATTAGATCCTTATTAAGCGTACTTCTACGAGTAGATAATATACAAACCATGAATACAAGCACACCAAAAATTTTATGGGGTTAATTAGCGCTAGGAAAATGGAGCATGACTGCATACAAGGCCACAACCACATCGAAATTTTTATGGGTTAACGTTAGAGAAAAGTTTTGCCATAAGACAGCTTTTTCAGGTGTGATCCAAACATTGCACCTTATCAAATAATAAGGTAAGTTTGTCTTATAAGCTAAGAGAGAGTAGAGACATATACCTAAAGGCTTGATAAGTCAACTGCAAAATATATTATTTGCTTTCTATGTGATATTATCAGGCGATATAGAATACACTTTAGGAGATATGTTGGGCTGGGTCAACTAATATATATAGCCAAGCCCAGCTAATTATCCACAGGGACCACTCCAAATTCAATCTAAATGAAACGAGAAAAGCAAAACCACAGCTGATCATTTGAAGCAAGATGAAGTTCTCAAACAAAACAAATATGATCATCGCACTTACAAGCGTGTAGAGAGTCCTCATGTCACGCCCACCGATATGAAACCTTGGCTCGTTGAACACTTGAGATGGCTTGAGCTCACAGCCGTTTGTCATCTCCTTGTTGTTGTAGAAGACTCTCAGCGACGCGGTCGTGATGAAGGGGTCCACAATATCCCCCACAACATGCCCGACGACCAATGGGTCCCTGGACATATTGAACATCAAATGATTGGGCAGAAAGGAACACTAGAGCTTGTTGAGATAGGATTGGACAAGAGAGCTCAAATGTGGCTTACTATGAGGGCTTCATGAGATGTTGAAGTGAAGGTGGGCTATTTATAGAGAGGTGCTGAATGATCAAGACATTCTGATCGCTTGCTAGAGACCAAACTAAAGTTTTACCGTATTTCTCCAGGGGTTTTGGAATATGCTTTAGGACATATAAGAATTTATTTTGGTTGTTGTGGAATCAGGTTATGAAGCTCCTTCTCCATCCTTTAGGGTTAGTGCGGGCGCATAGACCGTTTGCTCTCTTCCACTGGTGAATAAAATCTTTTGGCTGCCGTGTCACTTATTCTCTAAATCTGGACCCATTTGATACATAAAATGAAAATGAGGCACAAAAGATGACACACTTTTGTCCTAGGTCCCATCAAGCTCGACGGTGCATGAGCTAACTGGACTGATCAGCTAGGCTTTGAGAGTGGTGTTTCTTGCCTGGGACAAGTAAGCCACATTAGGAGGCAGCCTTCCTTTTCGCACTCTAGCTTATTTCAATTCTTCGTGACATCAGAGACGTGACAACAATTCACAGAATGACATTCTCTTTTTTTCGCATTTTTTAGAATAATGTGGTCACAGCATTGGATTCGGCACTCCATGTAAATTAGTGGCTGTGCGGAAAGCTAGCAGAACAGAGTAGCAGAGAGGATGAGTATGTCAATGAACACAACCAAGGATGCAAGAATAACTGTTGAGAGGACGTACAGAATGTTTAACGTCTATTCTGTCTCAGTAATCCAGACATGTGCGTTCTAGTATTGAAAGGTATAATTCTCCTACGTAGAAAGATGTTCTTTCTATGTAGAATCCCCCTAATGCTACTGTTTTTCCATCAAATATTGTTCCATGGCGACCGAAGATATGAAGGAGCTATTTGGTCAAGATGGAGCGCATATATCGCTTACATACATCTTCTAGAACCTATATATATGCACAATGTGTCTCGTGACAAGAAAATATCGTAAAAAGAAACCGTGTCGACGCATTCCAATAAGTTATCTTAGTTGATTACTTGACCTTCCATTCTTCTCCTTAATTCTCTACCGTCTACTACTTCGAATACCAAGTGTACATTCTTTTAGCTAACCAAGCATTGGTCAAAGCATGCAACAGTCGAGTTAATACTCCAGTACATGGTACATTGGTGCCATCTAACTTGAGAAGGTTATTTTTTTTCCACACGAGATTACAGTTATTCCATTACCCAAAAGATAACGGAAGAAGTACATAGTAGATAATAACTTGAGAGAGTTGTTATTACTGCTAATAGAAATATTCCATTTGTTGAGGAAAAATACATGCATTTAACTGTGTCAAGAGCATAACATGTTCGATCATCAGAATGTTCTTACGTTAACCAGGTGTCTTTTTTTGTCTTTGTAAAGCATGTGGTGTTCATGGCATATATAGATACTACTGTTTATGTTGTTCTTTTTATTAGTCCCTGTGTATTAACAATATGATCTTCTAGAATTAACTTATGCGGTTAGGCTGAACACCAGATGAAGAGTAGATAACCAGTATGGTATAAGCCTCCTATAACTAGAAATGCAATCATTAGATCAAACCTATCATTCTTTGGTAAATAATTCGAATTTACCTTAATTGACAGTACCTTACGGTTGCTTTGTGCTCTAGGCCTAACATGGCATCTTGCTAATGTGGATTGCCTAATAGTTGTCCATGTGGCAGTATTTGTTAATAATATAGGATCAAGAATATATATGAATGATCTGTCAGTATGCCATGAAAAATGTTAGCGAACTTTGGGCAATGGATTAACTAGACAAGCAAGCTATTCGCGCGCAGATTCTGCATTATTATGAGTGATGGCATTTGCATATATACGAAAGGGACTTAATTGTAGTAAAGTTATCATCTTAGATGCCTCTTCCCTTGAAGAAACAGGCATAATAGCTATAGATATGGTAAAACTAATCTTTTAAATGTAATCTAGTACATTTGGTACTAGGAGCGCGTGATACACTGTATCCAGACGATGCTTTAAATTTTATGCACTGACCAATGGCGTATGTACTGCAAGAACAAAAATTTAAACATCAACTGGACCGTTTATTGACATAGACTAGCAGGTTAGGGGTGTTGTTTAGTTAAGCCTAGCTAGGGCGCCACTGCAAAGGGAAGATACTTTAGGTCCTTCAATTGTATTTCATTATCATGAGAGAGGGAGAAAGAGAATATAACGCCACTATTGAAAGTTGAAAATCAGCCAATAACAGAATTGAGGACGCTATACCTAGCTGCATACATTGCATTGTTTCTCCCCTAGCTTTCGCTGATTGATAGACACTTCAATTTTTATTCTCCATACTCTTCTGTCCTCCTTTTCCATTGCCCAGCCTTTTTGAAAAACAATTGTGCCTTTGTTATTCTACCAATCATGATCATCACATTATACAATTAAGCTCACTAAGAGGCTGGTCATGTAGGTTAATATGCATGCCTGCATGTCTAGATAGGTAGGTTTTCGACTTATGGGCCTTTCTAGAATCATTCCCTCCAATATATTCCCAAATGATTATCGCTAATCATGCATATTAAATTGGTAAATCTGCATATCAAAAGTCACAAAAGCCATTAATCAAGGGATGCACCTGCTAGTAACCCCCTACTCTATCTCTCTCTCTAAGTGTGCCAGCTAGGTAAGAAGAAGCACTGATTTGTGGAGATGTATCCTATAACTAGATAATAATTAGCAGGGTGGTCCTTTGTGTGTTGGGCATGCATGCACTTGCAGTGCATGCGCTTTAGGAGCTGCTCTAAACATGAGTTCAGCTCAAATGATCTCACAACATGGAAGTGTGCATGCGCCAATTAAAAAAGTTTTGGAAGCGTCTCTCGAGAGGCAAAAGCATGGTTCGGCTACACTAGAAAATTGCATACTGACCACAGATTGCTAGATGGATATACATGTATGTGTAGTGGTCCTACTCCTAGCTAGCTACCAACTATACATAGTTTACATGAACTACAAGGCAATTCTTTGAGATGTGATGCATCTACCATTAGTTTAGCAGTCCCAACTGTCATTTAGTTAAGAGATTTGTTCGATGAATAAATTACTATAAACCAAAGCAAGTAAAGTAGTAAGCGGTAACAGCTTACTTTCTTTGTTATACCCTGACGTTTTGCTTAACTAACTAATGTAATGTTATCTTCGTTCCCATAATTAAGAAAATGCATACTGTTAATTAGTAACAAATTGGTACAAATTAGTCCCTCAATTTTCTCATTATTTGTTCCGGAATGAGCAGTTCACGCTTACAGGAGCATATATCAGTATTGTTAGTATCATTTAGAGAGTTGCATTTAATGATCGATGAGACAAATTTGCAGTTGATGCAATTCAGATGAAACTGTAGTCTAACTCTATTATAGCATGTAATAGAAGTCTACCTGAGCGCTTTTTATTGTTTGGATGAGTCTGTGTGTGTATGTGTGTTACATATGTTTTTTTGGAATACAATTTGTATCTGTTACGTACGTTACTCGTACATATGACTGAAATGTTAGATGCATTTGTTATACACCTGTAACAACCACAATATATATGATTAATATACACCACTATAATCTAGTCCAACCAAAAGACGATGTAGCATAGATCCTTCTGATCCATATCTTGATTAATGAGGTAATATTTTAAATTTTTTACGAATTAATGTGTGGATTTTTAAGGAGGTTCATTTAATTCCAACGGTTAATTATATTTTTATATATGGTACAAAAGGAATATTATTTGTTATTTTTAAGTTCAAATTAATCCTACATATAAATAATTGGAACAAATAGAATAATTGTTGTTTTAGAGGAATGTTCGATCAACATATACAAACATCGAGATAAACAGTCCAGTTAATCAGTTCATCGTTCAGATGAAATAAACCAAGCTCAATATAGTTAGCTTTAAAAGCATGTTGACGAAAAAATTACTTATTGCACACTTACCTATCTTAACCTCTTTTCTAGGACTTGGATATAAATATCCCATCTGTGGTTCTTAATTATCACAAACTCCATGTGATCTAGCTAGTGGGGTTTTGTAAGTAGGCCTGCTTTGTCGACATGAAATGGCTACAGAATAATATTATGCAGTTGAAAGTACACTCTAGATAGATTTTTTCAAAATAAATAAAATGAAAGGAGAAGAGACAGATGGCTAGATAATTGTTATCTTGTGTTGAAATGCCACGCTAGGGACATGCACGCTCACCTCGTGGCACTACTGTTGCAGATCTTTATGTGATCAATGTCTTGTACGGTATAACAAGTAGCTAGGTTGTTTAGGAACCTCCATATCTCTTGCTCCGACAAGATATCTCAGGTAATACTTGTAACACAATAGTCTAAAATTCGCTAAATGTTCAGTCTACCCATAGGGTAAACCCACGTACACATAGTATATTGCTTACACTTTCATCCTCACTTCGTGTAAAAGGGTTAACTTGTAGATGTTATATTTGGATCCAACATGCATTACATACTATTACAACTCACTTTGGACAAGTAAAGTATGATTAATCCAACCACAGCTCCACATGGACCACATAGGGCCTTCACATTAGCGGGTTGGGGTATTACATTCACCCCTTAAGAGCTGATGCCCTCGGTAGCACACCACATACGTAGCAGATATCCAGAACCACCCTCGATACATGTCCGATGCTCTGATACCATCTGCAACACCCTAATCTATAATTCGCCCAATGCCCAGCCCACATATGGGGTAGACCTATGTACATATAGCATCCCACTTACACTTTTGTTCTGTGGGCACCCAAAAACATGAATCAAACCTCACTCGTGCGTTAGACTTAGGCGACACCCATACTCCACTTAATTGTATACTCACTGCCACCAATAGTCTCGTGCATAGAGTATTAACCAGATAGCCCTCACCCAAACAAATATGAGCCACCTAGTTGCATCGTACACACTTACGCAACCAAGAGAGTTCCGAATCTTTTTGGAATAACCATACCAGGATTGAAACCAACCCTTCCAGGCGTAACACACGCTAGCTGTCTTAGAACCTTGGCATCGCCCACACACACCGAGGGGTGTGCGTCGCAATAGACAAGGAACGACAGTCGCACGAGTCCACATGTTAGACGGTTGAGAGCAATTCCGGGTACCCGGATATGTGAATAATGTTTGTGAATGATGATTAGGAAACACTGTCTGCGATAGAAAGGATTATATTAGACACCTCAACACAAACGGTTAGGAAAAACCGTCTGTGATAAAGAACACCACTGATGGTTCTATAGTGAAACCGTCAGTGAGATAATCACAGACGGTAGTCTTCACGAACCGTCAGTGATATACATCAATATCATAGACGATTTTATTTAAAATCCGTCTGTGATGATATCATAGATGGTTTTAAAAACGAACCGTCTGTGATAAGTTCATATCATAGACGGTTCTAACTACGAACCGTCTGTGATATGACCTCAGATCACTATATAAACAGACTAATAGAGGTTCGTAGCACAGACCCATACGTTTCGTCTCCCACAAACCCTAGCCCCCTAGCAATTCTCCTCCTGGGCAAACTCCTCCCAAGCATCCTCCTCCTCGGCGCTCCTCCTCCTCGGTATCCGTGGGGGCGACGACGGCCATCTTGTGAGCATAAGGCCATGGGGGGGAGATGACGACCATCCCAGCCGTGAGCACCTTCTTCGTCGGTGACCTGCTCCTCCTCCTCGTTGGCTACCTCCTCCTCCTCCCTGTTAGTGAGTTGTGTATGAACCGATGCTTGACTAGGGTATGTATCCTATAACTCATAAGAGCACAAGGAGGGTGGATAGCATTTTGAGTTTGTGAATGATGATTGGCTGATAATCCTCATTTTGAGTTTGTGAATGATGTTTGTGAATGATGATTGGCTGATGAATGACAAGGGTATGAATCCTATATATGCTGTCTAGACTTCCAAATGACGTTCGAAACTTTGAATGGTTGTGGCAGAGCATGTAATGAATAGTTTGTCATAGGTTTGAATAACATATGGACGTACTGGTCTTGTTCCTGCACAAGACCATAGTGAAAATAGGCCGTCTTTGGTATTCTTATTCGGGATGAGGATGAAGTGGAAGATAAATCAGAGCATGACAACTTTCAGAATGAACTGTTGATGAAATTGGATTTTGCCTTGGAAATACATCAACATTAGAATAAGGAAGGTGATGAAAGTGCTACAAATGTTCATATTTTAAGACCCTCCTCATCGGACAAGCTGTTGCCTCCATGCATCTAGGATGTTTTGATATTCAATTGCAAAACCTATTACTGGTTGTGCCTTTTAAATGTTGTTGTAGAAATATCTAAGGAGAATAAAATTTCGAACAACAGATACTAATAATGAAAGTTCTGCCAAGAGTGTTAAGGGAAAAAACATATGATAGACAGTTCTATTTAAAAACTGTCTATGATAAAATCATATCACAGACGGTTCTAGTTGAAAACCGTCTGTGATATGTATTTTCACAGTCGATTTTCAAACTGTCTGTGATATGTGTCGTGTTATCACTGACACAAGATTACAAACGGCCCAAAAACCGTCTATGATGACGTTTCCTAACCGTCTATAATAGCCTTCTGTGTAGTAGTGCAAGATCAGCGCCTAGTGCCCACATATCCTGCATTCGAGATGCATCATTACACATACACACATGTCTAGGTATTTGACATAGCATAAACATAGACAAGCAAGCTATTACAACTACTTAATATTACAAGTATGTGGCCGACCGGCCAAATACTACACACTAAAGTAATTCACGACAGAAAATAAGCATAAAGTAAAAGTCGAACAGCGGTATGTGTAATGACCCCCATTTTCACATAAATACAAAAATGGAAATCTCATGTGCATACAGTACTAGTCCCATGATCAGTGGCTAGCACGCACATTTATAACAATTGATATCACATCCATACTCTTTATTACAAATGATAATGGTAATTTATACAATAAAAGATCTTACAGTACAAAGAAATGTAGCGGAGAGATTTAAGTCTTGTAGTGTGCCCATCCAACCCTCAGGCAACTGACAAGGCATAATCCCTAGAAAAGCTCATCGTTAATATCCCGAATCCTACGACAAATATGTTTCATCGGGCTAATCTGATTCTTCACCTAAAAACAACAATTAAGCAAGGGTGAGTACTTTCGTACTCCGCAAGACTTTTGCAAAACCTAAATTATATGCAAGCCATTTCAAAGGAAAGGCTACTACGGTTAATTTGCATAAAGCCAATTTGAAATGTAAATACATAATGGTAGATTGCAAAACGGAATTTAAGTAAAAGCAATTTAATATGGAAAGTAACAGAATATAAGCATAAATAAATCTCATGTACTTGGGTATCATGACCATATCCACGAACCATTTCCACTGACACACAGTAGAAATTACCGACACACGGTAGAAACCAGATTTTATGAAAATAAGAACATCTAACTAGTGCTGGCGCACCAAGATTCTCATAACCGCGGGAACGGCTTTTCGAAAAGTTTCACACTCTGCAGAGGTGTATATCTTTACCCACAAGTCATGACCTTTTCCTTTTGCCGCATATCTAGGCTAACTTTGCACCAGCACGGTGACGATAAACCCGTACTATGGTGTAAATGTTTGTACAGTCACTGCACAGTAATGAATAATCATATCCATAGTATGGCGTACACCGTTGTATCAGCAAATGTGACTCCCAACACCTCGGTGTGGGCGCCCCTGCGAGCAACCAGTCACTGAAGAAACTTGTACTACTCCGGCCTACCAATGTGCAAAGTTAAACCATATAACTTAATTGGTTTAAGGCTGTCCCATACCAGCACTTGTGGTTGTACGGTAATTATTGGGTTTAACGAACACATAGTTCGGTCCTTAATCCGACACGGCCAATAATCTCCCCCTACACTACGTACAAGTCCCTTGTACACCCGGCTATTGCCAATAATTGCCCGCATCAAAACCATAGTTTTATTTTCATTTTTGATCAAAATACCAACCATAAAGAAGGTCATGCCTATTAAATGTCATATCCAACATTTTTAATAATTTCAAAGTTTTATGTTGCTTTAAGCATGGCTAAGCATAACACTAAGTGTGAGTAACCCAAATTGACATTAAGTATTGTCTATGTTATTCTAGGGTTATCAAGGTTCACAAATCCATACTTATCAAGGAAGTTCTATGTAACTACAGTTACAACTACCAATACCCATAATATAGCAGACTTTAATAAAAGTAACGTATGCAGTAAAATATTTAATGAAAACATTTATAAAACTGGGATCAATATGATCAAAGGGGGTGCTTGCCTTGCTTACGACGAAGACGAAGCCACGGCTGATGGAGGCAATGACAGAAGTAGCGATGTCGGATTCTACACGTCGTTCAATCGGAAATATAGCAAATATTCAACTTTAATAAGGGCAAAAAGAAAACAGACATAAAACTAAATAAAGATTCACTTAAGAAAATAGGAATGTTTAAGGGTTGGAATTATGATTTCACGGCCTCACGGTTTAGTTATTTATACATTCATGTTGTTAATGACTTTTTATGATGAACAAACATGGTTTCTTTTATAGATTATCTATTCTTGAATTACGAATTCAAGAGGCTAAAATTATGAATTTTTGTATTTATAACTTCGAATTATAGATGCTAAAATTATTTAGACTAATAGAAGTAAAACACAAATTAAAAGGTTATGTGAATAGCACTTAATTCCTTAAGTGATTGTGCATAAGAAGTGACTTTGAATATGTTAGATCTGTTGAGCTAGGTTACTAGATTTATTTATGGTTTTTAAGAAAATTCTGGTGATACAAATATCTTAACTACGGATTTCTTCATTGTTTCCGAGTTTGTTTATTCACAATATGAAGTTCAAAAATCATATTACTTAAGGTTATTTGGCTAATAAGATTTATATGCGAAACATGATGAAATAAGATAGTCTATACTTTGCAGAAATTTCTTAAGCTAATTTCACACATTTTAGTGTTTATACGAGACATTATGTTTATTTTTGAAAAGGCTTATATGATATTAAGAGTTATGACGACCATATTATTTAAGGGTATTGGGTTAGCCGGATTCAAATGCAAAGCAAGTTGTAAATAAAATATTTTTCTAGATTATGGTAGTACATATCCTAAATATCATTTCTAGGTTAATCCTTTTAATAATTGTATTTAGACGAGATATTCTACAGGCTGTTAAAAATGCTTAAGTGATTCTAACTTTTATGCGACAAGGGTTCAATTTTAGTTCTTAGTTTGCTACTGACCCTTACATGATTATTCACTCATTTTTCTGGCATTAGCATGGGACATCACTATGAGTGTTTTAAAACTGGTTTCGCAATATTTTGCTTTTATCCGAGATGTGTTTCATATAAATGAACATTAAGATCTAATATGTACTTAATTCAAATATGCACAAACATGAGATATTCTTGCATAACAGGGGTATTATGGCTTTATTAAAGACCTAGGAATCATCTTACCATTATTTGAATTTGTACGCTTTAAGTTATATTTATTTAAATTTCTATGTATTGGAAAATAGTCTATCTTTGAATTTAATTCAAACTAAATTCAATTCTAAATGTTTTTGCATATTTGGGATCCTTATAACATCAGGAGTGATACAAAACTAGTTTTACCAGAATTTGAGTTCATTTTATCCATATTTTAACTATTTAAAATTTTAGATTCCAAACACTAAAATTAATTGGATTAATATTGAACTATTTACTTACTACAGGCAATAACTCACAAATTTCCTATGGTGAACCCTAATTATTTTTTCATAATTAGGTTCCTGAGAGTCTAAATATTCTAATAAAATTTGTTTCATTTTGTTTGGAACTTATTTGCAAAAAATCTATATATGGCATATTTTTATCCCTTTATTTAAATTTAAATTTAAAATTTAAACAGGGTTCACTTTCACAATATTTTTTTATATTATGAATCTACAAGATTTATTATGAATTTAGAAATTTACTTCATTTAATTTGGAGCTGAAATGCAAAAGATATAAGCATTTAAATATTCTAGAGTTTTGAAAATACTGGAAATCAGAGAAACTACCAAAAATGGAAAGTACGCTTTCTCTTTGAAATCCCGCTTTCCATTTTTTGGTTCGCGCGGGCTGAGGCTCTGACGGGGCAGGCCCAAATGGCAGTGAGAGGCGCGCTCTGAGCGGCTAACGTGCGGACCCGAGTGGCAGCGACTGATTGCACGCATAAACTACTGGCGCGCGGGCCCGCAAGACGGAGACTGCTCGCAGCGATACTGACCAAAGGGGTCCACTTGGCAGCGAAACAAAACAGAGAGTTCGGTCTTGGGCTCGCCGGCGGCGAGGCTTCGCTTTAGAAGGTGAATCGGCAGCACGGCGAGAACCAGGACGTTCACGCGCATCTAAGGGTGGTGTTTGTTCGGTCGGAGGTGGACGGAGATGGCGCGCCACCGTGAGGGGGCGGCGGCGACCATGGCCGGCGAGCACAGCTCAATTTTTGAGGGGAATAAATGAAGAATGAGGTTTGCACGAGCATGAGTGGGTCATTCTGACTTCATTTTTGTATGCGACCAGAGAAAAGAATCACCGGAGAAGGACCTCACCTATCGTCGGATTCGAGAAGGAAGAGCTTCGATGGTGGTGGTGCTCCGGTTGATAGGTTCAAGAATTAATGAAGGGGTTTTGATTCGAACTCAGCTGTGGTGTCTTCGTGCTTGAGGAATTGGGGTATGGTGCATCACGGGAAAAGATGGCCATCAATTTGGTCTTGGCGGTGAGGCGGCCAGAAATGGGGAAATGGTGCAAGTAGAGCTAGGCTTGCCCAATTGAGCTTAAAGGAGTTTTGTAGTGCTAAGACAAGACCTTAAGGTGCTTAAATAGATTGCCAAGTTGATGGAAAAAGGATTTGATCACAGGCAAGGAATGACGGCTTAGCCGAGCTGTCGCGCGAGGATTTCCGGTCGAGACAGTGAGCTCTCGTGAGGATTGACGATAGCTTTAGCATCGAGGTGGGATTAGGATTGGTCGGCACTCGGGGTTGCGTGCCATTGCAGCGAGACGTGACAAAAGGAAAAGGCGGCGCCGGCTCGGTCTTGCAAGAAAGATCGAAGAGAAGAAGCGAAAGGGAAGAAGAAAGAGGGCTGACGAGTGGGGCCCGGCTGGCAGTGGGAGAGGAAGAAGTCGGCAGGGGGATAGCTGGCAAGGATGGGCCCACAAGTCAATGAAAGTTGAAGTTAAGTTGCAAGAGAATTCTAGACAGATTGAGATAAATCCACTGATTTGGGACAACATACAGGCTCGAAGTTTAATGAGGATTTTTCCCTAGGTCGGCAAGAAAGATATAAAGAACTAATAAAATATTTAGATAAAAATTATTTACAAAAATATTAATAAAAATCTGACAATGCACAGATAGTAATTTCTGCTGATTCTGATTTTTATTTAATTGAAGATAAAAATTATTTTATTATTTTATGAAACTTTTTCACAAGATCTGAAATTACATTATTTACATTTTATAAAATTTAAAAAAATTTATATTTTATATTTTAAATTTAATAATTCTGACATTACTGTTTTCAAAATTGTTTCCTTTCTGTTCTTGAATTTTTAAAGGATTCAAACATAACTTTTAATTTATTATATTTTTACCAGAGGTAAGGATGGAGTTTATGTCAGCATGGTAAAAATATTGGCTTCAGATAAGTTCAAATATTTCTACAAAAATCTGACATTCTCTTTGATTAATATCAATTTCATGATTACAATGTCTAATCTTTTATTTTATGCATTGAGATTACTTTTGACATCATGACAGGGGCTACGATGGTTTATAATATTTTATTATTATTTTTGAAGATTTTTATTGCTATTGTTTTTTTACCTTTTTACTTTTACTATTTTACCATTTCAATATATATATGACTTTTGTTTTAAAGCAAAAACTCAAGAAAAGCCAACAATTACAGAAAATTCAGGAAATTAAAATTCAAATTAAAGATCACATCTCAAATTCATTTTTATATTTTGTTTGTTTTGGAAGAAATAATTTTAATAAAGAAAATCTTTCTTTTCTTTAAGATTAGAATGCAAGAAAAGAGGAAAAGATATTGTTTAAAATCAAAATATTAATTCCAATTAAATTTTTTCATTCAATTCCATTTTTAAATTTCAAAATTTTCATTTTTTTCATATTTTTGAATTTTATGGGATGTTACAGTTTGCCCGTTCATAACCAAAGGCAACCAACTAGGAAGAGCCCTAGTTCATCCATCCAAGTAGTCGTCGGACCCCGGTGCAAAGTACAAATCATCAGGGATTTATTCCGTACCTTTGTCTATATATTATGAATTAAGCTACGGTGAGTACATGTATGTACTCACAAGACTTTAGTACATGGAAATAAAATACATGCAATGTTAGTACAAGGATATCAAGTCAATACACTAAGTTTCATTTTTAGCATAAAGCTAATTTTATTTGCGAGAGAATAGTTCATCAAACGGTAACAAAATTTAAAAGAGCATTTGATATGAAGCTATTAACAGTAAGTAAAGTTCTATACCATCATTTCATAGCCCTCCATGGCCATGAACAGCAAATAAATCGCAGCCAACCACTACTACAGAAAAAGTCATCACAGACGATTAGGAACCGTCATCACAGACGGTTTCCCAAACCGTATGTAATCATGTGTCAGTGATGTTATGGTATATCACAGATGGTTTCTAAATCGTTTGTGAAATAAACGGTTTTAGTTTGAAACCGTCTATGATATCATAACATCACAGACAGTTTTTAAACTAGTATCGTCTGTGATGTTACAATATCATAGACGGTTTTTAACTAGGACCGTTTATGATATACTAACATCACAGACAATTTTTAACTGGTACCGTCTGTGATAGTCTAACATCACAGACTGTTTTAGTTTGAAACCGTCTGTTACATCATTACATCACATACAGTTTTTAATTAAAAACCGTCTATGATAAGTGTTCCCCCAAAGAACCCTTTTTCTATTTATTGGCTAGTCTCAGGAAATGCTAGCCATGCCCTCTGGAAAAAGCAAATTACAGATTAACTAAACTCATATTACAAGCTTTACATCCATTTCAGATTACAAGCATTACATCAATTTCAGATTACAAACATTACATCCATTTCAGCAATCAACTCAGATTACATCACAACGCAAAGCAGATTACGTATAGATTAATATTGCATGGCACATCTATTTCAGAAATGAACTCAAATTTATTAACCAAATGGAACTCAATACCATTAATCAATTAATTGAATGCACAACTACAATTCACAAATCCATAACACAAGTTTGACAATTAACACAAATGGTAATTCTGAAAAAATACAACTCCTGAAGTTATAAGTCAGTGTGGAACTCGCCTTTTCGATTTAGGACTTGACTAAGCAAGAAGGCACAAAGCTGTCCTCGAATTCGCTCCAGATTGGCCTCTTCCAACACAGTTGTTACCTGATTGGGCGTTTTCTTAGTGACGAGGAGTTCCATGCTGTGGCAAACGTAAAATCCACAACGGTTGTCTCCCTTTCCCTGCTGGTGGCACTGCAAATATAGAGTTTGTTAGTTCCAGAGTCATTATTACATAGTTTATATAGGATTATTGTGTATAGCGGATACCGAAAACTTAAAATTATGCTTCATCTTCGCCCTGTCCTTGCCAGAAGGCCCTCCGTAATATTTGTACACTGTGAAAGAACTTCGTGATTGGAAAAGGTTAGCAACGTACACCTTGATCAACCTACATGACCATGTTATTTATGGAGGAAACGTGATTAATTACCTGTTAAGTAATTTTGAAATAGGATTTAATTCGTGTCTGCCACTCTGTAAGGAATCAAGGTAAATAACCTGATTCATTCTTGGATGAATTACAATGAGAACCGAGTGAAACCTACACTCAGGTATGTCGGCATGGTCAATTAACAAAACAGAGTTGCAAACAATACAAATCAAAGTATAGCAAGTAGTGCAGCACTTACCTGGGTTGTGGGGTAAAAGTACGAACTCTTTATCTTTTGGAGCCGCCAAGGCCTCTCCAACATATTTATCGACAAATTGTAAATCTTTGTCCATTATTTGCTTGGAGACTATGTGTGGGTCCAGGAAACCCACCTGTTGTTTGTTCTGTCTCGCTTCACGGATCATGTATCTATATATACGAAAGCGTTGAGTTATATATATATATGACATTTATCGGTATTCCTCGAATGTAGACTGTGATTGCACATACTTACAATGTCCAGCATCTCAAGAGCGCGGCGTCGAGGGTGTCAAGGTTGAAGACATGAAACATGTCCTTGAAGTCGGCTGTGAAGAAGCCCCCCGATGACTCGTTGAACAGATGCTCAGGCTTGAAGCTGATCGAGATACTCGTTATGCGGGCTTGCACTGGATTTTTAGCTTATTCCATGCACCAATTTTGCAATCTAACGCAAGCTATAGAAAGGTTCTTCATGCGCTCTCCCGTTACAAAGGCTCTCTTAGCTAGTATACTCGAGCCAGCGGGGCAATTGGATAGACCAATTCCTTCGTGATCTGCTTCGCTTTGCCCTTAACTTGCTTTCTGATATAGGGAGTCTTCACGGGAGACGAGTGAGCACCATCCCACTGAAAATCATTTGATGCAGGGGGCACGGGAGCCGATTTGGTGGCCTGCTAAGGTGCAGCAGATGACTCAAGCAGTTGGGATAGCTCCGGTGATGGAGGATGGGCGTCCAAGGAGATGTCACTGCTGGGCTACTATATAAAAGTGCAAATGGCGTCCTCGAGTGTCACAATCTCGTAATTTGGGGGCATCGGTAGCAGGACTATCTTGAAACTATCATGTACCCCGTCCATATTAACCTTTGTGAATCCCGGTGCCACCAGGGTACCATGCACCAGCGCCCCTTCTATGGACGTAAACGCAAGCCCCCAATCAGCCTTAAGAAGAATGGCACTATAGGAAAATCTCACTTGGAGAGTGCACCGCGTGGCCACCTACATAACGGTACACAATTATCCAATGCGTCCAATGGCTATTTGTATGGAGCATTCAAGACATATATATAAGTACCTTTATGTTATAGACAGGAAATTTGCCATGTTCATCTGTGGGAGTGGCAGACGCACATCTGTTCTTTTTGGTAGTGGGGTTGATTTACGCACATACATCTGGAACTTACGCAGGCTGTCGGCAGTCCTGATTATTGAGACTTTCATCTATTCTTCTTATCTTATTGTTCAATTCTTCTCTTAGACTTTCCTCAATCTTTTGTACAAGTCGTTCCTCTCGCTCTGCTTTAGATCTCTTCCTACTCCGGTATTTATCAGAATCGTCTGGGAATCCCGTTTTCCAGGGAACAAAAACCCCTATGCCTCGCGTACGACCAGGGAGTTCCTTGTTTCCCAAGACCGTGAAGAGTACATCTTTCTCCCTGTTTGGCAAAAAAGTGCCCTCAGAAGATTATGTACTCAACGCTACCTGCAAGATTCCGACAAGTTATTTCACTTACAAAGTTATGGACTAATTACATACAAAATTGGTGGTCAGATATTTCACCAGGCGTTGGTAGATTTCCTCATCCGTGGGGTTTGTAAGACGATGCCGGAAAACGTGGCACTTGACCTCGCTGTTAGCCAGTCTCTGGTGCGATGGTCAGTAATAGATGCAAATGGCGTGGAGGCCTACTCGCCCTCCCTCTCCCATTGCACCCTCTTCCCCATGTACCCAGCAGTGCCAAGTCTGTGGGGGTGGGTGTTCCTTACCTGCAGGGCCTTGTGGGCTTCACTTTGACGCACAAATTCATCCGTCGTCTTCACCTCAACAAAACTTTGCCATACGTTCTCAGTAATAGACCTATACTTAGAGAAGGGAGTCCTATCCTTATTGACATATTTCTTGACAAGCGTACTCTTGAAGTTCTTCCACGCCTTTCCCGCCACTATCTGTGCATATCGTCACACTGAACGCACACAATCTTCTAGGATTTCAAATGAAGAGAGAATTTCTGTCACCAGGTCATCGCGGTTCTCGTTATTCAGTGACTTTCAGGATGGATAGGTGATGGGTACCCATTCCCGTGTGACTATCCCGCACAATGTGGTAAATGCATTCGCTGCCTTTTTTGGTTCGTTAGGGGGCCCATCTTTTGGATTAACCGCCATGATGGTATATCGGTCTGTGGACCTTTTATTTCCTCCTCTTGGACCTCGAGGAGGTTTTCCTTTCGATGGCTCATCACATCCTTGAGACGATGAATGAGGGGACACCATCTTGCAATCTAGGCCGGTTTTCATGGCTCAACAGGAAAGAAAAGGAGTCCAGCAAGGAAGTCTACCAAATGAATTTTATAAATATGTTGTTTCGTTTGAAGTGATTCAGTTTGTTTTTTTTCTATTTTTGCTACCAACTGGGACCTTTATTCGTTAATTTTTTGAATTGATTCAATTTGTAAAAATTAGCACTGATTCTCCAATTATTATTCAACTAAGAATTCTTGTGAGAAAACAATGTGACTTACAACCTCTACTCTGACTAATATATAAAGTCATGTTGTCATTGCGTGCCTTGCATTTTTAGATGGTTCTCATTCCAATGCCTCTCACAGGGTGCACAAAATTTCCATCCAACCACTCTCTAATCACCTGAGCACTGCTGTGGATTTTGAGCAATTGCAAGAGAAATATGGTACATGCAGTTGTATGTGGTGTCAATATTTGATTTATATTTGTATGTGGTGTCCATATATATGAGAGCTCCAAGAAAGAATGATATTGCTTCAAAACGCAAAAATGAGGAAATGTGGTGGTTGCCATATCATTTTAATTCCTATTGTACAACATGGGTTAAGTTAAAAATCTAAAGAAAAAGTTTATGAGGGAGTTCCAAATTTGAGCGAGATTATATTATAGTAGATATAGTTTCAAAATTTAGATGCAATTATATGTTAGGTGAAATATATATTATAGGAAAAACATAGCTAGTAATTTAAACCTAGCTAGTAATTTGAGACAATTCATACAATGAGCCTTTTAGCTTTCTATCTTATATGCGTTACACCAAATCTTCCTCAAACATGTCGAAAATGAATGAACAAAGCATGGCAACCAACTCAATACATGATTCTGTGATGCATATAAGCATACTGCATATACACATTTCAGGGGGAGAGAATAAACGAAGCATAAAACACATGTAGAAACATTCTCTACTATTCATTCAATTCAATGGGGAAGACGCTTACAGTTTTTCAGTTCCAGCAGAAAAGCAACAAGTAGTCGGGTACACATCCGTCCAGTGCAAGATTAAATAACAGTGCTATAAACTGAATGATGAAAGATTGAGGGCTAACTCACAAAGGAACAACACTCTGAGGGGGAGGCATCGAGGCGGTGGCGTCAGCGAGGGGGCAGCTTCGAGGCGGCAGCGGCGGTGAGGGGGCGGCTTCGAGGCAACAGCGTCGGCAAGGGGGCGGCTTCGAGGCGGTGGCGGTGAGCAAGGGAGCACGTGTGAAGAGACTACATGGGTGAGACGCCGAGGGGGAGACATCGGCCAGAAGTGGTGGCAAGGTTGGGGCGAGGCACCAAATGGGAGACGAAGCATCGGTACTCGGGAGACAAAGCTAGGGTTTTGAGCGCTGGAGTGGAGAATGAACGATCTGAAAGAGTGGGATTTTTATTGGCATTCCATATCATAGATAGTTCTATTTTAGAACTGTCTATGATAATAAACTACGACAGACGGTTCTCATAGAACCGTCTGTGATAGTTTATTATCACAGACCGTCTGTGATGGTTTATTATCACAAACAGTTCTAAAATAGAATCATCTGTGATAGATTATTATCACACACGGTTCTAAAATAGAACCATCTATTTTGTGTTCATCACAGACTGTTATAAAATATAACCATATGTGATGTGCCGAATCCTCCAAAGTTTGGCCTTCTTGGCCTACAACATCTTCAAAGGACCAAAATCTTTGAAGGAATTGCGTAATTTATATGGAATTGTAGATGAACCAACATTAGTAAAAGAAAGGGAACTTTATTAAAATAAATCAGATGCATACACAAAGTTGTTTCGAATTTTGAGCATCTCATTAAAAACTTAACTCTATTATGTTGGAGGGTACACTTAAAATCATAACTCTACTTGCTTATTCTTTTGTATAAAAATTAGCCCTTCATAATGACGCGTGTGTAGCTAGCTTCCTCGAGTTGTTCTTCCTGGACCATGATGTCATTTCCGATAGGAGGTAACTCGTCAAATTGATTGTATTCTTCCTCATCTACTACATTCTCTACTCTGACAATCCTCCTTTTTCCCTAAAGAACTACATGTCTCTTCTTGTTGGACGGGTCGATTACATAGAATACTTCAACAGCTTGGTTAGTGAATACTTCAACAGCAACCGGGTCAGGCGTGATTGCTTTCCTTCCGATGGTCTCGATGCCCTTGAGCCTCCCCTCATGGCGAGATCAAGACATGCCTATTGGTTTGACTTGAGCCATGTAATCGACGACCTCTTCAGTTGTATAACCTTCGACAATGCTACCCTTCGGCCGAGATCGATTCCATACGTAGGACTTGAGAATTCCCATATACCTCTCGAATGGGTACATGCTACATAGGAACACGGGTGCACACATCTTTATCTCTATCACAAGGTGAACAACGAGATGGACCATGACATCGAAAAATGATGGAGGGAAATACATCTCAAAATTACATAGAGTCATCAACACCTCAGCCTGCAGAGCTCTAGTGCTTCGGGATCGATGACCTTCTGAGCAACTGTGTTAAAGAAATAACGCAGCCTCGTGATTGTCTCCCGGACCTTGACCGGCAAAATACTTCTAATTGCCAAAGGGAGCATTTGTGTTATCAGAACATGACAATCATGAGACTTCATGCCAGTTAATTTCAAATCTTGCATCGAAACAAGTCTCTTAATGTTGAAGGAGTAACTGGACGGAACTTTCACACCATGCAAGCACTGGCACAGTTCAATTCTCTCGGCCTTGGACAAAGTGTAACAAGCAGGTTCGCAGTACATTAGTTCTTCATCGGTCTCTTTTGGTGCTAACTCAGGTCTTATGCCCATATTGACCAAGTCAAGCAGTGCATTGATACCGTCCTTTATTTTGCCCTTAATATTCACTAAGACACCAATCAAGCTATCACAGACATTCTTCTCTATGTGCATGACGTCGATGCAGTGCCGAACTTCTAAGTGCTCCCAATAAGGTAGGTCCCAAAATATTGATCTCTTCTTCCACATGCCCTTCTCAGAGGACCTCCACTTACGTCCACTTCCAAACGCAACATCGAAGTTCTTAATCATATCATGAATATTTGTCCCACTTAAAGGCTTTGGAGCTGATAGGTTACCAAGAGTGCAGTTTGTGTCTTGTCCGTCTTCGTTCGTTCCATCAAATTGTTTCTTCATCTTGCGGTATAGGTGATTCCTCTGAAGGAACATACGGTGTGCATGTACATGGTTTTGCACGAGTGATTCAGCCACACACTCTCGGTATCGTCTAAGCAGTGAGTGCAGGCTTTGGTTCCTTTTGTACTCTGGCTTGATAGGTTACCAAGGGCAGGGTAATCATTTATGGTGCAGAAAAAAGGCTGTGCAAAGTGAAGTTCCCTCGTTTATACGCATCCCATACTTGTACCTCGAGAACCCATAGTGTTTTCAGATCTTCCACCAATGGTGCTAGGTTCACATCAATATAGTTCCTAGGTTGTTTCGATCCTTGGATAACTACAGACAATAAAATATACTTTCGCTTCATAGACAACCAAGGAGGAAAGTTGTAGATACAGAGATTCACGGGCCAAGTGCTATGCCGGCTGCTCATGTTATCGAAAGGATTCATTCCATCTGTACTCAATCCAAACATTATATTCTTTGGATCCGTAGCGAATTCTTGAAACCTCCTATCAATGTTTCTCTATTGGATGGAATCAGCGGGGTGCCTTAGCATTCCATCGTTCTTACGCTCATCCGAGTGCCAACGCAGCAGTTTTGCCTCATTTGGGTTCGCAAACAAACGCTTCAAACGAGGAATTATAGGCAGATACAATGCCACCTTAGCAGGAGGTCCTTTCTTTACCTCGATGCCCTTGTTGTCATCATCTGAATGACTCTTACGCTTGTGCCAGGATGCGTTGCACATAGGACATACATGCAAGTTTGCGTACTCTTTGCGGTACAGGATACAGTCGTTCGGACATGCATGTATTCTTTCTACTTCCATTCACAAGGGACAAAGAATCTTCTTAGCTTTGTAGGTGGTTGTCGGCAGACGTAACAGCGCTATGAAACTCTTATCAAATCAACCGTTGCATGCCTTCAATTTTAGCAGTTCGAGCACGGATGACAACCTTGTGTATTTTAACTTGCATCCTGGGAACAAAGGTTTCTTCGAGTCCTCCATCAAGCCCCGGAATTTGCCATATTCTCTGTCATCACAGTTCCCTTCTGCGTCGCGCAACATCTGATTTAAATTATCATCCTGCAACCTATCCTCATCGGAAGCACAATCGGTATGATCATCCGGCATATCATTGACTTCGTCGATGATGTTAATGCTACCTGCTTCCTGTATATCCTGCTCTTCATCGTGATTGGTTCAACATGTATACCCCCTTTTGAAACCCCTCATAATCAAGTGTGCTTCGATCAATGCACGGACAAGACACAAATTGCACCCCCTTATTTAACGTATCCTTCTATGCAGCTCTTCTAAAATCGGAGACGCCATTAATGTACTCAACACTCGCACGGTTCTCAGCGTACATCCAGCTTTGGTCCATCTACGCTGCGCATATAGCATTTAGTGCTAAATATTTTTGTACACTAGGTGTCTGTATATATGCACACATTCGTAAATATCTAAACACAATCTTTAAATTAATTATCTCTTCATCAAACTAGGTACCTAAATCTTATATATAATAATGCAGTTAGATTATCCAATTACTAACCTTTGATCACTACGAACATGCACATGCATGCAACTACAAGATAGATGTAAACAATCTTCAAATTCTCTCCTTACCAAGCTAGATCTTGAATATAATGTAATTACCTATTACTAAACCTTAGATCAACAAGATCACACATGGATCTACAAGCTAGATCTAAAAAATCTTCAAATTCTCTTCCATGTAATATCTCGAATATAAAGCAATTAATTAGAACCCAAGACATTGCTAACCTTAAATCACCAAGAAAACATGGATCTGCAAGCTACATCTATATACAATCTTCAAATTCTCTCCTTACCAAGCTAGATCATGAATATAATGCAATTAGAACCCATTACTACCCTTAGAGAGAAAAGAACACATGGATCTACAAATTAGATCTAAAAAATCATCAAATTCTCTCCATGCCAAGCTAGATCTTGAATATAATGCAATTAGACCCCATTACTAAACTTAGATCACCAAAATCAAATGGATCTTCAATCACCCTTCAAAATCAGTTGTCTTCTTTTACCAAATCGTCTCACAGCCGCAATCAAATGAAAGATAGATCCCGAAACCCTAAAATGCACCAAGTGCTCGGGTCTCTGTATTATATATCACTGAGAGATATTACATACAGTGCTGTTCATAAACCGTCATTGATAAACATAGAATACCAAACGGTTTTATTAGAAAACCGTCAGTGATCTATAATAGAAGGTTTTATTATAAAACCGTCTGGGATAATACAGGATATCAAAGATGATTTTACTATAAAACCATCTGTGATACTATCACAAACGGTTATTAACTAAAACCGTATGTGATATTGATGTATATCACAGACGGTTTTTGAAGAGTACCGTCTGTGATGATATCACTAAGGGTTGCAATATAGAACCGTCTGTGATGATGGTCATCATCACAGATGGTTTTGAGGAACCGTCTGTGATGGGGCATCTAATATAAGCCTTTCTGTAGTGAACCTTGGCCCACAAGTACACCAACCCGTAACAACATGTTTCCCGAAAATTTCGCAAAAACAACGCTATACTTGACATTACTTCCCTGAGTTGCTCATAACCGTGAGCACGGCTAATCAATTAGACTTAAATCTCTACAGATAGTGTACACTTTACCCACACATTATATTCTAGCAATCGTGTCAACTATGCCTCACTACTACAGAATGGTACATCACTATCGCTTCATCTGGGTCGGTTCTTAAGTTTTTAGGAAAAAATGATTGTAATAGATGACTTAGGAGGGGTGTTAATAATAATCACTATCGGTTCTCAGGTTAGAAGTAATTGTGATGTAGCACTGGACACATCAAAATCGGTTCTTATGTGAGAAGCGATAGTGATGTGCATGCACATCACTATCAGTTCTCACAAAAGAACCAATAGTAATATGCACGTTCTCATCACTGTCGTCTCTTTTGTGAGAAGCGATAGTGATGAGCACGCACATCACTATCGCTTCTCACATAAGAACCGATAGTGATGTGCATGTAATCATCACTATCCCTTCTTATGTGAGAACCGATAGTAATGAGAATGCACATCACTATCGCTTCTCACATAAGAACCGATAGTGATGTGCATGATGACATCACTATCGCTTTTCAAGTGAGAACCGATAGTGATGTGTTTGCACATCACAATCGCTTCTTAAGTGAGAACCGATTGTGATGTATCACACTAGGTTATTTATACCCCTCGGGCTGAACTCTACTCTGTTGTTGTTCCAGAGGACGTTTCTCCACCGCCACCCAAAAAAATAGCTCATATTCTGTGGTTGGAAGCAACAATTGGGTGAGAAAAATTGAAATCCTCAAGGGTGGGTGTTAAGAGGGTAAATTTGAAGCCTAGCCTGAGGAGATTTCCCCTCATTTTGCAGAATTTGTGGTTTTCTTCAAAATGTGAGCATTCCTTCAAACCCCTTCAATTTTGCACTGGTATTATGTATATCCTATCGGATTTCGCACCTTTTATTTGACAAGCACACATGTATTTAATTATCTTAATTTGTAGTGCTCTCGTGTTAATCTATAATTATTGTTGATGTCATATGATGAATGTTAGAGTTTAGGCTACGGAACCTACGTCTCCCGTTCGAGGGTGCTTGTTTATAAATATGCTGATCAAAATAGCATATTTATAATCAATCAGTCTCGAATTATGCACGTTCTTTGGACAGTTCGAGGATATGTGGTTCGGGCAAGTTCTTGAGCTATTGTACAACTCCATAGTAGATTTCGGTAGCGTCTCTCTGGTGTTCTCTGGATACACACCCCTCTTGACTAGCTGTCGAGACGTGTATCTAGAGAACAGCGGGGAGATGCTGCCAAAATTTTCTCTGGAGTTGTACAACACATATCCTCGAATGGAATTATGACCGAACCTATTTAGAGATTATGAGTCATTGTTGGTACCCTTGTTTTATTTCATCGAAGTCAAAAGATTTGCAAGCTACCACACTATATAATTAGTTCATTGGATATCATTGTTGATGTTTGCAATGTATGTCTCCTAACTAGGGAATTGGAAGATCTTAACAAGGGAAGAAGGTAGGTATCGATCGGGAGTACATTTATATATCCTGAAACATATCTTCTATTTTGCAAAGGTAATATTAATTGAAATGATGTCTCAATATTTTAAATAGCTAGCTAGCTGTCACTGTAGTTTTTCCTTAATTTATTGTGCGAAGTCTAACTGCAGATGCACCGTGAGGAATGGATGTATCAGAAAAGCCGTGTGAGTGCTGAATTTCAGAGGGGTGTTAAGGAGTTCAAAAAAATTGTAGAAGAGGACATGGTGAAGAGGAATGTAAACTTCATATATTGTCCTTGCATTTTTTGCACCAATCTCAGGAGATTTAACAACTCAGCTCAAATTGAGGACCACCTGATTCGACGTGGCTTCATGTGGAATTACACGTGTTGGATCCATCACAGGAAGACAGGTAGTACCCTTCCGGTATGCAACGAAGACATGGTTGAACTCGATGATGAGTTGTAGCATGATATGTTTGAGGAGGACAATTTGGAGCAAATGTTGCGGGATGTGGAGGCAAATTACACAGAAAGAAAGTTTGAAAAGTTCAAAAGCTTGATGGAAGGTAATTCCAAACTGCTGTTCTTGGGATGCAAAGCGGAATACACCAAGTTAGGTTCAGTCCTTGCATTGTTCGAACTGAAGGCAAAACACCGTTGGACAGATAAAAGTTTTAATGCACTTCTAGTTCTTCTATTGAATCTGTTTTTGGAGGGAAACGAGTTGCCAACAAGCATTTATGAAGCGAAGAAGCTACTATGTCCCATGGGAATGGAAATAGAAAGGATACATGCATGTCCAAATGATTGCATCTTGTACCGAAACGCACATCTGGAGCTACACATTTGTCCAGTTTGCGGTGTGCCCCGGTACAAACAAAAGGAGAAGCGTAACGACAAGAAGTGTAAGAGCCGGGGTGACGATGGTGAAGAGGTCACTAAAGGTGCACCGGCCTAGGTATTGTGGTACTTGCCCATCATTTCCCGTCTGGAGCGGTTGTTTGCAAGTCCAAGAGAGACGAAATTGTTGCGTTGGCATTATGTGTCTCGAATGGAAGATGGCAAGCTTAGACACCCTATTGATTTGGCTCATTGGAGTAACATCGATGGAAACATGAGGAGTTTGGTGCCGAGATGAGGAACATAAGATTTGGGTTGAGTACCGACGGAATGAATCTGTTTGGTAACATGAGCGGTCGTCACAGCACCTAGCCAGTTCTGTTGTGTATCTACACCCTCCCTCCTTGGTTGTGCATCAAGCGGAAGTATATCATGATGTCGTTGCTAATCTCAGGACCCAAACAACCGAGAAATGATATTGATGTGTACCTTGCTCCACTGATTGAGGATTTGGTAAAAGTATGGAACGAGGGGTTCGTGGTGTGGGATGCGTACAAAAGAGCATTTCATCCTACGGGCTATGGTATTTTGCACCATAAATGATTTTCCGGCCCTTAGTAATTTGGCGGGCTACAGTACGAAAGGAGCCAGAGCGTGAAGAGGAGACTGAGAGCCTATGGCTGCCGAATTCAAAGAAAACTGTGTATATGGGTCACCGTAGGTTTGTAACTCGGAGTCATCGATACCGTAAGATGGATGACAAATTTGATGGGAAGAGGGAAGTCCGTTCGGCCCCGCAGCCTAAGAGTGGAAGGCAAGTATATTCACGTGTGGACGATATCGATGTTCAGTATAGAAAAAGCAGTAAATCTGTTCGTCCTAGGACCATTTTGAAGAAGAGGTCCATATTTTGGGACTTACCGTACTGAAGGAGTTAGATGTCCGGCATTGTATTGATGTCATGCATGTTGAGAAGAATGTCTGCGACAATTTGGTTGGCATCTTGCTGAACATACCTGGGAAGACCAAGGATGGTGTGAATGCTCATCGCGATATGGCCTACATGTGAATCAGGCCCAGTCTTGCAGTGATAGAGGAGGATGGAAAAGGTCCGTACATCCCTGCTGCATGCTACACCCTATCCAAGAAAAAGAAAGAAGACCTCTATAAGTGTCTCCAAGGTATTAAAGTTCCATCTGGCTACTCCGCGAACATTAAGAAGCTTGTGTCCATGGATGATTTGAAGTTGCTAGGCATGAAGTCCCATGACTGCCATGTCTTAATGACTCAAATGCTCCCAGTTGCAATCTGAAATATTCTGCCAGAGGATGTCAGATTGGCAATCACGAAGTTGTGTTACTTCTTCAATGCAATCTCCTACAAAGTTATTGACCCCGATGTGCTAGACAACTTGCAGAGTGAGGTGGTGCAGACTCTATGTTAGCATGAGATGTATTTTCCACCCTCGTTCTTCGACGTCATGGTACACCTTGTTATTCACCTTGTCAGAGAGATTAAGATATGTGGATCCGCATTCCTACGTTACATGTATCCGTTTGAGAGGTACATGGGTATATTAAAATCCTACGTGAGGAATCGGTCGAAGCCTGATGGTAGTATTGTTGAAGGTTATGGGACTAAAGAGGTTATTGAGTTCTACATAGACTATCTCGGGAAAAGACAAGCAATCTGTGTTCCTGTATCTCGCCATGAGGGCAGACTTGATGGTAAAGGAACCGTTGGGTCGAAACTAATGAGACCATGGTTTGATATGTATTGCAAAGCGTATCTGACAGTCTTGCAGCACAGCATAGAAGTTGCAAGGTACATCAAGCAGCACAAGTTGATATTACGGGAAGAGAATCCACATATGGATGAGCTTTTCATCACGCGAGAAAACAATGATAGATTTCTTACATGGTTCAAGAAAAAAGGCGGAGGTCTCTGTTAGTGAGAATGTCAAATGGTTTGCTAACGGACCAAGATTTAATGTACAAATTTGGCAACGTACGATATAAATGGCTACACCTTTTACACTGAGATTCAAGATGCCAAGAGTACTTTCCAAAACAATGGTGTGAGCATAGATGCTTTCTCCGATGATCATCACTCGAAAAGAGGATCCTCAACCGCAATGAACTCTTACTACGGGAAGATCGAAGAAATTTGGAAGCTCGATTATGGAATATACCAAGTTCCATTGTTTCTTTGTAGGTGGGTGTTACTTCCACATGGAGTGAAGGTCGATAATAGAGGTTTTACTATTGTGGATCTCAGTAGACTCGCCTACAAAGATGACCCGTTCGTCCTTACGAAGCAAGCAACTCAAGTCTTCTACATGCTTGATACGGCCAATCCGAGGTTGCACATCATTCTTCATGGCAAGAGGCGGAACGTTGGTGTCGAAAATGTCATAGTTGAAGAAGAGTACAACCAATTCGATGAAATACCTCCGTTTGCGGATGGGGCCTGTCTTAGCGGGAACGACGACACACATGGAAGAAATTACATGCGTGTAGATCGTCAAGAAGGGTTGTATTTTAAATAAAAGGAGTACGTCATTGTATCAGTTGGTATGTGTTTGAAATGTTTGTATTGTACATAACTGTAGTTTTGGGTTTGGAAAACTTATGTGTACGTAAGAAAATTTCACAATTTTTGTGAATGGATTCTGGTGTGTAGCTACATATTGCAACAAAAAGAAGGCACTCTACATAAAATCAATTCTGAAAATTTTCAAAATACTTGGACTTTATTTGAAAAGGTTTTGACTTTTCTACTCTTTGAGCAAAAATCATGCCTACAAAGTGAATTTTAGCTTATTTTTCAGTGATAACTCTTTTTGCCAAAATTCTTTTTGGAAAAGATTTGTAGTATCACAAAGTATATTTCTGCAAAAGTTCAAATAACTTCAACTATATTTGCAAAAGTTATGGCCTTTTCACTCTTTGATTAGATAATTCTAAAATTTCAGACTTCATGGTTTGTGTGGCAAACCAATAGTGCAGTGAACTACATTTGTGTCAGTTTTCCAAGAAAAATCGACAGTGAAAATAAATTTGTGTTGGTTTTTTTATTGAAAACCGATAGTGCTATCGTAATCATTTGTGTCGGTTTTTCATTGAAAACCGATAGTGATACTTACGCATTTGTGTCGATTTTATTAAAAAACCGATAGTGATAATCTATACATGGGATTGCTGTCGTAATCATTTGTGTCGGTTTTTTATAGAAAACCGATAGTGATATGTAAACATTTGTGTTGGTTTTTAAAAAAACCGATAGTGGTGTCCTACACATGGTTTGTGAAGTGGTATACATTTGTGTCGGTTTTCTATAGAAAACCGACAATGCTATCGTACTCATTTGTGTCGGTTTTTATAGAACACCGATAGTGATATTTGAGCATTTGTGTTAGTTTTTCTTTAAAAAACCGATAGTGATGATCTATACATGGGTTTGTTCAGTGGCATATATTTGTGTCAGTTTTTTTATAGAAAACCGATAGTGCTATCACAATCATTTGTGTCCTTTTTTTATAGAAAACCGATAGTGCTGTATTAATCTTTTGTGTCGGTTCTTCGTTCAAACCCAATAGGGATAAGAACATATTTGTGTCGGTTTTCATTCAAAACCGATAGGATCGGTTTATATTTGTGTTGCTTTTTAATAAAAAAACGATAGTGTTGTGTTATATTTTGTGTCGGTTTTTCATTCAAAACCAATAGTGATGTGTTAATTTTGTGTTGGTTTTTTATTTAAGACCGATAGGGATGATTAATTACTCGTGTCGATTTTTAGGTGAAGCCGACACAGATGTTCTATCCATCAATGTCAGTTTTCAGTGAGAACTGACTGAATTGTGTTCCTTTTGACAAATAAGCTAGGGTTATGCCTCTTGCCCGCACAAACCTAAATCAGTCTGCATCAATTCGTGCCTGAGCTAATCCCTGAGCTAACCTCCCGCCGCCCTCCACAGGTGGTTTCGTGCTCCCCCCACCGACCTCCTCTAGCGGTTCCGCACTCCCTCACCGGCCTCCTGCAGTAGTTCCTGCACTGCCCCAATCCGATGACACCACCGGCACCCTTCCACCGTCGAGGCCGCCGACGCCGCCTGCACCCCTCCGCCGCCGACGCCGCCCGCACCCCTCCACCGTCGGTGCCTCCACACCGAGCTCCCCCATCGTCGGCTCTCCCCAACGAGCTCCCCAAGGACTCTCCCGTCTTTGCCAGTGGTGGTTCTCCTTGTATCACTATAAATTATTGATAATGCTGTTTGCAATTTTTCATTTCTCAGGTTCTCTATGTTTGTTTTTCTGAGTGAAGTGCATTGTTTGGACTTGTTCCTGAAAATGAACTGTATGCAAATTATCAATATAAGTTTGTTTAGTTTATAGTAAAATGCATTTAGAAAAACAATACTATGTTTTTTTTGGAAATCTTGATTGTATGTTTTTTTGGGAAATCTGGATTGTCTGAAGAATGTTGTAGATAAACAAAAGTAACTGGTTCGTATGTTCTCTTGTATCTAAAGAATGTTGTAGAATCTGCATAGTACTTTTACTTGCAGCATTATACTAGCAATTATTTGTGGAAACAAGTTTTTAGATGGCCTACCATACAACTGTTGTCCATCCTGACCATGCATATTTACTCTCTATGAATTCAAAAACTCATCTAAGATATTGGTTAAAGATGGTCTACCATTCCATCCTGACCATGCATATTTACTCTCTACGAATATAAAAACTCATCCAAGATATTCTTACCCGATGATATGAATGTAATCATCTTTCTCCCAATTTCAAATCACGAGGTTCAAATTCTAGAGGCATTAGCAAAAAGGTCTGGAACAAACATTTGTTTTTTGGCTAACATTTTACATCATTGTTCATGTCAAAACACATTAGGATTGGCTAATATTTTGTTAATTTATCAAGGGAACAATCGAGTACTGATCATCCACTCTTCTTTTCAACAGTGGATGCCTGAGCTTCGCAGGTTTGTGCCAAGTGTTCCTTTAGTTCTTGTAGGAACCAAACTAGGTAAAATTGATAACACTATCTTCATTTATTTAACAAGTTGCGCAGTTGTTGATCTTAATATAAGCCTTTACATATACATGTTACTTTTCCTTCTGGTTTGGTAACAAAGTAGTAAAATATAAATGTTACTTTAAACATACATGTCTTTTTATTTTTATGTCTTTCTTTTGCTATAATATGATCAACGTTAGAGTTCACCATGTGTAACCTACGTCTCCCGTTCGAGGGTGCTTGTTTATGAATATGCCATTTTGGCATATTCATAAGCAAGCAGTCTCGAATTGTTCACGTTTTTTAGACAGTTATATGTGGGTTGGGCAAGTTCCTGAGCTGTTGTACAACTCTAGAGTAGATTTTGGTAGTGTCTCCCTGGTGTTCTCTGGATACACACCCCTCTTGACTTGTTGTCTAGATGTGTATCTGGAGAACTATGGGGAGATGCTGTCGAAGTTTTTTCTGGAGTTATACAACGGCTTAGGAACTTGCCCAAACCACATATCCTCGAATGGGATTAGGACCAAACCTATTTAGAGATTAGGAGTTATCTTTGGTACGTATTTAGTTGGTCAACAGATAGACTTTTCTTGAAGATCATTCGTTTATCTGTTACTCTACTGCAATATGCTAGAACAATTAAATGCTATGAATTATCCATTGAGCTATTGCTTTACATGATTTATTGTCAAGTTCACGTAATAGCTACAAATTGCTTTCTCTCATGTCAAATATATGACCATGACATATAAGTAAACTCAAAATGTCACAATTCGAGAGCATTGGCTCATCGCTAGATAGAGTAGAAGGTGCTCCTAAGGGGCTGAGCCAAGTTCCAAGTGTTGAGCCGAGCCAAGTTCCAAATGTTGATGGGCCGAGTAAAGTGAGGAAGGCCCGAGGATCGAACAAAGGGCCACAGGGAGAACGTCGTAGGTTCTCCATTTCAACACCACGGGGGTTTGCACGGGTCCTCCCATGTACAAGGGGCGATACCTGTCATTCCTCGGCCAATTGGTGAGGGAGAAGTTCCCATAACAGTTAAGGATTGGAGAAAAGAATTCAGCACTGAGCAGAAAAATCGGCTGTGGGACGAGGTTAAGGGAAAATGGATTATAAAAGAGGAAGATGAAAACAATGCAATGCGGTACGCCTTCAAGAGGATGGGTGTGGCTCTAAGGCACTTCAGGGTCATTATGCACAGTGAGTACGTGCTGAAAGGCCGTACACAATTCGAGAGGTATCCGTTTGTGGCTCCCGGTGTTTGGGAGGAGTTCAGGATGATCAAGACTACGCCCGACGCGGAGGAGCTGAGACAAAAGAGCATTGATAATTTAATCAACTCCATATACGATGACTTAATCAACTCTATAATTCAAGAAGCATGGCTGCCTACGGTATTCTCATTCGGAGATGAGGATATAGTGATAACGATAAATCAGTGCATGACACCTTTCAGGATGAACTGTGGAATGAAATGGATTTTACCTTAGAGTCCATCAATATTATAATAAGAAAGAGATGAAAGTGCTACAAAACTTCATATTTTAAGACGATCCTGATTAGACAAGCTGTTGGCTCGATGCATCTTGGAAGTTTAGATATTCAATTACTAAATCTATAACTTGGTTGTGCCTTATAAATTTCGTTGCGGAAATACCTAAGCAGAAGAAAATTTCGAACAACACATATTAATGATGGAAGTTCTGCTGGGGTGTTAGGGAAAAAAAGAGGATCACAGACGGTAGCGTGCTGGAGAATTGGATTAGGTAAGAAAGATAGAAAAAGTTCTCCAAAATCATCAAATGTTCTTTCAATTTATTTTATGCCGTGTAGTCTAAACATTATTGGTTGACAGGCAAGTACTACCATGTCCTTGCAATTGCTTCATATACACATGTATATTTGGTGTCTTCAAATAGAAATATTTGTGAAATAGTACAGAAAAATGGCAACTCCACGATGGTTGCGAATGTTCTGATTTGCATGCATATATAATCCAACCAAAATTCCATATAATATCATCATGTATTCTGCAACTAGAGATGCTAGCAATCAATGCATTATATTACTAAAGATCCATGCAAATGTGATACCCAAGCAAGCATGCTGTTTTACCCGTTCTAATAATGCAAATTGACTGAACAACATCAAGCAAATGTGATTTCTATAAGTCACATATGAACTAATGTATGGACATACTGTCTATATCACACGCATTTATACTGTGTAGCAAATGTGATTGCTATTGTGTCTGCAACATGGTATTTATAATCTGCAACATGATTAGAATCAATGTATTCAAAAGCAAGTATAGCAATTGACACTGGTTCACAATCACAAGCAAGCCCTAGGTAGATATCGATGCTTCATAATCAAAATCGCATGATGATGCTTCACAATCACAACCATTAATCAATTAACACAAGGACGCAGGCTACTGATCACCGACTGGGAGTTCGGCGGGAAGGAGGAGGAGTAGCCGGCGGGGAGGAGGATGCTCGCGGTCAGGATGGTCGTTGTCGCCTCCATAGCCTCGGGCTCGAGGGCGACCGATGCGTGTAGCCACCGGTGAGGGGAGGTCGAGGGTACGAGGGGAGATGCCGACCGGGGACGCGCCGAAGCCGCAGCCGTCGGTGAGGTCATCAGGGGGAGGTGCCGCAGCGGGGGACGAATCGTCAGAGACAGATGAAGCTTCGGCTAGGGTAAGTGAATGATCTGTGCGAAGGAGGTAGCCTGGGAGGAGGACGCTAGGGAGGACTTCGCCGGGGAGGAGGTCGCCCAGGAGGAGGAACGCCGAGGGGCTAGGGTTTGAGGGAGACGAAACGTATGGATATGCGCTACGAAGCTCTATCGGTATATTTATATAGTGGTTTGAGATCATATCACAAATGGTTCTTAGTTAGAACCGTTTGTGATGTGAACTTATCATAGACGGTTTATATTTAAAACCGTCTGTGATATTGATGTATATCACTGACGGTTGATGAAGAGTACCTTCTGTGATTGTTTCACTGACGGTTTCACTATAGAACCATCAGTGATGTTCTTTATCATAGATGGTTTTTTCCTAACCGTCTCTGTTGAGGCGTCGAATATAAACCTTTCTGTAGTAGTGCAAGTTCGAGGAAAATTGGCACCTCGATACATCGGGCCATACCGCATTCTTGACAAGAAAGGCGAGATGGTGTACCAATTAGAATTGCCACCTCAACTCTCAGATGGCCATGATGTATTCTATATTTCTCAACTCAAGAAATGCCTCTAAGTTCCGACAGATGAAACCAAGCTGGAAAATATCGAACTACATCCTGATTTTTCTTATCGGGAGCATCCTACCTGCATCTTAGAAGAGGCTGAATGTAAGACTCACAACCGCACCATAAAGATGCTAAAAATTCAGTGGGGTAATCATCTTAGACTCGCAACTGCACCAGATGGGAACGAGAAAAACATCTTAGACGAGAATTTCCCTGCCTTTTTGCCTATAGCTTTACAAATCTTGGGGACAAGATTTTGTTTATGGGGGATAGATTTGTAACATCCCAAAGTTATAAAAAGTGAAATGGAAGCATATGAATTGAATTTGGTCATAATTTGGATTTTTAGCATATATTTGTAATTTTTGGAATTTTTCAATTAAGAAAATGCTTTTAAAATAACCAATTAAGGATTTTGAATGTCAAGACTTTAATTTTGAGTCATAAAAAATCTAGAATTTTTTTATAAATCCTAAATAACGTCTAGACCACCTCCAAAAAGTTTTATAAAATTGTGAATTCATTTAATGCTCTAGAAAAATAAAAAATTGTAGCTTTTCTAAAGAGCAGAAGCACTAATAGATTTTTATTAATGTCCATAAGCTTGTTCACACTCTAAAATTTTAATGGTATCATCTGCAGCACCCCAGGACTCTATAGAACAATTTTCAAAAGCGTTGAACTTAATTTATTGCATCTGGAAAATCAAAAACAACAAATCTTTTAAAATGACAGTAGCACTGTCAGATTTTAAAAAAAATTACATAAGATTGATGATCATCTTAAAATTTATTGAGAGAAATAGTATTAACTTAGGACCATCTCCAAATAGTTTCCAAAATGTTTGACTTTATTTGTTTCCTCAATTAAATCCAATAATAAATATATCCAAAAGTTAAATTAAATTCTCTTTTCTCTCTCCCTATCTCACTGCCACATGGGCCCACCTGTCAGCCTATCCTTTCGGTGATAGCACTGGCCCACTGGTAACGAGCTCCACCTCCTCACGCCCACTTGCCTGTGCCCCTCACCCCCTTTCCTCTCTCTCTCTCTCGATGTCGCCTAGGCCCGTGTTGGGACCGGATTTCCAAATACGAACCCTTTGTTTACAACCGCACTAGTAGTGTATCAAGCTAGTGCACGCATTGGAAATAGTGATAATAACACATCCATATCATGAAACAAATAATATTAATTAAGCAAAAGGTACTAGCCTCATGGCCAACCATTACTAATAAATAGCCTTATGGCTTGAGTTCAATAAAGTAGTAGCGGAAACAAAATAAACAGCAACATGATAAGCCCATCCATTTGCCCAACAGGCAATCAACTGGTATACGCATCCTAGTAATCTGGATTTCCTTCATCATAACCACAAGCAAAGAACTAATAGTCACCTTCTGCTTCTACGCACTCCTCTGTCGAAAGTTGGAATGTTGCAAAGGAGAGTACACAACGTACTCCACAAGTCTTGAAAACATAATGCATGTTAACTATATGCAATGCTAAACAATTGAAGGCTTAGTATCGCTCATTTAGAATAGAGAAATGTTTCAAATTTAAATACCATTAGTAATTTCACAAATCATCATTTGACCAAATGTAGTTTCAATAATTGAATTTAATAAGTCAACTAAAATAGGTTCCATCTACATAACTAGCTCCATCTGCCAAACCATAACCTGAGAGTTCCATCTACTCAAGGATTCCCAAATCACAACTTTTATTTATAACAAAACCAAAAAATGTACAATGTGAAAGCGTACCTCGCCTGCCCTTGATCGTGGGCACAACCAAGGTAGTTTTAACTCTGCAGAGTGTGTAAAGTTTTACCCACAAGAAATGATCGTCTCTTGTTGCCATGCAATTAACACACTTCTTTTGGTGTGTCGGCAGAGAGATCATGACAAGGCCTTTACAATGTACAACCTCACTATTAACCTTGTCCACTAAGGTTTCACCACCGAAGGGTTCTATTTGCCCAGTCGGAAGCCCCCTCTTGCCCCTTGCTAGTGTCTCCATCTAACACCCACATTCCACCTACTAGCGAAGCCAATAATGAGACACACAAATTAATTAGCCAGGTCGTACCCATATAGACTTGTGGTTGTACGGTAGTGCTCGGTCCAAAGTAACACACGCTTCAGTCCTTAATTGACTAGGGCGGAACAATGACCTTTCAAAGTCACATGCTTCCTACACCCTCCAAAAATTCCATTTGCCCTGGTCTTAACCATTTTCCACCTTATTTCATTTAAATCACATCAGCAATACCTATTGCCACACCTCACAAACGAGTTTAAATAAAGTTTGGAAATGATTCCCACTAATGGCGTAATACTGAAACGTTTAAGCTGGACTAAGAAATTCTACCGTATGATGCTACTCTACTAATCATCATCAAATAATATGGCTAATACTAACTAGGGGGCAAAGGTACATCTTGATCAATCCAATGAGGTCTTAACAATTATGGAATTTAACTATACGCTATGCCTGAATTTAAAATACCTTGTATAAAAGTAAGTATGCAATAATTTAAAACAACGTAAGTAGTTTAGAAATTTAGGATCACATAGTCAAGAAAGACTTGCCTTCACTGCCCCCAACTGGTTTTACCTCTAACTGCTGGTTTGGTTGAGCTTTGGTGACAAATTCTACACGCGAAAAAGAACACAAATAAATAAAAGAAATACAAAAAATTCAAAAATAAAAAAGAATGGTTCTGCAAGGTAGAGCTTCAATTTAGATGAATTTAAAAATTTGAATCACAGGATTTAGAGCTCGAACGAAAGAGAACGGGCTCTCGGATGTGGCTCGGATAAAAAATACATAAAAAGGAAAAGGGTGACACGTGGTGCAATCTGATTGGCTGGGAATTTGGAATTTATGGAAAAAGGAAAAATCAATTGAAAAGCCAGCTGACGCATGGGGTCCACACATTAGAGACTCGGTCCACGGTGAACCGTGTGCACCGAGGGGGTTGGTTACTGATGTGGTGGACTAGGATAACATGGCGATCAACGTGGCAGCTGATGTGGCTTGCCACACAGCGATTAGGGCTAATGTGGCTGAGACATGTGGCCACTGATGTAGTTGCTAACAAGGCATTGGCATGGCATAGGTGGCTACTAACGCATTGAGGTCGATCTGATTTGGTGCCGAGTTGTTGGCGTCATGACACCAACGTGGAGGACACATCAGCAACGACCGGCTTAGGATTCTAGTGACGCGGCAGCAGCGGCGCCTCGTCGGAGTTGGAGAGGAACACATGGCCGAGACCAAATCCGCGATGGAACTGGACCGGGATAGGGTGCAAAAGGTAGTAGGCGATGTGATAGACTCAATAGGACCAATGGCGGCGACGGACTCAGCACAGTAGCGATACTTTTGCTAGGGTTTAGGGCTCCAAGCGACGTCTCGAGTGACGTAACACGGGAAAAAGAGAGAGGGGTACGGCAGATTTTATAAGCGTGGACACCGAGGGAGGCTGGCCCGAATACAACACGGACATCGAGAAAAACGCGGTGGCGAGTGCGCGGATTCAGGCGGCGACACTATCCAGTGTAGAGACGAATCTCTAGACGCTGACAGGCGGGGCCTAGTGGTTAGCGAGCACGGGTGCGACTCGGACCGAGAAAAGCTGGGCCAAAGAAAAAAAGCTAGTCTGGGAAAATGCGGAAGTGATGTGCCCCACGTGGATTTTGGTAAAAAAAGGAATTTTCTTTTTAAGAAAATCCAAAAAATCGATAAAGGTCGAATTAAATAGCAAATAGATAAGGAAAAATTCTTGAAAATTCTCAAAAGTACTTTTAAGCATTTAGAACCCATATAAATTGTTTTTAACTTATTTCAACTTATAAAATATGATTTTATTGACTTGTTTGCACTTGGAAAGAAAGTTTGAATTCACACAATTTTAAGAAAAAAGAGAAAATTTAAAAGGCCTTAAATTTTGGAATGTTATAAACCTCCCCCTAAAAGGAATCTCGACCACAAGATTCGGATGGATTAGGAAAAGGCTGGAGAACTTCACTCTAAGATCCTCTTCGCGTTCCCAATTTGATTCCTTTTTCTAAATGGTTGCTCTAGTGAACCTTGCAAAACTTGATTGCCTTGTCTCTCGTTCTGCTCTTTGCCTCATCCTAAATTCTAATTGGGAATTACAGGTAGGTGAGATCCGTGAGATCCTCTTTCAGCTCAACATCCTCAACTTGCATCTACTCTTTTGGTAACCTGAGGCACTTTTTCAGCTGCGACACATGGAACACATCTGACAACTACGGTGGCAGCTCCAACTGATAAGCAACTTCTACGCTTCTAGCTAGAATCAGGAATGGTCCAATGAATCTTGGTGCCAACTTTCCACGAACTCGGAATCGATACATCCCCTTGAGTAGTGAGACTTTCAAGTATACATGGTCACCTGGAGCAAATGTTAACTCTCTTCGACAATTGTCAGCATAGCTCTTTTGCCTAGACTGCATTGTTCTCAATCTTTCTTGGATCATTCGAACTTGCTCTTCAGCGTTTTGCAAAATATCAGGACCGAAGACTTTGTGATTTCCTGTTTCACTACAGTAGAGAGGTGTTATGCATTTCCTTCTGTACAAAAGCTTCAAATGGTGACATTTGTAGGCTTCCTTGATAACTATTGTTGTATGAAAATTCCGCATAGGGTAAACTTTGATCCTAACTTGCCTTATTGGACATCATACAAGATCTTAACATGTCTTCAAGGATTTGATTTACTCGCTCAGTCCGTCCATCAATCTGAGGGTGATAGGCTGTGCTGAAATTCAAGTTGGTATCCAATGCTCCTTGCAACTTTTGTTAAAATCTTGAAGTGAATTGAGTGCGTCGATCTAAAAAAATCCTCATTGGCACACTGTTCAGACATACAATCTTTGACATATACAACTCTGCATGTTTATCTCCCTGGTAGGTTGTTTTTTATAGGAATGAAGTGTGCAAATTTTGTCAATCGATCCACTACAAGTCATATGGAGTCATGACCATATCTGGTTCTTGGATGTCCTATAATGAAATCCATTCCAATTTCTTCCCACTTCCATTCAGGTACCTTTAGCGATGCAACAATCCAATAGGTCTTTGTTGTTCAGCCTTGACTCGCTTGCAAATATCACACACAACTATGTACTCTACAATTTCGTTTCTCATCCTCAGCCACCAATATCTACCATGAAGGTCTTGATACATCTTGGTATTATGTGGATGAATTGAGTATGCAGACTCATGTGCCTCCTTTAATATCAACTGCTTGATTTCTTTCTGATTAGGCATATAAATACTTTTTTCGAACCAAATAGTTCTTTCTTCATCCTCTAGAAATCCTGGGGATTTAACCTCCATTATTATGTCCTTAATCTTAATAGACTCTTTGTTTGATTTTTGTATCTTTTTGATATGATCCTCCAAGGATGGTTGAATCTCGAAAGCAGCTATGGAACCTTTCTCCACCAGTTCCAAATTCAATTGTTGAAATCCCTCATGATGAATAGTTGTCCTTCCTGAATCATCAAATTATTGCAGTAGCTCTTCTGGCTTGAAGCATCGGCGACTACATTAGCCTTGCCAGGATGGTAATGTATTCTCACATCATAATCCTTGATTAACTCTAACCATCTTCTTTGTCTTAGGTTGAGATTTGCTTGAGTGAAGATATATTTCAAACTCTTATGATTTGAGAAGATCTCACAATGATTACCGATGAGATAATGACTCCACAACTTCAATGCATGCACAACTTCAACCAATTCCAAGTCATGTGTTGGATAGTTCTCCTTATACGGTCGCAATTGCCGTGAGGCGTATGCAACTACCTTGATTTCTTGCATCAAGACACATCCAAGTCCCTGTCTTGAACCATCATAGAAAATTCCAATTTTTTTCCAAATATCTAGTCGAATAAGCAATGTGGTTGTAGTCAGTCTTTTCTTCAATTCCTAAAAACTTTGCTCACAAGCTTCGAACCATTTAAACTTCTTCTCCTTCTTTAGCATCTAGGTAAGCGGTCTTGCAATCTTCCAAAATCCTTATATGAATCTTTGATAGTATCCCGCTAAACCAAGAAAACTTCTAATGTCAGACACTGACTTGCTTCGAGTTGAGTACACCTTTCACTTTTCTGGGGTCTATTGACACACCTCTAGCAGAAATTACATATCCTAAGAAAACAACTTCCTTCAACCAAAACTCACACTTACTGAATGTGGCATACAACTGGTGATTTCTAAGCTTTTCTAACACCATTCTCAAATGACCTTTATGTTCTGCCTCATCTCTAGAATAGGCTAGCATACGGTAGGGTCTCTTAGATATGGGAGCCGTACCTAGGACTAGTTCTATCAAGAACTCTACATCCCGATCAGGTGTCATACTTGGTAATTCTTCAGGAAACATATGTGGGTATTCTTGCACCATAGGCATACTTTCCAAAGTTGTTCGCTCCAATCTTTTTAATATGCATTTCTCACTTGAAGACTCATCAGGCATATACTACACTCGAATGCCTTATGAATTGGTGAGGGTGATGGCTCTACTAGCACAATCTATTTGACCTTTATACTGAGTTAGCCAATCCGTTCCTAGGATGACATCTATTCCTTCTGAATCCAGATGATAAGATTCGCTACGAATTCTACGCCATTGATTTTTATAGTTGCACTTGGGCATAGTGAACTAGTTCTCAACTCTTTTCGAGGTGACTAAACTATCATGGGGTTCTTAAGAGTAAAGGTTTCCCAATCAAACTTCTTAATAAACTTCTTCGATATAAAGGAATGTGATGCTCTAGAATCAAATAAAGCTGAGGCGAGTATTGAGTTTACAAGGAACTTACCCAAAACCACACTTAGTGTCGCTTGAGCTTCTTTCTTGGTCACATGGTTGACTCGTCCTCTTCCAAAAGATTGTGGAGCTCTTGGCGTCCGAGGTGCTTCACATCCTTGTCCATGCATAGGAGATCTTGTGGAATTGGATCCCATGTTGAACAGCACTGGGGACACCGCTTGATGTTTCTGCGGACAGTTGCTAACATAATGCCCCATCTGATGACAATGGAAGCATTGAACTCCTGCAGCATTCGAGTTCCCTTTTTTAGGTTGGACGCTTGTGTTGTTATGTAATCCTTGCACAATTGGCTGGGGTCCAGAATTAGGAGTGGAGGTGCTCCTTGAACAGGTGTCCTGTTGGCTTGCTGAGATTGGAAGCGTTGCTGAGAACTACTCGCTCCCTGCTGGGCTTGGAATGCCATTATCCTTTCGCAGGACTCCCACTGTTGCCTTTGGGCATCCTCCTGCATAAGTGCTTTTTTCACCATGTGTTGGAAGTTTGGGAAGTCCAAAGCAACTAACTGCACCTAGATGTTTGGGTCAAGTCCTTCCATGAACCTTCAAATCCTGGCTCCTGAAGTTTCCACATCCTCAGGGGCATACCTTGACAGTTGCGTGAACTTATTGAGGTACTAAAAAACTATATGATTTCCCTGATGCAGCTTGCGGAACTCCCTCGTCTTAATCTCAATGATTCCTGTAGGTACGTGGGCAGCACAGAAAGCTTCAGAGAATTCCTCCCAAGTGATAGCTTGAGCACTTTGATGGGCAGTACAAAATTTATCCCACCAGTTTGCAGCTACTCCTTTTAATTGATGGCTCATGAAAGGACTTTCTCATTGTTGTCACACTGAGCCAACTGCAACTTCTTTTCTGCATCTTTCAACCAATCATCTACCTTCAAGGGTTCAGCTACTCCCGCCAAGGTAGGCGGTCTAGTCCTCATGAATTCCCCAAGTTTAGACTGGGTGGCATCACTAGTGCGACGGCTAGTGTTGGATGTGGATTGTTCACCATATTTTGTGCCAAGGCTTGCAACAATTGTAGCTACATCACCATCATCTGCTGAATATCTACCACTAGGGATTGGAATGCTGGCAATGACGGTGGCACTTGCTGCTCTTGCACATCCTGAGCATTCTGCTATTCTTGTGGCACTGTCTAGCCATGTCCACGACCTCCTGCACGGCCTCCTCTACAACCAGCTCCATGGCCTATTCCTTGGTTCTCCATCTAAAGCGACGACTAGGGAAGGTTAGCAATAGATGAGAGGGAAAAAGAAAAGATAAGAAGACTAGGGAGGTAGCTATTCCAAGACAAGACAAGCAATTAAACTCCAAATAAAATAAGTTTATTCAAATTAAGGAAATAGCCTTATTGTGGTGACAACACAAATGCACTAAGGTTTGATGCCGTCCAAACACACCAAAATAAATCGACTAACGATAAACTGAAACTAGGAAATAACTCAACTAGAAACTAAACTAAAACTTGGGACGAACTACTCCTTAGACTCGGCGTCCTCCTTTGCCTCAACTGGCTCTGGGTCTTCGTCCTCAGGTTCAGACTGTAATGACCCTCCTTTTTGGTACAAAATACCAAGAAGGATGATCTATATGCATACAGTACTAGTTCCATAATCAGTGACTGGTACACACATTTATAACAATTGATAACACATCCATACTTAACATTACATATGGTAATGTCAATTTATACATTAAGGTCTTACAAAGCAGAGTATATGGCAGCAGAAAAAAGCAAAACTCTTGTAGTATACCCATCCAACCCTCAGGCAACTAACAAGGTATAAACCCTAGAAAATCGCATCATCAAGATTCCCGCATCCTGCGGCATAGCACTTATCTTCGGTGCCTCTTCTTCAACTAAACCAACAAATAAGCAAGGGTGAGTACTTTTGTACTCAGCAAGACTTAAGGTGCATCGCAAAAATGCAGTAAATGCAAGATATGTTAAAGAAGGCTTCTACGGTTACTTTGTGTAAAGCGAAATTGATCTTGTAAATCGATTAGTAATTTGTAAAACATAATTTTGTGAGAGCAAGTTTGACAAGTATGAGAATAACAAGTATGTAAGCATAGAGTAATAACTCACAGTCCTCCATGATTGTGAGTACCACATTATCTCATTGCCATTCCCTAGCATAAAATCCAAAACAAACACTTTCTAACAAATGTCTTGAATTCATTCTTTTTAAAATAATAAAACATCTAACCATGTGATGACTTTACCAAGTGCCCATGACCACGAGCGTGGCTTTTCGAAAAGATTTAAACTTTGCCGAGGTGTATAGCTTTATCCACAAGAAATGATCAACTCTTTGTGCAATGTTATTAGCACACTTCCTTTGGTGTGTCGTAGAGAGATCATAACAAAACCATTACATTACCTAGACCTAACTTTGCACCAGCTCGGTGACGACAAACTCTTACTATGGCTGTAGAAGATATTCATACATATAGTACTTCTCACACAGTTCACTCCTGTGGAGCCTCACTTCTCCCTATAGTAAGTCGTACACCGTTGTATCGGCAAACGTTTGATCCATAATCACCTCGATGTGGACATCTCTTCCAGCAACCTCCATTCGGAAGCCTGTACTACTACAGCCTTCCAATTTGCAAAGCTAGTTCTAAGTAACTTAATAGGTAAAAGATGTCCATACCAGCACTTGTGGTTGTACGTTTAACTTGGCATGAAAACAACACTGTAGTTTGGTCCTTAATCCGACCCGGATGATAATTTCCCCTACACTACATACAAGTCCCATACACATCCACCTATTGCCAATAATTGCCCGTGTCAAAACCATAGTTTTATTTTCATTTTTACCAGAATATCAACAACCTTTAACGTCATATCCAAGCTTTTTAATCATATTCAACCTTTTTAAATTATAAAGAGTAACATGTTCCTTTACTAAAGCATGGCTAAGCATGATCATTATTTGATCGCTGATGCCCAAGTTGACATTATGTATTGTCTAACCTTATTCTAAGGTTATCAAGGTTCATAATTCATTATTTATCAAGGAAGTTCCATGAGATAATAGGTATGTCTACTAGTCCCATAATATAGCTAATTTGCTGAAGATATGCGCATGCATAAATGGATTTGACAAAACAAAATAAAATTAAAACGTTGGGATCAATATGATCAAAGGGGGTGCTTGCCTTGCTTTGTTGGTTCAGGATTTGACTCGGAGTCGAGGTAGACAGTTGTAGCTTCGGATACGTTGGTGTCTACATGTGTGTATCGTATAACAACATTAAGAAGAAATGATAATAAGAGGAAAAAAAGGAATCAGATAATACCAATTTCAAAAATGAATTGAAATAGAAGATTCTGGTGATAAAAAGATTTTAAATACTGATTTCTTATTACTTAGGTTCAATGATTTGTTTTATGGATTTTAGGATTTGTATTAAGGACATTTAGGCTTTTAATAGGATTGAGATGCAAAGCATGTTTATATATATATATATATATATATATATATATATGATTATTTCTACAAAATAGGATAGTCTTGCCTTAGGGAGCATTCTTCAGTTAGTCTTGTTGGTATTAATGTTTATTTGTGATATTGTATTTATTTCCTAATCTTAATTATTTTTAAATTATATGCTATAAGAGGTTAGATTTCGTTTTAGATTTGCGACTACAATACACATAGATATACAACCATTTTTGTAGCATTAGTAGGTCTTAACCTCAAAAATGTCTTGAAGCTAGTTTTGCATACTTTAGCCTTTATTTGTGAGTTATTGATGTTTTAGTTTTTATGCACATTGAAATCTATATGCACTTAATTCAAACTAAAACCAAAACATTAAATCTTTTTTAAGGTTGAGATTGTTTTGACCTTAGGAATGTTTTGAGACTAGTCCTACATGATTTAGCATTTATTTGTAGTATTCATATTTTTTTATTTATATTTTAAATCCTCAAGCATATCTATTATATGAAAGCATATCTCGATTAAGAGGTTAAGTGCAAACTATGACTTATTATAATGGTTTTTATTGTATTAGGTGGTTTCAATTTTTAGAGCATATATCAATTGATTTTACATCTATTATTTATTTGAGATATATATATATATATATATATATATATATATATATATTGATCTTTTATACATGGTAAGCCAAGTTATCTAGGAACCTGGTTCAAACTAAGCTAAACATGATTTATCTTTGAAGGATTAGCTGACTGGTCCTATAGAATGTTTTCAGGCTGGTTTTTATTACATTAACATACATTTGTGCTATATGGTCATATACAAAATTTTTGTACCTAGCACTTATAGTACGTTATAACTTTAGTTCAAACTCAATCATATACGAAGTACTTTTGCTTAATCAGGTACATTATGGTCCTAATAAGGTTTTGGAACTAGTTTTCTTAATTTTAATAGATTAATGGCTATAGTTACTACTATTTGAGCTTCTACGATTAGAATTTAATTTAAATGGGAAATTGATGGAAAGTAAGGTGATGTTCAGTTATTTTTGCAGCATTAATTGGTCTTATCCTATGGATCATATAAAAATAGGTTTTACATGTTTTAGTATTTATTTGTGGGTTTCATTCATATTCTATTTATTTGTGTATTGTAAGCAAGGTTATTTACAAACTTAGTTCGAAATTAACTAAATATAAAATATTTTTGTATATCTTTGGATGTTTTGGTCTTATCTAGGCCTAGGAATTGGTTTTACATAGTTTTGAATTTATATGCACAAATTATAATCATTTGAATTTCTAATGCACTAAAAATAGCCTATTTACAAATTTAATTTAACAAGATTCAAGTTTAAATGTTTTATATAAATGGGTTGCTTATGGTCTTAGCAGCATGTAGAAATTTATTTCATTAGTTTAGGAGTTATGGTTTTCATATTTTAAATAGTGTCCATAATAGGCTTTATAAAAATTTAAATTCAAATAATTAAATCTGCTGTCCAAAATTAAATATTTTTCATATTATAAATCTAAATGAATTTACACAAATTTAAAAACTTGTTTGGTTGGATTTGGAGCTAGGATGCAAAAGTTATTCACATTTGAATTTGGTCGGTCTGGAAAAATAGGCAAAAATAGAAAATACGCTTTCACTACTGTGAAAATACCTTTTATTTTTCACGATCTTTTAATTTTAGCACGCTCGACCGACAGGTGGGCTGTTCAGGTTAGTGGTTGTGTGCAGTCGTGTGAGGCGTGGTGACTAACACAAGTGGCCCACTGGTCAAAGATCGACAGCACGGAGAGTTTGGGCATGGCTCATAGCCGACGAGTCTCCGGCATTGGGGCCTGGCCAGCTGTGTAGTGGGCACCAGTAGCTTGCCGCTCACCCAAAAGTGAGCTCAGGTCTGGCAGCGATGACCGGTGCTCGGCCCGCGGCAGGAAGGGCCAGAGCGAGGCGGCGGTGATCGGCCACGGTGAGGAAGGGAGGCGGCTCAGGTTCGATTGAGCTTGGTTTTAGCATCAAAGGACCACAAGCATTCTATTTTACCTGCCGACCATGGTGATGGACAATAGATTTGCTCTATCACCGATCGACCGGAGGTGTGGTAGATGACCACCATGGCGACGACAGATTAGTTGATGATTTTTAAAATTAATTGATGGGAAAGGATCACTAGGAGTCTTAGGTGCTAGTGTACAAAGCAATTTGAAAACGAATCATTGTACCATCCCAATTTGGCTCCGACTCGAGCTAGGAGCTCCCTGGTAATGGCAAAAGTGGATGAAATTGTGGTTGGGTTTGGGTGAGAAGGGGAGTTGTGAGTTCCAGAGGTGGTGTGGGAAACCTTGCGTAAGCTCGGCTAGCCCTTAAATAGGCGAAAATGGCAGTGTAGTGAAGATTGGACCTTAGTGTCAAATCGGCAGCGGCTGTGAAAGGGTTTTCGATGCTCGCATAGGGCATGGTATGGCCATGGCAGCGTAAAACGCGGGGAAAGCAGCATCGTGGCAGTGCGTGGCATTAGCACGACCTTGGGCGAAGCGAATTGCGGTGCTAGCAAAAGGAACAGAGGAGGGAGGTGGCTATGCAGCTCTAGCATGGAGAGGAAGAAGAAGGAGGGAAGCGTCTGAAGCACGGGCCCAAACAGTGGTAGGGACCCACCTGCAAGTGACGGCAAGGAGGAACTTGATTCATTGCTTGTGGACTGAGTCAGAATTAGTTCATTAATTGCGCCAGCAAAAGTGTCATAAAATTTTTAGGAATTTTTTCATTATAAATGTTAGATAATTTTTGTTATCCTATAAAATTTTCAGGTTGAAATATTGTGTGTGGATTTTATATAAATTATGACAAGCCAAACTGTTCATTTTCTTCTTTTCTATTTTTAATTTCATTGAAATACTGTGAATTTTTTTTTGAAATTTTTGATAGAGGCTGTTTATGGTTGTAGTATTATTCTATAAAAGTTCGATTTAAGATCTTTCATATTTATTTTATAATAATTATGACATTGGAATTTTTGAATTTTTAAGTTTTCAGTCCTTGAATTTTTAAAGGTGTCAAATTTGATTATTTATTTTTGATATTTTTAATAGAGATTTATATATACCTTAAGAAGATAAGATAAAATTTTTAGCTAAGGATAAGGTTGGTGTATTTTTATTTTAATCTGACAATCTTCCTGTACTTAGTCAAATTCCATTATTTCACATTTCTTTTCGAGAGTAATTGTGTTCACACGAACTTTTCAATGCAGAAATGGTGTTCTAGAAATTTCCTTTATTTAAATATAATTGTTTTATATTTTATTACTATAGATATTTATTTCTATCTATTTATTTTTCACTAATTCAATATTAAAAATGTTTTTCTTTAGGGCAAAAATCCATGAAAAACCAGATAATACTAGAAAATTCAGAATTAAACATATTCAAAAAATTGGATTTTCATTCTCATTTTCTTGGTATTTTTAGGATGTTACACAGACATGTCCTCATTGGTGGTATGAGGACTAGCGGTAGTGGAAATTCCTACTCCTGCAGGGGTGAAGAGACTCTGGTACTCTAGTGCACATGCGGACCTCTGTTGGACAAGACACCTTCTTGTGGGCGGTGGTGCAAAGACAAGAGTGTTGAAGCTTCCTGCTTTGGGTCGCCTTAGCATCAACAGCTTGACTCTCCTTCAACTGAGCAATCTCATGCTGAGCTGCCTACAGCTTCTCGTAGGTTTCCATTAGCACCATGGCCATATGAACATAGGCATTGTCCTGCGCCTTGATGAGGGCTACCATGTGAACCACGGTTGTGTCTTCCTCTTCATCAGCACTCTTGAATCGACTGAATGGCTTGTACTCCTCGCGAGCGAGAAAGTAACGATAAGATGTGTCCTGGAGCTCATGGAGGAAGATGAACCCAAGACAAGCAATCGCCTCTCTAGCAGCCTCCTATCATCCCAGCTTGTAGGTCTCCCTATCCGCAATGAAGCGATAAGGTATATCGCCCCTAAGGTGGCTCTTGGAGAATACAGTGACCTTGACCCTCCAATGCTCATGACCATCCTCCTCGATCGTGAACACATGGTACTCTGGCCGATGGATGTGTCCTACCTACTGAAGCATGAAACACAACTAGTCACATAATCCACCATCCTTCTCAGTGCAAGAGTTGATGAACAACATCTATAAATATTGAAATAAGAAAGAAGAAAATTAGCAACACGATTTTAAACAAAAGAAAAAGAAATCAAAAGCAAGAGACTAAGAATGGTAAGATAGTTGCAAAGAAACTTAAAATATTTACAAATACTTATTTTTAGTATAGTCCTTAAGGCTTACCATTCTAAATAAACCGCGCCACCTCTGTAAGGACTGGATTTCTAAATCCGAACCCTCTGTGTATAAGAGCACAAGTCCAGGATTAAGCTAGTAAACACATTGAAAACAGCGATGATGACACATCCATTTCACGAATCAAATTATTAGTAATTAAGAAAAAGGTACCGGTCTCATGGCCAACAATTACAAATAAACAGCCACATGGCTTAAGTTCAATAAAGTATTAGTGGAAACAAAATAAACAGTAGCAGGATGTGGCAACCCGTATAATTAACCCAGGGTAGTGACATTAACACTGTCATTACCCGAAGATAATTACATGAACTTCTACACAGTCGCTGGCAAAACATCGGGAGACCCGATGCTTTATCAGCTACTTTGTCGTGTTCAGAGTGTTACGGTAGAACAATAATTAGAGACTAGATGAAAATATATTCAATTCAAGCCACGTAGGGCTATGTGCCCATTACATAATGATGCAGCTGAACTTGATACAACAAAAGATAGCAATACTAACTATATTACCCTAATTACCTCCTATTCTGATAATAAGGCCTATGTAACCTCCTAGCCCTCCTGGTAATAGTCGGAGTAGTAGTAGCTCTCAGAGGGACCCCCCTGATAACCCTGGTATTGATCCTGGGGATGGACCTCATCCCAGGCCTCATACGTTGATCCATCAGCTTCGCTTTCTAGAAGAGGGGGAAATACAAGAGTGAGTACAGAGTACTTAGTAAGCATTAGATAACAAAATGCAACATGATTTTCTCTCCAACCACCCAATTTCTTCCCTCAAACTCCATTTTTTTAAGGAAATTAGGTTTTCAGTTTTCTTCAAGTGTTGGATATTTTTAATATTGAATTTCAACTACTAGCACTCGTACTTGAGGCAGACTTAGCTTCCGTAGCCTCCAATCTAGGAGACAGGCTTGAATTCAAGATTTTAACCCTAAGAAGGTTCGTACCACTTTACCCATAACGACCCCATCCTGTGAGGCTCCAGAATGTTTATCGCTAATCCGGTATTAAATCTCCAACCTTGTACTCGAGCGGGGAGCCTCAACTAGGTCATCCCACTACTCGTTGATACAGTTGTACTCCGGCACCTCTGGTAGTACGCCACCGGGCTTCAAATATACCGCCCTCAACACATTCAACTTCACCGTTCTCCTGGGTCATACTGGCATTTCCCAGCTCAAATATAATTCACTTACCTATTGTAGAGATCGTAATACTTTCATAGGACAACCTTTTCTGACAGTGATTTATCTCGCTATGGTTGGTACTAAAATACAGCTCATTGCCCGAGTGTAGGTGTTTGAGCTTATATTCTAGCCTATGTAGAGGGGCCCACTGACACGGGCAACTCCCGCTTTTCTTGGCACCCTCTACCCACAATAATTAACACTAATAGAAATCCACGACTCCATTCATGGATATCTACACAATAGATCCACCATTTCTAAAACCAAATAACCATATCATCATTTTTATTAACATCACTCTTTTCCTCCAAAACCAATTTCACATCTCAGTTTGTAAATAGATTTTTGATGCAGTGATGATATGGATAGATTTACAGAAACATCGAAAGAATTTAAGAAAAGTGCTCAAGGGATCATGCCTGGAATAAAACTTGAAGGTTCGACCTCGCCCGAAGGTTGGTTCTGGTTGGCAGGGTGGTTCAGGTTGAGACCTAAAAGCAGAACATATCAACTAGGGCATTTTAAGGTTCAACACTTAATTTGGTGTCCAACCAATTTTCTAATATGTCGTCCATTTTTTATCTTAGCGCCACTTTAATTAATGCATGTTATTGATTTTTACGTAATCCGCAATTTGATTACAAATCAACGCGATCCGCGGTTCGAGTTATTTTTCTAACCTTTCTTCTCTCCTTTTCTGTCCCATTTCCTTTCCTTTTCTTGTTTTTCTTTCCTCTTCTCTTTTTCTTTTCTTTTCGTTCTTTCCCCGCCTATCTTTCCTTCTTTCTCTGGCTAGGAGCCATCTCGGCCGCATCTCCCTCTGGTCTTCACTCCATCTGGTCGATACTCTTCGGCCTCACTCCTCCCCTCTAATTTCCTCGGCTGCTCCTCCCTCCTGTCGATCTACTCAAGTTCCTCTCCTACTTCTCCCCAAACTCTCCCCTGCTACTCTTCACTCTTCCTACTCGGACGGCTCCCCTACCTCTACTTCCCATTCGGCTGTGCAGCGCTTCTGCAAATGCTCCCCGCCCATAGCTTCGACCTATACTACAGCCTCCTCCTCACGCAGTGACTCAGCATGGTCCTGGCTAGGCTTGGGACTCCCGCACGAGACTCAACTCAGCCGGCCAACGCCAGCACGGCATGCCTCGATTTATGGGTTGAAGCAAGCATCTCGGAGTTGGAATATTCATTTTGATGAGGTAGTCAAAGGGTTTGGCTTCATCAAGAATGTAGAAGAACCTTGTGTTTACAAGAAGGTTAGTGGGAGCGCACTTGTAATTCTAATCTTGTATGTGGATGACATATTATTGATTGGGAATGACATTTCTATGCTGGAATCTGTTAAGTCCTCACTGTAAAATAGTTTTTGTATAAAAGACTTAGGAGAAGCAGCATATATCTTGGGCATAAAGATCTATAGAGATAGAGAGAAAAGGCTAACTGGATTAAGCCAGAGTACTTACATCAAAAAGATGTTGAATCGGTTCAATATGCAGGATGCCAAGAAGGGGTTCTTGCCCATGTCGCATGGAATAAGTCTTATCAAGACTCAATGTCCTTCAACTATTGATGAGTGAGACCGTATGAGTAAGATTCCATATGCTTCAGCTATTGTGTCTATCATGTATGCTATGTTATGTACTCGATCAGATGTATCATATGCTCTAAGTGTTACGAGCAGATACCAGTCTGATCCAGGTGAAGGTCAATGGACAAGTGGTTAAAAACATTCTTAAGTACTTGAGAAGGTCTAAGGATGTGTTTCTAGTTTATGGAGGTGACAAAGAGCTCATTATAAACGGTTACACTGATGCAAGCTTCCAAACCGACAAGGATAATTGTCGTTCGCAATCTGGATTTGTATACATTTTAAATGGAGGGCCAGTGAGTTGGAAAAGTTCCAAAGAAGACACGGTTGCAGATTCTACGATGGAGGACGAGTACATTGCGGCTTCTGAATCCGCAAAAGAGTGTGTTTGGATAAAGAAATTCATTTCTGAATTATGTGTGATCCCTAGTGCCTCTAGCCCAATGAATCTCTTGTAATAATAGTGGAGCCATTGTGCAGGCTAAGGAACCAAGGTCCCATCAAAAGTCCAAACACATACTCAGGCGATATCATCGTATTCACGAGATTGTGGATCGAGGAGATGTAAAGATATGCAAAGTGCAAATGGATTCAAATGTTGTTGATCCGCTGACAAAATCTCTATCATAGCCAAAGCATGAGGCACACACAAGAGCTATGGGTATTAGATACCTGAATGATTGACTCTAGTGCAATTGGGAGACAGTTGGAAATATGCCCTAGAGGCAATCATAGAGATGATTATATTTCCATAAATGTACATAAACTATGAGATTCTTCTGTGAATAACGTCATGGATATTGACTAACAAGTATGTGACTTGTTTGTGAAACTCTGTATTCATCTTTATGATGTTCATTCTAAAAAGGGGTCCCTAGTTGATAATCATATGAGTATACTAGCATATGTATTGGTCGATGACCTTGTTCCACAGGTCATAGATATCAAACTAATAATATGGACACATGTTAGAGAACATGTTGTTCGACATTGACCCACTATGAGACATTGTGAGAATGTTGTATTCTTTCATGTCATCAGTTGGTCTCATATACGATATGTATGTTATATCCTTTGACTTGAGATCGTCGCATGTTCTCGGGATGCGTAATGGCTTACTTAGGGGTCGTCAAACGCTACTCCATAACTGCTTAGTTATAAAGATGGCTTTCGGATTTATCATGAAACATGCTACGAGGCATGGTCGATCAAGATAGGATTTGCCCCTCCATACAATGGGAGAGATATCTTTAGGCCTCTCGAGTGGTCGGAATCTGGAAACGCATGGCCATGCTACTCGAGTAAAGAGTTATGCGAGCCACCGAGTTAAAGAGTTAACTCGAGGTATTTGGGGATTCCGAGTCAAGGCATCGAGAAAGAGTGGTCAAGCCATTCAAATTAGGATGACAATTTCTCACCTTGGGTTTGATCGATATCGTGAGGCAAAAGAAAATGCATATAGGACATTGTTGAGGTTCGTCCGATCTTTACATGTACTCGGGAGTCAGTAAGTCCTGCTAGGGGCCGCTATCGACTATTGGTCGAATGCTCAATGATCGAGTAGGAGTACTCGATGGTCAAGTAGTTGTACTCGATGGTTGAGTAGTAGTACTCAATGATCGATATGGGTACTCCAGCCATGTCCGAGTGCACGTGAACCTATAGGGTCGCACGCTTAAGGGGCTGTAACCAATTCGGATAGCGATCCGAGTTGTAATGGGCTTAGAGTTCCTAATGGGCTTCAAGGGTTGAAACCCGAAACCCTAGCCGCCACCCCTCCTCTGCCCAGAACCACGAAGCCGGCGCTAGCACTCCGGCGCGTGGTGTTCCTGCCCCGTACGTGTGGATACCTTGGTGGCGTTGCTGTGAAGCTTCAACGCTAGGACGATCCACAACTTGCGATAGTCACAAGGAGCTGTTGGGACATGCAAGGCTAGTACGACTACATCTGCACCACCGCGCTACATCGACTCTACTTCCGCTACGGGTCTGCTCATCTAGTGGTAATTCTGTGATCTATAATTTGTAGTGGTTCTTTGGTTACACAGTAGAAAATTTTGTTTTTTGCTATAGTAGCTAACCGTTCCCCTTGAAACTCGTGCCCAGAATGTCACCAAAGCAATCACAACTACTAACGATAAACTCCATTTACGCAATGATTTCAGCATGCATCCTAAAATAAAATCTCACAACTAGAATGAACCATAACCACATGCATGGGCATAAACACTAAGGTAATCACGTTACATCAATCCCATACATAAAATCCATAAGAAGAGCACTCTAGCAACTAATTTCAGCAACGATGGCATCACATAAATAGGTCAATAATTAAGATCAACAAGTAAAATAGTTTAGTTATGTCCAAGATAGCATTTCATCAACATAAACCAATAGGAGACACCCACAAGATACCATGTTTGAACAAATAATTTATTCTTTATGGTGAGTTTGTTCCAAAGCTAAGTATTATGAATGGGCATGAAAATGTGATATGGTGAAGCTAAATCAAATCCCTTCATGACGTACTCAAAGTACCTAAAACATTAAATAAACAAGCGTGAGTCCAAAACTCAGCAAAGTACATCGTATAACTATAATGTCACATATATATGCATCGCATTATATAAAACACAACATGCTTTCAAACATATGTAAGAACTCATAACTTTAACATTTGAGATTATCCACTCTTTAATGCAATGCAGAATGCCATATGCTCATTGCCATCTCACAGCTCATACTGGTATAGATGAGTGCACACCCGTCGGTGTGCACCTTCTCATTCCCCTCCATCCCATAGAGGAGACTACCGAAGTAGGTCTTTTATGCCCACCACAAGTGAGACATAGAGGCCCACACAGGTCAACTCTTCCATCATGAATGCACATATGCAAATGACATGGATTATTGCAAGTTGCATCTTTTCATCATTAATATAAACATAAACATCTCCAGCATCTAAACAGTGATAATAAAGCTTATCAAACATTTAGGATAGCTAGGTATTAATTATCCATTCACATCATAGAGTCATCCAAATTCATCCTCATATACAATGCACTTTCCTTAACCACGAGGAGCGGAGTGGCGTGAGGTTGAGGCCACTCCCAAAGGCACACCTCATGAAATACAAAATTACATACATCTCAAAACAATGCAATCATAACATTAGCCACAATAAAACAACATCGCATCTACGACCAACTCCAAACTTTACTTCCTCATGCAAAGGGCAAAACCTCTTCCTTGTTGTCCCGATGATATAAAGACTATAAGTTCTATCCCAAAAACCTGAACAACGGAAACAATAAACTATATGGGAGCTACCAAAGATTACTCACAAATTTCTAATTACACAACTTATCTCAATAATTCATCTAGCCCTCCAAAACTAATCCTGAACTCCAGTCTGCTACCACTCTGGACAGCGAACGTCAAAGTAACATAACAAATTTTGCAACAGCCAACCCCTATAAAAATGAGTCTAGGGTCCACGAATCTAAGCCCTAATTTCCATTTTAGCACTGCTTGAACCTAGATCTCGCCCCAGAAATAAAATTCTCCCCAATCCAATCTAATCACAGCACTAAAACCTGAAATTCTATCAATATGACACCAGAAACAGAGCCACAACCACCTCAAACTTTGGGGTGGGGCGCCAGGAGGGAGGAGGGATGCCAGGAGGGAGGAGGAATGCCAGGAGGGAGGTGCACTAGGAGAGAGGGGTGCCAGGAAGGGGAGGGGTGCGGCTGGATAGGAGGGGTGGGGGCAGCTTGGGGGAAAAATGCTGGGGAACGGGTAGTCTACTCTAGCGAAAAATCAAAATTTTCTACCACGTAACCAAGGAACCACTTCAAGTTATAGATCACAGAATTACCACTAGACACGTAGACTCATAGCGGAAGTAGAGTTGATGTAGCGTGGTGGTGCAGATGTAGTCGTACTAGCCTCGTGTCTCCCTAACAGCTCCTTGTGACTGTCGCTGGTTGCGGATCATCCTAGCATTGAAGCTTTGTAGCAACGCCTCAAGGTATCCACAAGTACGGGGCAGGACCAGCACGAGCCGGAGTGCTAGCGCCGACTGCGCGGTTCTGGACGGAGGAGGGGTGGCAACTAGGGTTTTCAGAATTTCGAATTCCTATTGTGTCTCTTCGTGTATGTCTCTCACCTCAAAACCACCACCTCTTCCCTTTATATAGACGTCCCATAACGGGTTTCAACCATTGAAGCCTATTAGGAACTCTAAGCCTATTACAACTCGGATTCCTATCCGAATTTGTTACAGCCCATTAAGCATGCGACCCTATAGGTTCACGTGCACTCGGACATGGCTATATTACCCTTATCGATCGTTGAGTACACCTACTCGACCATCGGGTATACTTACTCAACCATCGATACTCCTACTCGATCATCGAGCTTTCGACCAATAGTCAATAGTGGCCCCTAGTAGGACTTACTCACTCCCGATTACATGTAAAGATCGTACGAACCTCAACAAAGTCTTATGTGCACTTCCTTTTGCCTCACTATATCGGTCAAACCAAAGGCGAGTTGTTGTCATCCTTATTTGGATGGCTCGACCACTCTTTCTCGATGCCATGATTCAGATTCCTTGAATACATTGACTTAACTCTTTAACTCGATTACTCGAGTAACTCTTTTAACTCGATGACTCGAGTAACTCTTTACTCGAGTAGCATGGCCATGTGTTTCTGGAATAAGACCACTCGAGTGGCCTAGAGATATCTCTCCTGTAGTATGGAGGGGCAAATCTTATCTTGATCAACCACGCCTCGTAGCATGTTTCATGACAAACCCGAAAGACATCTTTATAACTACCCAGTTACGGAGTAGCGTTTGACGACCCCTAAATAAGCCATTACGCATGTTGGGAACATGCGATAATCTCAAGTCGAAGGATATAGCATACACATCGTATATGAAACCAACTGATGACTTGAAAGAATACAACATTCTCGCAGTGTCTCATAGTGGGTCGATGTCCAACACCATGTTCTCTAACATGTGTCCATATTATTGGTTTGATATCTCCATATCTATGACCCATGAAACATGGTTATCGACCAATACATATGCTAGTCTACTCATATGTGTCCTCATATGATTATCGACTAGGGACCCTCTTTTAGAATGAATATCATAAAGATGAATACAGAGTTTCACAAACAAGTCATATAGTTGTTAATCAATATCAATGATGTTATTCAAAGAACAATCTCACAGTTTATGAACATTTATCGAAATATAATCATCTTTATGGTTGCCTCTAGGGCATATTTCCAACAAAAAAGTGGAGGGAGAGGGTGGGGCTAGGGTTAGAGGAACCCCATGGGCCAATACGCTCCACCTACGGCCCAAAAACAGCCCACACCAACCCAAATCTCCCTCGGTGGCCCAAAGACAGCCCACAAGACCCACAACTAACCCAAAAACAGCCAACAGTAGTTCAAATTAATTTTTGGATATTACACTAGAGGCTACCCCAATGACTGAGACCATGGGGATATGACCCGATCTATCCCCGATACTACCCCATTAGCTAGCTAGATACCCGATCTACCCACTGTGCATTCTATCCCGCACTGTAGCTACTACTAACATGAAAGAAAAATGCACCTGGCGTTGGTTGGGGGCTAAGCAATGGGGTGGATGAAACTGATGATGGTGATGAAGAGCTGGCAGTGGCTTGCTCAGCCTTCTCTCCCTGGTCAACTAGCTTCTGTATGTTGCTCCTCGTTCTTCTAGTGGTTCTTCACCTCCCTTCTGGATGATTTCCTCCTTGGCCTTCTTCTTCTGGATGGAACCCTTGCTTTGGCTGGTTCTTGTGTTCTTGGGGTGTTCTTGCTGGAACAATGGGATGCTAGCTATTGAGGGCTTCGGTTTGTGTGAGCTCTGGCCGAATGAGCTGGATGTTGGTTGGCTCTATTGGCTGGCAATGCATTGGCTTTATTCACTCCCCTGGCTGCCATTTTACCTCCCCTTGCCGTTGGGCTTGTACTGGTGCCATTGTCCCTAAGGGTAAAAAGGTCATAACTCGCTCAAAACACTAACGGTACCCGCAACCGTACCAGGTAAGTTCTAAAGCGCCGAATGATGAACCCGAAAACTAGCGAGAGGTGCCTGTCTAGCCCCCGGACAGGTTAGGTACCTCGATGAGTGATACCTTCACTACGGGACTGACTGCACTCTCTAATCCTTACATTTTATTTTTCTTACCTAATTCATATTTTTATTGCTTAATTAATTTTTTACTATTTTTAATTAATTGATAACCCCCCGGGTTATCACCACCTACCCCCCTTAAAAAGGATTTCATCCCAGAAATCCATCTCACCTAAAGATATGCGGGTATGACTCCCGTAGCTCTTCCTCCTTCTCCCATGTAGCCTCTTTCTCCGTGTGGTGCTTCCACTGGACTTCGCAAAACTTGATGGTGGCTCTTCTAAACCGCCGTTCTTCTATTGCTAGGATCTTGAGTGTAAGCTCCTCATAAGTTAGATCTAGTTGCAGAGGAATGGCAAGGTTTGGCATCAACTGGGAAGGTTCCCTTAGACAGGCTCGAAGTTGGGAGATATGAAAGACATTGTGGATTCTAGACAGTTGACAAGGGAGCTCTAACTGGTATGCAGAGGTTCCTTTCTGCTTTAGAACCCAAAATGGTCCCACATATCGAGGACTTAACTTCCCTTTTATTCCAAACCGGTGTACTCCTTTCATTCGGGACACTTTCAGATGCGCATGATCTCCCAGTTGGAATTTCATATCTCACCTACGCTTATCACAGTAGCTTTCATGTCTACTCTGAGAAAGTTTCAATCTCTCTTGAATCAGTTTTATCTTCTCGTCATTCAAATGGATCAACTTTGGACCTAATAAGGACTTCTCTCCCACTTCATACCAACAGATTGGGGATCTACACCTCCTACCACACAAGGCTACAAAGGGAGCCATCTGTATACTCACTTGATAGCTGTTGTTATAAGCAAAATCCGCGAGATGGAGGTATTTATCCCAACATTCTTTGATGTGTAGTACACAGGCCCTCAGGATATCTTCTAAGATCTGGTTCACTCTCTCAATTTGTCTATCAGTCTAGGGGTGATAGGTAGTACTAAATTTTAGCTTTAATTCCCAAGGTAGTTTAGAGACTTCCCCAAAAGTTAGAGGTGAAAATGGAACCACTATCAGATGTGATGGTTTTGGGAACTCTATGGAGTGTGACTATCCTTTCAATATAGATCTCAGCTAATCTATGAGTACAATACTTTTGGTTAATGGCAATGAAGTGAGCAGATTTTGTGAGCCTATCCACTATTACCCAAATGGCATCCTTTTTGGCTAAGGTCCTAGGTAGGCCAGTAATGAAGTCCATACAAACATCCTCCCACTTCCATTCTGGGATTTGAAGAGGTTGAAGTAAGCTTGCTGGACGTTGTTGTTCCGCCTTAACCTTCTGACAGGTGTCACACTTACTAACATACTCCGCTATTTCCTTTTTCATGCCATTCCACCAGAATGTTTCTTTCAGGTCTTTGTACATTTTGGTGCTACCAGGATGTATGGAATACAATGTATTGTAGGCTTCTTTCAAGATCAAAGACTTTATCTCTGGCTCATTTGGAACACAGATCCTATTATGGAATCTGAGAACTCCTTCCAACTTGAATTCTGAGGGCTAGTTTGACTTGATCCTATGGATTTCTTCGAAAACAAAACTATCAGTGTCTTGCTTTTCTTTGATCTGCTCCAACAGAGTGGATTGGACAGTCATGGTTGCTAGCATAGCCTTCGATGGAGATAGATTAAAGTTAATCTCCATCTTGGCTAATTCTTGAATGAGCTCAGGATGGAAACTTTGGAAGACTAGTGGCTACACTGGGCTTTTTGGCTCAAATTGTCAACTACTACGTTAGCTTTTCCGTGATGATAATTGATGGAGATGTCATAATCTTTAATAAGTTCTAGCCATCTTCTCTGCCTCATATTCAATTCTTTCTAGGTGAATATATATTTAAGGCTCTTATGGTCACTATATAGAATGCACTTTGACCCATAAAGGTAATGTCTCCAGATTTTCAAGGCAAAGACTACAGCTCCTAATTCTAAGTCATGGGTGGGATAGTTGACCTCAAGGGACGTAATTGCCTAGAAGCATAGGCTATCACCCTCTCTTTTTCCATGAGTACACAACCTAATCCCGATTTCGATGCATCAAAATACACGATATATTAAACAGCACTTCTGGCAATGATAACACTGGGGTAGAGGTTAATAATTGTTTGAGTTTTTGGAAACTCTCTTCACACTTGTCAGTCCAATTGTATGGTTGGTCCTTTTTGAGGAGTTTGGTGAAAGATGATGAGATTTGAGAGAACCCTTTGATGAATCTTCGATAATATCCCGCTAATCCAAGGAAACTTCAGACCTCTGATGCATTGGATGGACATTTCTAGGTTCTAATGGCCTCTATCTTGGATGGGTCAACCTCTATGCCTTTTCCAGAGATGACATGGCCAAGAAAGGACACTTGCCTTAGCCAGAATTCACATTTGCTGAACTTGGCATACAGCTGATTCTCTCTTAGGGTTTATAGTGCTGTCCTTAGATGTTCCTAATGTTACTGAATACCACTACCAATCTATCAAGATATTTCATAAAGATTTTATTCATGAGATTCATGAATACCACTGGGCATGGTTAATCCAAAGGGAACAACTGTGTATTCATAATAACTAAACCTGGATAAAAATGTAGTCTTTTACCCTGAGCGTAGGTCAATCTTGGAAAGACACATGCATCTTTGAGTTGATGGACCAAGTCATCTATCCGATGAAGTGGATATTTATTTTTAATAGTGACACTGTTCAATTCTCGGTAATCGGTGCATAATCTTATCCCACCATCCTTCTTTTCTACAAATAGGACTAGTGCTCCCCACTGGGATACACTTTCTCGAATAAATCCCTTATGCTCCAACCCTTCCAACTGTTTCTTAAGCTCAATCATTTCTAGGCGATTCATTCGGTACGGTCTTTTGGATATTGGAGTGGATCTAGGTACGAGTTTGATGAAAAATTCCAATTCCTTGTCAGGTGGCATACCTGGCAGTTCATCAGGGAATACATCAGAGAACTCTTGTACCACTGGAAGGAGGGCCAACTCATGAGATGAGATATGATTGAGTTTGGATGTGGAACGATTTGGATTGGTCCTAACTCCCTGATAGAGAATACGATCCCCATCTGATTTTCTTATAGATGCAATTTTTAGCTCACAATCTATATTAACCCCATATGTGGCTAACCAGTCCATCCCCAAGATAATATCTAACTCAGATAAGTTGATGACATGGAGGTTAGCTAAGAACGGAGTGTCTTGGATGTTTATCATTTGATTTCTTCTAATCAAGGTTACTGTAATGATTCCTGCTGGTGTGGTAACCCCTAAGGTTGTGGACAGAGGCACACATTCTAGTTTATGCTGAATTGCAAATTTCTTGGAGTTAAATGAATGTGTTGCACCAGGACATACAATACAATCCCCTTAGACGGGGGAATGGAAAACATACCAGCGACTACGTCAGTAGCTCCTTCTGCTTGCTCCACTGTGATGTTGTTCAGTCGAGCCGATGCTGCAGATGGAGCTCCCCAAATGAAATCTTTTGAGGATACAGAGCTGGGGTTCCCTCGCCTATGAGTCATGATAGGTCGACAATTCGAAAATTGGCTAGGAGGATGCCATCCCGTCTGACGGAATGGATGTGGGCAATTAGCTCTCCTATGCTCATTTTGCCCACAGTTAAAACATTGACCAAGGTTTTGGGGGCAATTAGCAATGTAATGCTGGCTGCCACACTTGAAGCATTGAACTAGAGCTCTTGGTGGCATGTTAGTGGGGCGTGGAACAAATGGTGCTACCCTTGATTTGAACATATGACCTCTATTTGGCATTGGGGGCTGGAATGATCTTGGCGGATTGAATGTAGGTGGTCTAGGGTCGAACCTAGCCTTCTTTCACCTTTCTTCATTCAACTGTGCATACTCATTTTCAAGGATAATGGCTCGGTCAGCTAAATCTTGAAACTCAGTTATCCTGAGGGCTGATAACTGCATCCGAAGGTAAGGGTTCATGCCTTTCTTGAAATGGAAGATATTTTTGGCCTCAGTGTTTGTCTCTTCTCGAGCATATTGAGACAATTATAGGAATTTTTTTAAGGTACTGTCCTACCCTCTTATTTCCTTGGGTGAAGCCCCAAAATTCTTCTCTCTTTATATCCATCCCTCCCAAAGGGACATATGTCATATGAAACTGTGATGAAAACTCATCCCATGATATCAGTTGCTCCCCGTGTGAGTGCGACAGTAGTTGGTCCACCAAGTTGCCGCAACACCGGTAAGCTAATAGGTAGTGAATTGGACCTTCTCTTCTTCTAAGCAGCCTATTGTGGTTAGCTTTTTCTCAATCTCCTGAAGCCAATCATCAGCCTCTAAGGGCTCTATAGCTTTGGAGAAAGTGAGTGGACGTGTCTGGAGGAACTCACCTAGAGTGACTCTCTGTCTAGTAGAATGAGAGGTTCCAGGGGCAAGATTAGTCAGAAGAGCTTCCATGAACTGATTATGGTGCTCTTTGGCTTCCTTCCTGGCATTCTCAAAATAATTTAAGACTCTCTCCAACTGATCTTGATTTTCTAGAGTCCTAGCAGTGCTAGTGGCACCGCCAGGAGGGCTTGGCTATCTGAACTCTACTGGGTTAGGCTGATTGAGATCTTGAAGGTTTGCTGATGGTTAATCAGTGTTAGGATGATTTGAAGAAGAGCCTAATCTCAGAATCTAATCTTGTTTTTAATTAATTGATAACCCCCAGGTTATCACACAGGATAAAGTCCATCCATTTGCCCAACAGGCAATCGACTTGGGTACACATCCTAGTAATCCAGATCTCCTTCGACATAACCACAAGCAAAGAACTCGTAGCCACCTTCTACTTCTACGCACTCCTCTGTGGAAAGTTGGAATGTTGCAAGGGTGAGTACAAAATGTACTCCTCAGGCCTTGGAAACAAAATGCATGATAACTATATGCAAGGCTAAACAATTGAAGGCTTAGTATGGCTCATTTAGCTTAAAGCAAAGTTTCAACTTAAGTAGTTTTAACTTAAGTAGTTTTAACTCTAGAGTGTGTACAACTTTACCAACAAGACATGATCATCTCTTGTTGCCGTGAAATTAACAAACTTCCATCAGTGTGTCAGCAGAGAGATCATGACAAGGCCTTTACAATGTACAACCCCGCTATTAACCTCACCCGGTAAGGTTTCACCGCCGAAGGATTCTACCTGCCCAGTCGAAAGCCCCCTATGGCTCTGATACCACTTCTATAGGACCGGATTTCCAAATTCGAACCCTTTGTGTGTAACCGCACTAGTCCAGGATCAAGATAGTGCACAAAGTAGAAATAGTGATGATAATACATCCATATCACAAATCAAATAATATTAATTATGCAAAAGGTACTAGCCCCATGGCCAACAATTACAAATAAACATCCTAATGGCTTGAGTTCAATAAAGTAGCAGTGGAAACGAAATAAACAGTAGCAGGATAAGCCCATCCATTTGCCCAACAGGTAATCAACTAGAGTGTGCGTCCTAGTAATTCAGATCTCCTTCATCATAACCACAAGCAAAAAACTTGTAGTTACCTTCAGCTTCTGCGCACTCCTCTGTAGAAAGTTCGAATGTTGCAAGGGTGAGTACACAACTTTCTCCGCAAGTCTTGGAAACATAATGCATGTTAACTATATGCAAGGCTAAAAAATTGAAGGCTTAGAATGGCTCATTTTGCATAAAGCAATGTTTCAACTTTGAATACCACTAGTAATTTCACAAAGCATCATTTGACCAAATGTAGTTGCAATAATTGAATTTAATAATTCAACTAAAATAGGTTCCTTCTATCTGGCTGGCTCCATCTACCAAACCATAACCCGAGAGTTCCATCTAGTCAAGGATTCCCAAACCACATTTTTATTTAAAACAAAACCAAAAAATGTAAAATGTGAAAGCGTACCTCGCCCGCCCTTGACCGTGGGCACGGCTACTTAAGTAGTTTTAACTATGTAGAGTGTGTACATCTTTACCCACACGACATGATCCTCTCTTGTTGCCATGCAATTAACACACTTCCTTTGGTGTATCTGCAGAGAGATCATAACAAGGATTTTACATTGTACAACCCCGCTATAAACCTCACCCGCTAAGGTTTCACCATTGAAGGGTTCTATCTGCCAAGTCAGAAGCCCCCTCTTGCGCCTTGCGAGTGTCTCCATTCAACACCCACATTCCACCAACTGGCAAAGCCAACAATGAGGTGCACAAATTCATTATCCAGGTCATACACATACAGTCTTGTGGTTGTACAGTAATGCTCAGTCCAAAGTAACACATGCTTCGGTCCTTAGTTGACTAGGGCGGAATATTCACTATCCAAAGTCACGTGTTTCCTGCACCCGCCAAACATTCCATCTGCCTGGGTTTAAACCATTTTTTTACACTTTAATTCATTTAAATCATAGCGGCAATAACTATTGCCACACTTCAAAATTGAGTTTAAACAAAGTTTTGAAATCATTCCCACTAATGGCGTAATACCGAAACGTTTAAGCTGGACTAAGCAGTTCTACCCTATGATGCTACTCTACTAATTATCATCAAATAATATGGCTAATACAAACTAGGATGAATAAGGTACATCGAGATCAATGCCATTGAGGTCATAACAATTATGGAATTTTACTAAACGCTATGCTTGAATTTAAAATACCTTGCATGAAAGTAAGCATGCAATAATTTAAAACAATATAAGCATTTTAGAAATTTTGGATCAATATGGTCAAGGAAGACTTGCCTTCACTAAAACCTACTGGTTCGACCTCTGACTACTGGTTTGGTTGAGCTCCAATGACGATATCTACACGCGAAAATGAACACAAATAAATAAAATAAAAACCAAAAAAATAAAAAGTTTAAAAGAATGGTACTGCAAGGTAGAGCTTGAATTCATATGAATTTAGAAATTTGAATAACTGGATTTGGAGCTCAAATGAAGGAGAATGTGCTCTCGGATAAAAAATATAGAAAAAAGAAAAAGGGTGACACGTGGCGCGATCTGATTGGCTAGGATTTTGAAATTCTGGAAAAAGGAAGAACCAAAGGAAAAGCCAACTAACTCATGGGATCCACGCGTTAGAGACTCTGTCCATGATGAACCACGTGCATCGAGGGGGCTGGTTGCTGACATGGTAGACTATGACGACACGGTGGTCGACGTGGCACTAGCGTTGATGTGGCAGCCGATGTGGCTTGCCACACGATGATTAGGGCTTATGTGGCCAAGACACGTGGCCACTGATGCAGCTATTGTCATGGAGTTGGCAAGGTATGGGTGACATGGATCGATGTGTCGACGCCGATCTGATTTGGCGATGAGGTGGCGCCGAGGTGGCGATGACATGGCATTAGCACGGAGGACACGTCGATAACGATCTGCTCGAGACTCTGCAGTACGGTTGTGGCGGCTCCTCACCATAGCAGGAGAACAAGACTGGGCTGAGACCAAAACCGCGATGGATATAGACCAGGCTAGGGGCAAACGATAGAGGGCGACGCGATGTACTCAAAGAGAGAGGAGTGCGGCGGCTTTTATATGCGGGGATGCCAAGGGAGACCAGCCTAGATACAATGTGGATGTCTTGAAAAACACAGTAGCGGGTGTGCGGTTTCGGTGGTGGCGCTATCCGAAGTAGAGATGGAGCGCCAGACGCTGACAAGCGGGGCACGACGGTCAACGGGCATGGGCGTGACGCGGATTGTGCCACGATGCGTGGCCAGGGACGGTTCGGAAAATGTGGGCCAAGGAAAAAAAGCTAGTATGGGAAAATACGGAAGGGATGTGGGCTGGCGGGAGATGCAGCCCATGCGGCTTTTGTGAAATGAAAAATATTTTTCTTTTTAAGAAAATAAAAAAAATCAATAAAGGCCGAATTAAATAACAAATAAATTAGGAAAATTTTAGAAAATTCTCAAAAGTACTTTTAAGCATTTGGAACCAGTATAAATTGTTTTTAACTCATTTCAACTTATAAATTTGATTTGTCCGACTTGTTGCACATGGAAAGAAAGTTTAAATTCACACAAATTTAAGAAATAGAGAAAAAATTAAAAATGCTTAAATTTTGGAATGTTACAACCTGCTCCCACCTGTCAGCTGCACAACAACATAGAGCGCATCCTTCCTCGCTCACCTGTGCATCATGCCTGCACCGCAGGCCATTAGGGCCATGTCACCCGGATTTCCTGCCTACCACGCCACCATGTCCTCCACGCCCGACCGTGCCTGGCCAATGACACCGAACTTCAAAACTTGTTCTCTCTGCTCGTGCCCCTGCCACACCAGCCGCTCGCTCAGACCCTCCAATGAAGCCGAGCATGCCACTGCCCCTGTCGCACCCTACCGCTGCTACTCTCAATCACACATTTGGTCAAGTCATCGGATTTTCCTGTAAAAAGCTATCAGTGGTGTCCTCTCTCCTTGTCCACAGCTCGACGCTCATGGACCAAGCTCAATTCTCCTCCTTCTCACCTATAAATGCCAAGCCGTGCCCGCCATTTTGTCCCAACACCCTCTCTGTCCTTCTCCTGCTCGAGCTCCTCTTGGACCACTGCCAAGGTCCTCCATTACCGTAGAAGGACTCCATGACCGTGAAGTTCAACTAGACTTATCGGGTTGGCACCTTCCCAATTCCTTCGGCTCAGAACTCGTCTATGATGCCTTAAGAACTTTTCCATCCAATTTTGCAGCTTCCATTGCCCATAGCACCACCACAGCCTATTTGTTTTTCCACGGCTCTGGTGATCATGGGCAAAACTCCTTAGAGCCTGTCAGCCACCATGAGGTACTGGAATGACACACCTAGACCTCCCTAATGCTCTTCCACCTCTTCCTCAAGCTCAAGCGAGCTTCTTCCATCCTTGTGGAAAATCGTTAGTTCCACCGCCGTACCTTGCCACCACCAGTCCACTCCGGTGACTTCCAGCCGCCACCAAAAGTTCCCTTGGCCTCCGTACCTTCCCCTCTAGCTAAGCGAGCCAATGACCGATCTTGATTGCCATAGGATCACAGTCGGTGAGATCCCCTGAACTCACCCTTGCTATGTGTGACTGACTCGTGGCCCACATTAGCCGATGAGTTACTGACATTTGAGTCGCCATTGTCAGTGATAGGAAAATATAAAGTTTAACCCGCATTAGCCGATGAGTTACTGACATTTGAGTCGCCATTGTCAGTGATAGGAAATAAATGAAAAATTAGGAAAAATCTGAGAAAAAGAGAAATATGTATTCACTGTTTGAAAGCGTATTTTTATATTTTCTAGGAATTTCAGAACATACAAAATTCAAATGCTTTTAACTTTTACAAACGAGCTCCAAATTTAGTCAAACTACACTACTACAGGTATGTACATCCCAATCAGTTCTTTTTCGTCATCGTAGTCGGTTTTGGTGGTGATACAAAGTCGTTAGACAATGATGAGGAGGCTCTATCACAGTCGGTTTTCGCTCGATAGTGATAAATAGGAAACAAATCAGTTCTGTACTCAGAACCAATTGTGATGGGGGCACATCACAATCGGTTCTAGCTCAGAACCGATTGTGATGTGAGTGTTTGATGTTGAATGTACAAATTACAGTACACATATCACATTCACAATATCTTACACAATATATAGACACAAACATATCACATAACATTCTCAATACATAATATTGTTTGCATACCACATAACATTCACAACACAAGCATATCACATTCATAGTACACATATATCCACATGATATAATATTGTTTACATATGCACTATTAAGAGCATGTCAGGTCTTTAAACCTACTGTCCTCCGCTATAACTTCTGTCTAGTACCACCAATATATGTGGTCCCGTAATTTGTGGAGATCTTTGTTTTGTAGGCTCTTGAGGGGGATATTGAGGTTCTGCAAAATAGAAAGTAGTGCACTAATCTAAGTTTTAAAATTTGTATGTAAAATGTTGTGTGTATTACGCATGTATTACCTTCGAAAAAGGTGTGCGTCGCCTACCAGGATCAGCATGTGGTGCATGACATAGAAGCCGCACTGGTCATTGTACCCCTATTGATGACACTATGAATAAAGAAAATCAAATTAGGAGATGAAGAATAGATGTCAAAAAAATCCTATGCTAGGCACTTATACCTTGAAGCGCTTCCACTTCAGCTGGTCGCCTCGTTTGTCATTGTGTTGCCCTCCTTCAGCAATGTAGGACAAGAAAGCCCGACATACATTGGAGATATGCCATTGCGGCAAAAGAATGAATGCAGTAGTGTTAGTTTAGAGGAATGTACTTACTTCTGCAAGACAGGCTTGATCACGTAGGCCAACAGTTTCTTCTCGATCGAGTTAAAAATATAGACTTTGATTTCACTCAGAGCGACCAATAGTAGAACCCAATGGTTGTTTATTAAATGGTATAGAGTGCAAGAAAATAAGTTCACATACTATTTAAGTGCGTACAAGTAATTGAAGGCTAAAGTAGTACTTACTCCTCGTGGTACGGGAATAAAATGAAGTCCTTTTTCGCCTCATCCTGCAATGCCTGCTTGATGTAGTTGGCAAAAACCTCCGAATGAAGCCTAGCCATGGTCGCAGAAACTATCTCGGGGTTGATGAACCCAACTAGGTTTTGACCTATCATGGCTCACACTACTACAGAAAAGCTTATCACAGACGGTTTGGAACCGTCATCACAGACGGTTTCCCGAACCGTCTGTAACCATGTGTTAGTGATGTCACGCCATATCACAGACGGTTCAGAAACCGTCTGTGATATTCACATTGAGCGGTTTCTAAAAAACCGCCGTGATATTATCATATCATAGACGGTTTTGTTTGAAACCGCTCATTAAAACATTACATCACAGACGGTTTTAGTTAAAAACCGTCTATTAAATATTTATATCACAGACTGGTTTTAAGTAAAAACCGTTTGTGATAAGGCTTCCACCAGACAACCATTTTTCTATTTATTGGCTAGGCTCAGGAAATGCTAGACACGCCCTCTGGAAAAAAGCAGACTACAGAATAACTAAACTCATGTAACAAAAACATTACAACCATTTCAGCTTACAGGCATTATTATGTCCAATTCATCAATCAACTGATTAGATTCCATCACAGCGCGAAGCATATTACATATGATTAATATTGCACGGCACATCTCTTTCATAAATGAACTCAGATATATTAATCAAATGTAAATCAATAGCATTAACCCATGAATAGAATACACAACTACAATTTACAAATCCACAACACAAGTTTGTTAATTAACCCAAATGGTAATTCAGAAAAATTACGACTCCTCAAGTTATACGGCGCGTGGAACTCACCCTCTTTGTTTATAACTTGGTGAGCAAGAAGGCACAAAGCGTCCTCGAATTCGCTCCAGATCACCTCTTCCAACGCAGCTTGTTACCCGATTAGCGTTTTCTTAGTGACAAGGAGTTCCATGTTGTGGCAAGCGTAAAATCCACAACGGTTATTCCCCGTCCCTCTTTGGTGGCACTGCAAATATAGATTTGGTTAGTTCCAAACTCATTATTACATAGTTTACATCGGATTATTGTGTACAATGGATACCGGAAACTTAAAATTGTGATTCACCATTGCCTGTCCTTGCGTAAGGCCCTCCATAAGCTTTGTACACTTTGAGCGCGCTACATGATTGCAAGAAGTTAGCCTCGGCTATTCCAGAGAAACATACATGTTTGAACAACCTACATGAGCATGTTATCGTTGGAGGAAGCGTGATTAATTACACGTGATTAATTTTGCGATAGGTTGTAAGTCGTGGCTGCCACTCTGTAAGGAATCAAGGTAAATGACCCGATTCGTCGATGGATGAATTACAATGAGTACCAGTGAAACCTACACGGTATGTCGGCATGGTCAATTAACGAGCGAGTTGTGAGCATATTGCAAATCAAACTAGCACTTACCCGGGTTGTGGGGTAAAAGTATGAACTCTTTATCTTTTGAGCCGCCAAGGCCTCTCAGACGTATTTATCGATAAATCCGTAATCTCATCCATTGTTTGCTTGGAGACTATGTGTGGGTCCGAAACCCACGGTTGTTTGTTCTGTCTCACTTCACGGGTCATGTATCTAAATATACGAAAGCATTGAGTCATATATATATGACTTTTATCGATATTACACGAATGTACACTGTGAATGCACACACTTACAATGTCCAGCATCTCAAGAGCGCGGCGTCGAGGGCGTCGAGGTTGAATACGTCAAAAAGGTCCTTGAAGTCGGCTGTGAAGAATCCCCCCGATGACTCGTTGAATAGATGCTCAAGCTTGAAACTGACCGAGATACTCGTTATGCGGTCTTGCACTGGCTTTTTAGCATGTTCCATGCACCAATTCTGCAATCTAACGCAAGCCATAGAAAGGTTCTTCATGCGCTCTCCGGTTACAAAAGGCTCTCCTAGCTGGTATACTCGGGCCAGCGGGGCAATTGGATAGTCCAATTTCTTCGTGATCTGCTTCGATTTGCCCTTGACTTTTTACGCCGCCATAAGTAGTCGCACGACGGAGGCGAGTGGGCACCATCCCGCACAATGTCTTTTAATGCAGGGGGCACGGGAGCCGATTTGGTGCCCTCCTGAGGTGCAGCACATGACTCAGACAGTTGGGGAAGCTCCGATGATGGAGGACGGGCGTCCAGGAGATGTCGCTCTTTGAGCCATTTGGATAAAAATATGAATGGCGTCCCCGGTGTCACAATCTCATCGTTTGGGGGCATCGGTAGTGGGACGATCTTGAAATTATCGTTTACACCGTCCACACTAACCTTCGTGAATCCTGTTGCCATAAGGGTGCCGTGCACCGCCCCTTCAATAAGCGGATCGTGACCCCGGCGGCGAATAAGAATGGCCCCACGACAAGTCTCACTTGGAGAGTGCAACTGCGTGGCCACCTACATAACAATCTGAGACTTAGCTATGCGTCTAACATCTATTTGTATGGAGCATTCAAGACATATATATAAGTACCTTGATTTCACAGACGGAGATTTCCCATGTTCACTTTGTGGGAGTGGCGGACGCACAGCTGCTCTTTTTGGTAGTGGGGCTGATTTGCGCACATAATTCTGGGACTTGCGCAGGCTGATTATTGAGCCTTTCCTCGAGGCTTTTTTGAATTCTTCTCTTAGTCTTTCCTCAATCCTTTGTACCAGTCGTTCCTCTCGCTCTGCTTTTGTTCTCTTCCTACTCCGGTATTTGTCTGAGTCGCCTGGAAATCCGGACTTCCAGGGAACAAAAACCCCAACGCCTCGCGTGCGACCAGGGTGTTCCTTGTTTCCCAAGGCTGTGGAGAGTACATCTTTCTCCCTGTCTGGCAAAAAAGTGCCCTCGGAAGATTGTGTACTCAACGCTACCTGCAAGATCCCGAAAAGTTAATTCACTTACGAAATTATGGACAAATTACGTACAAAATTGGAAGTCCAATATCTTACCAGTCGTTGGCAGACTTCCTCGTCCGCGGGGTTTGTAAAGGAGACGGTGCCGGAAGACGTGGCACTTGACCTTGCTCTGAGCCAGTCTCTGGCGCGTCGGTCAACGATACATGCAAATGGCGCACAGGCCTCCTCGTCCTCCCTCTCCCATTGGTCCCTCTTCCCCGCGTACCCAGCGGTGCCAAGTCTGTGGGGGTGGGTGCTCCTTGCCTGCAGGGCCTTGTGGGCTTCACTTTGACGCACGAATTCATCCGTCGTCTTCGCCTCAACAAAATTTTGCTATCGTCCTCGATAATAAACCCGTACTTAGAGAAGGAGTCCCGTCCTTATTGACATATTCCTTGACAAGCGTGCTCTTGAAATTCTTCCACGCCTTTCCGCCACTAGCGATTATACCGTCGCACTAAGATCACAAAGTCTTACGGGATATCGAGCGAGGACATAATTTACGCCATCAAGTCGTTGCGGCTCTCATCGATCGGCGACTTCCGGATGGACAAGTGATGGGGACCGTTCCGTGCGACTATCCCGCACAATGTCCTAAATGCATTCACTGCCTTTCTTGGTTCGGTTGGGGCCCATCCTTTCGATCAACCGCCGTGATGGTATATCGTTCCGTGGGCCTTTTATTTGCTCCTCTTGGACCTCGAGGAGGTTTTCTTTTGGATGACTCATCACATCCTTCAGACGGCGAACGAGGGGACACCATCTTGCAATTTAGGCTGGATGTCGTGGCACAACAGTAAAGACAAGTAAACAAAAATGGAAGGCTACCAATTGTTGGCTGCTTTTATTTAATGGGTACAAAGGTAGTTCAAGGAAGGTAAGAAGGTAAGTTGAGAGAAGTATGGTTGTTCTGCTTTTTTTTTTGGCATTTTCCCTTAATCCGGCAAATTTTTTTTTGCCTTATTCACCTTCACTAAAAGTGGATCTTCGTGCAGACAATTATGTATACACTCATTAGAGCACATGCAGCACATAAGTGCATTAAAAGGCTATGAAACAAGAGATAAATGTAAAAGTTCATTCATAACAGAACATAATTTCTTTCTTCACAACCTCAAAAGATTTTCATGCACCTTCTTGATATTTGCTTCCTAAGCATCTCGGTATGCAATGAATAAAATAAACATGTAATAGCCAGCGTCATTAGAGCACCATTTTGAAATCACGAAAATATCTCCATCGAAATTGACACAAATGAAACCAAAGATGCCATTCACTACATATCAATTGGTCAACAACGAGATTGAAAAAGGCCAGACAAATGCATACACAAATAGATTAATCACAGTAGGATAATAAATAAAATTTAGTGGCATTGCACATTACATTCATGACAAAGATGCGATTAGTATATCTCCTAGGTCCTAAACAATCTTGTCAAGTACACCTAAGCAGACAGAATCAAATCATAAACCACCACGATTCAACAATTAAAATTGGTTCATCCGTACTGGAGTTCGGCGAGGGGAGGAGTCGGCGATGGGGAGGCGTCGTGCGCGGCGTCGGCGATGGGGCGTCGGCGATGGTGCTGCGCGTCGGCGGCGGGTCGGAGATGGGGAGGCGTCGGCGAGGGGAGGAGTCGGCGATGGGGCGTCGGCAGCGAAGGCGGCGTCGGCGATGGGGAGGCGTCGCGGGGCGGTGTCGGCGATGGGAGGCATCGGCGGCGGGGTCGGAGATGGGGCGTCGGCGAGGGGAGGAGTCGGCGATGGGGCGTCGGCGATGGGGAGCGTCGCGCGAGGCGGAGACGAATACTAGGGTTTTGAGCGCGTGAGTGGAAGAGTGGAGAATAGCGGATCTGCGAGTGCGCATTTTATAGGTCACCCATATCACGAGCGGTTCTACATAAGAACCGTCGATATAAAATATCACAGACGGTTCATAAATAGAACCGTCTATGATATTAATTTATCACAGACGGTTCTATATTATAACCGTCTGAAATAGTTCATATGGCAGACGGTTATGTAACAAAACCGTCTGTGATATTAATTATCACGATGTCCTATATTTGAACCGTGCGTGATGAAGATTTAAATGACTCATTGCTATGTTAAATCCAAAAGTTTGGCCTTCTTGACATAATGTATCTGTATATAGAATTGTAGATGAAGCAATATCGAGAAAGGAAAGAAAACTATATTACATAAATCAGATGCATATATACACAAAGTTGTTTTTAATTTCAAGCATCTCATTACAAACAACTATATTATCTTCTAGAGTACACTTGAAATCATAACCCCACTTGCTTATTCTTTTGTATAAAAATTAGCCCTTCATGATGATCGACGCGTGCGTAGCTAGCTTCTTCGGGTTGTTCTTCTGGATGTGATGCTCGTTCGATAGGAGGCAACTCTTGAATTGATTGTATTCTTCCTCATCTACTACATTCTCTACTCCGACAATCCTCCTTTTTCCCCTGAAGAACTACATGTCTCTTCTTATTGGACGGTCGATTACATAGAATACTTGAACGACTTGGTTAGCGAGTATGAATGGTTCATCTTGGTATCCGACGCGTGCGAGGTCAACGATAGTGACACCGTGCTTGTCAACCTTCACGTCTTTGGAGGTGGACCCAACGACACCTAAATAAGGGATCTTGAATAGTACATAGTCAAGCTCCCAAATATCCTCTATGAACCCATAGTAGGAGCTCCTCGTTGACCAGCGGTGTTGAACGCATCTATCGTACACGCTGATACAGTTTGTGCTCTTCATGTCCTGATACATCGTGTAAAATGTGTACCCATTTAAGTCGTATCCTTTCCATGTTACAACTGTAAATGTTGGCCCTTTTGCCAACCATGTGGCGTATCACTGAAGAGGTCGGTGATGGGTCTCTCCTTGACCATCTGTTAAGCGAAGGTTATGCGGTCTCGTGATCCAAGGCTCTTGCGCGTCGGATTCTCTTGCGCGGCCGGTGCTTATGCTCGTCGATGTCTGAGGGCGCTTCTGACCATGTGTTGCAAAACCGTGAAATGAGCTTGAGCATAGGAAGCGGATCGACGTGATTGTTTTCCTTCCGATGGTCCCGAAGCCACAGAGTCTCCCCTCATGGCGAGATCGAGGCACACCTATTGGTTCGACACGAGCCATGTAATCGACGAGAACTCTCGACTTCTTGGTTGCATAACCTTCGACAATGCTACCCTCGGCGAGATCGATTTCGTCGTAGGACTTGAGAATCCCCATATACCTCTCGAATGGGTACATGCTACGTAGGAACACGGGCCGCATATCTTTATCTCTGTCACAAGGTGAACAACGAGATGGACCATGATATCGAAAAATGACGGAGGAAATACATCTCAAGATTACATAGAGTCATCACCACCTCGGCTGTAGTGCATCTAGTGCTTGGGATCGATTACCTTCCGAGCAATTGTGTTAAAGAAATAACACAGACCTCGTGATTGTCTCCAGAACCTTGGTGGCAAAATACTTCTAATTGCCACGAGGAGCATTTGTGTCATCGAGACATGACAATCATGAGACTTCATGCCAACTAATTTCAAATCTTGCATCGAAACAAGTCTCTTCATGTTAGAGGAGTAACAGGACGGAACTTTCACACCATGCAAGCAGCGCACGATTCGAGTTCTCTCGGCCTTAGACAAAGTGTAACAAGCGAGTTACGCAATATGTTCGGCACATATCTGTCTCTTTCGGTGCTAACTTTCGGGTCTTATGCCCATATCGACCAAGTCAAGGCGTGCATTGATACTGTCCTTTGATTTGCCTTTAATATTCAATAAGAGACCAATCAAGCTATCACAGACATTCTTCTCCACGTGCATCACGTCGATGCAGTGCCGAAATTCTAGGTGCTCCCAATAAGGTAGGTCCCAAAATATTGATCTCTTCTTCCATGTGCTCTTCTCACAGGACCTCAATTTATGCCCCTTTCCAAACGCAACATCCAAGTTCTTAACCATATCATGGATATCTATCCCACTTAAAGGCTTTGGAGCTAAACCGTCTTCGTTCGTTCCATCAAATTGTTTTTTCATTTTGCGGTATGGGTGATTCCTCCGAAGGAACCTACGGTGATGCATGTAAACAGCTTTGCGTGAGTGATTCACCACACACTCTCGGTATTGTCTAGCGGTGAGTGCGAGCTTTGGTCCCTTTGTACTCGGCACGATAGGTTACCAAGGGCGGGATAATCATTTATGGTGCGAACAAAAGGCAGTGCTAAGTGAAGTTCTCTCGTTTGTACGTATCCCATACCTATACCCCGGGAACCCATAGTGTTTTCAGATCTTCCACCAATGGTGCTAGGTACACATCAATATCGTTCCCAGGTTGTTTGGTCCTTGGATAAGTCTGAGACAACAAAATGTACTTCCGCTTCATACACAACCAAGGAGGAAGGTTGTAGATCTGAGATTCACGGGCCAAGTGCTATGCCGGCTACTCATGTTACCGAAAGGATTCATTCCATCTGTACTCAATCCAAACCTTATATTCCTCGGATCCTCACGAATTCTTGAAACCTCCTATCGATGTTTCTCCATTGGATGGAATCGTGGTGCCTTAACATTCCATCGTTATTACGCTCCTCAGAGTGCCAGCGCATAGCTTTTGCCTCATTTGGGTTCACAAACAAACGCTTCAAGCGAGGAATTATAGATGGATACCATGCCACCTTAGCGGGAGGTCCTTTCATCACAGGTGCCCTCATTGTCATCATCAGAATGACTCTTACGCTTGTCTGGGATCGTTGCACACAGGACATATGTGCAAGTTTGCGTACTCTTGGCGTCTGAGGATACGATCGTTCGGACATGCATGTACTCTTTCTACATCCATTCCCAAGGGACAAAGAACCTTCTTAGCTTTGTAGGTGGTTGTCGGCAACTCGTTTCCCTCGGGAAGCATGTCCGCCAATAAGCGTAATATTGTGTGTGAAACTCTTATCGGACCAACGTTGCTTGCTTTCAATTTCAGCAGTTCAAGCACGGATGATAACCTTGTGTATTTCGACTTGCGACTGTGAACAAAGGTTTCTCCGAGTCCTCCATCAAGACCGAATTTACCATATTCTCTATCATCACGGTTGCCTTCTACATCACGCGACATCGATTGATTATCTTCCTGCAACCTATCTTCATCGGAACCACAATCGATATGACCATCCGACATATCATTGACCGTCGACCATGTTAATACACGCTTCTGTATCTCCTGCTCTTCACCGTGGTGGTCCAACATGTATACCCGTTTTGAAACCCCTCATAATCAAGTGTGCTTCGATCTGCAAAAAGTTTGAAACATCTTGATTCTCACGATCAATGCGGACAAGACATAAACCGCCCCCTTATTAAACATATCCTCTTCTGCAGCTCTTCTAAAAGCGGAGATGCCATTCATGTACTCGGCACTCACGGTTCTTAGTGTACATCCATCTTGGTCCATCTCGCCAAGCAATACAACATTTAGTGTTAATGCAATTAAAACCCATTACTACCCTTACAAAGAAAGAACACATGAATATCTACAAGCTAAATCTAAAAAATCATCAAATTACATTCTTAATAAGGTAGATCTTGAATATACTGCAATTAGACACCGTTACTAACCTTAGATCACCAAAATCAAATGGATCCTCAATCACCTTTCGAAATCAACGGTCTTCTTTTACCCAATCGCCTCACGGCCCGCCTGCAATATGACCAAATGAAAATAGATCCGAAACCTAAAATGAACCAAGTGGCTCGGGCCTCTGTATTTTATCTGACCGATAGAAATCTCGAGACGGTTTTATAGAAAACCCGTCAATGATAAACATAGAAGTACATACGGTTTTATAATAAAACGATGCATGATATATAATGACGGTTTTATTACAAAACCGTCTCAGGATAATATGTGATATTACGAGCGGTTTTAGGAAAGAACCGTCATGATATATTCGAGCGGTTTTAATTAAACCCGTCTATGACATGGATGTATATCAGCGGTTTTTGTAGAGTACCGCTCGTGATAATTTCACTGACGGTTAAAGTATAAAACCGTCAGTGATATTATTTGTCACAGACGGTTCCTCAGAACCGTCTGTGCTGAGGCGTCTAATATACCCCTTTCTGTAGTAGTGTCACTATCTCATTATCCTGCAACTCGTGTTGATTGTTAAAAAACATAATAGATAATCCTATAACAGTCATAGGCTCATGTTGTATAGTGTGATTGATACTCACAGCAACCAGGATCTTACTATAGAAATATCAATGGCTTTTAGGCTGTACAAAAGGAATAGATCCTCAAAACTCACTTAGAATATCCCATGCTCCTCGTAGCTGAAATATCCCTCTTGATACCTCACACTGAAATCGATGTGACGCTCGGCCTCATTCGCCTTTTCAATGTACCATCTATGGAGCAAGCGAGTGCACGTACCTAGTGTAATATCTCATAAAAAACATTAGAAAATAAAAAAGGGGATTTCTAGCAGTGGGCTAGGCTGGCCAGGATGGCTGTCTTTGGGCCATAACTGGCTATTTTTGGGCTAAGAAGGGCTGGTTTTGGGCCTTTGTGGGGGGAGTGGCTATGACCAAATCCTAGCCTCCCCTTCCCCTACCCCTACCAGCCACACCAACCTCTCCCCTTCCTCCCAATTCTAGCAGCACCACTCCATGGTTCCTCCCCAGCCACCCCTGCTGTTTTGCCTTAGGCACCCTTGCTATTCCTCCCCTAGCAGCCACCTTCCTTCCTTCCTCCCCTAGCCGTCGCCCTCCTCACCACATCCTCGCAACAATAGCTGGCCTTTTTCTCAAGTTTCCACTACTGTTGCTTGTGCTGGAAGCAGGGGATGTGGTGATCCTAGGGTAGGAAGATCGGGTTGTGAGGAGGAGCGAGGAACGCTTGATCCAATGGGAGGGAATCGCTGTCATTGTTGATGCATCATTGCTACGGGTGAAGGTATAATTATAGGTTGATTTTGGTGGGTATAGGTGCTGCTTTTGGGTAGTGCCATGATGGTTTCTCCTGGTAGTTGTCGTTTGGATTGATCACCGAATTGTTTGGGATTAGATCATAATTCGGGTTATTCTGGATTCAAAGTTTAGTTCAAGGTTGGGGCACTTATGTTCAAGTTTAGTTCAAGGTTGTGAAAATCGTAGATCTTTGTATTAAGTTTTAGGAGACATCAAGAACGTGAATTTTGATTAAGCGGATTAAAAGTTATGACCTGTGGAAGCAATCTGTACACATTCAGATTGCGACTGGAGTCAGTCTCGGTATTTTGCAGATTAGAGCTGATTAGACGCCGAATTAAATTATTTCAATAACTAGGGAAAGCTAGATAATTTTTTGTATTTTCAGAAATGTCCTAGTTTGCTTTATTTGGAGTTGTATAATATTAGTTATGATATTTTGAAGTCTGCTATCAGTGTGGCGGCAGTTTGGTTTTCAGGGCAAGATATGAAAGGCTAGATGGTTTAATTGAGAAAGTTGGTTAATATGAAATTTGTGGGTAATCTTTCGTAGTTTTCATAAAGTTCATGGTTCCCCTTTTTTGGGCTCTTGGGGTAGAATTTATAGCCTTTAGACAACTGGGACAGCATAGTGGTGGATTTGTCTGTCAATTGAGAAAGTTAAAAATTGGGGTTGGGCCTAGGTACGATGTCACTATGTTTGTTGCATATGCTGTGATTGCATTGTTTTGAGATATACACAATTTATTTCAGAAGGTGTGACTTTAGGAGTGGCATCAACCTCGCACCACTCCGCTCATCGTGGGTAAAGGCAAGTGTATCGTATATGGTGATGGATAGAGTTGGTTCGATGCTTTGAATGATGATTGCTACCTAGCTTTCCATGATGTTTAAGATGCCTCATTACCACTGTTATGTGCATGTCATGCTATGTCTATGTTTATGGATATGGATATGTTAATGTTTACGTTTATGGTTATGTTAATGTTGGAAAAGGTGTAACTTGCAAAGCATTCATGTCACTTTCATATATGCATTCATGACGGAAGAGGTAACCTGTGTGGGCCTCTGTGTCCCACTTATGGTGGGCACAAAAGTCCTACTACGGTAGGCCCCTCCACTGGGATGGAAGGGAGAGTGTAACACCGACGGGTGTGCACTCAGCTATACTGGTATAAACAAAGAGAAAAAGAGATGCATTTGAGCATAAAGCATGATGCATTGAATGGATGAAGAGATTTAAATTGATGAGTTCTCCTTTATGTATGGATAATATGACATGACATATTTTATTCAATGGTTATTTTTATGTGTTGATATTGTTGTATGATGTACTTTGCTGAGTCTTGGAATCACGCTTGTTTGCTTAATGTTTTAGATACTTTGAGGCTGATAGAATGGGATGGAAAATAGCACAGACACGACACTTATCACCACTCTACCTTCGTGATGTTATTTAGCACTTTGAGCATGCTAAGCTATTGAATAAATAGATAGACTCAGTCATGAAATAAGTTAGTGGATACATTCTTGTACGGATTTAATCGGTTTGGTTAAAATATGTTTGTGATGTGTCATTATAACTTTTGAATGCTCTTCATTCGTGGCCTTGTCGAATGTAAGTTGAAGGTAAGGTTGTATCTTCAATGCATGCATAGGTTCCAAGTAAAGTAGTGTACGTGGTTTATTACTGTGGTTGAGGTCATTATTGTTTCTATTTCCATCCCTTGTTTATAACTTGTAGTTGGTGTTTATTGTCTAAAGTTAAAATTATGTGCTTGCTGAAATTGTTGATATAAAATGGCAATATGTTATGGTTGTTATATTGTTCAATGTCATTCCTTATTGTAATACTAAAGGGAAGTTGTCTTGTGTCCCAAATTGCAACAATGTTGTTGCTGAAATTTTAATTGAGATTGCTAAAAAATTTGAGTAGTAGCTTGTTGGGGTGATATTCAGGGCACGTGGAGTGATGGGGTGTTAAACCTAGAGCATTCAATTTGTTGCTAGGGATAAGGGGCTTTGCATGTATGTACCTCTTAGAATCTCGAGGGTGCTCTATGGCCTCTGTCAACTTTGCTTTCTAGGCAGAAGGAGTCTCTGAGGTCGAGATAAGGGGCTTTCGATGTATCTGAGGGGGCTCTGTGGCCTCTGTCAACTTTTTCTTCTTGACAGAAGGATTCTTCGAGGTCTCCTGTAGTTCTTTGATCGTCATGCTAGACCTTTTGTGCAATAGGTCTACACTCTGCATAGGAGTCGACTTGGACGGAGGAGCGGTCAAGGTGGTGAGAGAAGGAGCACCAGCAAGTGCTGGTACGATAGAAACATATAAAGCACATGCATATGTAATGTGTTGCAGTACTGGAATGATCGAGAAGACGTAGGGGATTTTTACCTTAACTAGTATACACCCGTCATGGGCTAATTGATAAATGACATTCGTGCTTGCCCGAGAGTGGTGATACCTTCATTCGAGGCAAACTCCAGCACATGAGATAAGAAGTCATCGTGGAAATAGTCCAAATGCACCCTCATGTAGCCCTTCCCCAAAGGGTTACCATGCACCGTGTTAGTCTCCTTGCATGGAAATGCACCCCAGTGTCCAGTCTCAATGGTTAATCCATCTTCCATCATGACATGCTGGCACTTGGCAAGTGCCTACAAGAAGTGTGCAACTTGATCAGAAACATTGTTTAGCCTACTCCCGTACCTTTAAGTTAGAAACAATTATTACTATAAGCTTGGGACTGACCTGATCATTTCTGGAAGCTCAGTTGCTAGGACGGGGCATAGGCCTTTCTACGAGAGGTGAAGCCATCTAACTCTGGCTCTGAGAGATCATCGCCATCATATGGGCCCTCAGACGCTCCTCACGTGCCATCATCTCCTCCCTCAGCTCCTCCTTAGGTCCTCTATTCTTTATGCTATCTTACCTCCTCCTGCAAGAAGCTAATATAAATTAGTGCTAAAATACAACGAGAAGGGTCAACTGCAATGTACTAAGTTAGATGTCTTACGATGGTGGAGAAGACACGCTTGTTCGCGTGGTTTGGAATTACAAGCTGACCGTGAGAGGTTTTCTTTGTCCTCGCTAATACCCAGTCGCATATGTGGGTGTAAGGCATTGCCATCCAGGAGCGAGTACATTCCTCGGGTAGTCACACCCACTTTGCATTCTTCCCTTCATAGCCGGTGAAACAAAGGTGGTGCACGTGTGTGTTCTGCCTCTGGATAGCAATGTTCTTCTCTCTTATCTCCTCTGCCTCGGGCGTACTCTTCGTCCTTGTGAACTCCTCCCAAACAACGGGAGTCACAAACGGATACCTCTCGTAGGGAGTATGGCCTTTTATAACGTACTCACCATGCTTGATAACCCTGAAGTGCCTCAAAGACACACCCATTCTCTTCAAGGTGTACCGCATCACATTGCTTTTAATTCATTTCCCCTTAACTTCGTCCCACAGCCGATTCTTCTCTTGGGGCTAACTTCCTTCCTCCAGTCCTTAACCGTGATCGGTAGCACCCCTTATATATGGGAGGACCCGTGCAAACCCCTGTGGCATCAAAGTGGAGAATCTGCGGTGTTCTCCCTATGCCCATTTATTCAGTCCTCGGGCTATTCTCACCTTACTTGGCCCCTCAACATTTGTCATCTTACTCGTTCCCTTAGCATCACCTTCTATTATATCTGGCGATGAGCCGACGCTCTCTCTTTACGATATTTCGAATATATATCAAACCTAAACTTAATGAGAGAAAGTAATTCATATATTTGACATAGTCATATGTTTCACATGAGAGAAAGAAATTTGTAGCTATTATGTGGACTTGACAATGAATCATATAAAGTAACAGATTAATGGATAATTCATAGCATATTATTGTACTAGCATATTGTAGTGAATTAACAAATTAACAGATTAATGGTTAATCTTAAAGAAACGTCTCTATATTGACCAACTAAGTATGTACCAAGGATGAATCCAAATATCTAATTAGGTTATCTAAGCTATTGTACAAGTCTAGAGAAAATTTTGGCAGCATCTCCTGCTGTTCTCCAAATACACATCTCGACAACAAGTCAAGATGGTGTGTATCTGGAGAACACTAGGGAGATGCTGCCGAAATTAATTTTCTCTAGAGTTGTACAACAGGTTTATTAGGAACTTGCCCAAACCACATATCCTCTGTTAAAAAAATGTGGACAATTCAAGACTGCTTCTTATAAATATGCCATTTCAGTATATTTATAAACAAGCACCCTCGAACGGAAGACGTAGATTACGCAACCTAAACTCTTAAAATTCATAAATATGCTCAAGTGGAAGAAAACTACAAACATGTATATAGAAAGAAGATACAATTTTTGGTGATGTGATTGTACAATTGTTGGGACCCGAATATGCAAATCCAGACCCTCTGTGTATATCGCACTAGTCCAGAATCACGCTAGTGCACATAGGCTCAACATAGATGAATATCACAATCATACACAATGAAAATATAATTAAAGATATCATATATTAAATATTAACCTGCTGACTAACCTTATGATCGACTAACATGGTTATGCCTCGCAAGGCTAAATTGTGAATAACAAATTAAACTACACTGGAATGAAAACATAGATAAACACCTCAGTATACCACAGGCAACTGACAAGGCTTGTTCCCTAAACATTCTTCTCCTCCTGTTACTTCTCTTCGAGAGCTGATGTGGGTTCTTCCTCAACTGGTGATTTTGTTTTTGGCAAGGGTGAGTACTAAAAGCACTCAACAAGTTGTGCATAAAATGCATTTATAACATAACTATATGCAAGGCTTATTGCAATGGAATGGCTAACATTGTTATTTTGCATTAAAGCATCATTTATGATTGAATACAATAATAGATTGAAAATACAGTAAAACAAGTAACAATAAATAATAATTTCCAACATTTCTCAGGTAAACATGGCTTCCAACCCTAAGTGAAGTTCCAAACTTTCCATTGACATCCTGCCATCCCATCCAAGTTTTCAGTTTATAAAATCTAACCATTGACTGTAATCCCCGAGCATTGCTCAATACCGCGAGCATGGATATATATCCAAATAGATTTTACACTCTGCAGAAGTCATGCGCTTTACCCACATGACATGAACATATCTTTGTGCAATCGATATTAACACACTTCCTTTGGTGTGTCGCAGAGATATCATGACAAAGTTTTTACAATGCTTTGACTTAACTCAGTACTACCCGCTTAGGTTTCAATACTGATGGGACTGGTTACCACACTCATGGCCCCCCTCTTGCGCCATGTGATTTCATAAAAAGGTCAAACCTCACACCACCACTTGTAGTACCAAAGCTAAGAAATTGCAAATTAATTAATTAGCTAGGTCCATCCCATTCAAGACATGTGGTTGAATGTTTGATTCAAGTCAAAGGCTTGCAAGATTAAGTCCTTAAAATGACTAGGGCAAGACTTCCACATACCCTCTACCTTTTTGGCCCACCTTGGCATACTGCCCCATGCCACTTGCCCCAATCTAAATGATTACCACCCCAGTTGATTACCAAACACCATGTGCTATCAACAAGTCAACATCGTTGCGTGACTCCCTCGTCATTACAACTCAACATCATTGTGTGACAACACCTGACACACCAATTCCATAAACAAGTTCCATATTCCAATAGTCAAGATTAACTTTTGATATTCCAAAGACATGAATTTCACGTGGCATGGCTAAGCATACTAACACGATCTAACCAACCCATGTTGATTGCGAATATTAACCAACTAGTAATGAACCAATCTAGGATGACAATTAATCATGGCATACAAATGACAAGGTAGGGTATAGATCAACTGGGTAGATTAACTAGATCCTAAATTATTTTGAAACAGTTATACACATAAAATATCCTACATAAAGTAAAAAAATATAGAAATTTTACAAAATAGGTTCAACATGATCAAAGCACAACTTGCCTTAGAAAAACCGTTATTGTTGTTGTAGACCTTGGTCTTGAGTTAACGATTCCTTCTCGGACACCCTAAGCACTTCAACGTCTACGCGTATCGAGAGATAACACCAAAATAGAGATCAAATAAAGTCTAAAAATCAAATAAAATTAAATAGATCTCAATTTAATTTTTTCTTAGAAATTTGAATCACCTCAATCAAAGCTCGTATGAGGGAGAACGGGCTCTCGAAAGATTCAAAAATCATAAAAATTAGAAAATTAGAAAAATACCGAATTACTTGAATTATTTTTGTATTGGGAATTCGATTTATTACGTCATTGCTGACATCAGCTTCAGATTAAAAAACCAAGCCAATCCTGTACTGCCATGTGACTGGTTCATGGACCCGGTCCACATCATACCTAGGTCCATTGTGGACTCGTTCTTCCGGACATTTGATCGACGGGCGGGTCCTGGTGATTGGCTGACTCAGCAACACGCAAGCGCCATGTAACGATTGACATAGCAGACACAACGGACTGCTGCAAACACTGTGTAATACCAGTTCTGCAATTAAACTTTTATTTTGATGTCCTTGGTTTATTTGGGAAATTTTCATTTTCTTAACTACTTAAGTGTAATATCTTAAGTCGGAATTCTTGATTCGGGGTGTTGGTGGACTCTCCAGTGATCTGAAAAGATGGGAAAAAATCCGAGCGTGTGCGAATACCACGATTTTCTTTTCCTCTTTTCTTTTCCCCACCTACCAATTTCCTTCTCCCTCTCCTTTTCTTTTCCTCTTCTCTGGCGTCTTCCTCCTCCTGGTGGCGCCTCCTCCCTCAGCGAGCATGCAGCCCCACTCCCGAGCTCCTCCCATGGTGGCGCCCTCCTCCCCTTCCCTCTGAGCCAAGAAGAGCAAGGAGAAGGAGAAGCAAGCAGAAAGACATCAAGACAACAGCTTCTTCCATTTCTTTCTCCCTTTGTTGGTGGAGAAGCTCCGGGTGTGGCCTTTTTCCTCACACCACCCCCGCCCCGCGGTTGAGGCAAGTGTATCGATTTAAGAAATGTTGCTAATATGGTTTGCGAAACTTGCTTAATGAATATTATTTCATTGTTCTAACTAATTGATTAGCCTTATTACCATGATGTTGTGCGTGAATATAAATATGCTGACTTTGCTAAGGATTATGGTTGTATCTATGGGTATGTCTAAAATGATGAACATGTGATGATGATGAAAATGCATTATGATGGTTGTGGTTGGTAGGGCATTGATTGATTATTGTTTTGCGACTTAACCGCTAAATAGAATTTATATGACTTGTTACCATATTTTTTTCTCATGAGTATGATAAGATAACGTGAACGGTGAGTTGATGGATATGAAGACATGTTAATGCTTATGTAATTGGTTATGGCTTTGAGAACGAAATCTATGATTTACTCATGTTAAATTACATATATGCATTCATAAAGGAAGAGGCGACCCATTCTGATGCGGCCCTCTGTACTCACATGTAGTGAGTACGAAAGTCCTACCTCGTAGTCCCATACACACGGGTGTATGGGAGCGAGTCCGTAAAGTAGGCACCCTCCACGGGATGGAAGGGATTGAGAGGGTGCACACCGACGGGTGTGCACTCGGCAATACCGGTATGTGCAAAGAAAAGATGCATTCATGAGCATGCATATTGCATTGCATCGCTAATAATGATTATTGTGTTAATGGTGATGTGTGGTTTCGGGATAGAGCCGTGGACTCCTCCCAAGAGGTTTATTGAGGTATGTGTTTGATATAAGCAATGAGGTAAAGGAGGTAAATGGTATTGATACAAATGCTTTATGAACTTGCTTGTTTTGTATACGAATTATGAGTATGTTGTTGAGTTAAATGCATTAATCGCTTACGATATGATTGTTGGATGCACTTTCTTTGAGTCTTGGACTCACGCTTGTTTGTTTAATGTTTTTAGGTACTCAAGTCGTGTTGCCGGGTTGGGACATAGATTCACTTCCCTCACATCATGCCATGATCAATCCACATCGCTTTGTTTGTGGTTGCGGATTAAGCTTTGTGTTGATCCGAAACTAAATTCTTCCGAAGTAGCCTTTATGATTCTATGTGTTGTTGTAATTAGTTGATGGAAATTGTTATTGTGTAGTCGTTATTTAAAGTAGCAGCTAGTTATTTATGCTTATGCATGATATGATTATTATGTTATCATGATTATTTTGTTGTTTGTCTGCGAGTGGATGTCCGATATCTAGGGAGGTGTTTACCAAATTCTTAAGTAGGATTTGGAAGTTTTAGAATTGTTTTGTGTTGTAACTTGTTTGGTAGCTTGTTTCATGACTACTTTGTTGTTAATCTTCTTGCTTAGTCATTTATTCTTTGTTTTTGGTGACACTCGGGGCTTTGGAGGTGCCGGGGTGTTACAGTTGGTATCAGAGCGGGCTTTAGGTCCGTGGCATGTGAATTTAGTAATTTACTCTAGAGTAAACTAAAAGTTTGCTGTGTGGAATTAGAAACATGGCATAGGTGTTTAGTTTTAAAAATTTGGCCTTGAACAATAACCTTAAAATCTGGAATAGTGTGGTTCATTAATTTTAAACTTGACACACTCTGATGCACAGTAAGAAGGGATGGGTATTATTACATTACGCTTAAATGTTTTATTTGAGCTTTGTTGATGAATGCTAAATATGTTGTTGCATATTGTTATGCTTATGAAACAAATGATTGAATTAATATGCTTATGTGTGTTGGTTAAGCGAAAGGTTTCGACCTTGTTCTTTTAGCGGTGTTGTGGGCCTTGCTAGTAGGTGTGGTGGTTAGTGCCACCCTTGAGGTTTGGGAACCTCTCGTAGGTGAGAGTCGTCGTCTTTGCGGCATAGTTTAAAGTAAGGAGAGAAGGTTGGTTTCTTTTGTCTCCGATGTTAAGAGACCAAGAGAAAAAGATAAATAATGAATCCTTTCGAAATGCTTTTATCGTTCTGGCGTTCGGTTTGGTGGGTTCTTTTGTGGAGAAAAGTAATGTTGTTCTTGTGTTTGTTATTCCTTGAGTTCAAAAGAATTTATTGAAGTTTTGATGTGAAACTTAAGTCTTGTGGATTCTTGGTGTTAAGGTTTTATCAGAAAGGATGTGGTTGATCGTTTGGTTTTCCCCCTTGCATTTATCTTTCCTTGTGGAAGTTGTAACTTTGAGATTTGATGAAGATCTTGCATGCGAGTTTGGGTATTTGAGAGTTGCGCTCTCTTGCAATTTCTGCTTGGGTTTTTCCGGAAAGAAGAAACTTTATCGGTGTTCATTCATGCTTAAGAGCTGTGTTTTCCTTAAAGGTTGGGTATGTGACCCACGAGGATGTTCAAGGCGTTAGGTGTATGATTAGTAGTTAGAACCTTGAGATGATGTGGGTGGTGATCATATTAAAGTGAATTTGTAGGTTGTTTAATAAAAACAACCTAATTTATTATGTGGTAGAGAAAGATTAATTGAGATGGCAATTGATCTAAAGTGAGTGTTGATTAGTGTTTTATGCGAAGTGTTGCAAGTCCTAGAAATTAATTGGAAGTACGGGATTGTGTCCTGATAATGCCAGTATTAATCCCGATTGAGAAGGTCTAGAATCTTTTGTAGATGAATTTATTATAGCGAGGTGTTGATGTAAAGTACCGAGTATAATGGTGTAAAGACATGAGGGTTGTTGGTCCATGTTTCTCATGAGTCGATTAGTATTTTGGGTCAACAAAATGACTTAATCGATGTGTAATCAAAGAATAGGGATAAGGAATGATTGTATGAAAGGTTGAGCTTGTCCTTGACAAATGTTTGTCTGGGATTTGTTTTTATGCAATGTGGCTAGTGGAGGTCGTATAGTGTGGTTAGGATTAATTATTGGTGGAATGAACTGGGGATATTGAGTATGTGAATTGGGGATTGTACGAAAGGTAATTGTTGTGTACGCTGAAATAAGTGTTGAAAAAAGATATGTATTAAGCTTGGAATAAACCATTGTATGAATGATGGTTCGTCATGGTTAGTAGATCAAAAGAAAGTGATGACGCATGTCTTATGTTGAATTAACTGTAAGTTATTGGTGTTGAAGAAATAAGGAAGTGGTTCTCCTTGTTGATTGTCATGAGATAGACTTGGTTAGTGTTTGATGATAATATGACTGGTGGTGGTTATATGAATAGGAGAAGGAAATTAAAAGAAGATTGGGTTTTGTAACTTTTGTTCAAACCTGTTGGACTTTTCAGGATTTTGTGAATATGAAATCTTTAATGGCTAAAGTATTGGAATACTAGAAATGGTGGGATTCGAGTTGGATTTTCTTTTATGGGTTTACGGGGTCAAGTGATTTCTGCTGATGAAGTGGTTTCTGTTGGGAATAAGTTTCCCATCCTCTTGAAAGAAAAATGTGCAGGTTGGGTGCTTAGATGTTTGGTTTGAGAATCGGTTTCCTCTTCCAAAACGTTGATTTTAGTTAAACGTGAGAGGTTTTGCTTTGGTGAAAGCAAACTGATTTGTTCCTGGTTTTTTTTTATGAGGGCTTCTGTCGAAGATTTGTGTGGAGTCTCTCTTTTACTTTGAGTTTCTCCCCAGTGTGAATTTTATCACATTGATTCGAAGATGATAAAAGTGGTTTATGTGGTGTAAAAGAATTGAATTTTTTTTCCTTTGCGTTTTGACTTGGGAAAAGAAAATGAGAGATCTTTGGGTTTTGTCGAGTTCTCTCCAAGATGAATTTTAGTGTGTTTGGCTCAAGGTGATGTATGTGGTTCACTTGGCTCAAGAGAATTGTAATTCTTTTGCTTTCTAGCTGGAGTTAAGAATATGAGTGTTTATGGTCTAGAGTTGAGTATATTAAAGGATTATACTTTTGGACTTGGTTTTTGAGTGAAAGGATGTGAGGGCGAGACCCTCTTAGGAAAGGAACCATTTGTGGTTTGGTAATGATCTCTGGTCCTAGCATGAGCTAGACGTTGACCGTTAGTGGTTTATTGGTGGAGTATGATGGAGACTTGTGATATCGGTTCGAAATCTTTTGGAAGTAGCGTTGGTTGTTAAAGTGATGTCAAATTGAAGTGAAATGTTTTGTTGTGCACATTTGTTTTAACTATTTGTTACTAGGTGTGATATATGCATGGGAGAGGTTAGAATAAAAGAATTTTATATCGTGGTTTACAACTGAAGGGAAATTTATGCCAAGGTGGGCTATTTCCTTCGATGGCCTTGGTTGGTTATGGCCCTTTTGTTGGAAGAGATGGGACTATGTGTATTTGATTCTTTGGGGTTGAGGTTGGAACCCGGAAGATTTAAATGAATGTAATAGTGATTAGTTGATACTTGGTTTAGAGGCGTGTTAGAATGAAAAGCCTCGTATCGTTCTAGCTGTCATGAATAAGATGAATCGTGGCAAAGAGGGTGAGAAAAGAGATTTAAGTTTTATGATTTACGCTGAAAAGATAATTGGAGTTGAGTTAGAGGTTAGTACGCTATCCTTTTGAGAAGGATCATTAGTTAAAAGGGTATAATGTCTTTGTAGTACCAAGGAAAGTTTTACGAGTACATCAGTATTTCATGATAGTGGTATGATATGTTTGATATGGAAATTTGGCATATTAATTAATGTGATTGAGTCCTTAAGTGGATCTATTGAGGATGAAGGTTAAGAAAGTCTTGTGAGATTCTTTGTTCAAGAAGTTCATTAGGATCTAGAATGCGTGGGAGTTTTGTCCCTTGCAAATTTAAGTAGAAATTGGAGTGAATATATAGTCTTGAGAAGAGAAAGCTTGGTCTGAGGTGAGTCAAATCACTTTCGTTAATAGTTGGACTTGGAAATTTGATTTGTCATTTAGACTCATTTGAATTCTTGCGTGGTTGCTTTGAGTTGCAAGCCCTTGTGAACTTTGTTTTGTTGTAGTTGATGTTCTTGAATTGGGTCGAATTCCATTAAGGGAGAGAATGTAATACCAGCTCGCAATTAAACTTTTATTTTGATGTCCTTGGTTTATTTGGGAAATTTTCATTTTCTTAACTACTTAAGTGTAATATCTTAAGTCGAATTCTTGATTCGGGTGTTGGTGGACTCTCCAAAGATCGAAAGATGGGAAAAAATCCAGGTGTGTGCGAATACCTGATTTTTCTTTTTTCTCTTTTCTTTTCCCCACCTACCAATTTCCTTCTCCCTCTCCTTTTTCTTTTCCTCTTCTCTGCGTCTTCCTCCTCCCCGGTGGCGCCTCCTCCCTCAGCAGCAATGCAGCCCCACTCCCCGAGCTCCTCCCATGGTGGTGCCCTCCTCCCTTCCTCTCGAGCCAGCAGAAGCAGCAAGGAGAAGCAAGCAAGCGACATCAGCAAACTGAACACTTCTTCCATTTCTTTCTCCCTTTGTTGGTGGAGAAGCTCGGGTGTGGCCTTTTTCCTCCACCACACCCCCCCAGTTGAGGCAAGTGTATCGATTTAAGAAATGTTGCTAATATGGTTTATAAACTTGCTTAATGAATATTATTTCATTGTTCTAACTAATTGATTAGCCTTATTACCATGATGTTGTGCGTGAATATAAATATCTTGACTTTGCTAAGGATTATGGTTGTATCTATGGGTATGTCTAAAATGATGAACATGTGATGATGATGAAAATGCATTATGATGGTTGTGGTTGGTAGGGCATTGATTGATTATTGTTTTGCGACTTAACCGCTAAATAGAATTTATATGACTTGTTACCATATTTTTTTCTCATGAGTATGATAAGATAACGTGAGCGGTGAGTTGATGGATATGAAGACATGTTAATGCTTATGTAATTGGTTATGGCTTTGAGAACGAAATCTATGATTTACTCATGTTAAATTACATATATGCATTCATAAAGGAAGAGGCGACCCATTCGATCAGTGCCCTCTGTACTCACATGTAGTGAGTACGAAAGTCCTACCTCGTAGTCCCATACACACGGTGTATGGGAGCGAGTCCGTAAGAGTAGGCACCTCCACGGGATGGAAGGGATTGAGAGGGTGCACACGACGGGTGTGCACTCGGCAATACCGGTATGTGCAAAGAAAAGATGCATTCATGAGCATGCATATTGCATTGCATCGCTAATAATGATTATTGTGTTAATGGTGATGTGTGGTTTCGGGATAGAGCCGTGGACTCCTCCCAAGAGGTTTATTGAGGTATGTGTTTGATATAAGCAATGAGGTAAAGGAGGTAAATGGTATTGATACAAATGCTTTATGAACTTGCTGTTTTGTATACTGAATTATGAGTATGTTGTTGAGTTAAATGCATTAACTGCTTACGATATGATTGTTGGATGCACTTTGTGAGTCTTGGACTCACGCTTGTTTGTTTAATGTTTTTAGGTACTCAAAGTCGTGTTGCCGGGTTGGGACATAGATTCACTTCCTCACATCATGCCATGATCAATCCACATCGGTTTGTTTGTGGTTGCGGATTAAGCTTTGTGTTGATCCGAAACTAAATTCTTCCGAAGTAGCCTTTATGATTCTATGTGTTGTTGTAATTAGTTGATGGAAATTGTTATTGTGTAGTCGTTATTTAAAGTAGCAGCTAGTTATTTATGCTTATGCATGATATGATTATTATGTTATCATGATTATTTTGTTGTTTGTCTGCTGAGTGGATGTCCGATATCTAGGGGAGGTGCTGCCGAAATTCTTAAGTAGGATTTCGGAAGTTTTAGAATTGTTTTGTGTTGTAACTTGTTTGGTAGCTTGTTTCATGACTACTTTGTTGTTAATCTTCTTGCTTAGTCATTTATTCTTTGTTTTTGGTGACACTCGGGCTTTGGAGGTGCCGGGGTGTTACAGTTGGTATCAGAGCGGGCTTTAGGTCCGTGGCATGTGAATTTAGTAATTTACTCTAGAGTAAACTAAAAGTTTGCTGTGTGGAATTAGAAACATGGCATAGGTGTTTAGTTTTAAAATTTGGCCTTCGGGCAATAACCTTAAAATCTGGAATAGTGTGGTTCATTAATTTTAAACTTGACACACTCTGATGCACAGTAAGAAGAGGATGGGTATTATTACATTACGCTTAAATGTTTTATTTGAGCTTTGTTGATGAATGCTAAATATGTTGTTGCATATTGTTATGCTTATGAAACAAATGATTGAATTAATATGCTTATGTGTGTTGGTTAAGCCGAAAGGTTTCGACCTTGTTCTTTTGGCAGTGTTGTGGGCCTTGCTAGTAGGTGTGGCTGGTTAGTGCCACCCCTTGAGGTTTGGGAACCTCTCGTAGGTGAGAGTCGTCGTCTTTCGCGGCATAGTTTAAAGTAAGGAGAGAAGGTTGGTTTCTTTTGTCTCCGATGTTAAGAGACCAAGAGAAAAAGATAAATGATGAATCCTTTCGAAATGCTTTTATCGTTCTGGCGTTCGGTTTGGTGGGTTCTTTTGTGGAGAAAAGTAATGTTGTTCTTGTGTTTGTTATTCCTTGAGTTCAAACGAATTTATTGAAGTTTTGATGTGAAACTTAAGTCTTGTGGATTCTTGGTGTTAAGGTTTTATCAGAAAGGATGTGGTTGATCGTTTGGTTTTCCCCCTTGCATTTATCTTTCCTTGTGGAAGTTGTAACTTTGAGATTTGATGAAGATCATTGCATGCCAGAGTTTGGGTATTTGAGAGTTGCGCTCTCTTGCAATTTCTGTTTGGGTTTTTCTGGAAAGAAGAAACTGTTTATCGGTGTTCATTCATGCTTAAGAGCTGTGTTTTCCTTAAAGGTTGGGTATGTGACCCACGAGGATGTTCAAGACGTTAGGTGTATGATTAGTAGTTAGAACCTTGAGATGATGTGGGTGGTGATCATATTAAAGTGAATTTGTAGGTTGTTTAATAAAAAACAACCTAATTTATTATGTGGTAGAGAAAGATTAATTGAGATGGCAATTGATCTAAAGTGAGTGTTGATTAGTGTTTTATGCGAAGTGTTGCGAGTCCTAGAAATTAATTGGAAGTACGGGATTGTGTCCTGATAATGCCAGTATTAATCCCGATTGAGAAGGTCTAGAATCTTTTGTAGATGAATTTATTATAGCGAGGTGTTGATGTAAAGTACCAGAGTATAATGGTGTAAAGACATGAGGGTTGTTGGTCCATGTTTCTCATGAGTCGATTAGTATTTTGGGTCAACAAAATGACTTAATCGATGTGTAATCAAAGAATAGGGATAAGGAATGATTGTATGAAAGGTTGAGCTTGTCCTTGACAAATGTTTGTCTGGGATTTGTTTTTATGCAATGTGGCTAGTGGAGGTCGTATAGTGTGGTTAGGATTAATTATTGGTGGAATGAACTGGGGATATTGAGTATGTGAATTGGGGATTGTACGAAAGGTAATTGTTGTGTACGCTGAAATAAGTGTTGAAAAAAGATATGTATTAAGCTTGGAATAAACCATTGTATGAATGATGGTTCGTCATGGTTAGTAGATCAAAAGAAAATGATGACGCATGTCTTATGTTGAATTAACTGTAAGTTATTGGTGTTGAAGAAATAAGGAAGTGGTTCTCCTTGTTGATTGTCATGAGATAGACTTGGTTAGTGTTTGATGATAATATGACTGGTGGTGGTTATATGAATAGGAGAAGGAAATTAAAAGAAGATTGGGTTTTGTAACTTTTGTTCAAACCTGTTGGACTTTTCAGGATTTTGTGAATATGAAATCTTTAATGGCTAAAGTATTGGAATACTAGAAATGGTGGGATTCGAGTTGGATTTTCTTTTATGGGTTTACGGGTCAAGTGATTTCTGTGATGAAGTGGTTTCATTGGGAATAAGTTTCCCATCCTCTTGAAAGAAAAATGTGCAGGTTGGGTGCTTAGATGTTTGGTTTGAGAATCGGTTTCCTCTTCCAAAACGTTGATTTTAGTTAAACGTGAGAGGTTTTGCTTTGGTGAAAGCAAACTGATTTGTTCCTGGTTTTTTTTATGAGGGCTTCATCGAAGATTTGTGTGGAGTCTCTCTTTTACTTTGAGTTTCTCCCCAGTGTGAATTTTATCACATTGATTCGAAGATGATAAAAGTGGTTTATGTGGTGTAAAAGAATTGAATTTTTTTTCCTTTGCGTTTTGACTTGGGAAAAGAAAATGAGAGATCTTTGGGTTTTGTCGAGTTCTCTCCAAGATGAATTTTAGTGTGTTTGGCTCAAGGTGATGTATGTGGTTCACTTGGCTCAAGAGAATTGTAATTCTTTTGCTTTCTAGTGGAGTTAAGAATATGAGTGTTTATGGTCTAGAGTTGAGTATATTAAAGGATTATACTTTTGGACTTGGTTTTTGAGTGCAAGGATGTGAGGCGAGACCCTCTTAGGAAAGGAACCATTTGTGGTTTGGTAATGATCTCTGGTCCTAGCATGAGCTAGACGTTGACCGTTAGTGGTTTATTGGTGGAGTATGATGGAGACTTGTGATATCGGTTCAAATCTTTTGGAAGTAGCGTTGGTTGTTAAAGTGATGTCAAATTGAAGTGAAATGTTTTGTTGTGCACATTTGTTTTAACTATTTGTTACTAGGTGTGATATATGCATGGGAGAGGTTAGAATAAAAGAATTTTATATCGTGGTTTACAACTGAAGGGAAATTTATGCCAAGGTGGGCTATTTCCTTCGATGGCCTTGGTTGGTTATGGCCCTTTTGTTGGAAGAGATGGGACTATGTGTATTTGATTCTTTGGGGTTGAGGTTGGAACCCGGAAGATTTAAATGAATGTAATAGTGATTAGTTGATACTTGGTTTAGAGGCGTGTTAGAATGAAAAGCCTCGTATCGTTCTAGCTGTCATGAATAAGATGAATCGTGGCAAAGAGGGTGAGAAAAGAGATTTAAGTTTTATGATTTACGCTGAAAAGATAATTGGAGTTGAGTTAGAGGTTAGTACGCTATCCTTTTGAGAAGGATCATTAGTTAAAAGGGTATAATGTCTTTGTAGTACCAAGGAAAGTTTTCTCGAGTACATCGTAGTATTTCGCGATAGTGGTATGATATGTTTGATATGGAAATTTGGCATATTAATTAATGTGATTGAGTCCTTAAGTGGATCTATTGAGGATGAAGGTTAAGAAAGTCTTGTGAGATTCTTTGTTCAAGAAGTTCATTAGGATCTAGAATGCGTGGGAGTTTTGTCCTTGCAAATTTAAGTAGAAATTGGAGTGAATATATAGTCTTGAGAAGAGAAAGCTTGGTCCGAGGTGAGTCAAATCACTTTCGTTAATAGTTGGACTTGGAAATTTGATTTGTCATTTAGACTCATTTGAATTCTTGCGTGGTTGCTTTGAGTTGCAAGCCCTTGTGAACTTTGTTTTGTTGTAGTTGATGTTCTTGAATTGGGGTCGAATTCCATTAAGGGGAGAGAATGTAATACCGCCTCTGCAATTAAACTTTTATTTTGATGTCCTTGGTTTATTTGGGAAATTTTCATTTTCTTAACTACTTAAGTGTAATATCTTAAGTCGAATTCTTGATTCGGGTGTTGGTGGACTCTCCAAGTGATCTCGAAAGATGGGAAAAAATCCAGCGTGTGCGAATACCACTGATTTTTCTTTTTCCTCTTTTCTTTTCCCCACCTACCAATTTCCTTCTCCCTCTCCTTTTCTTTTCCTCTTCTCTGGCGTCTTCCTCCTCCTGGTGGCGCCTCCTCCCTCCAGCAAAGAAATGCAGCCCCACTCCCGAGCTCCTCCCATGGTGGCGCCTCCTCCCCTTCCTCTCGAGCCAGCAGAAGAAGCAGAAGGAGAAGCAAGCAGCGACATCGGACAACAGACTTCTTCCATTTCTTTCTCCCTTTGTTGGTGGAGAAGCTCGGGTGTGGCCTTTTCCTCACACCACCCCGCCCATGATTGAGGCAAGTGTATCGATTTAAGAAATGTTGCTAATATGGTTTGCGAAACTTGCTTAATGAATATTATTTCATTGTTCTAACTAATTGATTAGCCTTATTACCATGATGTTGTGCGTGAATATAAATATGCTGACTTTGCTAAGGATTATGGTTGTATCTATGGGTATGTCTAAAATGATGAATATGTGATGATGATGAAAATGCATTATGATGGTTGTGGTTGGTAGGGCATTGATTGATTATTGTTTTGCGACTTAACCGCTAAATAGAATTTATATGACTTGTTACCATATTTTTTTTCTCATGAGTATGATAAGATAACGTGAACGGTGAGTTGATGGATATGAAGACATGTTAATGCTTATGTAATTGGTTATGGCTTTGAGAACGAAATCTATGATTTACTCATGTTAAATTACATATATGCATTCATAAAGGAAGAGGCGACCCATTCGACAGCGGGCCTCTGTACTCACATGTAGTGAGTACGAAAGTCCTACCTCGTAGTCCCATACACACGGGTGTATGGGAGCGAGTCCGTAAAGTAGGCACCCTCCACGGGATGGAAGGATTGAGAGGGTGCACATCGACGGTGTGCACTCGGCAATACCGGTATGTGCAAAGAAAAGATGCATTCATGAGCATGCATATTGCATTGCATCGCTAATAATGATTATTGTGTTAATGGTGATGTGTGGTTTGGGATAGAGCCGTGGACTCCTCCCAAGAGGTTTATTGAGGTATGTGTTTGATATAAGCAATGAGGTAAAGGATGTAAATGGTATTGATACAAATGCTTTATGAACTTGCTGTTTTGTATACGAATTATGAGTATGTTGTTGAGTTAAATGCATTAACTGTTTACGATATGATTGTTGGATGCACTTTGTCGAGTCTTGGACTCACGCTTGTTTGTTTAATGTTTTTAGGTACTCAAGTCGTGTTGCGGGTTGGGACATAGATTCACTTCCTCACATCATGCCATGATCAATCCACATCAGTTTGTTTGTGGTTGCGGATTAAGCTTTGTGTTGATCCGAAACTAAATTCTTCTGGAAGTAGCCTTTATGATTCTATGTGTTGTTGTAATTAGTTGATGGAAATTGTTATTGTGTAGTCGTTATTTAAAGTAGAAGCTAGTTATTTATGCTTATGCATGATATGATTATTATGTTATCATGATTATTTTGTTGTTTGTCCATTTGAGTGGATGTCCGATATCTAGGGAGGTGTCGAAATTCTTAAGTAGGATTTGGAAGTTTTAGAATTGTTTTGTGTTGTAACTTGTTTGGTAGCTTGTTTCATGACTACTTTGTTGTTAATCTTCTTGCTTAGTCATTTATTCTTTGTTTTTGGTGACACTCGGGGCTTTGGAGGTGCCGGGGTGTTACACACTGCTACCCACGTGGACACCATGTGTCATGCCCAAACCATAGCCACATCACACGGCGAGGCACTGGAACCAATGGTCTTCGGCATTGATCGGCAATGACAACAACAAGAAGAGCTTGACGTCATGCACCTAGTGACTCAGTCGCTTTTGTCTCTGGCAACCTAGAGAAGCAGTGATAGTGATGATTACAAGGGCGGCACTGGGGTCCGACAAGGGCACGGTGCTCCGATGATGCTTCCACGAAGCCAACGTGCGCATGGGAAAGAGTAGCTCACAGCGAAGGCGATGGAGTTGGTCCCATGCCCTAAGACACAAAAACAGCGATGAATAGTTAGCGGAAAGCTCACGGCGGCATAAGGCAAAAACCTCGAATTGCGGCCACACAGAGACGAGATCTGATCAATTTTACGAGGGCTTGACTTCACAATGCAATGGCAGGCCGATACTCGCCTTATAATGTTATGAGAGTCCATGCTCCATCCGGCATGGACTCCGCATCCATGGCGGTGTAGCTGGCCGAGTGGAGACCCAAACGGAGATGATGACTAGGTCTCTTACAGGTGGCGATCCAACGGACCAGATTGCTTCAACGCCGATTGATCTCTGCCATCCGCATCACCACGATCCGACGGTCACCTTTCTCGCTAGGGTTCAATTGCCGCATGAGCTGGCCTCAACGGAAATGGGACGCACAACGCTAAGGTATACGGGCTGGGCCCAACACTATTTATCCAATTTTCCAAAGCTTTCCTATTTTAAACAATTACAGAAATTTAAATAAGCCAAATAAAATATTAAAAACAATAGAAAAATTCCAAAAAAATCTCTAAAATATTTTGAGACATTTGCAACAAAAATAAATATTTTTGACAAAACTTTATTCAAAATTTAATAATAATTTACTATTTTTCACGAAAGTTCAAAAACAAAAATAATAAACAAATTCAAATAAATTCCTAAAAAATCCAATAAATTAAGAAAATTAACAAAATGCATAATAAATTCAAATAAAGCCAAAAATTGGGATGTTACAACAATTCCTTTCAAATGCAAAGCCTTTAATAACAATCAAGTATCAAGTGTTCATCCCACTAATAGGCTCAATGCTGTCATTTTCATGTATGAGGGAGCTAGCAAAAATACAATTTGACTCAAGTTATGAATTATGATGGAATCATGGGATTACTTGGCACACAAATGTCAGATGGTAGGTATGGTAAATATTGGAAGTAGGAGATATGACGAAAAAATAGTGTAATTATGAAAACAAGTAAGAATTGTTTCATTTCACAAATAAGAAAACATCATGTGCTGATATAAGAAAAGGTACATTTCATGCCTTCAGAATTTAGTTGTCTTTCCAAGCTATACAGTGCAAAATTAGTTAGATGGAGATATGCATAAAAATCATTTGGTATGTATGGACAAAATAAGTTGGCTCAAAAAATGAAACATAGTAACAAACTTTGTGCTTGGTATAACAGTTTTGGAAGTCACAGCTAGCAGGATAATATTACATCGAATCCTAGCATAACCTGACCTTGTAGATATAACTAGATAAAGCACCATGTTCCTACTTGACTTTTCATGAATAAAAATAATAGAGCAGCTCAATTTGTACACCACCATAGCATAGCCAACGGAGGAAAGGAGTAGGGAACTTAAGATTATATAACCACCTTGGCATAGCATTTCATGATATTTCGCTACTAACAATATACTTATACAAATATGAGAAAAAAGTCCCAGATGCTACTAGTAGTCACCAACTAATATCAACTTGTGCTGCTCGATGTATGGATGAACTTTTGCGCTGTACTGCAACACTGTTAAATGCGCTTTGTAATACATATCAAACTGTAGACTCGTTAGTTTGGACCCAATGGTTCCTTTTCTGACAAGACTACCCTCATGACAAGATACAGGAACACTAATTGCTTGTCATTTACATAGATAGTTCACGCAGACTCAATAACATCTTCAGTCCCATAACCTTCAACAATACTACCCATAGACTTCGACCGATTCCTCATGTATAACTTTAATATACCCAGGTACCTCACGAACGGATACATGTAACGTAAGAATGTAGGTCAATATATCTTAATCTCTCTAACGAGGTTGAACAACAAGGTGGACCATGACGTCGAAGACTGACATAGGGAAATGCATCTCAAGCTGACATAGAGTCTACACGATCTCACTCTGCAAATTGTCTAATACATCGGGATCAATAACCTTGCAAGAAATCGCATTGAAGAAATAACATAGCTTCGTGATTGCCAACCTGACATCTTTTGGTAGAATATTTTTGATTGCAACAAGGAGTATTTGGGTCATCAAGACATGACAGTAGTGGGACTTCATACCAAGCAAGTTCAAATCATCCATGGACACAAACTTCTTAATGTTTGTGGAGTAGCCCGATAGAACTTTAATACCTTAGAGACACTTGCAGATGTCTTCTTTTGCTTTCTTGGACAAGGTGTATCACGCAGTGGGGATGTCCGGACCTTTTCCATCCTCGTCTATCACTGCATGCATGGGCCTAATTGCCATGTAGGCTATGTCACGGTGAGTATTCACACCATCCTTCGTCTTCCCAGTATAATTAGCAGGATGGCAAAAAAATTATCGCAAACATTATTCTCAACATGCATGATGTCAATACAATGGTGGACATCTAACTTCTTTCAGTATGGTAAGTCCCAAAATATCGACCTCTTCTTCCAAATGGTCCTAGCACGAATAGATTTATGGCTCTTTCCATAATGAACATCGGTATCCTCCACGCGTGAATATACTTGCCTTCCACTTATAGGTTGCAAGGCCGAACGAACTTCCCTCTTCCCATCAAATTTGTCATCCATCTTACAGTATCGATGACTTCGAGGTAGAAACCTACGGTGACCCATATACACAGTTTTCTTAAAATTTGGCAGCCACAAGCTCTCAGTATCCTCTTCACAAATAGAACAAGCTTTGGCTCCCTTTATACTATAGCCCGCCAAATTACCATGGGCCGGAAAATCATTTATGGTGCAAAATATCATTGCCCGCAAGGTGAAGTTCTCTGTTTTGTATGCATCCCACACCGCAACCCCCTCGTTCCACAATTATACCAAATCCTCAATCGGTGGTGCTAGGAACACACCAATACCATTTCTCGACTGTTTGGGTCCTGAGATTAGTAACAACATCATGATAAACTTTCACTTCATACAAAACTAAGGAGGGAGATTGTACATACACAACAGAATTGCCTAAGTGCTGAGATGATAGCTCATATTACCAAACAAATTCATTCCATCGATACTCAATTCAAATATTATGTTCCTTATCTTAGCAACAAACTCCTCATGTTACCAATCAATGTTTCTCCATTGAGCCGAATCAGCGGGGTGACTCAGTTGTCATCTTCCTTTCGAGATTCATAATACCAAAGCAAAGTTTTGCCTCTTTGGGATTTTCTTACACCGCTCTAATACGGGCATCCCTTCCACTGATACAACCATAGCTACTGCTCCTCAACTAGATATACAAGGACCAATTACGAGAGCACGTGCTCGTCAATTCAATTATCAGGTAAAGTCATTCTTAAGCATATCTAATTACACTTTTGAGAATAATCCACTACCTGATGCGTGAGATGTGCTTATACTTACAAAACCATGGTTTGGATCAGCAAGGATGCACATCTACGTCAAGCAAAATCGGAGATCAAGTGTGCCACGTCTTGAAGCCCAATTCGGCATTCAGATACCAGCCAAAAGTAAAACTAGCATAACTTTTAAATATGGCGTTCTAATGGTGAGTTCTTGCACTTGATGAAACTCTTACTTCAAGATCTTTCCAATGGATTTGACCCCTACCTAAAAATTCCTTCCGAGCACTCCGCAATCACCGAAATAAGTGGGGTCAACTTTCCAGTCCGAGTCAAACTTTGGCCTTGGAATTTGTACGAGACCTACTTGGCCATACCTTTGTGTTGGCCGAATCCCCCTTCTCTTTTACCTATATATAGCTAGGGAGTCCCCCAAATTACTTAGGTTTTGTTTAGTCGTAGTTTTCCTTGGAGAAACTATTAGGTATTTTCTTGTTCGACTAGATCAATAGCAATACTGTGCTTCAGAACCCCATATCAATACTTCAATTATATTTGCAATTTCATATTTCTTTTTCTTTGTTCTTTCTTGTTCTTCTATTGCTTGACGTAATTGATCTTTGTGATCAGGTCAATCGGGTTTTGGCATGGTTGATAACAATTCAGAGTTTGGTTCAGCGATTGCTTAATTAGCATTGGTCTTGTTTCGATCGGTAACGTGGATCGTGAGAGTCATCTCCACTAATCGAGAGTTATCTATCTCACCGAAAGATCGGGCCTCCATTAACCTCATCACGCTCCAAACATGGAATGATGGGCAAGTACCACAATACCTTGGCCGGTGCCCCTTTTTTGACCTCTTCACTGTCGGCTCATAAGCTCTTACGCCTCTTATCATTACGCTTCTACATTTCTTTGTACCAGGGTACACCATAAACTTGACAAACATGCAATTTCTTATGCGTGTTACAGTACAAAATGCAATCATTCGAACATGCATTTGCCATTTCTATTTCCTTTCCCATAGGACATAGTAGCTTCTTCGCTTCATAAATGCATGTTCGCAACTCGTTTCACTACAGAAGCACATCCGATGGAAGAACTAAAATTGCATTGAAACTTGTATCTGTCCAACGGTGTTTTGCCTTTAGTTCAAACAATACAAGGACTAAACAAAACTTAGTGTATTCCACTTTGCAACCCGAGAAAAACGGTTTGGTGTCGTCTTCCATCAAGCTTTTAAACTTTTCAAACTCATTTTTCATATAATTTCCCTCCACATCCCGCAATATTTTCTCCAAATTGTCCTCCTCAATCATATCACGCTGCAACTCGTGATCGGATTCCAACATGTCTTCGTTGCATACCGGACGGGTAGTACATGTCTCCCCATGATAGATCCAACATGTGTAATTCCTCACAAAGCCATATCAAATCATGTGGTCTTAAATTTGAGTTGAGTTGTTAAATCTCCTGAGATTAGTGCAATCAAAGCAAAGGCAATACATGAAGTTTACACCCCTCTTCACCATGTCTTCTTTTGTAATTTTTTTCAACTCCTTAACACCCCTCTAAAATTCAGCACTCACACGGCTTTTCTGATATAGCCATTCATCACGGTCCATCCGCAATTAAACTACGCGCGCTAAATTAACAAAAAAACTAGAACAACACACAGCTAGTTATTTCAAATATTGAGACATCAATTAATTAACTTTGCAAAATAGAGGATGGGTTCCAAGATATATAATTTTACTACTGATTCGGCCACTCCTTTGTGCTGGCTGAATTTTCCTTCTCTTTTACCTATATATAGCTAGGAAATCCCGCAAAATTAGTTGGGTTTTGTTTAGTCGTAGTTTTCCTTTGTGAAACTATTAGGTATTCTCTTGTACGGCTAGATCAATAGCAATATCGTGCTTTGGAACCCCACATTAGTACTTCAATTATATTTGCAATTTCAGATTGCTTTTGCTTTGTTCTTCCGTGTTCTTTGATTGCTTGCAGGAATTGATCTTCATGATCTGGTCAATCGAATTTTGGCACGGCTGGATATCAATTCGGAGTTTGGTTTAGCGATTGCTTGGCATCGGTCGTGTTTCGGTCGGTAGCCTGGATCGTGAGGGTCATCTCCACTAATCTAGAGTTATCCATCTCACCGAAAGATTGGTCTTCTATTAGCCTCATCAGGTGGTATCAGAGCTTTCATTGATCGGTGAGAATTTAAGTACCTTAGATTAATTTTTGTTTTCTATCCTAAATTTAAAATTATTCCATAAAAAATTCAACCGTTAGATTCAATATGGTATTTTAGAGTGTTTTGTTAGGTTTTTATCCATTAGAGTCCTTATTTTAGTTGCTGATCGTTTTTCCTTCGCGTAACTTTTATTTCAATTTGTCCAGTTCTTTGTTTTGTTCATAACTTTTGCATACGAGCTCGGATTCTAGTATCCTTTCACTTTCTTGAAACCTTAGAACGAGCTCTACAGAAACCAAGTTGGGCACAGACTCTAATTCCGTTTCCAGGTCAGTTTAATGTGGACGTCAAAGTTGGTGAAGCAAGTTGTACATCCAATCCAGATCGGTTTGGTATTTTGATCATAATTCTCATGTCCAAAATCTGATTGAGAAGTTGTTGTACTTTCCTGAATCCTTGAAGAGTCCTCTACAAAAACGTTTTCGGGTGTCCTTTGTGATTCGAAGTCCTTCAAACCGAATTTGATTAGGATTCGGATTTGGTCAGATTGGCTAAATTTAGGTCAAATATGTGCATCTTGGTGTTTTGGCTATAACTTCTATATACGAGCTCCAAATTGTGTGTTCGTATACTTGTTTTAAAGTATAGAACATTACCTTCAATCTATTACATTGTGAGCAAACTAGATTCGGTCATTTTCATACTTTAATTGTGGAGATAAGTTTGCTGCACTGTTTTGGCCGAATTTGGGTTTCTTGCATCAATTTGTGTTCTAGCTTGTTCCATTGAGTTGGTTGAGTCCAGTAGCATCCACAAACCCCAAAAATATCAGTACACACACCTTTGAGAACCAATTCATCATATGTGAATACTTTTATCCCAATTGAGACTAGCTATTTGATATTGCTTAGGGCTGCTCTACTTGATACATTGCATAATCTTGAATTATCCTATCATACTATCTTTTAACATCGAGTTAGGGATTCCAAATCTTTGTTCATACTAGTGTTGTCAGAAAGTCACCCAAAGAAAGAAAAGGGAAAGAAAGAGCCAAAAGGCCAAAAAAAAGAAAAAAAGAAAATTGTGTCCGGTTGCACTACATTGAGGAAAACCCTAATTTGTGTTCGTTATTTTCAGATTGGGCAATTGTATTAATTAGTGAGCAATCTTGTGCCCTTTTTACATTCTTGAAGCAGTAAGTTAGCATCTCTCTATGACTTGTGCAATAGAGTTTTGGTGCCTCACTTATATTTTATGGCTCATTCCTTAATTGCATAAGCACCATTATCTTTGCGCATGTGTTGTCTTGAAATTCACTTATATCCTTATGATTGGCAACTAGGGCTTGTGAATTCTAGTTTGGGTCATTACTTACCATTACAATAACTAGAATTATCAGATCGCATAGGAAATAAATATTGCTTGTCCAAGCTCCACCTTCTACTAACCAAATAGGTATCGTTCTCCTTGCGATCACTTTGCTAAGCTTGAGTGTGTTTATCACTAACCAGCACCGATCACCATCTGTTTGCTTGGTAAGAGTTGGTAAGAACTTGGTAAAAGCTTGAGTGTGAGAGAATTTGAACCACCAGCACCTAGTAGTTGATAGGAACATATACTTGTGATTTGTTTCTTGTCTTCTACTAACAATGGCAGATTCAACTGATCATAGCGAGGATGATGCACCTCTTACATTGTGTATAAATGGAATCATACAACACTTTTCATGCCTATTGAGTCAACATTCAGAGTGCCTTGAGGAGGTTCTAGATTGCACCAATGGAGAGCTTGTTGCGCTTGCTACACGCGTAGGGCAACTAGAGAGAGCTCCATCACCTACTGCCCTTGCTGCTGTCGATGTACCATGACAACGCCGTATGCCTTCCATTTTTCGCTCATGGGCAGATGAAATAGAAGAAGTCGTTGACGAAGGAAATCAATATGTTGCTGATACTGAGTTCGATGGAGGATTCAATCCTAACAATGATCGTGATCATTGGCAACGTCGTTACAATCGCCAAGGTATGAGAAGAGATCCACTACAAAGAGAGGTACATGACTGGATGATCCACTTGGTAAAATTAAATTCACTATGCCTCCTTTTGCTGGAAAGTATGATCCTGACGCATATCTCACATGGGAGCTAGCCATAGAATAAAAATTTGCTTGGTATGCTTTTCCTGAAGATAAGAAAGTTAGGACAAATTGCAACGTTTAAGACAAGGTAGTAGTTCTGTAGAGGATTACTATCAAGAATTGCAAACTAGGTTATTAAATTGTGGTTTAGATGAAACTGAAGATGCTAAAATGGCTAGATTTTTGGGTTGTTTAAACCGTTAAATTCAAGATATACTTGATTATAAGGAGTACAATTCTATCACTCACTTGTTTCATCTTGCTTGTAAGGCTGAAAGAGAAGTACAGAGACAACAATCCAAGACAAGAGGAAATTTTGGAGGATCTTTTGCAGGTCGTTCCAATCAAGTGCAATCAAAGGCTCCATACAACACTTCTAGTCGAGCCTCTGTACCAAGTTCCTCCCACAAGAGTCAATGCCCCACTACTTCCACTACTCCTTCACGTGCACCAGAAACAAGGAAACCCACGGTACCAGCCCCTACACAAAGTTCATCATCAGTTGCTTCGATAGAAAAAACACGAGAAATACAGTGCCATTTGCAAGGGCTACAGTCATATGATGAGGGACTGCCTTAGCAAGAGAGCTCTCCAGATAGAGGATAATGGTGAGTATACTTCAGCTAGTGATATTGAGGAGGAATATGCTATGTTTGCAACTGACCCTGTAGATGATGAACAAGGATCTGAATATGAAGAAGAATGTTTTGGTGCTGAAGCTTCTGACAAGTACTTAAGCATCATTGTGAAGCGTGTGCTAAGTGCTCAAATGTAGCGTGCTGAACAAAATCAACGCTACAATCTGTTCCAAACAAAGTTTGTTGTTAAGGACCGTTCATGTCATGTGATCGTTGATGGTGGGAATTGCAACAATCTTGCAAGCATGGATATGGTCGAGAAGCTTGGCTTGACAACGAATCAGCATCCCCGTCTGTGCTAAATTCAATGGTTTAATTCTTGTGGCAAGCTGAAGATAACTCGCATTGTAAGAGTTCATTTTTTTATTGGTTCATATCATGATTATGCTGATTGCGATGTCGTATGTATGCAAGCATGTTCTTTGATGTTAGGTAGACCATGGCAATATGATCGAGATACCTTGCATCATGGTAGAACTAATCAATATACTCTCAATCTAATGGAAAGAAATTCACTTTGCGCTGCCCATGTCTCCTAAGGCAATTTTAAAAGATGAATTAGAGAGTGCTAATAGAGAAAAGGAGAGTAGAAAAAGTGAAAATCAGATTGTAGCTAAAGAACTTGTGCAATAAAAGAAGAAAGAACCTAGTGCTAGTAAAAGTGAAATTAAATTGAAAGGTGTTGTTTTGCTTACTACAAAATCTGATATTGTTGAGATGGAAGCTAGTAATTCTATTTGCTATGCTTTAGTGTGTAACGAAGCATTATTTTTATTTGAGGATATGCCTCCTTCTTTTGCCTCCTACTATTGCTAACGTTTTGCAGGAGTTTGCTGATGTATTTCCAAGTGAAGTAACACCGGGCTACCACCAATTCGAGCAATTGAGCATCAAATCAATTTGATCCTGGGAGCTTCATTGCCAAACCGTGCGCCCTGTTGGACCAATCCAGAGGAGACTAAGGAAATTCAGCGTCAAGTGCAAGATTTACTTGACGGTAAATTTACTTGACGGTAAAAGACCCTATTTATAGCCGTTGCCGTTGCATCCTTTTCCTTTTTGGTTTTCACATGACTCAAGCTTTCCCACTCTCTATCAACCACCATCTTATTTAGTTCTTTCTTCTTCTCTATCAAGCTTTGCAAAGTAAGAAAAGCGGAAGCAAATCTAGTCACCCCGGTCTTATGATATCTCTCTTTTTTGTGAATTGCCTCATCAATACCAAGGTCATGTGGTGCAAATAGATGAAGATAGTGAATGCCTTTGCTTGGTCAAGTGTCTTCTTGAACTTTGGCAAGTTGCCAATTCCTTGGAGCATCAAGTTGATAGTGTGAGTTGCACAAGAGCTCCAAAATATATTTGGTCTCTTGGTATGCAACAATGCCTTTGCTCCCATGTTGTTAGAAGCATTATCCACACTACTTCACCACATGTTCGAACCTACTTTCTCAATTGCTTCATCCACTATATTGAATATGACTTCACTTGTGTGTGACACATCCGACATCTCCTTTGATTTTAAAAAAACTTATTCCCATGCTACAATGTGTGCACAAATTCATTTGCACCTCCTCTTTATGTCCGTCAAGCATCGGTCATAATGGAGCAACCATTCTTTATCCTTTTCTCCTCACGCCCTTTAGCAAACTCTTGGTTCTCAAGAATTCCTCACTCAACAAATTCTTCCGAAGGTCATATTGGGTAGGAGATTGAAATCTGGGGCTAAATTGACCAATGGCTTCATACATTTGCTTGAACTCATAGTTGTTAAGAGCGTTGAATGATACACCTATCAAAATAATACAAATAAGAGGTTAGTAAGGTATCAATCAATGGAAGGTAGCAGATAGAAAGATTTACCATGTGTATACACCAATCTACCAACATATTGACGCACTTGATGTGTTCTCTCTTTCCAAAGCGCCTCGGTAATATTTTGTTGCTGCTTGACTTCAGCCGGGCTTGCTTTAGGATCAATAGGACGTGCAAACTTATCTATAGGGCCTAATTTTTTTAGGTCTCGAGCTTCCACCGTCCTCCAGAGGAGACTAAGGAAATTCGATGGTAAATTTGTGGTGGTTTACTTTGATGATATATAAACTTACAACAAGTCACTTGATAAACATCTTGAACTCTTACGTGTTGTTTTTAATACTCTACATGATGCACGTATATTTAGTAACCTTGAGAAGTGTACCTTTTGTACGGATCGAGTATCGTTTCTTGGCTATATTGTTACTCCACAGGGAATTGAAGTTGATCAAGCCAAGATTGAAGCTATACAAAGTTGGTCGACTCCTAACACAGTCACCCAAGTGCGAAGTTTTCTTGGACTTACTTGATCCTATCGACGCTTTGTCAAAGATTTCAGTACTATTGCCGTACCCATGAATGAACTTACAAAGAGGAAGTTCATTTATTTGGGGTCTTACCCAAGAACAATCATTTAACCTTCTGAAAAAGAAGCTCACAAATGCACCATTGCTCCATCTTCCTGATTTTGGTAAGACTTTTGAACTTGAGTGTGATCCTAGTGGAGTTGGAATTGGTGGTGTGTTGATACAAGAAGGTAAACCTGTTGCTTATTTCAGCGAGAAATTGAGCGGGCCTAGTCTGAATTATTCTACTTATTACAAAGAATTATATGCTTTAGTTTGGACTTTAGAAATATGGCAACATTATTTATGGCCAAAAGAATTTGTTATACATTTTGATCATGAATGTTTAAAACATATTAGATGTCTAAGTAAATTTAACTGTAGACACGCAAAATGGGTTGAATCTATTGAATCTTTTCCTTATGTCATTAAAAACAAGAAAGAGAAGGAAAATGTTATTGCTGATACATTGTCTAGACGATATACTATCCTATCTCACCTTGACTTCAAGATCTTTGGACTAGAGGCTATTAAAGAGCAATATGTGCATGATGCTGAATTTAAAGAAATATTGTTGAAATGTAAAGAGGGCAAGAGTTGGAAAAAATTTGTGATTAATGATGGATTTGTGTTTCGTGCTAACAAGCTATACATTCCAGCTAGCTCCGTTCTTCTTTTGTTGTTACAGGAGACGCACGGACGAGGTCTCATGGGATATTTTGGTGTCAAGAAGACGGAGGACATACTGGCTGAGCATTTCTATTGACCAAAGATGAGGAGTGACATCGAGTGCTACATTACACGTTGCACCACTTGTCAAAAAAGCTAAGTCACGACTTAACCCGCATTGTTTATATATGCCACTTCCTGTTCCTAGCGTACCTTGGAAGGATATTTTTATGGACTTTATTTTAAGATTGCCTAGAACAAAGAAGGGGAGGGATAGCATTTTTGTTGTCATGGATAGATTTTCTACGATGGCACATTTTATATTTTGTCATAAGAGCGATGATGCTACAAATGTTGCTGATTTATTTTTCGAAGAAATCGTTCGCCTACATGGAGTGCCAAATACAATTGTTTTTGATCGTGATACAAAGTTTTTGAGTCACTTTTGGTGGTCACTATGGGCTAAATTGGGGACAAAGTTGCTGTTTTCTACCACATGTCATCCCCAAACTGACAGACAAACTGAAGTTGTCAACCGCACATTATCTGCTATGTTGAGGGTTGTTTTGAAGAAAACTTTGGTGTTGTGGGAAGATTGTTTGCCTCATGTGGAGTTTGCTTACAACCGTACACTGCATTCAACCACAAAGATGTGCCCTTTTCAGGTAGTATATGGATTTACTCCTTGCGCTCCTATTAATTTATTACCTCTACCATCTTCAGAAAAGGTAAATATTGATGCTAAACATGTGCTGAATTGATACTTAAGATGCATGAAACCACTAAGGAGAATATAGAGCGTACGAATGCTAAATATAAATTTGCTGTTAGTGAGGGTAGAAAAGAAATTAAATTTGAACCTGGTGATCTTGTTTGGCTACACTTGAGAAAAGAATGGTTCCCTCACCAGAGAAAATCAAAATTGATGCCTAGAGCTGATGGTCCATTTAAAGTGCTAGAGAGGATTAATGATAATGCATATAAGCTTGATTTGCCTGCATATTTTAGGGTTAGTCCCACATTAGACATTGCAGATTTGAAGCCGTACTTGGGAGAATAAGATGAGCTTAAGTCAAGGACGAAAGTCAAGGATGACTCCAATTCAAGAAGGGGAGGATGATAAGGACATCCCTTCCACTGATACAACCATACCTACTGCTCCTCAACTAGATATACAAGGAACAATTACCATAGCACGTGCTCGTCAACTAAATTATCAAGTAAAGTCGTTCTTAAAATTATCTAATTACTATTTTGAGATGGTTTCATCAACAAGGATGCCTATATATGTCAAGCAAAGTCGGAGATCAAGTGTGCCATGTTTTGAAGCCCAATTCGGCCTCTGGATACCAGCCTAAAGTAAAACGAGTATAACTTTTGCACACGACATCCGATTGGTGAGTTCTTGCACTTGATGAAAAGATTACTTGAAGATCTTTCCAATGAATTTGACCCCACCTAAAAATGCCTTCGGAGCACTCTGTAATCTGCAAAACAATTGGATCAACTTTCCAATCCAAGTCAAACTTGGGCCATGGGCTTTGTACGGGTCCTATTCGGCCACTCCATTGTATTGGCGAAATCCCCTTCCCTTTCACCTCTATATAGCTAGGGTGTCCCCCAAAATTATTTGGGTTTTGTTTAGTCATAGTTTTCCTCAATGAAACTATTAGGTATTCACTTGTTCAGCTACATCGATAGCAATATCGTGCTTCGGAACCGCACATCAATACTTCAATTATATTTGTAATTTCAGATTAATTTTCTTTGTTCTTTCTTGTTCTTCGATTGCTTGTAGGAATTGATCTTCATGATTAGATCAATCGGGTTTTGGCACGGTTAATAACAATTTAGAGTTTGGTTCGGCGATTGCTTAGCATCGATCGTGTTTCGGTCGGTAGGCTGGATCGTGTGGGTCGTCTCCACTAATTAAGAGTTATCCATCTCACCAAAAGATCGGGCCTCTATTAGCCTCATCACGCTCCAAACGGGGAATGATGGGCAAGTACCACAATACCTTGGCCAATGCCCCTTTGTTGACCTCATCACCATCGTCGCATCGACTATTACGCTTCTTATCATTATGCTTCTGCTTTTGTTTGTACGAGGGGAGGGTACGCCACAAACAGGACAAATGTGCAATTCCTTATGCGCGTTACGATATAAGATGCAAACATTCAGACATCCATGTATCCTCTCTATATCCATTCCCATGGGACATAGTAGCTTCTTCGCTTCATAAATCCATATCGGCAACTCGTTTCACTCCGGAAGCACATCCGATAGAAGAACTAAAAGTGCATTCATACTTGTGTCTGTCCAATAGTGTTTTGCCTTTAGTTCGAACAATGTATTGAAGTTCGAACAATGTATTGACTGAACCCAACTTGGTGTATTCCATTTTGCAACCCGAGAACAACGGTTTGGCATCATCTTTCATCAAGCTTTTAAAGTTTTCAAACACTCTTTCCATGTAATTTTCCTCCACATCCCGCAACATTTACCCTAAATTGTCATCCTCATCTTGTCACGCTACAACTCGTGATCGGGTTCCAACATGTGTTCGTTGCATACCGGATATGTAGTACTTGTCTACCCATGATGGATCCAACATGTGTATTTCCTCACGAAGCTACGTAAAATCAAGTGGTCTTCAATTTGAGTTGATTTGTTAAATCTCCTGAGATTCGTCCAATCAAAGCAAGGGCAATACATGATATTTACACCCCTATTCACCATGTCTTCTTTTGTAATTTTGTTAAAGTCCTTAACAACCCTGTGAAATTCAGCACTCACACGGCTTTTCTGATACATCCATTCATCATGATCCATCTGCAATTAAACTACACACACTAAATTAACAAAAAACTGGAGCAACAGCTAGCTAGCTATTTCAAATATTGAGACATCAATTAATTACCTTTGCAAAATAGAGGATGGGTTCCTAGATATATAATTTTACTATCGATACCTTCTTTCGTAGTTAAGAGCTTTCAATTCCCTAGTTGGGTGACATACATTTGAAACATAAACAATGATATCGAATTACCTAATGCAGTAAGCTTGCAATGTTTCGACTTCAACGAAACAAAATAAGGGTGGAAGCATGCAAAGTCGAGGAATTGAATGATTTTAAAGAAATGTCTATCTATTGACCAACTAAATACCAACGATGACTCTTAATCTCTAATTAGGTTAGGTCCTAATCCCATTCAAGCACTCCTAATCTATAATTAGGTTAGGTCTTAATCCCATTCAAGGATATGTGGTTTGGGTAAGTTTCTAAGCTATTGTACAACTCTAGAGAAAATTTAGGCAGCATCTCCCAGCTGTTCTCCAAATACACGTATCGACAACAAGTCAGGAGGGTGTGTATTTGGAGAACACCATGGAGATGCTGCTGAAATACTCTCTATAGTTGTACAACACCTTAGAAACTTGCATGAACCATATATCCTCGAACTGTCCAAAAAACGTGAATAATTCAATAGTGCTTTTTTATAAATATGTTATTTTAGCATATTTATAAATAAGCACCCTTGAACAGGAGACGCAGGTTACGCAACCTAAACTCTAACATTCATCATATTATAGCAACAATAATTCTAGATTAACGCGAGAGTCCTAAAAAGATAAATGGATGTGTGTTTGTCAAATAAAGGGTGTGAAATCTGATATGTACACAAAATTTCAATGCAACCTAAACTCTCTTTCCGACATATCGAATTACCTAATGCAAAATTGAAGGGATCTAAAGGAATGCTCATATTTTGAAAAAAACCACAAATGACAGAAAATTGTGGGGAAATCTCCTCAAGCTAGGGCTTCAACTTTACCCTCTTAACACCCATCCTCAAGGATTTCATAATTTATCAACAAACTATTGCTTCCAACCAGAGTATGTTGTGTTTTTGGGGCAGCGTCGGTTTTTTTGCCTCTAGAATAACAACAGAGGAGAGTTCATCCCGAAGTTTATATAACCTAGAGAGGCACATCACAATCGGTTCTGAGATAAAAACCGATTGTGATGTGCACGGTTTATCACAATCGGTTCTTAGGTTAGAACCGATTGTGATGTGCCTAATGCTACATCACAATCGGTTCTCAGGTGGGAACCGATTGTGATGTAGACATGTACATCACAATCGATTCTAACATGAGAACCGATTATGATGTAGATGGCACATCACAATCGGTTCTCAGGTGAGAACCGATTCTGATGTGCCTTATGCTACATCACAATCGGTTTTAACTTGAGAACAAATTGTGATGATTCCCAGGTGAGAACCGATTCTGATGTGCCCTATGCTACATCACACCCTTGCCCAATCATCTATCACAATCGTTTTTTCCTTAAAAGTTGGGAACCGACCAAGATGAAGAGATAGTGTTTTAGCATTCTGTAGTAGTGCTAGTTTCTAAATTTTTATAAAATCATGAACTTTCTAAGTCTACAAAAATATTTAATGTTTGACCTCTGTTAGAAATTTGAATGAAACTTAGCATATTCACTAAATAAAAGTCTTAAAAACAGACTCCAAATTTGATGGAATAAATTTCTAAACCCTTCTAAATTCATAATGTTCCCATTTATGTAAAAATATTTGAGTTTGGGCTCAGTTTGTGCAAAGCTCCTATTTAGGTTTGTTTTCCATTCATTCAAAATTCAAATGTTGGTAACTAATGCACATAAACTAAAAAATTGGTAAAATTATTTTCTAAAATCTGCTAAAATCATGAGCCTCTGCCTCTATCTATAAAAATAATTGAGTTTGAACCTGGTTTGCACTTACTTCCTATTTGCGATGATACATTTCCTAATTAAATAGTCAAGTGATCATACTTACGAAAATGAACATAAAAAAATTGTGAAACCACTTTTGAAAAATCCGTCTAAATCTAGAGCGTTCTTTTTCAATAATTATATTTGGGGTTTGGTGTTATTGACTTCTTTTGCTTCTTATTATTGCTTGTGTTGAAATTGCGAATAGACACCAACGCTCCGAATACATCCACCATCGACTTCAACCCCAACCCGAAAACCAACAAGCAAGACAAGCACCCCCATTGATCATGTTGATCCCAGTATTTCACTTAATTTATATTGACTTTGTTAAATCTATTTATGCATGCGTGTATTTTTCATAAATTTATATATTGTGGGTACCGGTAAATATATCCTCTTAATTCATGGAACTTCCTTAATAAATATTGTCATGTTAACCTTGATAAACTAAAGGTAGGTTTAGAGATTATAGAAATGTCAAATCGATATATTGGATTATATGTTCAATTGCTTAGCCATGCTTTAGAAATGGGATAGCAAATGGTCGGGTATAATGTTCATTATGAATATAAATTTTGGACATGTTGGAAAATATGATTTCTAGTATTTTGGCATAAAAATGACAATAAAAGCTATTGTTTTACATGGGCAACATATTGTAATAGCCGGATGTGCATGGGACTTGCATGTAGTGTAGTGGGAGGGTTTTCGCCCGGGTCGGATTAAAAATCGAACGTAGTGTTGTATAATCCAAGATATTGAGTGCAACCATAAGTGCTAGTATGAGATGGTCTTAACCTATTAAATTACTTAGGTCTAACTTTTGCATTGGAAGGTTAGAGTAGTATGGGCTTTTCTAAGATGGATTGCTTGTAGGGATGCCCACACAGAGGTGTGGGGAAAACACAAACCAATACAATGATGTATGCCTTGCTATGGGGCAAAGTGGGGACATGACAGGTATGGACTATCATGATTACTGAGTGTACAAATATCTTTTGCTACCATAGCAAGGGTTTGTCATCACCAAACTATTGCAAAGTTAGGTCTAGGTGATGTAACGGTTATGTCATAGTCTCTTGGCCACGCGTCCATGGATGCGTGAAAATAGCGGCAAAAAGAGTTGGTCATGTCTTATGGGTAAAGATGTACGCCTCTACATAGTATAAAACTCTTCAAAAAGCCATGCTCACGGTTATGAGAGATTTGGTGCATTGACACACTAGTTAGAGATTTGGTATTTTTCAAAAAAGTGTTGTGTTGGAAACATTGGTGGAAAAGTTGTTTCAGATATTGTTCGATACTCTCAATCATGGAGGACTATGAGTTGTTACTTTTATGCTTTCATACTTGTTATTTACCTATCTATCAAATTGCTCTTTCAAAATCTGCTAACAATCTATTACCTGATATTCATGTTTCAATATTGCTTTATGCAACCAACTTAGTAGCCTCTTTCTTGACATAGCCTGCATTTACTATACTTTCGTGATATACTACAAGTCTTGCTGAGTACAAAACTACTCAACATTGCTTAAATTGTTGGTTCAGTCGGTGAAAGAAGCAACCTCCTCGAAAATGTGTACTTCACGATAGGTTACGGGGATTATGACGACGAGCTTTTCTTGATTCTACTCCTTGTTAGTTGCCTATGGTATTTTGGGAGATGGCATACTGTCGAACTTTTGTATCTTCTGCTACATTTTTATTTGGCATTTTGGCCATATTGTATGGACTATATCCCTGTAATTTATTCATGATCTTTATATGTGGATGTGATAACAATGTTGCAAATGTGCATACTAGCCACTAATCATGGGACTAGTACAGTATGCACATGGAACCTTCCTGGTATTCCATGCTAAAAGCATGGTCTCGACATTAATAGTACAATATTCAAATTTAATGTGCTATGTAACATGATATTTAAATCAGTATTTAAGTTAAAACTATTTTTATTACTCAACAGGCAATGGGGCTTATTTCAATTGTAAAATCTTAAAAATAAATATATTAGGTTCGCTCTTATATAAAGTAACATTATAATTAAAAATATTTAACAGTCAACATTCAACTTTGTGAATATCTACTCATAATGTACATATTCAGAAATGGTAGAAAAAAGAATGTTAAATGATGGAAATCAACAAGTAAAAATTTGTATTATTCACAAATGGTAATTATGGCTAAAACTGAGCATAAATTTGAGTTAAATTTTTCGTGTTTTTTTATTATAACCTATTTTTTTAGAATAAACTTCTCTATATTGAGAAATTATATATTCCAATTTTGGTTATATAGGTTACCTACGGTTTCCTCACTACTATAGAAAGGAATATATTAAGCGCCTCATCACAGACGGTTTTAAAAAACCGTTTGTGATGAGGAACATCACTGATGGTTCTATAGTGCAACCGTTAGTGACATCATCACAGATGGTACTCTTCATAAACCGTTAGTGACATACACTAATATCAGTGACTGTTTTAAACTAAAACCGTCTGTGATATCAGATATTATCCCATATGGTTTTATTATAAAACCGTATGTGATAGCTACAAGAGTTATCACTGACGGTTTTATTATAAAACCGTATGTGATAGCTTCAAACCATCTGGGATTCTATGCAAATCACTGATGGTTTATGAATAGAACCATGTTTGATATCTCCTAGCGATATATAATACAGAGCCCTAAGCCAAATATTGTGTTTTAGGGTTTCGGGGTCTATCTTTGAGGTGGCTACGGCTGTGAGGCGATATAGTGAAAGAAGACAATTGATTTTGAAGGGTGATTGTAGATCCATTTGATTTTGGTGATCTAAGGTTAGTAATGGATTCTAATTGCATTATATTCAAGATCTAGCATGGTAAGGTTTGAATTTGAAGATTGTTTGGATATAGCTTGTAGATCCATGTGTTCTTGGTGATCTAAGGTTAGTAATGGGTTCTAATTGCATTATATTCAAGATCTAGCTTTGTAAGGAGAGAATTTGAAGATTAATGTTTAGATCTAGCTTGTAGATCCATGTGTTCTTGGTGATTTAATTAAGGTTAGTAATGGGTTCTAATTGAATTATATTCAAGATATAGCTTGGTAGAGAATTTGAAGATTGTTTTGATCTAGCTTGTAGATCCATGTGTTCTTGATGATCTAAGGTTAGTAATGGGTAATTGCATTGTATTCAAGATCTAGCTTGGTAATGAGAGAATTTGAAGATTGTTTAGATCTAGCTTGTAGTTCTATGTGTTCTTGGTGATCTAAGGTTAGTAATTGGTTCTAACTGCATTATAATATTTAAGATTTAGGTAACTAGTTTGGTGAAGATAGAATTTGAAGATTGTGTTTAGATCTAGCTTGTATATCCATTTGTTATTTCTTCTAAGGTAGCAACTAGTAATATAATTGTATTATATTCAAGAAGTAGCTAGCAGTGCATAATTTAAGAATGTGCACATGCGCACACCTAGTGTACTTCAATATTTAATGCTAAATGTTATATGCGTAGAGTAGATGGACCGAAGCTAGATGTACGCTGAGAACCGTGCGAGTGCCAAGTACATTAATGATGTCTTCGCTTTTAGAAGAGCTGTAGATGAGGATATGTTTAATAAGAGGGTGCAGTTTATGTCTTCTCCATGCATTGACAAGCGTAAAAGTCATTCAGATGATGACGGTGAGGGCATCAAGGTGAGGAAAGGACCTCCTGCTAAGGTGGCATGCTATCTACCTGTAATTCCCCGTTTGAAGTGTTTGTTTGCGAACCCAAAGGAGGCAAAACTGTTGCGTTAGCACTCGGAGGAGCGTAAGAACGATGGAATACTAAGGCACCCTGCTGATTCCACCCAGTGGAGAAACATCGATAGGAGGTTTCAAGAATTCGGTGCGGATTCGAGGAATATAAGGTTTGGATTGAGTACTGATGGAATGAATCCTTTCGATAACATGAGCAGCCGGCATAGCACTTGCCCGTGAATCTCTGTATCTACAACTTTCCTCCTTGGTTGTCTATGAAGCAGAAGTATATTTTGTTGTGTGTATTTATCCAAGGACCAAAAAACCCTGGGAACAATATTGATGTGTACCTAGCACGATTGGTGGAAGATGTGAAAACACTGTGGGTTCCCGGGGTACAAGTATGGGATGCGTACAAACGAGAAAACTTCACTCTGGACTACATGTTGTTTTGCACCATAAATGATTACCCTGCCCTTGGTAACCTGTCGGGCCAGGGTACAAAAGGAACCAAAGCCTGCACTCACTGCTTAGATGATACCGAGAGTGTGTGGCTGAATCACTCATGCAAAACTATGTACATGCATCACCGTAGGTTCCTTCGGAGGAATCACCCATACCTCAAGATGAAAAAACAATTCGACGGAAGAAACAAAGATGGTTCAGCTCCAAGGCCTTTAAGCGGGAAAATTGTTTATGACATTGTTAAGGATTTGGATGTTGCATATGGAAAGGGACATAAATCAAGGACCCGTGAGAAGACCATGTGGAAGAAGAGATCAATATTTTGGGACCTACCTTGCTGGGAGCACCTAGAAGTGCGGCACTTCATCGACGTCATGCACGTAGAGAAGAATGTATGTGATAGCTTGATTGGTATCTTACTAAACATTAAGGGCAAAACAAAGGATGGTATCAACGCATGGCTGGACTTGGTCGATATGGGCATAAGATCTGACTTAGAACTTAAAGAGACCGATAAAGGCCGAACGTACTGCGAACCTGTTTGTTACATTTGTACAAGGGCGAGAGAACTAAACTATGCTAGTGCTTGTATGGTATGAAAGTTCTGTCTGGTTACTCCTCCAACATGAAGAGACTTGTTTCGATGCAAGATTTGAAATTAACTGGCATGAAATCTCATGATTGTCATGTTCTGATGACACAAATGATCCCTGTTGCAATGAGAAGTATTTTGCCGGTCAAGGTCCGGGAGACAATCACGAGGCTGTGTTATTTCTTTAATACAATTGCTTAAAAGGTCATCGATCCCGAAGCACTAGATGCTCTACAGGCTGAGGTGGTGATGACTCTATGTAATCTTGAGATGTATTTCCCTCCGTCGTTTTTTGATGTCATGGTCTATCTCATTGTTCACCTTGTGATAGAGATAGAGATGTGCAGGCTAGTGTTCCTACGTAGCATGTACCCATTCAAGAGGTACATGGGAATTCTCAAGCCCTACGTATGGAATCCATCTCGACAGTAGGGTAGCATTGTCAAAGGTTATGCGACCAAAGAGGTTGTCGAATTCTGCATCGATTACATGGCTCAGGTCGAACCAATAGGTGTGCCTCGATCTTGCCATGAGGGGAGGTTCTAGGGTATCAGGACCATCGGAAGGAAAGAAATCACACCTAATCTGGTTGTCTACGCTCAAGCCCATTTCACGGTTTTGTAACACGTGGCTGTAGTGTTCCTGTACATAGACAAGCATAAACACTGGCTACAACAAGAGAATCTGAAGCAGTAGGACTCATGGATCACGAGACAGCATAACCTTTAGTTCAACAGATGGTTGAAGAAGTGACCCATCACTGGGACATCGTCAGGTGATTGACATGGTTGGCAAAAGGGCCAATATTTACAGTTGTAACATGGAATAGATACGACTTAAATGGGTATACATTTTACACGAGAGATCAGGATATGAAGAGCACAAACCAAAACAGTGGTATTCGAATAGATGCGTTCAATACCGCTGAGTCAACGAGGAGCTCCTACTATAGGTTCATAGAGGAGATTTGGGAGCTCGACTATGTACTATTCAAGATCCGCTTATTTAGGTACTGTTGGGTGCACCTCCAGCAGGTGAAGGTTGACAAGTATGGTGTCACTACTGTCGACCTCACACGCGTCGGATACCAAGATGAACCATTTGTACTCGCTAACCAATTTGTTCAAGTATTCTATATAGCCGTCCCGTCCAACAAGTAACATGTAGTTCTTTAGTGAAAAAGGAGGATTGTTAGAGTTGAGAATGTAGTAAATGAAGAAGAATACAATCAATTTGATGAGTTACCTCCTATCGAAAACGGCTCCACGGACTAGGAAGAACAACCCGAGGAAGCTAGCTACACACACGTCTATCATCGTGTAGGGCTAATTTTTATACAAAAGAATAAGCAACCGGAGTTATGATTTTAAGTGTACTATCCAGCATAATAGAGTTGTTTTTAATGAAACACTCAAAATTCAAAACATCTTTGTGTATGCATCTGATTTATTTAATAAAGTTCTCATTATTTTACTGATGCTGGTTCATCCACAATTCCATATGTTATGCAATTCCTTCACCGATGTTGGTTCATCCACAATTTCATTTACATTATGCAAATCCTTCACTAATGTTGGATGTTGGTTCCATCCTAACATCACAAACGGTTCTAGTTTAGAACCATCTATTAAAATAAACTATCACGGACGGTTCTATTTTATAACCGTCTGTGATGTGTCTTATCACAAACGGTTCTAAGCTAAAACCATCTGTAATAGATGCTCTATAAAAAGGTCCCATGCACAGATTGATCAGTTACCACTCTCCAGCGCTCAAAACCCTAGTCGAAACTTTGTCTCCAGCCGCGGCGCCTCCCCCCTGAACTAATCGATGCCCTAGGCCACGGCGTCTCCCCGATCAATGTCTCCCCCCACAGTGCCTCTTCCCACCATTCCCCATCATCAACTCCTCGCCGCGGCCCTGCTCCTCCTGCTCGCCCACGCCGGCCTCCTCCCGTGCCACCGGTCCCCACACCGGCCTCCTCCCGTGGTGACCTCCTCCCTCGCTTGCCTCCTCCCGCATACCAATGAGGTAAGCACCCATCTCTAGGATGTACGAATTAGGGTTTGCAGTTGTCTTGTCTAGTACTGGCCGCGTCGCTTTTGTCCCTCACCATGCAACCGTGCTCTGTGTCGGCGGTGGAGTAGTGAGAGAGGGTGGCATGGTAAAAAGACCATTGGTGTCGTAGATCCATTTTCTCTTTTACCGTAATCATATGAGTATATGCCTTAATATTCTTCATAAGCTTGTGCGTGCGAGGCAATATAATGTTTTGTGATGGTAGTTGCCATCTGAACCTTCACTTTCATCTAAGAGCTCAATTGGTTGGCACAAATCTTTGCCAGATTCATATATGTTAGATATATAAATTACGAAAGCATCTATGTGTACCTTGTTTGACAGTTTGTCCAGCTTTTATCTTTTGTGTGAAAAATCATAAACTTCTTCATCATGCATTAGAGCCTATCAAATTTGTATCAATATATATTGAAAGTGAAATACCCAAGGATAATGATTTATCTATGTTCAATTTGATATGGATGGAAAAAAATTACCTTCACAGCCTTTTCATTCATGTGCTACAACTCAAGATTCTCAATAGGAACAAATGTTCTTTTGACTTTAAAGTATTCATTGCCTTCTACCAAGTTCTTGAGATTGAGTCTCAATTGAAATATAAGTGTTCTTCCAGAAATTTCTTGCATGATGTTAGGAAGTTTTTGGGCTTCACTGTCTAGTGTTTTGAGCAATCTTGAGACGGAGTTATTGCTAAATAATTTTACTACTGCTTCATCAAACATTGTGCAAGTTGTTGTTGCCGTATGATCACTTATTTAAAGGTTATTTAGATACCAGTAATCTTATTACATTATATACAAAGTTAAAAAATAACATTGATTTTGAAAGCTCTCAAATATATTTACCTTTGTGTTGTACGTTTTGGCACTTCATTACAATTAGAGCAACTGCCATCCTTTTCATTCACCATTAAAAGCATTTATCGCAAGACATGTACCACCAACCTATTTTTTCATGTTTGATCTCATCAATTTTTGCTTTTTCTGTAACCATAACATCCTAATGTTTCGCAAGGAAAGCTAATAATTAGAATCCTGAGACTTGACAATATTTTTTTTCTAAAACTACCAAGTCAACAATAATAACTTCACTTGTTGGTTATCGTCTCTCTTATCTATAATGTCTCTCAATATTCTCCTATTTTAGAACATCTATTCTTCTATAATTCCTTGTGTTTTTTTGTCGATCTCCATCATCTTTGGAACATTATATTGATTAGAATACCTGAAAATTATGAACCAATAAAGAAAGCAACTTGTGAATATTTGTGAAATTATGAGTTGCATGCTGATGCATATTTACCTTTCTAAGATTTATGAAGTTTCTAGTATATCTAGGTTCAAATAGACTTGTGAGGCACTACTTGTGTTTAGAGATAGACCTATTTAAAAAGGTTATGTTGTTACGTGTTAATAGATTTTATATTTGCTGAAATAACTGTTGTTATGGGTTGTGGAGTTTAGATTCTTTAAATTTTAAACTACCTCACTCATTGGGATGTTATATTTCTAATTTTTCTTTTACCAACCATATATTACCTTTGTACCCATCAAATAAAAGTAGTCGTCAATTGGTAGCCTTCCTTGCTTGATTCCTTTTCTTTCCTATTGAGCCATGAACACCATCCTAGATTGCAAGTATGCCTATTCTAGTGGAATCCCAAAAAGAATCCCTCTCACTTATGTTTTGATAATATATCCCTCTCACTTATCTTTTGAGGCCTAAATAGATTATATAATATATGCATTGATGGAGATAATAATTTTCAACACACAATATGGCACAACAGGTCTAGTTAAAAACAAGATGGCTTCCCCTCATTCGTCGTCTCAAGGATGTGATGAGACAATGAAAGGAAAATTACCTCCACGAGGTTCAAGAGGAGCAAATAAAAGGCCCACAGATCGATATACTATCACAGCGGTTGATCCAAAGGATGGGGCCCCTACCGTGCCCCTGCATCAAAGGACTTTCAGTGGGTTGGTGCCCACTCATCTCTCGTGAAGACTCCCTATAGCAGAAAGCAAGGCAAGAGCAAATCAAAGAAGATCACGAAGGCATTGGACTATCCGATTGCCCCATTGACCCGGTTATACCAGCTAGGAGAGCCTTTAGTAACGGGATTTCACCTAAAGAACCTTTCTATGGCTTGCGTTAGATTGGATAATTGGTACATGGAACAAGCTAAAAAGCCAGTGCAAGACCGTATAACGAGTAGCTCGGTCAGATTCAAGTGTAAGCATTTGTTCAATGAGTCATCAGGGGGCTTCTTCGCAGTCGATTTCAAAGACCTGTTCGATCTCTTCAACCTCGACGGCCTCGACGCCGCGCTCTTGAGATGCTGGACATTGTAAGTGTGTGCAATCACAGTCTACATTCTTGTAATACCGATAAATGTCATATATATATATAACTCCTTGCTTTTCTATATATAGATACATGATTTGTGAAGCGGAAGAGAACAAACAATCGGTGGGTTTCCTAGACCCACACATAGTCTTGAAGAAAACAACGGACGAAAACAAAAACATCATCAAGGACTACGTGGAACAGGCATTGGTGGCTCAAAAACATAAAGGCTTCATACTTTTACCCCACAACCCAGGGTAAGTGCTGCACTATTTGCTATACTTTGATTTGTATTGTGCACGCAACTCAGTTTTGTTAATTGACAATGGCAACATACCTGTGTAGGTTTCACTGGGTTCTAATTATAATTCATCCATCGACAAACCAGGTTATTTACCTTGATTCCTTACATAGTGACAACCACAACTTGAATCCTATCACGAAATTACTCATGAGGTAATCATGTTTCCTCCATAGATAACATGGTCATGTAGGTTGTTCAATGTGTACGTTGCCCCTAGAATGACTGAGGCCAACCTTTTGCAACCACGTAGGTCGTTCAGAGTGTACAAAGCTTATGGAAGGCCTTCCGGCAAGGACGGGGTGAAGCTGAAGCACGATTTTAAGTTTTCGGTATCCGCTATATACAATAATCCTATATCAAACTCCGTAATAATGACTCTGGAACTAACCAATTCTATATTTGCAGTGCCATCAACAAGGAAAGGGAAATAACTGATGAGGATTTTATTGCCACAACATGCAACTCCTCGTCAATACAAAAAAGGCCAATGAGGCTATAACTACATTGGAAGAGACCAATCTGATGTGAATTCGAGGACAGCTTTGTTCCTTCTTGCTCAGTCATGTCTTAAATACAGAAGGCAAATTCTACTCTGACTAACCTTCAGGAGTTGTGTTTTTTTCCTGAATTACCACTTGGGTTAATTTGTAAAACTTGTGCTTTGGATTTCTGAATTGTAGTTTTGTATTCCATTAATTGGTTAATAATATTGAGTTTCATTGGTTAATATATCTGAGTTCATTTTTGCAATGGATGTGCCATGTAGTAATACGTAATATGTTTGCGCTGTGATGTAATCTGAGTTGATTGATGAAATGGATGTAATGCTTGTGATGATCTATAATCTGCTTTTTTCAGAAGGCATGGCTAGCATTTCCTTAGGCTAACTAATAAACAGAAAAAGGTCTATATGTAGGAAAACATTTCACAGACGGTTCTAATTAGAAACCGATTGTGATGTTATGATATCACAGACAGTTTCAAACTAAAACCGCCTATGATATCATAATATCACAGACGGTTTCTAATTAGAACTGTTTGTGATGTTACTATATCATAGACGGTGAAGAACCAAGATGGAGATCAGAGGGGGGTGAATGATCCCAAAATAAATTTTTTCCCTCAAAGAACAAACCATGAACCTCACTTCATCAAAGCAAAGTGGAGAAAATAAAATTCTAGGAATTTTCTGCGAAGGGTGGCACTACCGCTGTTTAGCCCCGATACTGTCGGATGAACAGTAGCCTGGCACTACTGGGGTACTGTAGCGGTACAATCGGGCGGTTACTATAGCATTGCCAAGTGAATAGTAAAAATAAGCACCAATCAAAAGGAAAATTGATGAATATTTTGATAGGCTGATCCAAACCTCGTGAACTTTGTGGACACCTTCCTATTCCAACCTTCAATCGCAAGGATTGACATCAAAGTTCCGACCTTTTTCCAATTCAAGGAAGAGTGCACAAGAACAGGTTCAAAAATAAAAACTTGGCCCTCAGCTAGCTCGTGGGTTTTTGATGATAAAGATGATCCTATATGGCTTCCCACATGTCATAGCAAGATAGAATGCAAGACAAGAACACCAAAAACCCGATCTTTCAAGCTTGATCCTCTTAAGAACAAAAGATCGATTTTTGCAAAGAAGAACACAAGATTTACCAAGATGATTGGGATATGGTCTGAAGAAGACTCATCCATCAATCATTCATCCTTGGCATAAGATCCACAAGCATTTAGAATGATGGGAGGCAAATCCAAATATGCAGAAAGTAAATTGCAGGAATTTAAATTGCTGAATTTAAAGACTGAATTTCAGGCATAATGTAAATACGAAAAGTAAATTCAGAATGGAGAAAATTATATTTTTATTTCTGGAAGGGAGGTTTACAAAGCCACACTACAAAGTGGGCAAAGCTCAAAAGAGCACAAAAACCACAAACCCTTAAGAGGAGGAAGGCTACCCCTACCCCTCTATTTATGCTACTCTTGAGTCATCCTCCACCCCTGGATGAGTTCCACCCTAAGGATCGCCATCAAGGGCTAGGATTGAGTCACTCACACATACATGGGCTAACCCAAAACCTTCGAACATAACTAGTTTTTGCAAGCTTTTTAAAGCATACTAACTAGACCCGCTACTCTATCACCTAGACCGCAATCCAACGACCCTGCTTCATCCGAGTAGCTTCGAGCTACCATTTCATCTGTTCCTTGTCTTATAAGATTGCAGTGACTCCTTCTTCGATCATCTTCCGGAGATCCACGACCGTTTGGACCTCCGGCGCACCTCGTCTAGTCCCGGTCAACCTCCGCCTCACCATGATATAGCACCATCGTCCTGCAATCATCAAAAACAAGAAAACACATCACATAGCATTGCCCAAAATGATGTGCAATTAATCTCATGCAAATTCAAAAATTCAAATCTCTCAAAATCGCTCAAAGGTCAAGACTACCCCTCGGTCCAGTAGTACCGCCGCCGCACTACCGCTCCAAAGATGACCAGAGAGTGCCGCCACCGAATATCCAAAGTGAAGAACCTCTCCAGAATATAACTACCACTCCACAGGGCGATAGTGCCGACCCCTGGCCAACAGTACCGCCCTCCTGAGGCCGGTAGTGCCGCTCCTGACAGACACTACTCAAATTGCTTCAATTTAAAAATCCAATTTAAATCAAACTCAAACCAGAGCATATGAAGCTCAAATTTAGTCAAATACTCACGACAAACATGGGTAGACCTCCGCTTGGTCTTTCAAACTCCCCCTTGATGAGTATATTGACAAATAACATAAAAGGCATAAATTTGAGTTTGAATGAAAGAAGAAGAAAGCAATTTGATTGCAAAGCCAAACTTGGTCCAGAGAGAAGAAAATGAGGTCATAACCAAGTTGTCAAGAAGGATTGTAGAGCAAGGCAATAGAAAAAACAAATTTTCGACAAAAGCTCTAGAAATCCAATAAACACTCACAAAGAAAGGCTTATGATCCGAAGAAATAGTAATTTTCACCATGATCATAAGAACCAAGATGCATTCATTTTTATCTTTTAATGCTATCTTTTCTATAATTTCTCCCCATTTTGGCAATATAGGCATCAAGATGGCATTTTCTCCCCCTTTACACATGTATGCATGAAATGCATCCTAAAAGAGCTTTGAAAATTATCCAAGTGACCATATATACAAAGTATGACACAAAGCTACTCAAGTTTAGATTATGCTAAACTAAGACATGTCCAAGTGCAAATGTCAATTTTACTAGCAAGCACAAATAAGACTATATCATTTTTGCATGATTTAACAATTGCGACACTCAGCATGGTTTCTAAACTAGAGGCAAAGCCATACAATGGATCAATTAGAAAACCTAGAGTTCAACCTACTCAACACTTTGGGAAAGCTAGATGTTCATATGAGGTCCTTAAAGCTCAAATATCTTGAATGAAAATTTTTCTTTAAGATTTCAAATGACATAGTGGGGTGCAAATGTGTAACATTATTTGCATTCTTTACCCACTTATGTTTTTTATTTTTATTTTTTATGTGTAATTGACTCAAGCCATAGTAGACCATCTTAGGAAGAACTCTTAAGAGAATGATCTTAGTCATACACGATGCATTCTAAGTTCATCCCAAGTGCAATGGAAAGCCGTCTAGTGAATTCAATGTGCTGAGATCAATTTACATAAAAGAGTCAATTTCTCATTTCATTTTGCCATTTAGATTTATGAGCATGTGAAGACTCAAGTATGGATCAACCTAGCTTCACCCAAGTTGCTATAGGCACTCTAGTAGAAATCCAAAATTAGAGAAGAAATATAGCAAGTAAAAACAACATGTTTCATCAAATTTTCATTTAAAGCTTTATTTTTCAATTTTTAACAAGCTTAGCAAGATGAATCAAAATGAACTTGGACATATCTAAGCTAGCATTTTTTTCATAAGAGTAGCAGGGTGCATAGCATGAATAGTAGCTCATTTGCATAATAGACAAAGCTCATAAAACAGAAAATAAAGTCTATATGCAATGCATGAAGCAGATTCTCAAACTCCCCCATAACAAGTGAATCAATTTTAAGCACAAATCTGGTTCCAGTTGAGTTATTAGCAGAATTTAGCTCAAAGAAGGTCCAAATGAACTCAATTGAAAACAGAAACACAGAATGAGGAGAAGAAGTCAAGAAACTGCAAACTGAGTGGTTATAGAGCATAGAAAAGATAGTAGAGAACATTATAGCTCAAACTCGCTCTCATTTTCCCCAATGACTAACATAGGAAGCTGACTCTAGATCCCAAGCTAAGGAGTGTACACAGACCCTGTCTACCCAGGGGGCCCAACACCTGCTAGAATTATAAGACTATGAGGGAACTTAACCTAGAGAGAAGAGACAACAGTTAATTGTGCATGATAGCAACCTATAGCATAAGATAAGATATCCATGCAAAGCATGCCAGAAGTCTAAATAAAGTGAACTCAGAACTCAAGAAATAAGCCCAGTGACACCCAGAAGATGCAAAAGAAAGAAAATGATGGAAGAGAATATATATAATACATAATATACAAACCAGCTCCCCCTCAAGTTAAGCCGTAAAAGCACACAACTCCAAGCTCTCCTCTCAAGGCCACAAACATAGAGCTATCCAAAGGCTTGGTAAACATATTGGCAATCTGGTGGTCACTCTCCACAAACTGAAGCACTATATCATCCTTCTCCACATGGTCTCTAAGGAAGTGATATCTAATATCTATATGCTTGAAACTTTATGCTGGACTGGGTTTTTAGCAATCTAAATAGCAGAAGTTTTGTCACATAAAAGTGGAACACTCTCTATCTATAACCTAAAGTCCCGCAAAATCGATCTCATCCAAAGCATCTGACTACAGCAACTAGCTACAGCAACATACTCGGCCTTAGTGGTGGACTTTACAACTCCGGACTTCTTCCTAAATGACTAAGAAACAAGAGAAGTGCCAATGAATTGGCAAGTGCCAGAATTGCTCTTCCTATCTATCCTACAACCAGCAAAATCTGCATCGAAAAAAGCTCTAAGGGACAGACAACAAGAAGAAGAGTACCATATACCATAATCAGTGGTAGCTCGAAAGTATCTGAAGATACGCTTCACCGCTTGGCGGTGAGAGGTGCGAGGAGAAGCCTAAAATCAAGCGCACAAACACACAACAAAATGCATGTCTAGCCTCGAAGTAGTGAGACACAAGAGGGAGCTGATCATGCTCTAAAACTCCTTCTGATCAACTGGCTCACCATCCTCATCAGGCTCGAGGACAGCAGTGGTGGCCATAGGAATCATCATTGGCTTCCCATCAGACATGTTAAAGAACCTCAGGAGATCTTGAGTGTACTTGCCTTGATGCAAGAAGGTGCCTTCCCGAGTCTTCTTGACACGGAAGCTAAGTAAGTAGCTCAACTCGCCCATCATTCTCACCTTGAACTATGTGTTCATCACCTCTGAAAACTGAGACACAAGAGATTGCAAAGAGCCACCAAAGATAATATCGTCCGCATAAATATGAACGAGGAGAAATTGAGAATCGTGGTGTCTACTAAACAGAGTCTTGTCTACTGTACCATATTAAAACTACGATTAAGAAGATAGGACTTAAGCCTCTCATACCAAGCTCTAGGGGTCTGCTTAAGTCCATACAAAGCTTTGGAAAGCTTGAAGACATGGTTTGGATATTTGGGGTTCTCTATTCCTGGATGCTGTCTGACATACACCTCTTCCTCAATATACCCATTGAGGAATGCACTCTTGACATCTATTTGATAAAGCTTGAAGCCCTTGGATGCCGAAAATGTAAGCAGAATTCTAATAGCCTCTAATCTAGTTATAGGGGCAAAAGTCTCCTCGAAGTCAAGACCCTCGACCTGAGAAAAACCCTGTGCAACTAGCATAGGCTTGTTTCTAATGACAAACACATCCTCACCCTGCTTATTCTTAAACACCCACTTGGTCCCAATGACATTATGACCAGATGGGTGCTCGACAAGCTGTCATACCTTGTTCCTCTCGAAGTTCTCAAGTTCCTCATGCATAGCATTAATACATGAATTATCGGATAATGCATGAGAAATATCCTTTGGCTCAAAGTAGGCAACAAAGACTGAGTGGAGGCAGAAACTGGACAAACCTAATTTTGAGCTTGTGACCCACTCAAACAGATCGCCAATGATCTGATCAAGAGAATGATGTCTCTGAATATTACGGGGACGTCCAAAAGCAGAAGTAACCTCTACCTCATTAATAGAAGAGGTTGGAACAGAGCAACTCGCTGAAGGAGATGCAGAAATAGAAACAGGAGGCACATTAGGTGTAAAGGTGACTGGATCAGATGGAACACCATCATCTTCATCCTCTACAAAGATGGTCTCGGAGAGGGAAGAAGAGCCTGAAATGTCAGGTCTATTTCCTGGGCTATCCTCATCAAAGGTCACCTCACAGGTCTTTATGATCCTATTTGCATCACAACTCCAGACCCTATAGCTATGAGAAGAAGTCGAGTAACCTAGAAAAATACCATCAAAAGAACGAGACTCAAACTTATATAGGTTCACAAACTTCAAAATAAAACACTTAAAACCAAACAACCAAAAATGAGAAACACTAGGCTTTCGCCCATACCTCAACTCATGAGAAGTGCGATGCAAATGTGCTCTCAAGAAAACTCGATTAGACACGTAACAAGCAGTAGCTATAGCCTCAGCCCAAAACTTCCTAGTAGTACTATACTATTCTAGCATCATCCGGGTCATCTCGACCAAGGTCCTGTTTTTCCTTTCCACTACGCCATTTTGCTGAGGGACGTATGGAGAGGAAAACTGATGCTCTACGCCTAACTCCTTACAGAAGCATTCAAAGTAGGTGTTCTTGAACTCCGTGCCATTATCACTACGTATAACTTGTAAGGCACCAGGGTGCTCAACAGACAACCTATTAACCAAACCCCTGAAATGGGTAAAAGACTCATCCTTCGGGGCCATAAAAAACACCAAGAAATACCTCAAAAGATCATCGACAATGACAAGAACATACCATTTCCCAACCCCTGACTGCACTCTAGATGGAATAGTGTCCATATAAAAAAGTTATCCTGGTGCATCAGTCATCACAACAATGATTGGAGGGTGAGAAGCAGTAACCATCTTGCCATATCGGCAAGGAGAGCAAACTAAGTCTTTGACCATCTTGAGTTTAGGCAGACCACGAATGAGATCGTGGTTGCTAACCAGGGTCAAATGGTCGAAGCCGATGTGATCTAATCTCCTATGCTAGAAGGAGAGATCACGGGACTTAGGAGCAATCAAACACTAAAGAGAGTCTCCAGAAGAAACAGAAAAATCAGCATGAAAGACTCTCCCAAATCTAGAAATCCCGCAAACTAACTCTCCTGATGAATCAAGGATTCTACAAGCACTACTCTTAAAGCTTACCTGGAAAGAGTCAACGATAAGCTGAGAGACAGAAAGCAAATTGTATTGCAGCTTACTCACTAAGGCAACATCTTTAAAAATGAAATTGTCATTAATGAAGATGGTTCCTTTAGCAATGACTCTACCTGATGAAGTATCCCCAAAAGTGATAAACTCATCACGGGGAGCTCAGACTAGGGAAGAGAACCATCTTGAGTCTCCGGTCATATGACGAGAACAACCGGAGTCAACGATTCAAACATCTCCCTTCCCCATCCTACGGTCCTAGTCAACACACAAGAGAGAGAGATGACTCAGTACTAGGACAAAGAGAAGATCTAGGAACCCAATACTGAACCACACGATGTATCAAAGTACCAGCCACAGGAGCAAAAGACTGGACTCTAGTGTCTCTCTGACGCTCTACTCTCACAAGACCAGAAGCAGCCCTAGCAGAAGATCTAGGAGCTCGAGCTAGGTTGGCCCGTCGTCGTGCAAAGGTCGGACCATCCCAGTGAGGCTGCCCAAATCTCCTACCAGAAAACACACCACGCAGCTGATATCTACCTCAAGGATAAACATGAGGAATTATCAAGAGGATGGCGGAGAGACTGACCAAGAGTAGATCCAGGATGAAAACTTGGATGAACAACATGAAATCCATATCCTAAACGCTGCCCAAAAACCGGCGACACTCTATCATGTCTAACAGCAGTGTGTGTCTTAGGAGCACTCAGAGTCTAGGGATGACTCTGAAGACCCCTAAGGTCACAAACACGTTCGCACCTCGTGATCTTGGCACGTTTGAAGCAAAAATCTACTAGGTGACTATCCTTTTGACAGAAGGTGCATGAGTACTTCGCCTTGCTAGAGGCAGAAGTAGGAAGAGCAACCTTCTAGTCAGAGATCCCTTGGACAACCTTAGCAGACCTAAACACAGTGGTGTTCACCCTGGGGGCAACCACAATCTCTCCAATCTTTAAGCCATGCACAATAGTAGGAGGATGAGCCCTAGCGTGCTCCAAGTAGTCAAATCCTAGACCTTGATTAAATCGACTAAACTTAGACTGGTCTAGGATGAGATTGAGCTTCTTCCTGCCTCCTACAAACTTCTCAAGAGTGCTCATGAGATACTCACACTCTTGGAAGAGAGAAGCACAGGATGAATAAGACGAAGAGGAAGAAGAAGAACCAGATAAGGAAGAACTACCAGCAAGTGCATTTTCTCCCTCAGCACGGCAGCCTCAACTTTGAGGGCCTCACAAGAAACGCAAGGGGCATTTCTAATCCTAAGGGTCTGGGCCTGAAGCTTCTTCCTATGTTCGACTTGGATTTCATCCAAGTCCACCTCAATCTCAGCACATTGCAAGAAACATTCTTGTGACTTAACTAGTAAGTCCTTAGCAAGTTCAGCACACTTGACATTTAAGGATTTATTATCAAGTTTTAGTTGCCTACAGCCCTCACATGAGCTGACTGAGTCCTTAAAAGTATGCAATTCAAGTTTATTATTTCTAGAAGATAGCTTCCTAAGGTGAGTGCTCATGGCATCAATTTCAGCAAGCAATTTAAAGCAATTTTCACATAATGGACTAGTGTGAGCATGAAGAAAACTACCATCTATAGGAATAGCATCAACAGAATCAATGCTAGCATTCTTCAACCTTAGACTATCTAGTTCAGACAACACACTATCATGCATAGTCCTTAGGTTCTCAAGCTCTGTACATCTAGCTCTAGCTCTAGCATGAAATTTTCTTAGTTTGCAGAAAGCTTCATTGAACTGGTCATAGGAGGGTACCTCGTCGAGTGGCTGTAGAGCTTAGAGTCGCTGATGCTGTTGGCGTCCGCCATGAAGCACATCCCGATGAAGTCATCGTCGCCTTTGTTCTTCTCTTGCAGATCATCCTCACCCTCGTCGCTCCAGGTCTCTGTGTCAGAGAGGTAGATGTCATCAAGTGCGGCGAGGACACGGTGGAAGAGCTTCTTATTCTTTGAGAAGTTGCGGTACTTCTTCTCCCGCGCCGGGTCACGAGCTAGAGGCTTCTTGTTGTTGCGATTCTTGTCAGTGTAGTCGATCTTTCCTGAACCACCGGAGTTGTTCTTGCCTTTCCCCAGCTTGGGGCAGTTTGCCCGAATGTGGTTGGGGCCACCACACTCGAAGCAAGTGATCATGCCACCTCTCTTCCTCTCCCTTACCCTCTTGTAGGCATGAGAAAATTTGCGAGCTAGGAGAGCAAGCTCACTTTCTGGAAATTTTTCCAGCTGCTCATCGCTTAACTCGCAAAGGGCAAAAAAAGATAAACCAACTGAAGTCTCAAAAGAGGATCCAATAGGATCAGTGACCAAGGCCATCGACTGTGACTTTGTCTTACGAGAGAAAACATTGATCTCATGAGTATTGAGCCAGGAGTAAAGCCCGTCAAGAGTCAAAGTCGATAAGTCTGTGTTGTCCTTGATAGTGGTCACCTTCATCTCCCAAACCCAAAAAATTAAGTGCGGTCAAGAAGTGTCGAGTGTTCTCTGGGTCAAGGTATGTGCAACCAACCGCACGGAGATCGCTCAAAATCTTTGTAAATAGACAAAAGCACTCATCAAGGGTTTCACCAGCGTGTTTTTCAAACTTGTTGTAGTCACGATTGTACTGATCCTATGTCACTGTCTTGATCTGGGTGGTGCCCTCTTGCTAAGCATCGAGGATCACCCGAATCTGGTGAGCGGATCATAAGTGAGAGATCCTGTCGTACTCACCGCGGTTAAGGCCCTGTGTGAGGATGTTCCTTGCCTTAGCATTCACCTCAACGTTAGCCATATTGCCGCCCGTGATGTTCTCATCAGCAAGAACCTCATACGGGAGCTTCACCTTCTGCCAGATAAGGAAGCCCTAGGCAGTGATGTACAACTCCATTCTCGACTTCTAGAAAGGAAAATCAACTCCAAAAAAGATAGAAGGCTTGGTGGAATATTTGTGCGTCGCTATGGCTCTAGAGACCAATTAAGATCTATGAAAGAGCAAAATCGAGCTCTAATACCAATTGACGGACCAAGATGGCGATCAGAGGGGGCTCAATGATCCCAAAATAAATTTTTCCCCTCAAAGAACCAACCTAAAACATCACTTCATCAAAGCAAAGTGGAGAAAACAAAATTCCAGGAATTTTTTGCGAAGGGTGGCACCACCGCTCTTTAGCCCCGGCATTGCCAGATGAACAGTAGCCGACACTACAGGGGGTACTGTAGTGGTACTGACGGGGTTACTATAGCACTGCCAGTGAATAGTAAAAATCAGCACGACTCAAAAGGAAAATTGATGAATCTTTTGATTGGTTGATCCAAACCTCGTGAAACTTGGTGGACACCTTCCTATGGATGTCAGAAACCTATTCCAACCTTCAATCAGATAGTGCTATACGATAATTTAATCAACTCCATATACGATGACTTAATCAACTCTATAATTCAAGAAGCATGGCTGCCTACGGTATTCTCGTTCGGGGATGAGGATGAAGTGGAAACGATAAATCAGAGCATGATAGCGTTCATGATGAACTGTGGAATGAAATGGATTTTACCTTAGAATGCACCAATATTATAATAAGAAAGAGATGAAAGTTCTACAAAACTTCATATTTTTAGACGATCCTGATCAGACAAGCTATTGCCTCGATGCATCTAGGAAGTTTAGATATTCAATTACTAAATCTATAACTTGGTTGTGCCTTATAAATTTCGTTGCAGAAATACCTAAGCAGAAGAAAATTTCGAACAACACATACTAATGATGGAAGTTCTGCTGGGGTGTGGGGAAAATAAGAGGATCACAGACAATTCTATTTAGAAACCGTCTGTGATATTTATGTATGACAGGTGGTTTTAGTTAAAACCCGTCTGTGATGAGTCCACATCATAGACGGTTCTAAACTAGAACTGTCTGTGATGATAATTTTCACAGACGGTTCGAAAACTGTCTGTGATGTGCCCTTACATCACAGACACATTGTTAGTGACGGTTCATAAAACCGTCAGAGATGACGATTTTGAATTGTCTGAGATGATGATTTCTGTATTAGTGTCTACCGAATGAATTATATATCTTTGACCTTTTTTCCTTGTTTTGAATATCTCCGCTCACTACCCCAGAATTGGGGAAGCTCTGCGGGATTTATATATGGCAATATTTCATCATGTGTACCGTCTAACAGTTGGCAAATTTCTTGAGTGCAACGAGAGGCATTCGTCGTGCTCAAAAAGATATCAAGTGTTTCATTACTATTCAAAATCATTCACAGAGCATTCACACAATACTACAAGAAAAGTGTTCGGTATCGTCCCTACAGGAAACATTTTGAAATAATAATCGGCTTTCCATTTATGAGGCAGGACCCATGACACAATTTATGTGCACACTATGTATGTATAAATATACATTCAATTGTCACGGAGAGTGTCGGCTATAACAAAGCCAAGGTACATAATTACACATTGATGCCTACATTTTTTTTCATTTAACATATATCATCATTAGTTAACTTTCTCTTTTCTTCAATAACAGCGCTTCAAACTGAGAACCAATAAGTTATTACTGACAGAAATTATAGCAATTCAAGAACATATCGCCGGATTCATTCATGATAAGGTCATCAATCCAAACGATGAATTCCACCAGTAGCCTCATCGCCCTCATTCCTTCGATCTAGACCCATGACATGCCTACTTCGACTCTTTCTACTGTAGTAAGTGCAAAATCAAAGTGAATGAGATGAGATGTAGTCAAACTATATTTGTAAATAAATCATTGTTAAAATCAAATATTGTGATGCTTTAATATATTTGAATTATGATTTCAACGATGCTTTATAATATATGGATATATTTGAATTATGATTTGAACGATGTTTTATAAACTATATATAGACACTGTATAAACAATTGTATAAAAATATATATATTGCACAAAAAATATGCAATAAAAATATTTGGTGCACGGCTTGTCACTGCCGGTTCTTGGAGAAAACCGACAGTGATATGTACTGCCGGATTGTGGTATAACACGGCAGTGATAGTTCGATATCACTACCGATTTTATGTATAATCGGTAGTGATAATGCTCATCACTGCCGGATTTTGGTTTGACCCTGCAATGATAGTTTGATATCACTGCCGGTTGTCGGTAGAACCGGCAGTGATAATCCTCATCACTGCTGGTTCATGAGCCGGCAGTGATAGATCCTAGTATCACTGCCGGCCCCGGTAACCGACAGTGATGTCGTTGTGGATCTAGCAGTGATATACTGTTGTGTTGTAGTGTTAGATGTCAGACTGGATTTATGGTCGCCATAACAGTATAACATCATATCCTAGGTATAATCGTCAGGTGCACTCGGGATATCCATGTCACGGAGAGATGAGAGGGTGGCCCATCTGTCAGGTAGAAGTAGTATTTTAGGGTCTCTTCCGAGTGTTTTTGGCAGTCAGGAGCTAAACACATCCTGGTAGTAACTAGATATTCATAGAATGTAATTTCTAGGGAGCACAAGAACAATATCCAGTACCTCAAATTTAGAGAGAGAGCCCTTCTTTTCCTTTTCCCCATATCTGAAACACATAATAGAGACACATGACGTGATCTCCGGAAAAGATCTCGAGAGTTTTCAAATGCGTACGGATTTAATTGCGCGCATGTCTTCTCTGCCTGCCTATAAAGATGAGGATAATGAGCGATATACAGTGCAGGATAGAGAGGTGTATAGATAGCTTATTAGGGTCCACAACAGCCGCATGATTGATGCAAAGTGCGCGTGTAGAACTGGACCCAAACATGCACTTTATATATATATATATGTAATCTCTGATCAATCTGCAAGCTAGCCTTGTGTGTGTACATGAATTGTATATATCAAGTAGAACTACGTTGTGATCGATCGATCACACGCAAACGCCGTCAAGGGCAAAGGCGTCGGCAGGAATCATATCCGTGCGCTGCATGCTTTGCAAAATAAAGTCGGGAGGAGCAGCATCGATCTCTTGCCCACTAGTGCCCTCTCATCATGCTTGGAAGAGTCAAAAAGCAGCTAAGCCTCCAGTAGTATTACTACTAGCTACTTTCTCTCTATATAAAAGAAGTTACTCTACCAATTACCAAAGTAGCACAATATATATAAAATTAGGATATGGAGACTTGCATCGAATAATGTCAAATGTAAGTGACAACACAAAGAGTAAAACTTTTGACTGGGAGGAGGGCCAGAATCAACTGTCTACGTACGTACATTCCTTCATAAGCTAAGAGAAAATCTTCTTTAGTATGGGAATGAGATTATGAGTGTGTTTTAGCATAACAACAGTGATTGCCCACACGTAAAGTCAAATGTTCTTGGATAAAATACTGCATGATATATACCATTCCTTTAGATAAATTAGAGATCTTGGAAATTACAAAGTACATATTTAATTAGGAATTTAGGACCACCTATGAATGAATCATTTATTTTGCCGGCCGCTTTATAACCGACTGAGATTAAGTAGCATATATATGCCTTATACACTTGTGGAAGAGGGGACATGCACGTCGTTGAGCACAAATCCCACATGCATGGATGAGAAATATTAGGCAGATTATTTCGTGAGATGCTTACTCTAGAAAGATTCATCAAAGGCGGCCAAAAGGAAGGGTAGGAAAACTAAGTACAGGGCGGAGTCAAAGATCTTGCAGCCGCTGCAAGCTAGCTGCGAAGGAGATATACGAGATGAGATCAAGCTGGCCAGCTTAATTTGTGATGCATGGACCACTGCTGAAAGTGACGAGTAAACATGCAAGCAATCAACTGGCATGCTTTGTTTTGAGCATGCCACATGACAAGAACGGTTTGTAAATCTTAATTTGTACATTGCATCTTGGCATGCGCATGTGCGCCGACTCTTGCAAATTGAATTGCCGTCTACAGGGCTACTGATCAGGCATTCAGGCCCCTGCTGCATATATTGGCCAAGTGGCTCATCTCCTGCTAGGAAAATAAAATAAAATATTGTTCCACTACTACAGAATGGTACATCACTATCGTTTGATCTGCGTCGGTTCTTAAGTTTTTAGGGAAAAAAGATTATGATAGATGACTTAGGAGGGGTGTTAATAATAATCACTATCGATTCTCAAGTAAGAAGCGATTGTGATGTAGCATTGGGCACATCACAATAGGTTCTAAAAAAAGAACCGATAGTAATGAGCATGCACATCACTATCGGTTCTCACATAAGAAGCGACTATCGGTTCTTATGTGAGAAGCAATAGTGATATTGATGCACATCACTATCGTGTTCCCACAAAAGAACCAATAGTGATGTGCATGAACATCACTATCACTTCTCACATAAGAACTGATTGTGATGTGCATGATCACATCACTATCGCTTCTCAAGCGAGAACCGATTATGATGTGCCTCGCTAGGTTATTTATACCTCTCAGGCTGAACTCTCCTCTGTTGTTGTTCCATAGGAGATTTCTCCGTCACTACTCGAAAAAACAATACATATTTTGGTTGGAAGAAATACTTGGGTGAGAAAATTTAAAATCTCCGCCATCTCCATGTGATGTTTTGCATATAATTCTTAGACAGAAACAAGGCTAAGCTAATAGCATTATGTTGCCTCTGTATGAAACTTTCACTAGATTCTTGTATGTTGTAAGAAAAAAAAGCCATTAATTATTGTATCAAATCGATTCTCGGTTTATATATAATAAAAACTGATAGTGATTACCATCTATGTCGGTTTTCAAAAAAGACCGATAGTAATAAATTCAAGTGTGTCGGTTTTCATAGAAAATCGATAGTGATGAACCTTTTATCTGTGTTGGTTTTCATACTAAACCGATAGTGATAAAATTTCACATCTGTGTCAGTTTTCATAGAAAACCGATGGGGATGAACTTTTTATATGTGTCAGTTTTCATACTAAACTGATAGTAATAAAATTTCACATCTGTGTCGGTTTTCATAGAAAACCGATAGTGATGAACTTTTTATCTGTGTCGGTTTTCATACTAAACCGATAGTGATAAAATTTCACATCTGTGTCGGTTTTCATATAAAACCGATAGTGATCCAAACCCCAAGCTAGCTCAGCCTAATTACATATTGTGTCGGTTTTTCAAACCGATAGTATTGTTGCCCACCATTTGTGCCGGTTTTTTTAAAAACCGACTATGATGTTGTATTTACTGTCGGTTTTTCAAAAAATAACGACTGTGATTCAATTTTCTTTCCAATCGGGTTTTTTAAAAAACGACTGCGATGTAATATTTTGTACTGTCATTTTTTCTGAAGAACCGACACTGATTGTATCGTTTGTGTCTGTTTTTTAATATGAACCGACAGCGATTGTATCGGTTCATGTTATAAGCCTTCTTCCACCGCGCCCCTTGCGTCAAAGACTCCCTTCGGCACCCGACTGTTTGAAAACCCTAGCTATCTTCGACCCCGCAACGCCCTTCGCCCCCACGTCGGCCATCGACCCGGCGCCGTCCTGCGCCTCCCTTTGACACCGCGCTGCCCGTCGACCCCGGGCCTCCACCCCACGCTACCCGTCGATCCCGGGCCTCCACTCTGCGCCGCCCGTGGACTCCGTGCCTCCATCCCGCGCCGCTAGTCGACCCTGCACCTCCCCTCTCATTGCTTCTCATGTGGCAAGATAATTATTTTTGAATTCATGTTTACTACTGTATACTATATGCTCTGATGTAAACGAAAATTCTTTTTTAATGATTTTTCAATTCACTATTGCGGTTTAATTTCTACTCCATTGTCTTGATTCAGGATTAGGATTAGTACTATTTATTTTCTTTCCATTCGGTAGCTTATTGTTGTTAAGGAATTCATTGGCAGTTGACAGTACTCTTCAGTTTTAAGAATAGCATTGCAGATGGCAGAACAAATTTGTTGAACGAGAAGTAGAATCTTCAACTGATACATCATACAAGAACCGATAGTGATGAGCATGCACATCACTATCGCTTCTCACATAAGAAGCACTATCGCTTCTAACATAAGAACCGATAGTGATGTGCATGGCACATCTCAATCGTTCTAATGTTAGAACCGATTGTAATGTGCCCAGTGCTACATCACAATCGCTTCTAACCTGAGAACCGATAGTGATTATTATTAGCACTCTCTCCTAAGTCGTCTATCACAATCATTTTTTCCTAAAAACTTAAGTACCGACCAGAATGAAGTGATAATGATGTACCATTTTGTAGTAGTGCACGCTACTACTTGAGTTATTTTATGAGGAGCAATCAGAAAATGTCGTATGCATATGTCAAAGTGACATATGCGAGTAATTAAGCAATGACTAATGTGGCTTCGTCCTTCCAATGATTAGGCATCATTGAAGGGAACAAGTAGGCTACTCTAGCATAAATCAAAATTTTCTACCACGTAATTAATGAACCACTCCAAGTTATATATCATATAATTACCATTAGACGCGTAGCGAAAATATAGTCGATGTAGCACGTTGGTGCGGTTGTAGTCGTACTAACCTCGTGCCTCCAGCAACAGCTCCTTGTGACCATCACAGGTTGCGGATCATCCTCGTGACCGTCAAAGGTTGCGGATCATCCTAGCGTTGAAGCTTCACAATAACACCTCCAAGATATCCACACGTACGGGGTAGGGATGCCTACTACTATAGAATAGTACATCACTATCGCTTCATCTAAGTCGGTTCTTAAGCTTTTAGGAAAAACCGATTGTGATAGACGAATTAGGAGGGTGTGTTAATAATAATCACTATCAGTTCTCAGGTCAGAAGTGATTGTGATGTAGCACTGGGCACATCATAATCGGTTTTAACATTAGAACCGATTGAGATGTGCCATGCACATCACTATTGAGAACCAATTGTGATGTGCATGTCCACATCACTATGGCTTCATATGTAAGAACAGATAGTGATGTGCATGGCACATCTCTATCGGTTCTAATGTTAAAACCGATTGTGATGTGCCAAGTGCTACATTACAATCACTTCTAACCTGAGAACCGATTGTGATGTGCCACGCTAGGTTATTTATACCACCGACTGATCTCTTCTCTATTGTTATTTCAGAGGCTAAGAAAAACCGCCGCCACCCGAAAAAATAGCACATATTCTGGTTGAAAGCAATACTTGGGTGAGAAAATTTGAAATCCTCAAGGTTGGGTGTTAAGTGGGTAAATTTGAAGCCCTATCTTGAGGAGATTTCCCCTCTTTTTTCCCTCATTTGTGATTTTCTTCAAAATGTGAGCATTCATTCAAACCCCTTCAATTTTGCAGTAGGTAAGTTCGATATGTCGCAAAGAAAGTTTAGGTTGCATTGGAATTGTGTGTATCCTATTAGATTTCTCACCCTTTATTTGACAAGCACACACATCCATTTAATTATCTTTGTAGTGTGCTCTTGTGTTAATCTGAAATTATTGTTGCTATCATTTGATGAATGTTAGAGTTTAGGCTACGTAACCTACATCTCCCGTTCGAGGGTGTTTGTTTATAAATATGCCAAAATGGCATATTTATAATCAATCTGTCTCGAATTGTCCACGTTTTTTGGACAGTTCGAGGATATGTGGTTTGAGAAAGTTCGTGAGCTGTTGTACAACTCTAGAGTAGATTTCGGTAGCATCTCCCTCATGTTCTCCGCATACACATCGTTCTTGACCTATTGTCGAGACGTGTATCTGGAGAACAGCAGGAAGATGCTGCCAAAATTTTCTCTGGAGTTGTACAACAGCTTAGAAACTTGTCCAAACCATATATCCTCGAATGGGATTAGGACCTAACCTATTTAGAGATTAGGAGTCATCGTTGGTACATTTATTTTGTTTCATTGAAGACAAAAGATTTGCAAGCTACCACATTAATTAGGTTATTCGATATCATTGTTGATGTTTGAAATGTTTGTCTCTTAACTAGGGAATTGAAAGCTCTTAACTAGGGAAGAAGGTATCAGGAGTACATTTATATATCTTGGAACCCGTCCTCTATTTTACAAAGATAATATTGAAATGATGTCTCAATATTTGAAATAGCTAGCTAGATGTCGCTCCAGTTTTTCCTTAATTTATTGTGTGTAGTTTAATTGCAGATGGACCGTGAATAATGAATGTATCAGAAAAACCGTGTGAGTGCCATATAAAGAACCGATTGTGATGAGGCCCTCATCACTATCACTTCTGTCTCAGAACCGATAGTGATGACGACCTCAACATTATCGATTTCGAGCAAGCACCAATTGTGATGATCCTTTATCATAATTAGGCAAAAACTGACTGCAATAGCGCCATCTCACATTGTTTAATGACTTTGTATCACCATCAAAACCGACTGTGATGACTAAAAAGAACCAATTGTGATGTACATTCCTGTAGTAGTGGCCACGTGCTGGAGTGCTAGCGCTGGCTAGATGGTTTTGGGCGAAGGAGGTGTGGTGGCTAGGTTTTCAGGAATTCTGAATTCCTCTGGTGTCTCTTAATCCTAAAGCCACCACCCACTCCCTTTATATAGATGCCCTACAATGGATCTCTACATTAGAGGCCCATTAGGAACTCGAAGGCCATTAGAATTCGGATAACAATCCGAATTAAGTCCCAACCTTTAAGCGTGTAACCCTATAGGTTCACGTATACTTGGATATGGCCTGAGTACTATTACTCGACCATTAATCTGTAGCAGTCTCTAGTAGGATGTGCCGACTCCCGAGTATATGTAAAGATTGCATCGGACGAACCTTAACAATGCTTTGTTATATGCATTTCCCTTTGCCTCATGATATCATTCAAACTCAAGACAAGTATATGCCATCCTTTTATAGTTAGATTGACCACTCTTTCTCGATTACATGACTCGAAATCCCTTACTATGATTAACTATTTAACTGTGAGTAGTATGGCCAAGCATTTCCAGAATCCGATTACTCAAGAGGCCTAGAGATATCTCTCCTGTTGTATGGAGGGACAAATCCCATCTTGATTGACCATGCACTACTACAGGAATGTACATCACAATCGGTTCTTTTTCATGACCATAGTCAGTTTTGGTGATGATACAAAGTCATTAGACAGTGTTGAGGAGGCGCCATCATAGTCAGTTTTCGCCCGATAGTGCTAAATGCTCCTCCCAATCGATTCTAGCTTGGAACCAATTGTGATGTTGGGTAACATCACAATCGGTTCCAAGCTAGAACCGATTGTGATGTGGCTGCTGGTGTATGTTCTTTGTATATCCTCCCGAAAACCGCACAGATTACACACAATATTGAAAGACCATGTGGAGGTCTACCCATGATTGTGATGAGTATTTGACTAAATTTGAGCTTGGTATGGTCTGGTTTGAGTTTGATTTGAACTGGATTTTTAAATTGAAGAAATTTGAGTTGTGTCAGCGTTGAGCGGCACTACTGGCCTAGTAGGAGTGGTACTGCCGGCCGAGCGGTAGTACTGGCCCAAGGTAGTGGTAGTTAATTTCAGAGAGGGTATTCGCTGGGTCCTTAGGGGAGCAGCACTACTGGCTATGCTAGGGCGGTAGTGCCGGTCGAGTGGCACTAACGGCCCTAGGAGGCAGTAGTGCTGGCCTATTGAGCGAATTGTGAGTTTGGAATTTTGAAATTGCATGAGATTTATTGCATATCATTTTGGGCAATGCTATGTCATTTGTTTCCTTGTTTTTGATGGTTGCAGGACGATGGTGCTAGATCCTGGTGAGGCGGAGGATGACCAGGACTATGCGAGGTGCGCCGGAGGTCCAGACGGTCGAAGATCGCCGGAAGATGATTGGAGACGGAGTGGCTGCGAACTTAGAAGATAAGGAATGGTTGAGATGCTAGCTAGGGGATTCTTGGATCAAGGAGGGCCGTTGGATCGCGGTCTAAGTGATAGAGTAGCGGGTCTAGTTAGTATGCTTTGAGAAGCGTGCAAAACCTGTTATGGTTGTGGGTTTTGGGTTAGCCCATGTATGAATGAGTGAGTCAATCCTAGCCCTTGATGGTGATCCTTAGGGTAGAAGGAACTCATCCAAGGGTGGAGTAGTATAAATAGAGGGGTAGGGGTAGCCTTCCTCCTCTCGAAGGTTTTGAGGTTTTTGTGCTCCTTTGAGCTTTGCCCACTTTGTTGTGAGGCTTTGTAAACCTCCCTTCCGGTCATCCTCCGCTTCACCATGAACAATTTTCCACAAAAGCTCTAAACATCCAACAAAATTCATGAAAAGCTCAAATGTGCTTATGATCCTTTGATTTGCAAGTTTTTACCAAGATCATAAGAACCAAGATGCATTCACATTTTTATCTTTTAAGGATGCTTTTTCTACGTTTTCTCCCCCTTTTGGCAATATAGGCATCACGATAGCATTTTCTCCCCCTTTTTATATGGATGCACGAAATGTATCCCAAAAGAGCTTTGAAAATTATCCAAATGACCACAATGACAAGATATGACACAAAGCTAGTTAATGGCAAATTAGACTAGACTAAGACATGTCCAAGTGCAAATAACAAGTTTTGAAAATGTCATTTTTTAGCAAGAATTGACATGTGCAACACTTAGCACTAGTTTCAGAACTAGAAGCAAAGCCACTCAAAGAATCAAATGGAAAATCTAGAGTTCAACCTACTCAACACTTTGGGGAATCTAGAAGTGCATACAAGGTCCTTTGAGCTCATTTGTTAATTAATGCAAATTTTGCTTTAAGGCCTTAAAATACATAGCGGGGTGAAAATGTTTGACATTATTTGCATTCTTTACCCACATATGTTTTTTTATTTGCAGTTTTAATGCAATTGACTCGAGCCATGTTCGACCATCTCAAGAAAAACTCTGAAGAGAATGGTCTTGGTCATACATGACACATTCCAAGTTCATCCCAACTGCAATGGGAAGCTGTCTTGTGAATGCGAGGTGTTGAGATCAATTTGTATGAAAAGAGTCGATTTTTCTTGCTTTTCATTTCACATATGAGCAAATGAAGGACTTAGGTATGGATCAAGCTAGCTTCACCCAAGTTGCTATAGGGACTCTAGAGAACTCCAAAATTTCTCAAATCATGTTAAATACACCTAGAGAAGAATCTTAGCAAGTAAAAGCAACATGCTTCATCAAGCACAAATCTGGTTCAAGTTGAGTTATTAGCATAATTAAGCTCAAAGATGGACCAAATGAACTCAATCAAAACCAGAAACACAGAATGAGGAGAAGAAGTTGAGAAACTGCAAACTGGGTGGCTATAGAGCATAGAAAAGATAGAAGAGAACACTATGGCTCATACTCGCTCTCATCTTCCCCAATGACTGACATAGGGAAGCTGACTCTAGATCTCTCCTAAAGAGTGCACATAGACCCTGTCTACCCAGGGGGCCCAACACCTGTTACACTTATAAGACTGAGGGAACTCAACCTAGAGAGAAGAGAGAACAGCAAATGACGCATGATAGCAACCTAAAGCATAAGATGAGAGGTCCATGCAATGCATGCTAGAAATCTAATGAAGTGAACTCAAAAGAAGAACATAAGCCCATAAACACCGAGAAGATGCAAAATAAAATAAGTGTGGGAAGAATAACATATAATACATTATATACAAACCAGCTCCCCCTCACAATAAGCCATAAGGGCACACAACTACATGCTCTCCTCTCAAGGCCACAAACCTAGAACTATCTAAAGGCTTGGTAAAGATATCAGCTATCTAGTAGTCACTCTCCACAAACTGAAGCACTATGTCTCCTTTCTCCACATGGTCTCTAAGGAAGTGATATCTAACATTAATGTGCTTGGTCGTAGAGAGCTGCATTGGGTTCTTAGCAATACAGATAGTAGAAGTGTTGTCACAAAAAAGTGGAACACTCTCTATCTCTAACCCAAAATCTCGCAAGATCGATCTCATCCAGAGCACGTGGCTACAGCAACATACTCGGCCTCAGCGGTAGACTTTGCAACTCTGGATTACTTTCTAGATGACGAAGAAACAAGAGAAGTGCCAATGAATTGGAAAGTGCCAGAAGTGCTTTTCTTATCTATCCTATAGTCAGCAAAGTCTACATCGAAAAAGGCTCGAAGGGACTAACAAGAAGAAGAAGAGTACCAAATACCATAATCAGTGGTAGCGCGAAGGTACCTGAAGATGCGCTTCACCGCTTGGCAGTGGGAGACACGAGGAGAAGCCTGAAATCGAGCGCACAAACACACAGCAAAATGTATGTCCAGCCTCGAAGCAGTGAGGTACAAGAGGGAGCCGACCATGCTCCGAAACTTCTTGATGCAAGAAAGTACCCTCCCAAGTCTACTTGATCTTGAAGCCAAGGAAGTAGCTCAACTCGCCCATCATACTCATCTCAAACTCTGTGCTCATTACGTTAGAAAACGGAGACACAAGAGAATGAGATGAACCACCAAAAATGATATCATCCACATAAATCTGGACGAGACGAAAACGGGACTCATGGTGTCTGATGAACAAAGTCTTATCTACTATGCCCATCTTGAAGCCATGGCAGAGAAGATAAGACTTGAGTCTCTCATACCATGATTTGGGGGCCTGCTTGAGTCCATACAAAGCTTCAAAAAGATTGTATACGTGACTCAAAAACTTGGGATTCTCGAATCTTGGAGGCTGCCTGACATACACCTCTTCCTCAATATACCCATTGAGGAATGCACTCTTGACATCCATTTGATAAAGCTTGAAGCTCTTGGAAGGTTTCCTCAACCTGAGAAAAGCCCTGTGCAACTAACCTAGCCTTGTTTCTAATGATAACCCCATCCTCACTCTGCTTGTTCTTGAACACCCACTTGGTCCCAATGACATTATGACTAGATGGGGGCTCGACAAGCTGCCATACCTTGTTCTTCTCGAAGTTCTCAAGTTTCTCATATATAGCATTAATCCATGACTCATTGGATAATGCATGAGAAATATCCTTCAGCTCAAAGGAGGCAATAAAGGCATAGTGGAGGCAGAAACCGGACAAACCCGATTTGAGCAAGTAACCTGCTCAAACAGATCACCAATGATCTCATCAAGTGGATGAGAATGGTGAATATGATGGGGAGGTCCAGAAGCAGAAGTGGCCTCTACCTCATGCACAGAAGTGGTAGGATCAGAGCCACTAGCTGCATGAGAGTCAGAGGCAAGGGCTGGTCTCCCTAAGGTTGAGAAATAAAAACAGGAGGCACCTCAGGTGTTGAGGGGACTGGATCAGGTGGAACACCATCATCTCCATTATCCTTATCCTCTACAAAGATGGTCTCAAAGGTGGAAGAAGAACCTAAAATGTTAGGTTTAGCTCCTAGGCTAGCCTCATCAAAAGCACCTCGCAGGTCTCTATGATCCTATACGCATCGCAGCTCCAGACCCTATAGCTACGATAACAAGTTGAATAACCCAGAAAGATACCATCAGAAGAATGAGACTCAAACTTGTCCAAGTTACCAGACTTCAAAAAGAAACACTTGCAACCAAACATTAGAAAATGAGAAATACTAGGCTTTCGTCCATACCTCAGCTCGTAAAAAGTGTGGTGCAAATGTGCTATCAAGAATACACAATTTGAAACATGGCAAGCAATAGCTATAGCCTCAGCCCAAAACTTCCTAGGAGTGTTGTACTCGTCTAGCATTGTCCTAGCCATCTCTACCAAAGTCCTGTTCTTCCTTTCCACTACGCCATTTTGCTAAGGGACGTAGGGACAGGAGAACTAATGCTCTAAACCAGACTCCACACAGAAACTCTCAAAATAGGAGTTCTTGAACTCCGTGCCATTGTCACTGCGTATAGCTCATAAGGCAACAAGGAGCTCAAAAGATAACCTATGAACCAAACCCCTGAAATAGGTAAAAGACTCATCCTTCGAGGCCATGAAAAACACACAAGAGTACCTCGAAAAATCATCAACAATGACAAGAACATACCATTTCCCACCCACTGACTGCACTCTACCTGGACCAACAATATCCATATGTGAAAGCTGTCCTGGTGCATCAATCATCACAACAGTGACTGGGGGATGAGAAGCAGCACCATCTTGTCATGTCAGCAAGGAGAGCAAACTAAGTCTTTGACCATCTTGAGTTTGGGCAAACCACGAATGAGGTCGTGGCTGCTAACTCTAGTCAAATGGTCAAAGCCTATGTGAGCAAGTCTCCTATGCCAGAAGGAGAGATCACAGGACTCAGAAGCAATCAAACACCGAAGAGGATCTCTAGAAGAAACAGAAAAATCAGCACGGAAGACTCCCAAATCTAGAAATCTCGCAAACTAACTCCCCTGATGAATCAAGGGTTCTACAGGAGCTAGTCTTGAAGCTTTACCTCAAAATAGTCATTGATAAGCTGAGAAACAGAAAGCAAATTATACTGTAGCTTTCTTACTAAGGCAACATCCTTAATAATGAAATTCTGATTAATGCAAATGGTACCCTTAGCAATGACTCTACCTGATGAAGCATCCCCAAAAGTGATCAACTCTAGGGAAGAGAACCAACGAGAGTCTCTGTTCATATGACGAGAACAACGAAGTCGACAATCCAAACATCTCCCTTCCCCATCCGACGAACCTGATCAAGTCATAGAAGAGAGAAATGACTCAGTACTGGGATAAAGTAAAGACCTGGGAACCCAATACTCAACCATACGATGCCTCAAGGTGCCAGCCAAGGAAGAAGACTGGACTGTAGCGTCTCTCTTACACTGAACCATTACGAGATCAGAACTAGCAATAGCAGAAGATCTAGGAGCTAAAACTGAGTGGCCTACTGTGGTGCAAAGGCCGAACCATCCCAGTTAGGCTGCATGAATGTCCTATCAGAAAACACCTCACGCCGCTGATATCTACCTCGATAGGAAGAATGAGGAATATCAAGATGACAGTGGAAAGACTGACCACGAACAGCTTCAGGACTAAAACTCGACTGAACAGCCAGAAAACCGAGTCCTGGACGCTGCCCAAAAACAGGTGACTTCCTAACCTGTCTAGAAACAGTATGTTTTTAGGAGCACTCAGAGTCTGGAGATGGACCTAAAAACCCCTAAGAGAAGCCACATGCTCACACCTTGTGATCTTGGCGCGCCTGAAGCAGAAATCTGCCAAATATCCATCCTTCTGACAGAAGGTGCAAGTATACTTCGCCTTGCTAGAGGCAGAGGTAGCACGAGGAACAACCTTCTGATCAGAGATCGCATGGACAACCCCGGCAGATCTAAACACAGTGGTACTCACCCTGGGAGCAACCGCGATCTCACCACTCTTGGAGCCATGCACAATGGTGGGAGGATGCGCCCTAGCGTGTTCCAAGTAGTCAAATCCTTGACCCTGATTGAATCGGCTAATCTTGGATTAGTTTAGAATGATAATGAGCTTCTTCTTACCTCTAACAAACTTCTTGAGAGTGCTCATGAGATACTCACACTCCCGGAAGAAAGAAGTACATGAAGAACAGGGAAGAGAAGAGGAAGAAGAACCAGAAAGAGAAGAACTACTAGCACATGTATTTTTCTCCCTCAGCACGGCTGCCTCAATCTTGAGGGCTTCACAAGAAATGCAAAGGGCATTTCTAATCCTAATGGTCCGGGCCTCAAACTTTTTCCTAAGTTCAACTTGGATTTTATCCAAGTCCTCCTCAATCTCAGCACATCGCAACCAACTTTCTTGTGACTTAGCTAGTAAGTCTTTAGCAAGATTAGCACACTTGACATTTAAAGATTCATTATCAAGTTTTAGTTGCCTACAACCCTCACATGAGCTGACTGAGTCCTTAGAAGCATGCATTTCAAGTTCATCATTTCTAGAAGAAAGCTTTCTAAGGTGATCGCTCATGGCATTAATTTTAGCAATCAATTTAGGGCAATTTTGACATGAGGGAGTAGAGTGAGCATGAAGAAAACTAACCTCAACAGGAATAGTATCAACAGAACTAGTGCTAGAATTCTTCAACCTAAGGCCATCAAGTTTAGCAAGCACACTATGTTATATGGTCTTTAGGTTCTCTAGCTCCTCAAGCAAGGCATCACACAAAGAACAGTTATCAGTGACTCGGGACAGAGAAGATCTAAGAGAAGCTCTAGCCCTAGTGTGAAATATTCTTAATTTTTAGAAAGCTTCATTGAGCTGGTCATTGGAGGGTACCTCGTTCGATTCGCTATAGAGCTCAGAGTCGCTGATGCTGTTGGCGTCTGCCATGAAGCACATGCCGGTGAAGTCATCGCCGCCTTTCTTCCCTTGTGGTTCATCCTCGCCCTCGTTGCTCCATGTCTCCGTGTCGGAGAGGTTGATGTCGTCAAGCGCGGCGAGGACGCGGTGGAAGAACATCTTGTTCTTGGCGAAGCTGGGGTACTTCTTCTCTTGTGTTCATTAGACACCAGGATTCTCATTTTCTCCTCGTACAGATTTATGTGGATGATATTATCTTTGGTGGCTCTTCGCATTCTCTTATGTCTCATTTTTCAGAGGTGATGAGCATAGAGTTTCAGATGAGTATGATGGGCGAGTTGAGCTACTTCCTCGGCTTCCAAATCAAGCAGACTCGGGAGGGCACTTACTTGCATCAAGGCAAGTACATTCAAGTCCTCCTTAGCGCTTCAATATGTCTGATGGGAAGCCAGCGATTACTCCTATGGCCACCACTGTTGTTCTCAAGCCTGATGATAATGGTGAGCCAGTTGATCAGAAGGAGTTTAGAAGCATGATCGGCTCCCTCTTGTACCTCACTGCTTCGAGGCCGGACATACATTTTGCTCTGTGTCTGTGTGCTCGATTTCAGGCTTCTCCTCACGCCTCTCACCGCCAGGCGATGAAGCGCATCTTTAGGTACCTTCGAGCAACCATTATTATGGTATTTGGTACTCTTCCTCTTATTGTTTGTTCCTTAGAGTCTTTTCTGATGCAGACTTTGCTGGCTATAAGATAGATAGGAAGAGCATTTCTAGCACTTGCCAATTCATTGGCACTTCTCTTGTTTCTTGGTCATCTAGGAAGCAGTCCAGAGTTGCACAGTCCAGCGCTGAGGCCGAGTATGTCGCTACAGCTAGTTGCTGTAGTCAGGTGCTTAGGATGAGATCGACCTTCCGGGACATTGGGTTAGTGATAGAGAGTGTTCCACTTTTCTGTGACAACACTTCTGCTATTTGCATTATTAAAAACCAGTGCAGCATTCCAGGACCAAGCACATTAATATTAGATATCACTTCCTTAGAGACCATGTGGAGAAGGGTGATATAGTGCTTCAGTTTGTAGAGAGTGTCCACTAGTTAGCTAACATATTTACCAAGTCTTTAGATAAATCCAGTTTTGTTGCCCTGAGGAGTGAGCTTTGCATGGACCTCTCATCTTATGCTATAGGTTGCAATCCTGCACAATTAGCTGTTCTCTTTTCCTTCTACATTGATTTCCTTCACAGTCTTATAAGTCTAGCAGGTGTTGCGCTCCCTGGGTAGACAGGGTCTGTGTACACTCCTTAGCTTGGGACCTAGAGTCAGTTTCCCTATGTTAGTCATTAGGAAAGATGAGAGCGAGTCTAAGCTATAGTGTTCTCTACTATCTTTTCTTTGCTCTATAGCCACCCAGTTTGCAATTTTCTCGACTTCTTCTCCTCATTTTGCATTTTTGATTTTTACTGAGTTTATTTGAGTTTTTCGTTGCGCCTAATTCTGCTAATAACTCATTTTAATCAGATTTGTGATTAAAATTGATTCACGTGTTGAGGGGGAATTTGCGAATCTAGTCATGCATTGCTAATAACTCATTTTAAGTAGATTTGTGCTTAAAAAGATTAGGTTTTCGCCGAACCGGCGGGAAAAAGATTGCCAAACGTCTCGTCTTTCCTTATGCCTCTTAAATGATTTGCAGGCCTGGCATTCTGACTTACAGAAACAGTCGCGGTTTGACCAAGTCATATAGGGGACACGTTGCTCCCCACGATGGGATGTTTAACAACTTACCATGCTAAGCGGGACGTGGGAATTCTCCAAACGGGATAAAAAATATCTTCTTGTGATATACCCCACGCTAGGTCGCTTGGTGGTTACCGCATGTCGGAATCACGTATCACGGGTCGAGCCCAAACGGCAACAAATCTAATGGTATGCTCCATGAGGGTCGAAAAGCTGTGCGTCGTAATAAACGACTACGGATACCATTCGGATAAAACTTTGATATGTCCCAAGTTGGACCAGAGCTGTATCCTACACCAGTCGGATACAGGTATCACTCGGCCATAAGCCAAGAAAAATCTGGTACGCCTCACGTTAGGCCGAAGCTATATCCTACACCAGTCGGATACGGGTACCATTCGGCCAAGACCGACGTATGTTTGGTACGCTCAAAATTGAGCCTATGCTGTATCCTACACGAGTCGAATACGGGTATCACTCGGCCAAAGAGCCACGCAGACTTGGTAAGCTCCAAGTCGGGCCTAAGCTATATCTGGCAACCGTCAGGTATAGGTATCACTCGGCCACGAGCCAAGCAAATGTGATATGTCTCGAGATGGACCGGAGCAAAATCCTGCAATGCTCGGGCGTCGACATCGCTCGGGCAAGTACCGTGTGAACCCTAAAATGTCCTGAGTCGAATCTAAGGTGAATCTCGCGCCAGACAGATCCGGGTGCCGCACGGCCAAGAGTCGTGCGAATTTCAAGCCTAAGCTACGTCCTAAGGCAGACGGACGCGGATATCATCAGATTGAAAAGCCATGCGAATTCTGAGATGCCCTAAGTCGGGTCTAAGCCACGACCAAAAGATAAACATGAACTTCATTGGTAAAAGGTACTTCTTTACTATATATAAATTCCCTAGGCATTATGCCCAGGAAAATATTACATTTACAAGAGAGCTACACCTCCCCGCAGCGCGCCCGGCTGAGCGCCTCGATGAGAGCTTCCCTAGCCCTGTAATTGGCAGGGAAGATCTCAAGGAAAGCGTCGATGGCGGCACGGTCACGCTCCACCGCCTTCTCCTCGGCCAGCTTTGCCATGGCGAGATCGAAGTACCTCCACAGCTCGACGAGTTCAGGGTCGTCCCTGTCGTCCTTGAACTTTCTCTTCAGCATGAAGAAGATAGGAATTCGAGACAGAAGGGAGAAGGGCTAAGAGTGAAGGGATACGTTCCAGAAGCCCGGGATCGCCCTTTATAGACGATGCGGAAAGTACGAAGTAAAGGCGAAAACTAGGAGGCTGTGAATTAAAGGTCATCCGAGAATCCGAAAGGGTTTTTGGAGAAACAGTTGGCATAGAAAATCAAGACGACCTCGAAGACTGTCCGGTGATTATCCATGAAGAGAATTAAAACTTCGGGTGGGAAAAATATCCAATCTACATTTGAAATATGAGAAAAGGTCCACGAGGCTGCTCGCAACAAGCCTGCCCGATAGAAGATTATACTCATTTGAAGCAAAAATTAAGGGTTATATTCGAGTCCTTCATAATTCGGTCGCTGCAAGAAGGAGCCTTCGAACCAAATGAAGAAACCAGTCGAAAGTTTATACAGGAAATCCGGGACAATGATTCAAGCTAAAACCTAATTAGAAACGTAACGATCGGATCATGAAGCACTCGGGGGCTACTGTGGAATATATGAAACCAGGTATCTCCATGACCGGCCCAGCATCACCTGAAGAGAATAAAGGCCCAGAGAGGAGGCCCAAAGGTTGTGCCCCGTGCCAAGCCAAGCAGTCGTACGGTAGGGGGTATATCTTATAGACAGTTGAATATGTATTAGGATATAGAAGATACGATTGTAATCTGAGTCGTTTATAGGGCAGATAAAGATGTAAAACTCTATCCTGTAACCGACTAGAATCTTGTAACCGATCGAAATCTACAAACCGATCAGGACTATGTAAGTCGCACCACCCCCGGTATATAAGGGAGAGGGCGGGAAACAACAAGGCATCAAGCCATAGAGCATAGCACACCTCACATTGCCTAGAGCACATTGCGCTTTGAGCAACCTTAGATCCAAGAGATCCACATAATCCCAGCACACAGGATTAGGGTATTACCTCCATCGCTGAGGACCTGAACCTGTCTAACCCCTTGTCTTGTGTGACCTTCGAGTTTGAGATCTAGCGCCTGCCCCATAAATTTATTGCTGACTACGAAAGTCGACAGTTGGAGCGCCAGGTAGGTGAAGCGCTATAATCTTTTCCTACAGACTCGATGGCAGCAATCGGCGGATTCATCGCCACCTTCGTCTCCGGCTAGGCCTTCCGTTTCGGAAGCCTTGACTTCATCGCAGATACGCACGGAGAGCTTGTCTGCCTGGTCCAAAGCCAGATCCAATCTGGTGAAGATTAGGCCAACCCATCTCAGGTATGCCGCTCTGACTCACGCAGAAAACCAATCAGCATTGTGAAGAACTGCTGCGATTTTCATGGTGTCTTCGTGATCGAGGAGGAGAGGACCGATCTCCATCAAGAAGACCAAGATGCTGCGGGGGAAGATCGCCTTCGTAAGGGTAAGGAGGTGCAGGTGCGATCTCTTTGATCACACGGCCGCAATGTCCGTGAGGACATCCTACGGTCCAGGTTTGGAGACAAATCCGTCTTCCGCACGCCGATGCAGAACGTCGTCGCCTCCAAGACGCTTCTCGACATGCTGGACCCGATGAATGCATCGGACAACCCGGCGGCCCCGATCTTGGCCCAGATCAAGGCCATGGTGATGGCGGCAGCAATCCAGCAGAATCAGGAAAAGTCGGTAGGTGAAGTGCACTCGCGCTGCCACGCGGCTACTCGTGTCGCCAGCAGTCGGACTGCAACCAGTCGTAATACCGACAGTCAGCGCCATACGCCACCACTCGATGATGCTCGCCAAATTATCAACCGCGACCTCCTCAAAGACATCACCGCCAGACGGCAGGAGCGGGACGAAGAAGAGCGATGTGGGCACCACGACGACTACGAGCGTTTCGGCACTAGTCGTGATCGACGAGGTGATCAGATGTACGACGACCGTGACGACCATAGAGACTATCATCGCCGGGGTCGGAACCACGACGACCGTCGAGCCATGAGCTTGCCGTGCCGAACTCCGCCCCGGCACGTTGATGACCATCGTCGAGCCAGAGGCTCGCCACGCCGGACTCCCCCTCATCATGTTGAGAGATCTATTGATGGGATTCGAGCGTTTACTCCTCGGCTACGCCGAGTGGTATGGCCCAAAGGATTCAACCCTAAGGGCATCGTAAAGTTTGACGGGGAGCGAGATCCAAAAGCTTGGCTACAGTTCTACGCCCTGGCGGTTAAGATCGCCGAAGGCAATCAGAACGTGATGGCGAATTATCTGCCGATCAATCTCACCCCCTCAACTCAAGCTTGGCTCACAGGGTTACCGGCGAACTCGGTGGACTCCTAGAGCGATCTCTGCGAACAATTCATCGCGAACTTTCAGGGAACCTACGAGGGGCCTGGCACCCCGTGGGACCTCTACCAGCTTCACCAAAAGAAGGACGAGACACTGAGGGACTTCATCTGGCGTTTCATGCAGAAGAAGAACACCATCAGGGATGTATCTGAAGTGGTGTTGGTGGCGGCCTTCTAGAAAGGGGTAAGTGATCCTGATCTAATCAAGAAGATGTCCAAGAAACCCCCTACATCCGTGAATAAGATGTTCGCGTTGGCCAACTGCTACGCCACAGCCTCAGACGCCCTGGCTGAGCGCCAAGAGGAGCGCCCACATCCGAAGAACAAAGGCGATAAGCCCGAATCCTCCAAGCACAAAGACAAGAAGCGGAAGGGCGAAGAGCTAGTCGCGGTGGCCGAGCGCAGCCGGCCCCGAGCCATGCGGAGGGAGGCGCCCGACTACAGCACCGTCATGGAAGCGATCTGTCCCTTAAAGGAAAGCACGCCGCCAAAGACTGCTTCACCTTGAAGCGCTTTGCACGGGAGAGCAACAAGCTGTCAGCTCCAGCAAGGGACGAGGTGGCAAAGAAGAAAGACCTTCCAGACGAGGATGATTATCAAGAGCCCGAGCACGAGCTAAACTACATTTACGGGGGCTCCACCGGATACGAGTCCAAGCGGAAGCAAAAGCTTACTACCTGGGAGATCAATGCGGTGGAACCAGCCGCCCCCAATATCTAAGGTGGTCCGAGGTTCCAATCACCTTCGATCGATCATATCACCCCAACCGGGTTCTACATCCGGGTAAGTTCCCTCTTGTGCTCGACCCCGTAATTCGCAATGTGAGGCTCAAGAAGGTCTTAATCGATGGAGGGAGTGGACTCAACATCTTATTCTCCAAAACTTTCAATGACATGAACATTCCTCGCTCCGAGCTAAGGCCGAGCACTCAGCCGCTCCACGGTGTAATCCCTGGAGCGTCATCGCTTCCGCTCGGGCAAATTTCTTTGCCCGTCACCTTCGGCACCAAGGACAACTATCGGACCGAGTACATAAATTTTGAGGTAGCAGACTTCGAGATGATGTATCACGCTATCTTGGGAAGACTCGGATTGGCTCGGTTCATGGCCGTCCCGCACTACACCTACTTGACGATGAAGATGCCAGGACCAAGAAGCGTCATCGCGGTCCGCAGCGACGTCAAGTGGTCCCTGGAGTGCGACCGAGAGAACCATGAACTTGCCGAGTTGCAGGAGGCAGCCGGCGAAAGAAAGGAAATCCAAGCGGAAGCGGTCACGTTGCAGGAAGAAGGCGACGTCCCATCCAAGAAGAAGGCCATGTCAGGAATGAAGCCTGGCGAAGGAACCAAGACAACTCTGATCGGGACAGGGCTCGAAGGTAAATAGGGAAGCGCGCTCGTCACCTTTCTTCAAGCTAACAAAGATATTTTTGCCTGGAAACCATCTGACATGCCGGGTGTTCCTAGGGAGGTGATCGAGCACTCCTTACACGTCGACGAAAAAGCAAAACCCATCAAGCAAAGGCTCCGGCGATTCGCTCCAGATCGCCGGAATGCCATCAAGCAGGAGATCACCAAGCTATTAGCTGCAGGTTTCATCAAAGAGGTGTATCACCCCGATTGGTTAGCAAATCCTGTACTAGTTCAAAAGAAGAATAAAACTTGGTGCATGTGCGTTGATTATACTGATCTCAACCATGCATGTCCGAAGGATCCCTTTGGGCTGCCCGAATCGATCAGGTGGTTGACTCGACCGCCGGGTGCGAAATTTTGAGTTTTCTCGATGCCTACTCAGGTTACCATCAGATTCGCCTAAAGGCGCAAGATCATATCAAGACTTCGTTCATCACGCCTTTTGGAGCCTTTTGCTATACCACGATGGCCTTCGGGTTGAAAAACGCTGGTGCAACGTTCCAGTGCGCAATTCAGTGATGTTTTCATGCCCAGCTCGGACACAACATGGAGGCATACATGGACGATGTCATGGTAAAAACTTGGGAGAAGAAGGACCTTATCACCGACCTAACCGAGACATTCGAGAGTCTTAGGGCCTTCAGCAAGAAGCTTAACCCCAAGAAGTGTGTTTTCGGAGTATCTTCGGGAAAACTGCTCGGGTTTGTCGTATCGCAGCAAGGCATTGAGGCCAACCCATAGAAGATCAGGGCCATATCAAATATGGAATCGCCGACTTGCCAAAAGGACGTCTAGAAGCCCACAGGATGCATGGCTGCACTCAGTAGGTTTATTTCTCGGTTGGGTATGCGAGGTATGCTAGTCTTTAAACTCCTTAAGAAGCAGGACAAGTTTCAGTGGACTCTAGAGGCACAACAAGCGTTTGAAGATTTGAAGACCTTCCTGACGACGCCCCCGGTCTTGGTTTCACCGATGCCAGAGGAACCTCTGGTACTTTACATCGCGGCAATGACTCATGTAGTCAGCGCAGCGATCGTCGTAGAAAGGGAGGAGCCGAACCATGTGCAGAAGATCCAACACCCGACCTACTTCATCAGCGAAGTCCTAAGCGAATCCAAGGTGCGGTATCCGCAAGTACAAAAATTATTGTATGCCGTGCTCCTGACGTCTTGCAAACACAAGCACTACTTCCAAGAGCACACTATTTCGGTGGTCACCTCCTTCCCAATAGGAGATATACTTCACAATCAGGAGGCCACTGGGAGAATTGCAAAGTGGGTGGTTGAGCTCGGAGCTTTCGATATTCTATTTAAGCCTCGCACTGCCATCAAGTCTCAAGCGCTCGCCGACTTCACGGCCGAGTGGTCAGAGCTTCAAAGCCTGGCGATTACCAAGGAACTCGAGTATTGGATGATGTACTTCGATGGTTTCCTCATGCTCAGTGGCGCGGGGGCTAGTATTGTGCTCATATCACCAAGCGGGGAAAGGTTGAGGTACATTCTACATATACTTTTTCCTGCATCCAACAACGCCGCCGAGTACGAGGCACTCATCCATGGGCTCCGCATTGCCATATCACTCGACATCCGACGTTTGATGGTTCGTGGAGATTCAAAGCTCGTGGTCAATCAAGTATAGAAGGAATGGTCCTGCATTGAAGACAGCATGGCAACCTATTTCCAAGAGGTACGCAAGCTAGAAGGTAACTTCGACGACCTGGAACTCATTCATGTGCTCCGCCGAGACAATGAAGTGGCCAATGAGCTAATCTTGCTAGTCTAAGGTACCCGTGGGCGTATTCGTCGAAGAAATTCATAAGTCCACGATTAGCACTCGACCAAAATCGGACGTCCTAGGAGAGAAGAGCGACGAGGCTGAAGTCTTGGTCATTACCCCCGATTGGACAATTCCGTACCTGGATTACCTGATGAAGGATGAACTACCCGAAGATCGCATATAAGCCGAACGAATAATGCACCGAAGCAAGAGCTATGTGGTGATTAGGGAAGAACTCTATCGCAAGAGCTCCTCTGGTGTACTACGACGGTGCATATCAGAACAAGAGGGAAGAGATCTCCTCAAGGAAATCCACTCGGGAGTTTGCAGGAATCATGCGGCATCATCAACCATAGTTGGCAAGGCTTATCATCAGGGATTCTTCTGGTCAACTGCTGTTACTGACGCAGAAGACATCGTTCGGACATGCAAAGGATGTTAGTTCTTTGCGCGTCAGGTGAATAAACCGGCATAGGAACTACAGACCATTCCCATAACCTGGCCGTTCACGGTCTAGGGGCTCGACATGGTGGGACCTTTAAAGAAGGCTCAAGGCGGTCATACCCATCTCTTCATGGTTGTTGATAAATTCACCAAATGGGTGGAGGCCAAGCCAGTCGCATCAATAACAGCGGCGAAAACCAAAGAATTCTTCAACGAAATCGTTGTTAGGTTCGGTGTACCAAACCGAATCATCACGGATAACGGCACCCAATTCATAAGCGGCGTATTTCAAGACTGGTGTGATGAACTCGGAATAAAAATCTGCTATGCATCAGTAGTGCACCTCCGGAGCAACGGGCAGGTCGAGCGAGCCAACGGCATGGTGTTACAAGGCCTGAAGGCAAGGATTTTCGATCGGCTAAAGACATACGCCACTCGGTGGGTGAAAGAATTGCCTTTGGTACTCTGGGGGCTGCGAACCACCCCGGTGAAACAGCCGGCGTCATCTTTCTTCACGTGTATGCGGCTCGGGGCGATCCTCCCACCGAGTTAGAATTCGGATCCCCGTGGGTCCGAAGCTATGAAGAAGTCGCCTCGGAAGAAAGCCGACTAGAAGACCTCGACCGACTGGAAGAAGCCAGGGACGTCGCAACAATTCAATCTGCAAAGTATCTCCAAGGCCTACGGCACTATCACGGACGCAATGTGAGGAGCCGCGCATTCTCCAAGGGATATCTAGTCCTTAGAAAGAATCAGAAATGCGAGCATAAGCTCTCCCCATGCTGGGAAGGCCCTTACATCGTCGATGAAGTGGTACGCCCTGGGGCTTACAAGCTCAAGCGAGAAGATGGCACGACAATCAGCAACACTTAGAACATAGAACAACTACGTCGTTTTCTCACTTGAACTTTGTAATTCAAATTGTTCCTTTATGAATGAAAAAGATCGATATCAAAGTTATTTTTTACATAATCTTCACGAGATTTATGCGTCCGAGTGCTTCGCTCCAACGACTCTGAGACATGCGTCGCGAACCATGCCTCATAGCCTGGGGGCTGGACTAGTCGGACACGATATGTCGAAACCACTAGGACAAATATGCATGTTTGAAAAGATAATGCAAGAGCGAGGAAACGCCTTTATATACATTCAATTTACAGGTCTAAAGTTTCTACAATGGACAAAGAGGTGTCCTTCACTTCCTCCTAGAGCTCGGCGGCCCGGTCCTCATCTACGTTGCGGGCGTAGCCTTCCTTAATGGCCTCAAGATCTACTCGGGGATAAAGCGACTTGGTGATCGCCAAAGCGAGGCTAGCACCATTGGTCGTTGTCTCCTTCAAGAGACTCTTGAGCGCCTCGGGGCTTCCCCCAGCCGAGAGATGACCTGGTCCCTGCTGAGTGGCCTCTTGCCCCCAGGATGAAGCGAACTCAGCAGCGGCTCGGAGGCCTCCTGAAGCTTGGCGCAAGACGTCTCAAGGGCTTCAACCCTCTCATTGAGACGGCATACTGCGCCCGCGTTTTGAATTTATAGTCTGCAAGATAGAAACATCAGAGAAGGCAACGAAGACATAGTAGGGCCAAGTCGTCGGTCATACCTTCAAGCTCCTTCTCCGATTTCGTTCTGGAAGCCTCCGCGGCTTTAAGTTGTTCTTTAAGTTTCGCGACGGCGGAATCCCGAGCTGACATGGAGATAAGAAGATCAAGAAACCAGATGATTAAATTAAAAGAACGGGGTAGCCTAGGAAATAGCTGCCTCGAAGGGAGCCAACAACGTCCAGCTTCTCCTTGCGCAGAGCCTTCTGCTCCTCACGCAACGCTTGGACCTCTGACCGAAGAGATCGCAGCTCGGCCGCATACCCGGCCTTGATAAGCTCCAATTCGGCCAGATATTCTTGGCGCATTCGGATTTCAGGGAGCATCTTCTGGAAGTATTCGACTTTCTTTTCGAAGCGCTCCCCTATTTTCTTTAATCGTCACAGGGAAAGGTAACTACATGATAAATGACGGAAGCAGGAAGATAGCAAGTGTAGAAATGCTTAGCCGCAAAGCGCATGGCCGTGGCATGATTGTAAAAGTCATTTCTATCCTTCTCCTCCTCCTCTGAATCGTCCAGGAGCTTCAGGCCTTCGTCCTCACCAACCCACGCTGCATTATGGTGAGGCGGCGGTCTGCGAACTCGGAGGATCTCCTTGATCTCGGGGGCCAGGCGAGGCCAGCTCGAATAGCGAGGCCCGGTCCGATCTGGCGAGTCGAGAGATGGCGCCAGGGGCTCGGGAGGCACTTCGGTGTCCCTGGATGTGGCCCCCACAACCGGGACGCAAACCTCCGGGGGCTCGGCCTGCACAGGGGCCCTAGATGGCATCCCGACAGGAACATTAAGCGAAGGATCCCTACGGGAAGAACTGTCAGCAAGCTAGCGAAACTAGTCAAATAAGAGTCGATAGGGTAACAAACCTGTCGGACTTCCTCATCCTCATCGGGGGCTTTTTCCGAGTGGTCGAGCCGCCCCCAGAGGGACCACTCGGGACGTTGCCGACTGGAGCCTTGGGCTCCCCCTGACCGCCCGAGTCCCTCGGAATCGGACTCGGTTGCGCAGCGGGCTCGTAGGAGAGGGGAGCCAAGGTGCTGGGGCTCTTGCTGATGGGTCCCGGATCTTAGGACCACCAGTCGAGCGCCGAGGCATCACGGGGTCTTTGGCCACCGTGTTTTTCCCCTTCTTGGCGGCGGGATCTCCCGCAGGAGAGCTCGCTCGTCGCTTCGGGGAATTGCCTATACGAGTAGGCATTTCCGGAAGAGGCGCGTCAATGAAGAAGGCAACGCGATCCTAGAAAGGAAGGTTAAAAGTTAGAAGACATTCAGAGACAAAGGCCAAAAATCTCTCAGCCAAACTCGCCTACCTCAGGAGGGGGCGTGAAGTGGTGAAAGACTTCGGGCATCTGATGGTGGATACGTCGACACTTGGGATGAAGAATTCGCCGACCCGAGCGAATATTTGTTCCTTCGACAACTCATCGAGCAGTTCCCGGGTCGAGTCATCTTTCCCTTCGTATGCGAATCCCAGATGAACTCGCTCTTTCAGGGGCTGTGTCCGACGAGCAACAAAATGGAGAGCCAGACCTACCTCTGTGAGACCATCCTCCTTCAATTTCTCAATCAGCGCTAGAAGGTCATACACCTGGTCCATGTCGGCGGAGTTAGGGGTGGACACCCAAGAAAGAGATGCCTTAGGACGGCTCCCGGCAAAGGAGGGAAGGGCAGAATTGGGGTCGGTGCAATAGAACCACTCTTGATGCCAGCCTTTGTTGGAGGTTTTGAAGGGAATTGCGAAGTATTTTTTCTTGAGTCCCTCCCGCAGCTGAAATCCGGCTCCCCCAACAACCTTGGGGTCCCTCTTTGAGGGATAAGGTTTCAAGAGGTAAAAATAGTGAATCAGATCGAAATGGGGGCTGACACCTAAGAAGGCTTCACAAAGATGAACGAAAAGGGAAATCTGCAGTATGGAATTGGGATTCAAGTTCACCAATTCAATCTCATAGAAGAATAGAAGGCTGCGAAGGAATGCGCAGGCGGGAAGGCCCAGCCCGCGCTGGAAGAAAGACTCAAAAACCACTACCTCTTCAGGACGAGGAGTGGGGACGGATTCACCGGCAGCCGGCCGGGCGGAGATCAAGGTCAAGTCTGGGAGAACTCCGTCATTCACCATAGACTGCAGTTTCTTCTCCGTTGTAGTCGAAGTCGTCCAATCCTGGGGCAAAAGCTACGAGGAGGAAGGAGAAGACATCTTCAAAGGAGAGATCAACGACAGCGCAAAAAAGCTAAGCGCAGCAGTAGTTAACCCTAGCGGCGGAGAAGTCAGAGAGACAAGGAAGCAGAAGGGGGCAAGAATGCGCACTGAAAGGATGAACCGTCGGGCGACGCATGGTCTAACCTTTAAAGGAGGGAAAAGATTAGGTTTTCGCCGAACCGGCGGGAAAAAGATTGCGAAACATCTCGTCTTTCCTTATACTTCTTAAATGATTTGCAGGCCTGGCATTCTGACTTACAGAAACAGTTGCGGTTTGACCAAGTCATATATGGGACACGTTGCTCCCCACGATGAGATGTTTAACCACTTACCGTGCTAAGCGGGATGTGGGCATTCTCCAAACGGGATAAAAAATATCTTCTTGTGATATACCCCACGCTAGGTCACTAGGTGGTTACCACATGTCGGAATCATGTATCACGGGTCGAGCCCAAATGGCAACAAATCCAATGGTATGCCCCATGAGGGTCGAAAAGCTGTGCGTCGTAATAAACGAGTACGGATACCATTCGAATAAAACCTTGATATGTCCCAAGTTGGACCAGAGCTGTATCCTACACCAGTCGAATACAGGTATCACTCGGCCATAAGCCAAGAAAAATCTGGTACGCCTCACGTTAGGCTGAAGCTATATCCTACACCAGTCGGATACGAGTACCACTCGGCCAAGAGCCACGTATGTTTGGTACGCTCAAAATTGAGCCTAAGCTGTATCCTACACCAGTCGGATACGGGTATCACTCGGCCAAAGAGCCACGAAGACTTGGTAAGCTCCAAGTCGGGCGTAAGCTATATCTGGCAACCGTCAGGTATAGGTATCACTCGGCCACGAGCTAAGCAAATGTCATATGTCTCGAGATGGACCGGAGCAAAATCCTGCAATGGTCGGGCGTCGACATCGCTCGGGCAAGTATCGCGTGAACCCTAAAATGTCCTGAGTCGAATCTAAGGTGAATCTCGCGCCAGACAGATCCGGGTGCCACACAGCCAAGAGTCGTGCGAATTTCAAGCCTAAGGTACGTCCTACGGTAGACGGACGCGGATATCATCAGATTGAAGAGCCATGCAAATTCTGAGATGCCCTAAGTCGGGACTAAGCCATGACCAAAAGATAAACATGAACTTCATTGGTAAAAGGTACTTCTTTACTATATATAAATTCCCTAGGCATTATGCCCAGGAAAATATTACATTTACAAGAGAGCTACACCTCCCCGCGGCGCGCCCGGCCGAGCGCCTCGATGAGAGCTTCCCTAGCCCTGTAAAGGGCAGGGAAGATCTCAAGGAAAGCGTCAACGGCGGCGCAGTCGCGCTCCACCGCCTTCTCCTCGGCCAGCTCTGCCATGGCGAGATCGAAGCACCTCCACCGCTCTACGAGCTCAGGGTCGTCCCTGTTGTCCTTGAACTTTCTCTTTGGCATGAAGAAGATAGGAATTTGCGACAGAAGGGAGAAGGGCTAAGAGTGAAGGGATACGTTCCAGAAGCACGGGATCACCCTTTATAGACGATGCGGCAAGTACGAAGTAAATGCGAAAACTAGGAGACTGTGAATTAAAGGTCATCCCAGAATCCGAAGGGATTTTTGGAGAAAGAATTAGCACAGAAATTCAAGACGACCTCGAAGTCTGTCCGGTGATTATCCACGAAGAGAAAAGGTCCAATCTACATTTGAAATACGAGAAAAGGTCCACGAGGCTGCTCGCAACAAGCCTACCCGATAGAAGATTATACTCATTTGAAGCAAAAATTAAGGGTTATATTCGAGTCCTTCATAATTCGATCGCTGCAAGAAGGAGCCTTCAAACCAAATGAAGAAACCAGTCGAAAGTTTATACAGGAAGTCCGGGACAATGATTCAAGATGAAACCTAATTAGAAACGTAACGATCGGATCATGAAGCACTCGGGGGCTACTGTGGAATATATGAAACCAGGTATCTCCATGACCAGCCCAGCGTCACCTGAAGAGAAGAAAGGCCCAGAGAGGAGGCCTAAAGGTTGTGCCCCGTGACAAGCCAAGCATTTGTACGGTAGGGGGCATATCTTATAGACAGTTGAATATGTATTTGGATATAGAAGATCCGATTGTAATCTGAGTCGTTTATAGGGCAGATAAAGATGTAAAACTCTATCCTGTAATCGACTAGAATCCTGTAACCGACCGAAATCTGCAAACCGATCAGGACTCTGTAAGCCGCACCACCCCCGGTATATAAGGGAGAGGGCAGGCAACAACAAGGCATCAAGCCATAGAGCATAGCACACCTCATATTGCCTATAGCACATTGCGCATTGAGCAACCTTAGATCCAAGAGATCCACATAATCCCAGCACACAGGATTAGGGTATTACCTCCATCACTGAGGGCTTGAACCTGTCTAACCCCTTGTCTTGTGTGACCTTCGAGTTTGAGATCTAGCGCCTGCCCCATAAATTTATTGCCGACTACGAAAGTTGACAGAACAACCTTCTGATCAGAGATCGCTTGGACAACCCCGGTATATTTAAACACAGTGGTACTCACCCTGGGAGCAACCGCGATCTCACCACTCTTGGAGCCTTGCACAATGGTGGGAGATGCGCCCTAGCATGTTCCATGTAGTCAAATCCAAGACACTGATTGAATCGGCTAATCTTGGATCGGTTTAGGATGAGATCGAGCTTCTTCTTATCTCTAACAAACTTCTTGAGAGTGCTCATGAGATACTCACACTCCTAGAAGAAAGAGGTACATGAAGAACAGGGAAGAGAAGAGGAAGAAGAACCAGAAAGAGAAGAACTACCAGCACGTGTATTTTTCTCCCTCAGCACGGCTGCCTCAATCATGAGGGCTTCACAAGAAATGCTTAGGGCATTTCTAATCCTAATGGTCTGGGCCTCAAACTTTTTCCTAAGTTCAACTTGGATTTTATCCAAGTCCTCCTCGATCTCAGCACATCGCAAGCAACTTTATTGTGACTTAGCTAGTAAGTCCTTAGCAAGATTAGCACACTTGACATTTAAAGATTCATTGTCAAGTTTTAGTTGCCTACAACCCTCACATGAGCTGACTGAGTCCTTAGTAGCATGCATTTCAAGTTCATCGTTTCTAGAAGAAAGCTTCCTAAGGTGATCGCTCATGGCATTAATTTCAGCAAACAATTTAGGGCAATTTTGACATGAGGGAGTAGAGTGAGCATGAAGAAAACTAACCTCAACAGGAATAGTATCAACATAACTAGTGCTCAAATTCTTCAACCTAAGGCCATCAAGTTTAGCAAGCACACTATCATGTATGGTCTTTAGGTTCTCTAGCTCCTCCAGCAAGGCATCACACAAAGAACGGTCATCAGTGACTCGGGACGAAGAAGATCTAAGAGAAGCTAACTCCTGAGTCAAGGTATCTACATCCTTCTATAGTTCCATAAACCTAGCTCTAGCCCTAGCATGAAATATTCTTAATTTGCAGAAAGCTTCATTGAGCTAGTCATAGGAGGGTACCTCGTCCGAGTTACTATAGAGCTTGGAGTCGCTGATGCTGTTGGCGTCTGCCATGAAGCACATGTCGGTGAAGTCATCGCCGCCTTTCTTCCCTTGCGGTTCATCCTCGCCCTCGTTGCTCCATGTTTCTGTGTCGGAGAGGTTGATGTCGTCAAGCGCGGCGAGGACGCGGTGGAAGAGCTTCTTGTTCTTGGAGAAGCTGGGGTACTTCTTCTCTTGTGTTCATTAGACACCAGGATTCTCATTTTCTCCTCGTACAGATTTATGTGGACGATATTATCTTTGGTGGCTCTTCGCATTCTCTTATGTCTCAGTTTTCAGAGGTGATGAGCATAGACTTTCAGATGAGTATGATGAGCGAGTTGAGGTACTTCCTCGTCTTCCAAATCAAGCAGACTCGAGAGGGCAGTTACTTGCATCAAGGCAAGTACATTCGAGTCCTCCTTAGCGCTTCGATATGTCTGACGGGAAGTCGGTGATGACTCCTATGGCCACCACCGCTGTTCTCAAGCCTGATGAGAATGGTGAGCCAGTTGATCAGAAGGAGTTTAGAAGCATGATCGGCTCCCTCTTGTACCTCATTGCTTTGAGGTCGGACATACATTTTGCTGTGTATCTGTGTGCTCGATTTCAGGCTTCTCTTCACGCCTCTCACCGCCAGGCAGTGAAGCGCATCTCTAGGTACCTTCGAGCAACCATTATTATGGTATTTGGTACTCTTCCTCTTCTTGTTTGTTCCTTAGAGTCTTTTCTGATGCAGACTTTGCCGGTTGTAAGATAGATAGGAAAAGCATTTCTGGCACTTGCCAATTCATTGGCACTTCTCTTGTTTCTTGGTCATCTAGGAAGCAGTCCATAGTTGCACAGTCCACCGCTGAGGCCGAGTATGTCGCTGCAGCTAGTTGCTGTAGTCAGGTGCTTAGGATGAGATCGACCTTTCGGGACATTGGGTTAGTGATAGAGAGTGTTCCACTATTCTGTGACAACACTTCTGCTATTTGCATTACTAAAAACCAGTGCAGCATTCCAGGACCAAGCACATTAATATTAGATATCACTTCCTTAGAGACCATGTGGAGAAGGGTGATATAGTGCTTCAGTTTGTAGAGAGTGTCCACTAGTTAGCTAACATCTTTACTAAGTCTTTGGATAGCTCCAGTTTTGTTGCCCTGAGGAGTGAGCTTTGCATGGACCTCTCATCTTATGCTATAGGTTGCTATCATGCACAATTAGTTGTTCTCTCTTCCCTCTAGGTTGATTTCCCTCACAGTCTTATAAGTCTAGCAGGTGTTGGGCCCCCTAGGTAGACTGGGTCTATGTACACTTCTTAGCTTGGGATCTAGAGTCAGTTTCCCTATGTCAGTCATTAGGAAAGATGAGAGCGAGTCTAAGCTATAGTGTTCTCTACTATCTTTTCTATGCTCTATAGCCACCCAATTTGCAATTTTCTCAACTTCTTCTCCTCATTTTGTATTTTTGATTTTTATTGAGTTTATTTGAATTTTTCCTTGCGCCTAATTATGCTAATAACTCATTTTAACCAGATTTATGCTTAAAATTAATTCACGTGTTGAGGGGGAATTTGAGAATCTATTCGTGCATTGCATATAGACTGGATTTTCTTATTTATGAGCTTTGTCTATTACGCAAATGATTTACTCGTCATGCTATACACCATGCTACATCATATGAAGAAAATCACTAGCTTAGATATGTCCAAGTTCATTTGTCTTGCTAATCTTGTTAAAATTTGAAAATTAAAGCTTTAAAAGAAAACTTGATGAAACATGTTGCTTCTACTTGCTAAGTTTCTTCTCTAGGTGTATTTGCCATGATTTGTGAATTTTTGGATTTCTCTAGAGTCCCTATAGCAATTTGGGTGAAACTTGTTTGATCCATACTTGAGTCCTTCATCTGCTCATAAATCAATGTGCTAAAATTAAAATTAAGCAAAAGTGACTCTATTTGTGCGCATAAGATTTAATGCCTTATATTCACAAAACAGCCTCCCATTGCACTTGGGATGAATTTGGAATGCATCGTGTATGACCAAGACCATCCTCTTAAGAATTCTTCTTGAGATGGCCGAATATGGCTTGAGTCAATTGCTTTAAAAACAATGCAAATGAAAAAACATAAGTGGGTAAAGAATGTAAATAATGTCAAACATTTGCACCCCGCTATGTCTTTCAAAGTCTTAAAGCAAAATTTGCAACAATTGAAAAATGAGCTCGAAGGACCTTATGCACTTCTAGATTCCCCAAAGTGTTGAGTAGGTTGAATTATAGGTTTTCCATTTGATCCTTTGAATGGCTTTGCTTTAGGTTTGAAACTATTGCTAAGTTTTGCACTTGTCAAATCTTGCTAAAAACGACATATTTAAAACTAAGCTTGCTAGCAAAGTTTGTTCTTTGCACTTGGACATGTCTTAATTTAGTCTAATCTAAAATTGACTAGCTTGGTATCATACTTTGTTTATATGGTCACTTCGATAATTCTCAAAGCTCTTTAGGATGCATTTCATGCATTCATATGAAAAGGGTGAGAAAATGTCTTCTTGATGCCTATATTGCCAAACGAGGGAGAAGTTGTAGAAAAGCATCATTAAAATGTGATTGCATCTTGTCCTTTATGATCTTTGTGAAGTCCTGCTAATTTTTAGGATCGTAAGTATATTTGAGCTTTTCTTGGAATTTTTAAAGATTTTGTGGAAAACTTATTCTCTCTATTGGCTTGCTCTAAAATCCTTATCGCCAACTAGGTCATGAACTTATTCTCTCCTTTTCTTGGACCAAGTTTGGCTTTGCATCCAAATTGCTCTCTTCCTTCCTTCTTCAGACTCAAATTTATGCCTTTTGTGTTGTTTGTCAATAAACTCATCAAGGGGGAGATTGAAAGACCATGTGGAGGTCTACCCATGTTAGTGATGAGTATTTGACTAAATTTGAGCTTGGTATGCTCTGGTTTGAGTTTGATTTGGATTGGATTTTCTTTTTGAAGCAATTTTAGCTCTGTCTGTTTTTCCCGGTGTTACAGGCCATGGTAGCACGGTGCTACAGATCGAGCAGTAGCACCGGACCCTAGAGCGGTGTGGAAAATCCCGAGAGGGTATTTTTAGGGCATCAGGCAAGTTAGTGCTACCGGCCAGGGCAACCCGGTGCTACCAGCCGAGCGGTAGCACCGGCCAAAATAGCCGGTGTGAAAATTCCAGAGAGGGCCTTTTCTGGTTTGGGATGAAGGGTAGAGCTACCGGCTAGGGAGTGGTAGCACTGGCCCTAATGAGTGTGAATGATCCAAAATTTGTGATTTTGGGAGTTTGAATTGCATATCTTTTTGGACATTGCTATGTGATGTGTTTCCTTGTTTTTGATGGTTGCAGGACGTCGGGTTTTGATCATTGTGAGGTGGAGGATGACCGGGACTAGGCGAGGAGCGTCGGAGGTCCAGATGGTCGAGCATCGTCAGAAGATGATTAGAGACAAAGTCGGTGCAAGCCTAGAAGACAAGGAAAGGACAGATGCTAGCTAGACACTGCGTGGATCAAGGAGGGCCATCGCATTGCGGTCTAATTGATAGGATAGCGGGTCTAGTTAGTGTGCTTTGAAAACCGTGCATGAAAACCTAGTTTGATTGGTGGGTTTTGGGTTAGCCCTTACATGGCTGTGTGAGTCGGTCAATCCTAGCCCTTGATGGAGTGCCCTAAGGTTGAGGGACTCATCCAAGGGTGGTAGGTGGCCCTAGAGTAGTATAAATACAGGAGGAGGGGTGGCTTTCCTCCTCTTGAAGGTTTTAGAGGTTTTGTGCTCCTTTGAGCTTTGCCCACTTTATTGTGAGGCCTTGTAAACCTCCGTTCCAGCAATGCAAATCATTTTCTCTTATGCTTAAATTTACTTTACGCATTTAAATTCCGCACTTAAATTCTTGCAATTTACATTCATGTAAGTTGGATTTGCCTCCCCTCTTTCTACATACTTTTCGATTTGCCTCCTCTCCTTCTACATGCTTTTTATTCTTGTGCAAAGGATGTTGATTGATGAATCTCCTTCCTATCTTACCTCAATCATCTAGGCAATCCATGAGTTTTTCTTTCAAGAAACCGATCTTGTGTTCTTGAGTGAAACATTCTTCTAGATCGTGCTTGAGGGGTTTTTGACTTGTGTTTTTGCTTGCTGTGATGTGTGGGAGATTATCTAAGATCATTTTGCTCATCAAAAACTCCACGAGCAAGTTCAACATCAAGTTCTCGTGTTTTGCTCAAACTTGGTGTGTTCTTCCTTCAAAGTGAAAAAGGTTAGAACTTTGATGTCAATCCTTGCGATTGAAGGTTGGAATAAGTTCCTGACATCCTTAGGATCACATCTACTAAGTTTCGTGAGTTTTTGTCCAGCCAATCAAAAGATTCCTCAAAATTTGCTTTTGGAGTTCGTGTTGGTTCTTTAGCTGTTCTTAAGCCTAGTGCTACCGCCCCTGCTGCGGTACTACTGACCTCTGGTGCTACTGGCCTCCCAGCGGTCGCATTGGCCATCTAGAATAGCTTGCTCATTTCATTTGCTTCCTTTGAGTGTTTCTCTTTGATGGCTTGTTTGGATTATTTTAAATAGGGGAAAATTTTATTTGCGATCATTCACCCCCCCTCTGATCACCATTTTAGTCCTTCAATTGAAAACCTAGAAACTTAGAAAAGCAATCAACAATACAGTACTGTTCTTGCCTTAGGAATCCTAGAAATAAGAGGCCACCAAAATTTAGTAGATTATGTGGAGCATGGGGGCGAGTTCGGGGGATGGAGCTGGCAATGTGGATGGAGCATGGGGCAGCGTGGGGGTGATAGGCCGAGCTCGATGGGCAGGGGTCGCCATCGTGGTGGAGACGGGGGTAGGGGGCTCAGTTGGTGATGTGGGGGTGAGCTCGATGGGCAGGGGGCTTGGTGGGTAGGGGGCGTGGTGGCAACGGGGTAGGGGCATGGTCGGGGGCGGGGGTAGAGGGCGCTAGTGAGTTCATGGTAGGGGACGAGCTTAGGGCAAGGGGCGCGCGGGGGTAGGGCACTAGCTCGGGCAGGGGCCGAAGCGTGGGGGCATGGAGAGGAAGAATGGAGAAACCGAGTGAATTGTCAATGTTAAATGGAGCAACCGACTTCATCACAATTGGTTCCAATTAGGAACCGATTGTGATGCACCATTACCACAATCGGTTCCAACTAGGAACCGATTGTGATGTAGTATGACTACATCGCAATCATGATGTACATAACCACAATCGGTTCTCAGTTGGAGCGTACATCACAATCGGTTCCAACTAGGAACCAATTTGATGTACTCTTATGTCTTTAGATTATTTGATGATCATTGCATATTAATGCATAAGTGTCTTTGTTTGGGTGGGGTTCGAGTAAGTTTCTTTGGAGGGCTGTAGATGTTTGCGGACCCATATACTCATGACCTTAGCATTCTTTAAATTCTTGTGTTTTTTTACTAATGCAAAGCAAGGTACCATTAAAAAGTCATGGTACCCAAATAAGTTTGAATTAAGAATTAAAACTAAAGTTCCCGGCAAAAACAAAGTAAAGTGAAAATAAAGTTATGTACAATACAAACATTTGAAACACATAACATTATTTACATTGATGTAGCCCCTTTATTTACAATACAACCCTTCTAGATGATCAACACGCATGTAATTTGTTCCATGTGTGTCGTCGTCACCCCTAAGACTTACCCCATCTGCAAACGGAGGTATTTCATCGAATTGATTGTACTTTTCTTCATCGACAATATTTTCAACTCCAACGATCCGCCTCTTGCCATGAAGGACGATGTGCAACCTCGAATTGGCCGGATCACGCACGTAGAAGACTTGAGTTGATTGCTTCGTAAGGATGAACGGTTCATCTTTGTACGTAAGTCTATTGTGCTCCACAAGAGTAAATCCTCTCCTATCGACCTTCACTATATGTGGAAGTCTCACCCACTTACATCAGAACAATGGAACTTGGTATATTCCATAATCTAGCTCTCAAATTTCTTCGATCATCCCGTAATAGAAGTTCATTGCGGTTGAGGATACTCTTTTCGAGTGATCATCGGACAAAGCATCTGTGCTCACACCACTGTTTTGAATAGTACTCTTTGCATCTTGACTTTCAGTGTAAAAGGTGTAGCCATTAATATCGTACCCCTGCGATGTCTACACATTAAATCTTGGTCCGTCAGCCAACCATTTGACATCCTCACTGACGGAGACCTTTGCCTTTTCTTTGAACCTTTGAGAAATCGATCGTTGTGTTCTCGTGTGATGGAAAGCTCATGCAGATGTGGATTTCTTCCCGTAATATCAACTTGTACTGCTCAATGTATGGATGAACTTTTACGCTGTGCTGCAAGACTATCAAATTTGCTTTATAATACATATCAAACCGTGGACTCATTAGTTTGAACCTAATGGTTCCTTTTCCACCAAGTCTACCCTTATGACAAGATATAGGAACAACAATTTCTTGTGTTTTACCTAGATAGTCTACGCGAACTCAATAACCTCTTCAGTCTCATAACCTTCAACAATACTACCCTCCGGCTTCAACCGATTCCTCACGTATGACTTTAATATACCCATGTACCTCTTGAACAGATACATGTAACGTATGAATGAAGTCCACATATCTTAATCTCTCTACCAAGGTGAACTAAAAGGTGGACCATGACATCGAAGAATGATGGGGGAAATGCATCTCAAGCTGATATAGAGTCTGCACCACCTCAGTCTGCAAGTTGTCTGGTACATCAGGATTAATAACCTTGCATGAAATTGTATTGAAGAAATAACATAACTTTGTGATTGCCAACCAGACATCCTTTGGCAAAATATTTCCTATTGCAGCAGGGAGAATTTGGGTCATCAAGACATGACAGTTATGGGACTTCATACCAAGCAACTTCAAATCATCCATGGACACAAGCTTCTAAATGTTTGCGGAGAAGTCCGATCGAACTTTAATACCTTGAAGACACTTGAAGAGGTCTTCTTTCTCCTTCTTGGATATAGTGTAGCATACAACGGGGATGTACGGACCTTTTCCATCCTCCTCTATCACTGCAAGGTTGGTCCTAATTCCCATGTAGGCCATGTCGTAACGAGCATTCACACCATCCTTGGTTTTCCCAACTTTGTTCAAAAAAATACCAACCAAATTGTCACAAACATTCTTCTCAATGTGCATGACATCAATACAATGCTGGACATCTAACTCATTCCAGTATGGTAAGTCCCAAAATATTGACCTCTTCTTCCAAATGGTCATGGGATGAAATATTTATGGCCCTTTCCAAACTGAACATCAATATCCTCCACGTGTGAATATACTTGCCTTGCAGTCTAGGCTCTGGAAATCAGCGGCCACAAGCTCTCAGTCTCCTCTTCACAAATAGGACATGCTTTGGCTCCCTTCATACTGTAGCCTACTAAATTACCAAGGGCCAGGAAATCATTTATGGTGCAAAATGTCATAACCCGTTGGGTGAAGTTCTCTGTTTTGTATGTATCCCACACTGCGATCCCCTCGTTCAACAATTTTACCAAATCCTCAATCAGTGGTGCTAGATACACATCCATATCATTTCTCAACTATTTGGGTCCCGAGAATAGTAACAACATCATGATATACTTCCACTTCATACACAACCAAGGAGAAAGATTGTAGATTCACAACAGAACAAGCCAAGTGTTGTGACGACTGCTCATATTACCAAACGAATTCATTTCATCGGTACCCAATCCAAATCTTATGTTCCTCATCTTGACACCAAACTCCTCATGTTTCCAATCAATGTTTCTCTATTAAGCCGAATAAGTAAGGTGTCAACTTGCCATCTTACTTTCGAGATTCACAATGCCAACGCAACAATTTTGCCTCTTTGGAATTTGCAAACAACCGCTCCAAATGAGGAATGATGGGCAAGTACCACAATACCTTGGCCGGTGCCCCTTTGTTGACCTCTTCACCATCGTCTCCTCAGCTCTTACACTTCTTGTCATTACACTCCTCCTTTTGTTTGTACCAAGGTACACCACAAACTGAACAACATGCAATTCCTTATGCGCGTTACGATACAAGATGCAATCATTCGGACATGCATCTATCCTTTCTATTTCTATTCACATGGGACATAGTAGCTTCTTCGCTTCGTAAATGCTTGTTGGAAACTCATTTCCCTCTGAAAGCACATCCGATAGAAGAACTAAAGGTGCATTGAAACTTGTATATGTCCAACGTTGTTTTGCCTTCTATTCGAACAATGCAAGGACTAAACCCAACTTGGTGTATTCCACTTTGCAACTAAAGAAAAACGGCTTAGCATTGTCTTCCATCAAGCTTTTAAACTTTTCAAACTCTCTTTAGGTGTAATTTGCATCCACATCCATCAACATTTGCTCTAAATTATCCTTCTCAAACATATCATGCTACAACTTGTGATCGTGTTCCAGCTTGTCTAAGTTGTATACCGGACGGGTAGTTCTTGTCTCCCCATGATGGATTCAGCACGTGTAATTCTTCACGAAGCCACGTCGAATCAAGTGGTCTTCAATTTGAGATGAGTTGTTAAATATCCTAAGGTTGGTGCAATCAAATCAAGGACAATAAATGAAGTTTACACTCCTCTTCACAATGTCTTCTTCTGTAATTTTTTTGAACTCCTTAACACCCCTCTGAAATTCAGCACTCACACGGCTTTTCTGATACATCCATTCTTCACGGTCCATTTGCAATTAAACTATGCACACTAAATTATGAAAAAACTAGAGCGACAACTAGCTAGCTATTTCAAATATTAAGACATCATTTAATTATCTTTGCAAAATAGAGGACGGGTTCCATGATATGTAATTTTACTCCTGATACCTTCTTCCCTAGTTAAGAGCTTTCAATTCCCTACTTAGGAGACATACATTTAAAACATCAACAATGATATCAAATTACCTAATGTAGTAAGCATGCAATTCTTTTGACTTTAATGAAACAAAGTAAGAGTGGAAGCATTAACAAAGTTTAGGAATTGAATGATCTTAAAGAAACACCTATCTATTGACTAACTAAGTACCAACGATGACTCCTAATCTCTAATTATGGTAGGTTCTAATCCCATTCGAGGATATGTGGTTCGGGCAAGTTCCTAAGCTGTTGTACATCTTCAGAGAAAATTTCAGCAGCATCTCCCCACTATTCTCCAAATACAGATCTCGAAAACAAGTCAAGAGGGTGTGTATACGGAGAACACCAGAGAGATGTTGCCGAAATTTTCTCTGTAGTTGTACAACAGCTTAGGAACTTGCCCGAACCACATATCCTCGAACTATAAAAAAACGTGAACAATTCAAGAGTGTTTTATTTATAAATATTCTATTTTAGAATATTTATGAACAAGCACCCTCGAACGGGAGACGTAGGTTACACAACCTAAACTCTTACCTAGTGCAAAATTGAAGGGATCTGAAGGAATTCTCACATTTTGAAAAAACCCACAAATGACGGAAAATTGAGAGGAAATTTCCTCAAGCTAGGGCTTCAACTTTACCCTCTTAACACATATCCTTGAGGATTTCATAATTTCTCACCCAAGTATTACTTCTATCTAGAGTATGTTGTGTTTTTTGGGGTGGCAGCAATTTTTTTTGCCTCTATAACTACAACATAGGAGAGTTCAGCCCGAATGTTATATAACCTTGCAAGGCACATTACAATTGGTTCTGAGGTGAGAACCGATTGTGATGTACAATGCACGTCCCAATCGGTTCACATGTGAAAACCGATTGTGCTGTACACGTGTACAGCACAATCGGTTCTCAGGTCAGAATTGGTTGTGATGTGCCTAATGCTAGATTCCCAACCATACACGTACGCCGAATCATCTACCACAATCAGTTTTTGCCTGAAAAGTTGGGAATCGACTCAGATGAAACGATAGTATTGTACCATTCTGTAGTAGTGCTCCATCTGGGCTTGCAAGCTCTAATACTAATTGTTGGTTTTAGCTATAGATCATGAACGCACGCACACGAACACAATAGCACACAGAGAGAAGAATATTTATGGTGCAGCACAGCTAGTGCATTTTGTTTTTTTCTCGTATTTTTCTCATAGCTCGCAAGCAATGAGTTCTATGGTTATACAGTAGTACTACTGACTAATGAATCCGATTGGCAGTTGTACAAGATTAATTCTAACACAGTTTAGGTCATAAACTGTCACTTCGATCTTGCTGTGACGAGGACTGGGGTAAGGTCAGAAGAGTGAAACGAACAAAAACCTTACCTATTGCTGTAGGTGTTAGCTACTGCATCTCAACAATATGTGAGGGTTGAATGTTCGTCCCACTTCTTCGTATCCCTTGTTTTAGTAGAATGATATTAAAATAATTAAGTAAGCCTACAATAAATGGTAGTAAAGTTTAATACAGTGTTAAGCATGTTTGTTTTATGACTAACTTTAGTCAAATGTGCCTTGATACACTTTTTATGGCAACAACATTTAGCGTCACAAGTATGGCAAAAGTTCCTAAAAAAACTGAGTCTATAACGTTTAGGACATATGCTAAAAAAGTATGGCAAGTCACAGTTATAGCAACGAACCAAACACATAACCAAGAAGATATCGCACTTCTAAGATAAACCGTGGCAAGGTTAAGCTTCAAACCACATATAGACGCCCATATCGTCTCAAAAAAACAAAAAAAAAGTTTCAGATACACCCATGCATGTATATAGGCTTGAAATACTTAAATGCACCATCTTCCCATGAAGGAGAAAAAAATTCCAAAAAATGAAACCTAGATAATTTGACATGTGTAAAAAACTCTGTATTTATAGAAAGCTTAATTTCATTATACAATATACGTGCTTTAAAAGTTTTCCCTCGGGTCCATTGTTTATCAAGAGTGAGACTTAATGTGTCGTCCATTTAATCACTACAACAGAAAATGCCATCACAGACGGTTCAAAAACGTCATTATAGATGGTTTTATTAACCATCTATAAGCATATGTCAGTGATAATACGGTGCTTGTACAAACCATATGTGATAATAGATTATCATAGAAGATTTGTATCAAGAACAATATGTGATAATAGGCTACCATAGACGGTTTGTTTAAAGAACCGTTTGTGATTCACATGTTTTTGTACCTCTCCTAGTAGAACTTTCATGATTAGTATTTGTTGTTGGAAATTTTCTTGTCCTTAGATATTTCTACAACGACATTTACAAGACACAACCAATTATAGATTTTGTAATTGAATATCTAAATATCTAAGATGTATCGAGGCAACAGCTTGTCTAATCAAGATCATCTTAAAATATGAACTTTTGTAGCACTTTCACCTTCTTTCTTATTCCAGGGTAAAATCCAATTACATCCACTCTTCATTCTGAAAGTTGTTATGCTCTGATTTATCTTCTATTTCATCCTCATCCCCGAAAATACCATAGATAACCTATTTTCGCTCTGGTCTTGTGTAGGAATAGGATCATTTTGATGGTTCCCTCCTTGAAGAACTCCTTCCCTTGGCTCTGAATTTCTCCCAAGAGAAGGAGTTTATAAAATAGAGAGCCATCAAAATGATCATATTCCTGTACAAGACCAGAGTGAAAATAGGTTGCCTAGCTATGGTATTCTCATTCGGGGATGAGCATGAAGTGGAAGATAAATCATAGCTGACAAGTTTTAGGACCAACTTTGGATGGAATTAGATTTTTCCTTGGAATACATCAACATTAGAATAAGAACGGAGTTGAAAGTGCTATAAATATTCATATTTTAAGACGATCCTGATCAGACAAGTTGTTGCCTCGATGTATCTAGGATGTTTAGATATTCAATTACAAAATCTATAACTGGTTGTGCCTTATAAATATTGTTGCAGAAATATCTAAGGACAACAAAATTTCTGACAGTAAATACTAATCATGGAAGTTCTACGAAGAGAGCAAGAAAAACTTTTGGATCATAGAGTTTTCAATTCATGACAAATTTTCTATCCATCTCTTGAGTAGTAAAATATTCCTATGACAACATTTTGGTTCCAACAAGCAAGACACTAGTCACTAATTGGATTAAAGATGAGCAAATATTAAGGATAATTTCATGTGACAATACATTGAGAATATATGATACCACAAATATCAACGAGCATACATTGAGAAACAACATTGTTTGATAGATCAAGAAGACAAGGAGACCTTAGGGCTCTTCCATATCTGCCATCATATGATCCATAGCTTCCGAAAAAGAGGCTTTTCGGTTCTCCCTAAAGTTTCATAGCTTTTGACACACTGCCTATTTGTTTGACACTAATAACTATTGACTTCTAGTCATATCTCTTATTCTCTACAAAAAAGATCATGTTATTGTGAAAAGGATCTTTTGGTATATTATCAGTAACTACATCGAATTAATTACTAGAAACCTTTATATTACATCTATAAGCTCAGTTTGGCTTCTTCTAGCTCTGCATTCGCCCTACGCTCCTTAATGATGACTACCTTGTTAAGAGATTCAATATCTTGCGATTTATCATCTATGTCTTTTAGTTTTTGGTTCATCTCATAAATCTTTTTTGTTAACTCAGAATCTTCTTCACTTCTGTTCTGCTCCATTACATCAGACTTTCCATTTAGTTGGTCTAACTCCACCTCAATTTTTGCTTAGCATCCCATAGCTTTTTCATGTCTTATATCTTGTTTGTAGACTCTATTTTATGTGTGTAATTTGTAGTCATTGAGAAATAAATAAGTATATGATGAATCATGATAGATCTAACAATGGCCAAGGTTTTATTTTCTTCTATCCTTGCACCTATTTTTTTGGGATTTTTCTATAATTGGATTACATATGAACATCCAAATTACTCTCTTGCTCTCTCTCAAGAAGTTAAACACCTACGTTCAACATCAAGGTGAGATTTTAATGTTGTAACAAAGTTGGTCCTCTAATCATGTATAGATTCAATTAAAGGTAGTACTTAATTTCTAGGCCAGATCAAAAAGGGGTGAAGTAAATAGACCAAGCATGTTCCACATTATGCAATGTCACCTTTGAAATGATAGCTATCAGATTGAATTCAATTAAAATATCAACCCTTGGATTTTAAACATTGAAGAGATGATTTGGTGACTAAATGTGTAAATAGAAAGCTTAGTTAGAGATCCAGAGGATTTTACCATGAAATATGGCACAAAACATGTACATCAAATGGCCCTCAGAAAGAATGTAATTGCAATATTGTTCAATTTGCATGTAACTATGCAGGCCAATCTCGAAGTCATATATTTTAACTAGTAGGTATTGTATATCTACAATGGATGCCACTCATATATTATAATTCAATCGACCAAGAAGATAATTTTTTTAATTAAGTGAACAAAGCCTAAATTCACACCCATCCCGCAATGAAAGAGGCATTGTCATGTAGTAAGGGAAAAGCATTAGTAGGAACAATATAATTAAACATCTAATTTTTACACCCATTGATTCATCGATTGAGAATAGAGCAGCTCAGCAGGTTGTTTGCCTACATAGTTAAATAATGTTGATGCATAGACCTCGTCGATGGGTGGCTCATCTTTTGCTTGTTAACAATTAATATACGGGATTCAAACATGAATGAGGCCCAAACAATCTTAGAAATAATACAACCAAAGAATAAATGATGAATAATGTCTAAACCAAATATGACCGAGGGCTCGATTAGACCTTAGGGCTTGGAGAGGAGGCAGCGATGGGCTCATGGGAGGAGTGTCGGGACCCGAATATGCAAATCCGGACCCTCTGTTTATACTGCACTAGTCCAGGATCACGCTAGTGCACACAGGCTCAACATAAGTAAATATCACAATCATACACAGCGAAAGCATTAGGAAAGACATCATATGATATATACTACTAATTGAATGACCTTAGGGTCCACTTACATGACTACGCCTGCAAGGTCAACAACATATTAAATCTGCAATGGAATGAAAACGTAGACAACCCCTCAAGATACCACAGTAACCGACAAGGCTTGCGCCTAAACATTCGTCTCCTCTTGGAATCTTTCCTCCAAAGATTGATGTAGACTCTTCAACTGGTGAGGTTATTATTGGCAAGGGTGAGTACTTAAAGCACTCAACAAGTTGTGCACAGAATGCAATTCTATGTATCTATATGCAAGGTTTATTCCCAATGGATAGGCTATCATGGCTATTTTGCAATAAGCAGCATTTATAAACAAGTATAATAGATAGATTACAAAGACTGTAAAACAAATAACTATAATAAATAGATTCAGTATTTCTCAAGTAAACCAGGTTTCCAATCCTAAGTCAAATTCCATCTTCCATATGGCATTCCGCCATCCCAACCAAATTGTCCATTTAATTAAGCTAACCCTTAATTGTAATTCCCGAGCATTGCTCAATACCGCGAGCATGGCTATCCGAATAGTTTCACACTCTGCAGAGGTTATGCACTTTACCCACACGACATGATCGTCTTTTGGTGCCATGCAATTAACACACTTCCTTTGGTGTGTCGTGAAGAGATCATGACAAAGCCTTTACAATGCTCGCTTAATCCAAGATTACTACTGCTAAGGTTTCAACACTGGTGGGTCTGAAAACCACAACCAGGACCCCCCTCTTGCGCCATGTGAATTACACCATAACTCGGGAACTCACACCGACCAAGATAGTACCAAAGTTAAGACATTGCAAATTAATCAGCTAGGCTGGCCCATACCAGACATGTGGTTGCATGTTTGACTCAGGTCAAAGGCTTGCAAGGTTAAGTCCTTAGAGTGATCAGGGCAAGACATCCACATACCCTCTGCCCATGGGGCCCACCTTGGCATACTCGCCCCTTGTCACTTGCCCCAATCTAAATGATCATAACCCAGTTGATTACCAAGCACCACGTGCTATCAATAATTCAACATCGTTGCGTGACATGACTCGCCACAACAACTCAATCTCATCGTGTGATTCCACATGGCACACAAGTTCATAATATTGTTCCATATTCCATTAATCAAGATTAATTATCAATGATTCTGACACATGTGATGACGTGGCATGGCTAAGCAACTAATACGGACTAACCTCCAATGTTGATGATAACTATTAACCAACTATATTTAACCAATCTAGGGTGACAATAGATCATGCCATACAAATGACAAGGTAGGGTGTAGATCAATCTGGTATATTAGCTAAACCCAATCTAATTTGAAACAATCGTATACTTCAAATAATATGCAATAGGGTAAACAAATATAGCAATTTTATAAACATGGGTTCAACATGATCAAAGCACAACTTGCCTTGGAATAGGTTCTGGTCTTGCTCTGAAACTTGAACTTGAGTTGTTGAATCTTCCTCCGAAGCGTCGCACAATTCAACGTCTACGCGTATCGAAGAAGAAAAGCAAATAAATGCCAAAACAGTGAGCAATTGAACTCCAAAAATCAAATAAAATCCACCATTAAATAGATCTCAATTTTATAAATTTTTAGAAATTAGAATCACTCAAATCCGAGTTACGATGCAAAAGATATAGCCTTTTGAAGTTTGAAATAAATACTGAAATCAGAAAATCAGAATTAACAGATTTATTTTGAAATTGAAAATAGATTTATTGCGTCATCATGACGTCACGCTGGCGTCAACCCTGGCACCAGCCAATCAGGCAGCGACACGTGTCCCGGGCGTATGGACTGGGTCCACGGCTCCCTCGGGTTCACGATGCACCCGGTCCATGGCGCCTCGGCTCATCGAGCCCGACACGCGCACGGGTCGATTGGCTGCGGCGGCGGCACGATCCAGAGCACATGAATCCGATCGGACGGTTAGTGATCGAGCGCAACGTGGCAGCGCGTCAAGCGTTGGATTCCGATCTCACGGTCCACGAACGCGGATAGCGTCGGCGTGCTTCACACGGCGGCGCCATTGCCGGATTCGGAGAAGACAACCCCTACGCGGCGAAACCTTGATGAAAACCACCGGGACTTCGTCGGATCTGAGAGAGAAGTCTTCGGCGAAATTGGCACTACCTCGGTTCTGGCGGAAGCACGACGACGGTGACGATTTTGACGGCTGAAATGGCGACGGTCGTCCACGAAGTCCGGAGAACTCGCTCTGGTTCCACGCAGCGTTCTAGCGGCCGAAAGTTGGGGAAAAGGGGCGGCGAGGGCAGATGATCCTCGAAACGGGGTCGGGGCCGTCTTTTAAGGACCTAGGAGTCCGCGCTGGGCACGAACGCCAAAGCCGTGTCGAAAATCGCCGCCGGATTCGAATCGGACACGACGGCGCCTGTCGCCCCATCGCGACCGTCCACGTGGCCGCATCCGACGGCGCCCGTTTGCTAGGGTTTCCGCCTGACGCTGACCCTCAACCGTCCGATTCCTCAGATCAACGGTCACGATTGCCCTTCCGAACACGGCCGAAGGCGCTCCATGGGCGGGACGCTAACGGAGTGGGCTACGGCCCAACACTATTCAACGATTTTCCACTTTTTAGTTAATAAAAATAATTATGATAATTTGATTAATCGGTTTCAAGCAGAATAAATATCCGGAAAAATCCAAGAAAAATCTCAAAAATACTTTGAGACATTCTGGACTCAATTAAAATATTTTTGGCAAAACTTTATTTTAACTTTACACAGATTTAAATAGATTTGAATAAAAGGGCAATAAACTTAATTTAAAATTAATTCAAATAAATCCAGAAAAATTCAAATAAATTCCAGAAAATCATAAATGCACATTTTAGCAATAAAATAATATTTAAGCAAATTTTTGGAATGTTACAAGGAGGCGGTGATGTGCTTGAGGAGGAGGCACACGACCGGCTTCGGGAGGAGGCGTGTGGGCTCAAGGGCGGCGGCGTCGAGGACGAGAGGTGGTGTGGGGCTCAGGAAGGAGCCCAGGTCGTCTCTGTATGATTTCATTTAGGTGAATAGTGCAGGGGCACAAACCCTGGAACAATATATATAATAGGAAAGTGTTATCACAGATGGTTCATTTAAAAAACCGTCTATGATTAGCTAATATCTTCGTGGTACAAATCGTCTATGAAGTATCACAACTTGTTTGTACCACGAACCGTCCGTGATATTAGCTTATCGCAGATGGTTCTTAGCATATCCTGTAATTTTGACGATCATGCTAGCAAAACCGTCTGTGATTAACTTTAAAACAGACTATTCTTGAAAACTATCTATGATGATGCGTGTTATATAGGCATTTCTATAGTAGTGAATTATGCGATGATATATGATTTATATAGCCAGAAATACTTCAAAAAATAACCTAGGATAAAAAGATAATACAAAATATTAATAAGAAATAAAATAATAAACTTAAATAATAAATTATTGAAAAATAAAAAAAAAATCAGAAAATATGAAATTGTCCGAAGAAATGATATATGCATTTGAAGAATCTTACACTATATGCAGAAGAAAAGTGCAAACTAGTTTTCATATTTTAATATTATTTCCAGGTGTCATATAATTTTTACTTCATTTCTAATTTCCAAAAATATATTTAACATGTGACTGTAATATTATTTTCTTTTACTGGTATTTTAATTTTTGTAAATATATATTTTAGGAGTATTAAAATATTTAAATAATCTTTCGATATTATATCTTATTTCATTTCCTCATTTTTAACGGAATCATTGTTGACACTTGCTCGTATATATTAGTTACCACTACAAACACATTATTTGTACTTCTTGGTTGGCGGGCCAATGGTAAGGAGGGTATTTTTCCATCTTTTGATTCGAACAATCAGTTTTATGACTGAATAATCCAAAATAAAAAGGTTTCATCTTTGCACCCTTACTTAGAAATATAATATAATAACGCTTGTTTCTCCTAGCAAAAAAATTACTTTTGGTCAATAATTTTCACTGGAGTTTGACTCCTTTTTATCTAGTTGTTAGTAAAAAAGTGTTCACGCTGGTTCCCTTTAATTATCTAATGACTTTTACCAAGTCTCTCACAGTTTTTTCTTTGAAAAAAATCCACTTTTTTAACTTCACAAGATCGCCTTTTAGTCGTAAATATGTTCTCATTGCTCACATTTTCAACTGTATTTAGCAATACAAATTACGAGCTAATACTGACACACACGGAAGGAAAAAGTAAAAGAAAGAATAAACAGAATTCCGAAACAGAGAAATGTCCAAAATATGTATATAAAAAATCAGTGTTTAATTCATCTGCTCTGGTTTTTCTGGAGATAAAACAATAATAAAATTCTGCAAACACAGCTAAAACTGCTAGCCACTATTTTTGTAACCATGATAACTCTACTACGCTATATATGTTAATTCCCTTTATATTTCTAAACATTAATTATGTTTTCTTTATGCTCTTCTTTGTTACATATTGGTTATACTTAAATTTAATTAATTTGACTCCTACAAATAATAAATAATAGTTAAAACCCCTCCCTAAATTTATATAATGATCATGACATGCACTCTGAATTTTAATATAGCTCCATATATATTAATTACATATACCTTATGCTTACTTAAACAGTAATTTATATATATAATATAGTAAACCATGACGTGTAGGATAACTTCCACTACTACAGCAAAGTACATCACAATCGGTTTTTTTTCATCATCACAGTCGGTTCTGATGGCGATACAAAGTCATTAGACAGTGATGAGGTAGAGCTATCACTGTCGGTTTTCACCCGATTGTGATAAATGCATCATCACAATCGGTTCTTGATCAAAACCGATAGTGATGAGCCCCTCATCACTATCGGTTCGGAGATAAAAGCGATAGTGATGAGGGTATCATCACTATCGGTTCTTTTCAAGGAGTGATAGTGATGAGGCCCTCATCACTATCGCTTCTATCTCCGAACCGATAGTGATGAGGGGCTCATCACTATCGCTTCTTGCAAAGAACCGATAGTGATGAGGTCCTCATCACTATCGCTTCTTGCAAAGAACCGATTGTGATGATGGGGTGTGCTGTTACTCATCTGCTCACCCTCTCAAAAGCAGACATATTACACATGTAATGCACACATATCACATTTACCAACACAGATTACACACAATATGCACATATCACATTCATAGAACATAAACACTTTATTACAACATACATATCACATTCGCTCACAATATAGAACACAAACATACTTAATAACAAGACACATGCATATCGCATTGACATATATAAATAATATTGTTTACATATTGATCTCGGTTTGATCCAAAATCTTAAAACATATACATGGACATCATATTATCGTAACACTTTCTCGATAACAACAAAAAATGGTGTTTTAGTTGCTCGAGTGCAGTTTTCTCCCAATGTTAATAGCATCACACATGAATGCTAAAAATGGATTTGTTGAATTGTAATGCGATACTCACGTAATGAAAAGCCATCTTGAAATTAAGACCGTTAGTCACCATCCGCTTTTTCTTTCCATCGCCTTTCTACAACCGCAAGCAAAGATCTATCAAAATATTTGTGAAATTCAAGCAGCAATCCTTTTTGTAATGTTCTCTTATCTATCTTATTATCGGGTAGTTCTTTTGTGCCATGCAATCCTATCCTGAAAAAGAAGGAACTCCAACAAAGAAGCTTCAAAGATATTTTTAAGTGGTTAAACTGAACTATTAGTAATCATAAAAAACCTTATACGGAATTTTAGAACTAAACATAAATATCTTGCAAAATGCAAGAAAGGGGTGAAAGAGAAAAAATCCTTAGTTGTCTGTGATTGTATCTAAAGCCCTTATTACATTGCTAATAGACTACATCACGATATATTCCCCATATGTATAATATGGAGATAGTAGTCTTGGACATTAGCTATCTACACCTTCAGAACTATAGCTCTCTCCATATTACAATACAAATTGCACTGATCATATTTATCCAGCACAATTGCTGCAAACACTATTCACCTTTCCCACAAGCAAGTCATCTAAAACCGCTCGGTCTCCTTGAGGCCAATAGAGCAAAGCAACGAGGATTGTTCTTGTTCATAACTCCACTTGTTTATAGGAGCAACCCTAGCAAGACTGACTTAAGAACAACTACTCACAAAAATGAGAAGTCGTTTGAGATAAAATCAAGAGTAGTCTTATAATTTTATTTTGTCGCAACGAAAATAACAAAACAATTTGAAGAACATCATGCACCAACCAAGTGGTTTATCAAGAGGCGATCGATGATTCAGGAGTCTCCTTACGCAAAATATCTTAGTGATTGGGCAGCAGAGTCTATAGAATGTGAAGGGTGCATTACTTTGCCGAGACTCGAATGCGCCTTCAGGATCAGAGCTCCTCCAAGACGGAGTTGACGAGGCTATGAGCCACGCGGCCCCGGCAACCGCCATAAAGGGAGGAGAAGTGTGCGCCAAAGCAAACGACGGCCGCCTGACGGCGCGCCGAGGGAGCAGAGTTGGAAGAAGGCCAGAGCCACCGAGGGAATGGAGTCGGGAGACGACGCAGCTTGGGGAAGAGGGAGCACGAAGCCGCCGCGGCAGCGATCGCTGATCTCTCAGATCAAACCCTAGCCGCGCTAGGTAAACAGAATGGGAGAATGGCCAAACGGGGGCTAAATGTTTTGAGTGAGCGCAATGCAGTCGGTTCGAGAACAAAACTGATTGAAATACAAAAAGAAATGCCGTCGGTTCGACGCTAGAACCGACAGAAATAAAGATCAATACAATCGGTTCAAAATAAAAATTGATAGAAATAAAAAATGGCAATGCAATCGGTTCGACGTAAAAACCGATAGTAATAGAAACAAAATCACAATCGGTTTATATTAAAACCGACACGATGAACCTATTATCACTATCGGTTTGTATTAAAACCGGCTACGATGAACAAAGTATCACTATCGGTTTATATTAAAACCGACACGATGAACCTATTATCACTATCGGTTTATATTAAAACCGACACGTATGAACACCATATCACTATCGGTTTATATTAAAACCGAACACGTATGAACCTATTATCACTATCGGTTTATATTTAAAACCGACACATATGAACCTATTATCACTATCGGTTTATATTAAAACCCGACCACGATGAACACAGATCACTATCGGTTTATATTAAAACCGACACGTATGAACACAAGATCACTATCGGTTTATATTAAAACCGACACGTATGAACACAAAGGTCACTATCGGTTACTATTAAAAACCGACACTAATATGATTTATCACTATTGGCTTTCCACGTAAACCGATATAAATATATCATAGGCACCAAAATTAACTATGAATTGAGAAGAGGAGTAAGAATTCCCAGTGATAAATTGAGTATTGGGCTATGAAGAACTTGTGGTCTATTAGTTGTCATTTAACATGGTGTCTTGCTTGTTGGTGGAAAAGACTGTAGTTTTCTTATTGTAATTTCTGACTTGGCACATACACAATTTCTAGCCTGACAAAAGCATGCAAGAGTAGAAAAGTCAAAAATTTATCAAATAAATTAAAAATTATTTTCTTAGCAACAGAGGATAGTCCAACCCGAGAGACATATCGAAATTACCCGACAGACATGTTCCAGTGCAACCTAAACTTTCTTCGCGACATATCAAAATTACCTAGTACAAAATTGAAGGGTTTGAAGGAATGCTCACATTTTGAAGAAAATCACAAATTCTGCAAAAAGAGGGGAAATCCTAAAACAACAATAGAGGAGAGTTCAGCCCGAGGGGTATAGATAACCTAGCGAGGCACATCACAATCGGTTCTTACTTAAAACGCGCTAGAGATGTGAATGCTCATCACTATCGGTTCTTACCAAATTAGCGATAGTGATGTGATCATGCACATCACTATCGGTTCTTATGTGAGAACCGATAGTGATGTTCATGCTCATCACTATCGGTTCTTATGTGAGAAACGATAGTGATGAGCACGTGCACATCACTATCGGTTCTTATATGAGAAGCGATAGTGATGTGCATGCTCATCACTATCGGTTCTCACAAAAGAACCGATTGTGATGTGCCTAGTGCTACATCACAATCGCTTCTAACCTGAAAACCGATAGTGATTATTATTAACACCCCTCCTAAGTCATCTATCACCATCATTTTTTTTCTGAAAACTTAAGAACCGACCCAGATGAAGCGATAGTGATGTACCATTCTATAGTAGTGTTCTCCGATAGCCCACTATAGCCGTGACAGCCTTTTCCTATCTCTCAATGGACGGACCACAAACCACGATTTAAATCGTTGATAAGAATCCTTTGGTCTCAAGAAATTGAAACGAAAACAGAATTCTGTCTCAGGGCATTCTCAAACTCGTCGTCCTAAATTTATATCCACATATGCACTTCAAAATCGTTCACGAAGGCCTAGGGAAAATTATACTGAAACTATCATGGATGGTTAATTCTAAGTAGTCGTCTGTGACAATCAAGCCGAGATCATTTTCACAAATAATTCGGACAACTTAACCATCTATGATGAAACACAGATGGTTTTTGTTTCATAGGCGTTAATGATGAGTTAACTTAACACATGGTTGCATTTAGGGCTGGCAAAAAAGCTCGTTAGAGCTCGAATCAAAATTTCTTCAATTACAATAGCTGATAGGTTTAAAATTAAAATAAGACAATTTCGAGTGAAAAAAGTTGATGAGGCTCGACTCGATAATGGCTCGTTAGCTCGAATTTGAAGTAACCACATAAATGGCACATAAAATGATTTTACATCAAACTATATCAATTTTGAAAGAAGCTCGATAATAACTCGTTAAGCTCGATAGCCAGCCCTAGTTGCATTCCCGAAGCTGTCTATGATGTGACACTGATGGTTTGTTCTAACAACCATCTTTATAAGTAAACTTATCACTAACGGTTGTATTAGGGAAACCATCTTTATTGCAGTACATATTCAACAACTTCTACTTTGACGGTTCAAATAATTAAATGTCGACTTATCTTCTTCACCCAATCGTTAGTCTTCTAATACGCCTTCTTCTTTGCTCTTATTGGCTTCTATTATCTACATTCCTTCCCTTGTGATGGAATCCTAGATAATGTCCTATTCGATTTCTCAATGTCCTTTTGTTGCATCGATTTAATAGAACTAAATTTAGGGATGTTATTTTACTCCAATATTAGAGCAACTAGCCCGACAGCAGTTGACACAACTCCATTAAACAATTGATGGCAGGAACTATGGTGAAGTCATCATGCAATAATTAGGCCAAGGCCCCTCACTTGGCAACATCTACTTGAATTGTCAGAAGGACTTCTACAGACAATGTGGTGAATAGTGAAATTGCTTGGGAACATCCTGGAAAAAGGTGAGAAGTATATGTCTGACTTTTTTCGATAGAAAGATCATGCTTTTCATTTGACCTTGCAAGACCGCCTTCACTGAGCTAGACATAGAGATCCATTCCTTTTTTGTGTCCCAAGTGGAAACCGAATCAGTGATACACCATGGCAAGGCGAAGGTGGACGCTCTGAGAGTCCAACTCACGGTCCGCCGAGCACATCCTGGTGCCAAAAGTGCTGTTAGCCTAGCTAGGATTTCTCGCAAGAGGAGGCAGCTTCGTCGAGGCAAGAAGTTCGTCAGAAGTAGAGAAGGCAAAATAAGGAGGGCCATCTAGTTTGCGATATGTGTGTCAGGGAGAAGATAGAGGCTGATGACGACATTGCAAAACTAAGCTCATAGTTGGTAGATCTTCCAGATGACCACTATGACCCAAAAAATAATGATGAAATAGTTAGCATAGCCTGTGCAATTTTTGATAATTGCAATACCATAATTTTAGTCTTCCTAGGTTTATAGATATCCTCCAAGGATACTTTGTAAATACTATAGCTCTTACTTTTTTAAAGACTTCTATTGTTATCAGTGATCTACCAACGCTTTCAAATTCAAATGCCTGCGATGTTTTCCTATCATATTATTCCTTCGATGATGACCTGCGAATACTTCTCTTGTGAAGGATCTGGATAGTGATCGTGAGAGGTTTGCATGTGGAGATATTCAAATGCATCCATCAACTGGGAAATGTTGTTATCTTGTGTTATATTTGTAAAAAGGGCATGGCTAGCATGATTTCTGAGGCTAACCATAAAATAGGAAACAATTATGTAAAAAATGCATATCAAATACGGTTATTACACAAGTAACAGTCTGTATTATGAACTATCTCAGATGGTTCCTTTGTCGCAAATGCGTGATAATCAAATATCACATATGGTTGACGTATTCTAACCATCTATAATGACAAATAGACGACTATGGCTATTTAACTTCTCACCTAGTCGATTCAGATACCCAAACTTAGCATTCTCTCCATCCAAATCTAATGTTTCCTCTCCATACTGTCGCCCTCTTCACTGCACCATCACCATCCATATCCTCACTGTACCGCTTCATCGCCATAATCATCACGCCATTGCCCTCCTCACCACATCATCACCGTCCCTGTCCTCTCTACACCGCTCCGTCATCCTTGGCACTGTGTCATCACCCTCTCCACCACCTCTCAAGTACATCCATCAGCCTAGAACTTCATTGGTTCAGTTAAGAGTGAAGATATGGTAGGAGTATAATACTAGCATTAGAAATTTGGTGGTGAGTTCAGTGCCTCAGACAGTCCGTAAGTTGTATAGCGGATTGTGTATATTATTCAACTCTGAATTGTGTAAAGTGCACATAGATGTATATGAATTGTGAATTTTAGGTCATTTATTTTGTTTGAATTTGTGTTCTGTGTATTTATCTCAACTATGAATCGTGAATCTTATATCTATTTCAATATGTGTGCTGTGTATCTGTAGAATAGGCATGGCTAGCGTGATTCCTAAGGCTATCAATAAATCTGAAATTATATATAAAAATGCATATGATAGATGGTTCGTAACTACAGTCTGTTATTTATGCTTGTCACATATGATTCGTAATTGGAACGATCTGGTATTTATTATTATGTTCACATATGGTTTCTTATGTACTAACAACCTGTGATCTATTGTTAACACAGACAATTTTCTATAGATAATCGTCTGTGATATTGAAGGACCATGTGGAGGTCCACCCATGTTTGTGATGAGTATTTGACTTTATTTGAGCAAGGTGTGCTCAAGTTTGAGTTTGATTTGGATTGATTTTCAAAATGAAGCAATTTGAGTTGTTTCTGCCAGGAGTGGCAGTACCGGTCGTATGGACGCGGTAGTGATGAGTTGTATGGTTTATTGCACATCTTTGTGGGCATTGCTATGTGAGGAGTTTCCTTGTTTTTGATGGTTGCAGGACGACGGTGCTAGGTCATGGTGAGGCGAAGGATGACCGGGACTAGGCGAGGAGCGGAGGTCCGAGACGGTTGGGAGATCGCCGGAAGATGATCGGAGACGGAGTCCGGGCAAGTCAAGAAGACAAGGAAAGGAGATGATGCTAGCTAGATACCGCGTGGATCAATGAGGACCGTTGGATTGAGGTCTAGTTGATAGGTTAGCGGGTCTAGGTAGTATGCATTGAAAACCGTGCAAGAAAACCCGGTATGTGTGTGGGTTTTGGGTTAGCCCTTGCATGGCTGTCTGAATGGGTTAATCCTACCCCTTAGATGAGTGCTCTAGGGTTGAGGGACTCATCCAAGGGTGGTAGGTGGCCCAAGAGTAGTATAAATAGGGGTGGAGGGGTAGCCTCCTTCCCTTGAAGGTGTTGAGGTTTTTTATGCTCATTTGAGCTTTGCCCACATGAATGTGAGGCTTTGTAACCTCCCCTTCCAGAAATGAAAGTTTTATTCATCCACCTCTGAATTTATTTTGCGCATTTACATTATGTCTTTACTTTACGCAATTTAAATTCAGCATTTACTTTCCCGCAATTACATTCCCGCAATTTACTTTCAAGTAATTTGGATTTGCCTCCCCTCCTTCTAAATGCTGCTGTTCTTGGATGTTTTGAGTATGTTCATATGGTTTTACATCTCTTTTGCACTCTTGGATTGAGTAGAGAACATCTTTTCTTTCAAGTTCCAACTTTGTTCTGAACTTGTTCTTCGCGCAGCAGTCAGTGTATGATTTTTGTAAAAATATAGAAAAATCCTTTTTGAGTGATTCTTGTTGGAGGAGGTGAGGAACTCTGATATCCGCTTGCAGAAAACTTTTGGAGTTCACTTGTTGTACCGTTTGGGCGCCATGAGGTGAAAACCGAGCCCCAAACGTTCTGCTCGAAGTTCTTGACCAGACTGTGTTCTTCGATTTTTCGTGTTTTTTCTGTAAGGCTTTTTGAGGAGAAATTTGGTGGAGTTCTTCAATACTCTGATTCTCACAGGGAGAAAAAGTCTCAAAATTTTTTGAGCTACAGAAACCCACCAACCTCCTGTGCAAATTGAAGACAAGTTCTGGGAATTCTGCTTTTGCTTTTCTGAAAGTGACTTTTGTGATTTGAATTGATGTCCTTTCTAAAAGCAAGAGTTTGAATTGATTCCTCTTTATCTTGGACACTAGACAACCAGGATTGTGACTCAAAAATCCCCGCATATTTTATGGTACTTATCCATGCAAGCTTGGGGTACACATAGTTGTCTAGTTTTTCGGTTTTTCACAATTCCTTTTGAGCGATCTTGTCGAGGTTTTTGTTGGAGTATTTTGGGGAATTTTTATTTGCGACCATTCACCCCCTCTGCTCGCCATTTCGGTCCTTCAATTGGTATCGAGCCGGTTCGCTCTTTCTAGATCTTGACCGGTCTCAAGAGCCATGGCGACAGACAAATATTCCACCAAGCCTCCCATCTTTAATGGAGTTGATTTTCCTTTTTGAAATCCGGATGGAGTCATACATCACGCCCGGGCTACGATATGGCGTAAGGTGAAACTCCGTATGAGGTTCCTGGCGATGAAAATGTCACGGCCATCAATATGGTTGACGTTGAGGCGAATACTAAGGCAAGGAACATTCTTATACTGGGTCTTAGCCATGTGAGTATGATAGGATTTCTCACCTTCGCTCCACTCACGAGATTTGGGTAACCTCGATGCTTACCATGAGGGCTCTACTCAAATCAAGACCGTGAGGCAGACAGTTCAAGCGCGAGTACAACAAGTTTGATCAACGCTACCGGTGAGAGTCTCGACGAGTGTTTTGGTCGGTTTACAAAGATTTTGAGCGACCTCCGGCGCTTGGTTACATATACCCTGACTCGGACAATGCTCGGCATTTCTTGACCGCACTCGACCTTCGGGTTTGGGAGATGAAGGTGACCACCATCAAGGACACCACCGACTTATCGACTCTGACTCTTGACGGGCTTTATTCCCGCCTCAAGACTCATGAGATCGATGTCGTCTCTCGGAAGACGAAATCTCAGTCGATGGCTTTGGTCACCGATCCCATTGGATCTTCTTCTTCTGATCCTTCTATTGGTTTCTCTCTTTCCGCCCTTTGCGAGCTAAGTGATGACCAACTGGAAAAATTTCCAGAAAATGAGCTTGCTCTTCTCGCTCGCAAGTTTTCTCATGCATACAAGAGGGTGAGAGAGAGGAAGAGAGGTGGCATGATCACCTGCTTCGAGTGTGGTGGCCCCAACCACATTCGGGCGAACTGTCCCAAGCTGGAGAAGGGCAAGAACGACGTTGGCGGTTCGGGCAAGAACGACTACACCGACAAGAACCGCAACAAGAAGCCTCCAGTTCGTGAATCGGCGCACGAGAAGAAGTACCGCAACTTCTCCAAGAACAAGAAGCTCTTCCACCGCGTCCTCGCCGCGCTTGACGACATCAACCTCTCCGACACGGAGACATGGAGCGACGAGGGCGAGGATGATCCGCAAGAGAAGAAAGGCGGCGACGACTTCTCCGGCATGTGCTTTATGGCCGACACCAACGACATCAGCGACTCCGAGCTCTACAGCGACTCGGACGAGGTACCCTCCTATGACCAGCTCAACGAAGCTTTCTGCAAATTAGGAAAATTTCATGCTAGAGCTAGAGCTAGGTGTACGGAGCTTGAGAAGGAAGTAGGTACCTTGACTCGGGAGTTAGCTTCACTTAGATCTTCTCCCTCCCGAGTCACTGATGATTGCTCTTTGTGTGATGCTATTCTTGTGGAGTTGGAGAACCTAAGGACCATACATGATAGTGTGCTTGTTGAACTTGATGGTCTTAGGTTGAAGAATGCTAGCACTAGTTCTGTTGATGCTATTCCTGTTGAGGCTAGTTTTCTTCATGCTCACTCCACTCCATCATGCTCTAATTGCCCTAAATTGCTTGCCGAAATTGATGCCATGAGCGAACACCTTAGGAAGCTTTCTGCTAGAAACAATGAACTTGAATCACATGCTTCTAAGGACCCAAAAACCATGTGAGGGTCAGTAAGCAATTAAAACTTGACAATGAAACCTCAATGTCAAGTGTGCTAAACTTGCTAAGGACTTACTAGATAAGTCACAAAAATATTGCTTATGATGTAATTGAGATTGTGGGGACTTGGATAAAATCCATGTCGAGCTTAGGAAGAAATTAGAAGACCAAGCCCATAGAATTAGAGATGCTCCTTGCGTTTCTTGTAAGGCCCTCAAGATTGAGGCACTCTTTGAGGAGAAAATGCACGTCTTGAGAGAGCTCATCTTTCCGGTTCTTCTTCCTCTCCTTCCCCTGTTCTTCTTGTGCTTCTTTCTTCCGAGATTGCCAGATCTTATGAGCACTCTCGAGAAGTTTGTTGGAGGCAATAAGAAGCTCAATCTTATTCTAGACCAATCCAAGATTAGTAGATTCAATCAAGGTCTAGGATTTGATCCCTTGAGCACGCTCGGCGCATCCTCCCACCATTGTGCGCGGCTCCAAGAGTGGTGAGATTGTGGTAGCTCCCAGTGAGTACCACCGTGTTTAGGTCTGTTGGGGTTGTCCATAGGACTTCCGACTGTAAGGGTGTTACTCCTATTGCTTCGCCTCTAGCAAGGCGGTACACATGCACCTTCCGTAAGAAGGATGGTCACCTAGTAGATTTACGCTTGCGCGCCAAGATCACTCGGCGTGAGCGTGTTGCTGCTCTTAGGGGTATTCGTGGTCATCCCGGACTTTGAGTGCTCCTAAGACACACACCGCTTCTAGACAGTTAGAGAGTCGCTGCTTTTTGGGCAAGCCCGTGACTTGGTTTTCATGCTAGTTCTTCGAGTTTTAGTCCCGAGCTGTTCAGTAGTCGATCTTCTGCCGTCCTCTTGATATTCCTCGCTTTTCCCATCGAGGTAGATATCGGTGGCGTGAGGTGTTTTCTCGGTAGGAGATCCAGCAGCCTTCTCGGGATGGTCCGGCTTTTGCACCACGGCGTGCCAACCCGCTTTGACTCCTAGATTATCTACCGAGTTGCTCCCGATCGTGTGAGAGTTGAGCGTCGAGAGAGACACTCGAGTCCGATCTTCTTACGTGGTCGGTACTGAGGTGTCGTATGGTTCAAGATTGGGTTCCTAAGTCTTCACTCTATCCCAAGATCTTGAGTCATCTTTCTCTCTTGTGTCTTGATCAGTTCGTCGGATGGGGAAGGGCGATGTTTGGATTGTTGACTCGGTTGTTCTCGCCATATGACCGAGATTCTCGTTGGTTCTCTTCCTAGTCCGAGCCCCGTGATGAGTTAATCACTTTTGGGGATGCATCTTCGTAGAGTCATTGCTAAAGGTATCATCCGCATTAACCAAAATTTCTTTCTTAAAGATGTTGCCTTAGTAAGTAAGTCGCAATACAATCTGCTCTCTGTTTCTCGACTTATCGATGACTCTTTCGAGGTAAGCTTCAAGAGTAATGCCCAGAGAATCCTTGATTCATCGGGAGGGTTAGTTTATGGATTTCTAGATTTGGGAGAGTCTTTCGTGCTGATTTTTCCGCTTCTTCCGAGACTCTCTTGATGTTTGATTGCTTCGAGTCCCGTGATCTCTCCTTCGGCATAGGAGACTTGGTCACATTGGTTTTGATCATTTGACCCGAGTTAGCGCCATGATCTCATTCGGGTTTGCCCAAACTCAAGATGGTCAAAGACTTAGTTTGCTCTCCTTGCCGACATGGCAAGATGGTTATTGCTTCTCATCCTCTAGTCATCAGTAGTGATGACCGATGCACCAGATAGCTTTTACATATGGACACCGTTGGTCCAAATAGAGTGCAATCGGGAGGGGGAAGTGGTATGTTCTTGTCATCGTTGATGATTTTTCTAGATACTCTTGGGTATTCTTCATGGCCTCGAAGGATGAGACTTTTCTCACTTCAGGGTTTGATCAAGAGGTTGTCTATTGAGCTCCCGTGTGCATTACGAGCTATCTGCAGTGATAATGGCACGGAGTTCAAGAATTCCTACTTTGAGAGTTTTTGTGTGGAGTCCGGTTTAGAGCATCGCTTCTCTTCTCCCTCGCTCCTCGTGAGAATGGCGTAGTGGAAAGGAAGAACAGGACCACGGTTGAGATGGCCAGATGATGCTAGACGAGTCAAGACTCCTAGGAAGTTTTGGGCTGAGGCTATAGCTACTGCTTGCCATATTTCTAATCGCGTGTTTTTGAGAGCACATTTGCATCGCACTTCTTATGAGTTGAGGTATGGGCGAAAGCCCAATGTGTCTCATTTTCGCGTTTTTGGTTGCAAGTGTTTTATCTTGAAGTCTGGTAACCTAGATAAATTTGAGTCTCGCTCTTCTGATGGTATCTTTCTAGGTTACTCGACTTCTTCTCGTAGCTATAGGGTCCGGAGTGTTGATGCGCATAGGATCATAGAGACTGTGATGTGACCTTCGATGAGGCTAGCCGGGAGCTAGACACGATGTTTGAGCTCTTCTTATCCCTCCGAGACCATCTTTATAGAAGATGAGGATGATGGAGATGATGGTGTTCCACCGATCCAGTTCCTCTATACCGAGGTGCCTCCTGCTTCCATTTACGCACCTCGAGTGACCACCCTTGCCTTCCGACTCTCCTTGGCCGAGTGGCTCTGCTCCTACCTCTTACGTGCATGAGGTAGAGGCCACTCGCCTCGGTCCTCCCGTCATATCCAGAAAGCTCATCCACCGATCGGATCATTGGTGATCTGCTTGAGCGCGTCACTCGCTCAAAATCGAGTTTGTCCGATTCGCCTCCACTCTGCCTTCGTTGCCTCCTTTGAGCCGAAGATGTTTCTCATGCATTATCCGATGAATCGTGGATTAATGCTATGCATGAGGAACTTGAGAACTTTGAGAGGAACAAGGTATGGTAGCTTGTCGAGCCCCATCCGGTCATAATGTCATTGGGACCAAGTGGGTGTTCAAAACAAGCAGAGTGAGGATGGGGTTGTCATTCGCAACAAGGCTAGGCTAGTTGCACAGGTTTTTCTCAGGTTGAGGGTCTTGACTTTGAGGAGACCTTTGCCCCGTAGCTAGACTAGAGGCTATTAGGATCCCGCTTGCATTCTCTGCATCCCGTGGCTTCAAGCTCTATCAAATGGATGTCAAGAGTGCATTCCTCAATGGCTATATTGAGGAAGAGGTTTATGTCAAACAACCTCCGTGATTCGAGAACCCCAAGTTTCGAGTCATGTATACAAGCTCTCCAAAGCTTTGTATGGACTCAAGCAGCCCCAGAGCATGGTATGAGAGGCTCAAGTCTTATCTTCTCACCATGACTTCAAAATGGGCATAGTAGACAAAACTCATTCATCGACACCATGAGTCTCATTTTCTTCTTGTCCAGTTTATGTGGACGATATAATTTTGGTGGCTCATCTCATTCGCTTGTGTCTCAGTTTTACGAGGTGATGAGCACAGAGTTTGAGATGAGTATGATGGGCGAGTTGAGCTACTTTCTTGGCTTCCAAATCAAGCGGACTCGGGGGTACTTTCTTGCATCAAGGAAAATATACCCGTGACCTCTGAGGCGCTTCGACATGTCCGATGGGAAGCCGGTGATGACTCCTATGGCCACCACTGCTGTCCTCGAGCCCGATGAGGATGGTGAGCCTCTTGATCAAAAGGAGTTTGAAGCATGATCGGCTCCTCTTGTACCTCACCGCTTGAGGCCGGACATACATTTTGTTTGTGTGTCCATGCGCTCGATTTCAAGCTTCTCCTCGCGCCTCTCACACCAAAGTGGTCAAGCGCATCTTCGAGTACCTTCGTGCTACCACCGATTATGGTATTTGGTACTCTTCGTCTTCTTATCTATCTCTTAGAGCCTTTTCGATGCCGACTTTCTTTGGTCAGTAGGATAGATAGGAAGAGCACTTCCGCACTTACCAATTCATTGGCACTTCTCTTGTTTCTTGGTCATCTAGGAAGCGATCCGAGTTGCACATCCACCGTCACCGAGGCCGAGTATGTTGTTTGCTTAGTTCTTTGAGCTGTGCTCTGGATGAGATCGACCTTACGGGACTATGGGTTAGAGATAGAGAGTGTGCCACTTTTACGTGACAACACTTCAGCTATTTGCATTGCTAAAACCCGTGCAACATTCCGGACCAAGCACATTGATATTAGATATCACTTCCTTAGAGACCATGTGGAGAAGGGAGATATCGCGCTTCAGAGAGAGTGACCTTGATTAGCGATATTTTCACCAAGCCTTTGGATAGCTCCAGTTTGTTGCCTTGAGGAGTGAGCTTGGAGTCGTGAGCCCTTACGGCCTTTCGTGAGGGGAGCTGGTTTGTATATTATGTATTATATGTTTTCTTCCACTTTTCTTTCTTTGTGTTTCTTCCGGGTGACTTTGGGCTTGTTTTCTTGAGTTGAGTTCACTCACTTAGACTTACGGCATGCCTTGCATTGACCTCTTATCTTGTGCTTTAGGTTGCTATCATGCCGATTAGTTGTTCTCTCTTCTCTCTAGGTTGAGTTCCCTCACGCCTTTATAAGTCTAGCGGTATTGGGCCTCCTGGTAGACAGTGGTCTGTGTGCACTCCTTAGTTGGGATCTAGAGTCGACTTCCTATGTCATCCACTGGGAAGATAAGAGCGAGTCCGAGCCGTAGTGAGTCTCTTCTATCTTTTCTATGCTCTATAGCCATCCAGCTTTTGCGCTTTCTCGACTTCTTCTCCTCATTCTGCTTTTTCTGTTATTATTGAGTTCATTCGGGTTTTCTTTATGCCTAATCTTGATAATAACTCAACTTTAACCAGATTTGAGCTTAAAATTGATTCATTTGTTGAGGGGAGTTTGGGAATCTGTTCATGCATTGCATTTAGATGCATTTTCTGCTTTATGAGCTTTGTCTATTATGCAATTGATTTCTTCTTCATGCTATACACCATGCTACATCATTTGAAGAAAATCACTAGCTTAGGTATGTCCAATTTCATTTAACTTGCTAAGCTTAAAAATGAAATAAGCCTTAAATGAAAAAAACTTGATGAAACTTGTTGCTTTTACTTGCTAGGTTTCTTCTCTAGAGGTTTGTGCCATAATTTGAGAAATTTAGGAGTTCTCTAGAGTCCCTATAGCAACTTGGGTGAAACTAGTTTGATCCATGCAGAGTCCTTCAATTGTTCATGAATCGTTGTGCTAAAAATGAAAATTAAACAAAATTGACTCTTCTTGTGCACATACGACTCAACACCTTGTATTCACAAGACCGCTTCCCATTGCACTTGGGATGAACTTGGAATACATCGTGTTTGACCTAGACCATCCACTTAAGAGCTCATCTTGAGATGGTCGCATACGGCTTGAGTCAATTGGTTGTCAAAAGAAAATGCAAATAAATTAAAAACAAAGACATATGTGGGTAAAGAATGCAAATAATGTCAAACATTTGCACCCGCTATGTCTTGTATGATGATAAATCAAAATTTGCATTAAGTGATAAATGAGCCCAAGGACCTTGTATGCTCTTCTAGATTCCCCAACGTGTTGAGTAGGTTGAACTCTAGGTTTTCCTTTTGATCCTTAGAGTGGCTATTCTTCTATTTTTGAAACTAAAGCTAAGTGTTGCACTTGTCAAATCTTGCTAAAAATGAAATATTCAAAACTAAGCGCGTATTTGCACTTGGACATGTCTTAGTTTAGTCATCTTCTGAAATTGACAAGCTTGGTGTAATATCCTTCCATTTTGATCAATTGGATAATCCTCAAAGCTTTTGATTGCATTTCATGCATACATAAAAAAATTGATGCCTATATTGCCAAAAGGGGAGATAACGTAGAAAAGGCATCACTAAAAGATAAAAATGTGAATGCTTATTTGGTTATTATGATCTTTGTAAAACTATGCTACTACTTCATTGGATCATAATCTCATAATCACATTTGACATGTTTAGTTGGATTTTAGAGTTTTGTTGAAAACTTGCTCTTTCTTAAATTTAACTCTAAAATCTGAATTCCTCTTCGTCAACTTGGTCATGGTTCTAATTTCTATCTTTGGACCAAGTTTGACTTTGCAACTGAAAATTGCTTTCTTCTTCATTTTCTTCAAACTCAAATTTATGCCTTTTGTATGGTTTGTCAATATACTCATCAAGGGGGAGATTGAAGGACCATGTGGAGGTCCACCCATGTTTGTGATGAGTATTTGACTTTATTTGAGCAAGGTGTGCTCAAGTTTGAGTTTGATTTGGATTGATTTTCAAAATGAAGCAATTTGAGTTGTTTCGCCAGAGTGGCGATCTGGGTCGTATGGACGCGGTAGTGATGAGTTGCATGGTTTATTGCACATCTTTGTGGGCATTGCTATGTGAGGAGTTTCCTTGTTTTTGATGGTTGCAGGACGACGGTGCTAGGTCATGGTGAGGCGAAGGATGACCGGGACTAGGCGAGGAGTGTCGGAGGTCCAGACGGTTGGGAGATCGCCGGAAGATGATCGGAGACGAAGTCCGGGCAAGTCAAGAAGACAAGGAAAGGAGATGATGCTAGCTAGATACCGCGTGGATCAATGAGGACCGTCGGATTGAGGTCTAGTTGATAGGTTAGCGGGTCTAGGTAGTATGCTTTGAAAACCGTGCAAGAAAACCCGGTATGTGTGTGGGTTTTGGGTTAGCCCTTGCATGGCTGTGTGAATGGGTTAATCCTAGCCCTTAGATGAGTGCTCTAGGGTTGAGGGACTCATCCAAGGGTGGTAGGTGGCCCAAGAGTAGTATAAATAGGGGTGGAGGGGTAGCCTCCTTCCCTTGAAGGCGTTGAGGTTTTTTATGCTCATTTGAGCTTTGCCCACATGAATGTGAGGCTTTGTAACCTCCTTCCAGAAATGAAAGTTTTATTCATCCACCTCTGAATTTATTTTATGCATTTACATTATGTCTTTACTTTACGCAATTTAAATTCAGCATTTACTTTCCCGCAATTACATTCCCGCAATTTACTTTCAAGTAATTTGGATTTGCCTCCCCTCCTTCTAAATGCTGCTGTTCTTGGATGTTTTGAGTATATTCATATGGTTTTACATCTCTTTTGCACTCTTGGATTGAGTAGAGAACATCTTTTCTTTCAAGTTCCAACTTTGTTCTGGACTTGTTCTTCGCGCAGCAGTCAGTGTATGATTTTTGTAAAAATCTAGAAAAATCATTTTTGAGTGATTCTTGTTGGAGGAGGTGCGAGCCTCTGATATCCGCTTGCAGAAAAATTTTGGAGTTCACTTGTTGTACCGTTTGGGCGCCATGAGGTGAAAACCGAGCCCCAAACGTTCTGCTCGAAGTTCTTGACCAGACTGTGTTCTTCGATTTTTCGTGTTTTTTCTGTAAGGCTTTTTGAGGAGAAATTGGGTAGAGTTCTTCAAGACTCTGATGCTCACAGGGAGAAAAAGTCTCAAAATTTTTTGAGATACAGAAACCCACCAACCTCCTGTGCAAATTGAGGACAAGTTCTGGGAATTCTGCTTTTGCTTTTCTGAAAGTGACTTTTGTGATTTGAATTGATGTCCTTTCTAAAAGCAAGAGTTTGAATTGATTCCTCTTTATCTTGGACACTAGACAACCAGGATTGTGACTCAAAAATCCCCACATATTTTATGGTACTTATCCATGCAAGCTTGGGGTACACATAGTTGTCTAGTTTTTCGGGTTTTTCACAATTCCTTTTGAGCGATCTTGTCGAGGTTTTTGTTGGAGTATTTTGGGGGAATTTTTATTTGCGACCATTCACCCTCCCTCTGTTCGCCATTTCGGTCCTTCAGATATTTAACTATCATAGACGGTTCCTATGACCACTAATCATCACTGCCCTTTTTCCACAAACGGTTTTCAAACTGTCAGCGCTGACTATTTTTTATTTGTGTGTGATTTCCTTTTGTGTGGTAGTGGCCATTACCCGTGCTTCTTTGATATCTCAGGTATTAATTCTTGCCAATCCCTAACTATTTGAAAATTTTAAGAGCATTGGGACGAAATTGACTAGTTTTGTCTGAATTTGCATAAACTAGACTAAAAGGTTGGATGGTAACAGAAAGAAACAGAAGATAAATGATGATGGCCTGAACATCTGACTTAACTATTATAAAAGCGAATGCAGTTATGCCTAAAGCTAAGCAATGAAGGGATAATAGTAGTAGCTAAGCCCATACTCAATTAACAAAACTAATGGAACCAGAACAATTATCAAAAAGCAATGCAAGATGATAGGCTAATGATGCCACCTCATCACTCTTACCTAATCTCCTGTGCTTATTATAACCTGAAGATGACGCCTATAGGTTTCACTCAGTAAGAAAGTGGATTAAAGTCATATCCATAAAGAAAAATTGGTTCGATACGCTCACCGTGTATGCTGTCATAGGAATACATACCCTTACCCAAACTAGTAATCCAAAGCCAAAATAATGCTCTTTGAAAATCGAAAGCAAGAGAGTGCCAAATCCCTGAAATTTTGTTCCCAGATGCTCAGTAATTTCCAATGCTTATATGTCCTTGTAGCATGGTCCTTGCTAGATCATTCCCAATGCAAATCTTATCAATACGTTTAATTCGCTACTTAAATAACGTGCTACAATGTTTCCTTTTGATTAGTTTATAGGTTCCGTATGGGGGAATGTACTCTCCAGTGTAGCTTGTGCCGAAAGATATGGAGGGGAAATTATACAAATGAATCAGATTCATACCCTAAATATAGAAATGGAAAAGCTAACTCGCTTTAGGGTTGAAAGATTAACAGCAAAGTGCGTGTCACTTTTGTCCGTACAAGCGTGGATCTTGTTTTATGAGGAGGAAAATTTCAGGGGTGCCTGCTTAGTTTGTCTTGTTTAATTATATTAGACAGCTATATGCATAGGTAGTGTCCTAACATCCCTATGATTGCTTATATATTAATCTTGCATATAAATGTGATTGTTAACTATATTCATTATTGTAATATTCCAAAATTCATAAAATTATTCTAATGAGTTCCAAAATCCTTTCCTACATTTATCATGAATTTTCAAAAATATCTGCATAAAAGAAAATTATTTTCCTAAAATTCAGCTGCTGTTTTGAATTTTAAAAATTAATTGTAACTTGACCAGAGATGGTTATTTAAAATCATTTGAAACATGTGAGTCTTGTCTACTTAGTAAGATGACCAAGACACCTTTCATAGAGCATTGTGAGAGGGCATCCAACTTATTGGAACTCGTATATAATGATGTATGTGAACCAATGAGCATGATTGCTAGACGTGGTTTCCAGTACTTAATTACTTTTACCGATGAATATAGTAGATACAGTTATGTCTACTTAATGAGGCACAAGTCGGAAACTTTTGAAAAGTTCAAAGAATTCTATAATGAAGTACAAAATCAACGTGGCAAGAAAATTAAGTTTCTACGATATGATCATGGAGGTGAATATTTGAGTCATGAGATTAATAATCATCTGAAGAATTGCAGAATTGTTTCACAACTTACGCCTCCCGGCACACCTCAAAGGAATGGGGTGTCCGAGCAGCGTAATCGGACCTTGTTAGACATAATTCGGTCAATGATGAGTCAGTCAGATCTACCTCTATCCTTTTGGGGTTACGCTCCAGAAACTGCAGCTTTCACACTAAATAAGGTACCATCTAAATATGCAGAAAAGACAACATATGAGATGTGGACTGGAAAGATTCCTAGTTTATTTTTTCTAAAATTTTGGGGATGTGATGTTTGTGTTAAACATCAGACGTCCGACAAACTCACACCAAAATCGAATAAATGCTTTTCGATGGGATATCCTAGCGAGACATTAGGATATTACTTCTACAACCGAGAAGAGGGCAAAGTGTTTATCGCTCGGAATGGTGTCTTTCTAGAGAAAGAGTTTCTCGAAATGGAAGTGGAAGAACAATGCAACTCGAAGAAGTTCGAGTTAATCCTCTCGGGGACGACCTGGTCGGAGATGCCCCTGTCGGGGAAAATCTGGTTGAGGAACCCGTGATTGGGAAAACTCTAGTTGGAGGGACCTCGATCGAGGAGGCACTAATGCCATGTAGGTCGGACAGGCTGCGCAAAATACCTGCTCGGTTTTCGCGTGGTATATTGTTGTTGGACAGTGATGAGCCTATGACTTATAAGGAAGCGATGATGGGCCCAGACTCTGAAAAATGGCTTGGAGCCATGAGATCTGAGATAGAATCCATGGGAGACAATCAGGTTTGGAACCTGGTCGATTCGCCTCATGATGTAAAAACCATTGAATGCAAATGGGTCTATAAGAAGAAGATTAATATGGATAAAAATGTTTACATCTATAAAGCTAGACTTGTCACAAAGGGTTTTCGACAAGTTCAAATAGTTGACTATGATGAGACTTTCTCACCAGTAGCGACGCTTAAATCTGTACGGATCATTCTTGCTATTGTTGTATACTTTGATTATGAAATATGGAAAATGGATGTCAAAATGGCTTTCCTTAATGTAAACCTAAGTGAGGATGTGTACATGACACAACCTGAGGGTTTTGTCGATCCAAAGAATGCTAGTAAAATATGCAAACTTCAAAAATCCATTTATGAGTTGAAGCAAGCATCTCGAAGTTGGAATATTCGTTTTGATGAGGTAGTCAAAGGGTTTGGCTTCATCAAGAACGTAGAAGAATCTTGTGTTTACAAGAAGGTTAGTGGGAGTGCACTTGTAATTCTAATCTTGTATGTGGATGGCATATTATTGATTGTGAATGACATTCCTATGCTGGAATCTGTCAAGACCTAACTAAAAAATAGTTTTTCTATGAAGAACATAGGAGAAGCAGCATATATCTTGGGCATAAAGATCTATAGAGATAGAGAGAAAAGGCTAATTGAATTAAGCCAACGTACTTACATGACAAGGTGTTTGTGAGACCCCGTTCTTACAAACAGGAATCTCCATGTGATTACTGTACTAGTCCCATGATCAGTGGCTAGCACTCACATGTTTACAACATTTATATCACAACCACAAGATATAAAACTGATAAGCATATATTACAAGCAGAATAATTATACAGAGTTTAAAATTTACAAAGATCAAACAGCGGAAAATAGAGAGTTTAAAGAACTCCAAAAGCCTCGTGGTTTGCCCGCTAACCCTCAGGCAACTGACTTGGCAAACCTAGGGAAAACCATCGTCAAACACCCCGTGCCCTACGTTAAAGCATGAATCGTCTGACACTTCGCAGGCTTCGTCCTCTGAGACAGCAGATGCAAGATTGAGTACATTGGTACTCAGCAAAACTTATAGTGTTTAACAAATGCAAATAATTAATCATGCAGGTTACAAGTTATTTAGCAGTTGCATAAACATCTAAAATACCAATACAGTAGATTGAAATGTCGCATCTTTCAATAGACAAGTCAAAGCATAATTTGATAAGTAAATATTCAAGTCTTCCAACCCAGTCTACCCGACTGCAAAAGAAATCCCCGGTGTCTGTCCTTTGACACAAAAGCTAGTTGCAAACTTGGTTTCCATCCCAAATCCATTTTTCCAGAAAATACCAAAAGACTCTAACATTGGAATGACTTCACAAAGTGTCCTTGACCATGGACGTGGCTAATCGATTAGATTTACACTCTGCAGAGGAGTACAGCTTTACCCACAAGGAATGATCAACCTCTTTTGCCAGGCCAGATAACACATTTCCTTTGGTGTGTCGGCAAGGAGATCATACAGAGCCATTACATTATCTAGATGTGGTTTTGAACCAGCTCGGGACGGTTGACCCTCGCCATAAAAATAGAAACACTCACCCAAGTTGTGGATCCATTTTTATCACACCCAACACCACATTTCTGTTCATGGCAAGGCGTACACCGTTGCATTGGTATGTAGAAACCCCTACAAGCAACCTAAACCGGAATGCTTGTGCAAATCTCTCGCCTTCCTTAGATGCAAAGCCACATCTAAACAACTTAATAGGCTAAGACCCACCCATACAAGCCCTCGTGGTTGTATGAAATTCTTGGATCTATAGCGTCCCATTGCTCGGCCCTCAATCCGACACAGGCGATACTCCACCATACACTACGTGCAAATCCCTCTGCACCTCCGGCTAGTGCCAATAATCACCCGCGTCAAACCATAGTTTTATTTTGGGTTTTTAACCAAATACCAGCAACATTTTCCAAATGAGGACCATACCTTTGTAGAAAAGACTGAAAGCAACATCAAGCAGCTTAAGCAGGTATATTATGCTAGCGGTTATACCCAAAATGACATTTAGCATGTCTAGATCAAACTAAGGTTTGCAAGGTTCACATATTCATACAGATTGAGGTTAACCATAATTTACAGGATCAACTACAGTTCCAACCCAAATTAGCATTTCTAGGGAGAATTATCCGGATGCATAGTACATAGACAAAAACAACATAATGTAGATAAAGTATCAGGCTCGACATGATCAAGGGGTTGCTTGCCTTGCAACTCGCTGTCTAGCTCCGGATCTGGATCGGTGACGGCGTCGTCTTCCTCATCGAGCACGTCGGATTCTACACGACGATCGAACGGAAATATAGCAAATATTAAATTTCAATAGGGGCAAAAAGAAAACAGACAGTAAACCAAATAAAGATTAACTGCAGAAAACAGGGGTATCTCTTAGTGTTTGGACTATAAAATTTTAAGACTTCACGAAGTAAATAATTACACATCCAAAGAGTTAATACTGCCTATAATGAACAATATGGGTTTTTCTTATAGATTATTTTTTCTTAAGTTACGAATTCAAGAGGCTAAAATTGTGAATTCTTATATTTATAACTTCGAATTATAGATGCTAAAATTATTTGAATTAACAAAATTTAGAACATAAAGCAAAGGGTTCTGCACAGAAGCACTTATCAAAAGCAATGCATAAGGAAAGAGGTTGATTAAACTAAGCTCATGAAGTTAAGTTACTAAATTTATTCATGGATTTGAACCCATAAAAACTATATTCTAACTACTTAATTTTCTATGCACACACACACACACACACACACACACACACATATATATATATATATATATATATATATATATATATATATATATATATATATATACATATGTGTGTGTGCACAATTGACACTAGGGTTATATTATATATTTAAAGATAATACAAATCAAGGTCACTCCTTAATCAAGTTTCATTATTGTAATGCCACCCCAGCATTCATGGATTTAGTTTTTGTTTCATTTATATTTTCTTAATACTATTATACATATTTGAATTCTTAATGTATTAAAAACAAGACTTAATTAGAAAGCAAACTCAACAGGCATGACAACTAAATGTTTTTCTACATTTGAGCTCCTAGAAATATGAAGATCCTAGAAAAATTAGTTTCATTAACTTCTAAGCTTATTTGCAAAAATTTTGTATAAAGCATACCTTTTGCCTCTTTATTCAAATTTGAATTTTGAAATTACCCAGGGATCTTTTTAAAAATATTTTTGCTTATTCTGATTCTACAGAATTTTTCATGAAGTTAGAAATTTGTTTCACAAATTTTGGAGTTGTGATTCAAAACTTATGGACAATTGAATTAGCTCGGTTTCTGAAATCACTAAAATCCAGAAATACATTTTCGATTTCTCGAAAACGGCTTTTCGCCGTGCGCACGCATTGGGCACTTTTGAATCGGTCCTGGCACCGACAACACAGGGCTATCCGCCACGATCCGACGGCGCGCGACCAATGATCGATCGTGGTGGTCCACCGTCACAAGGCGTGGTGAGAAAAAACATCGCGCGTGGGCTGCGTCGCAGTCATGATCGCCAAAACAGGCCCACGAGTCAGCGGTATATCCACGCGAGGCGACTGACAGCTGGGGCCCTCCGGTCAGTGACCCGAAACAGGGGCTAGGCTTTCCAGCTCACCACCAGCGAACTAACTCTGCCGCGGCGAAATGGACGGCACCTACAGCTTCAGCACGACATCGCGCATCTAGTGGTGGTGTCCATTCGGTCGGAGGTGGCCGGAAAGGTGGTTGCCACCGCAAGGGTGTGGTGGCCGCCATGGCTGCACGAGCAAAAGCTCGCCGCCGGCCACGATTTCAGTGGGGAAGAAAGGCATGAGCACCCGTGAGCTAAGGGCGACCCATTTCACCTGAGAGTGAAGGCGGAGAAGGGCCGAAAGTGGCTGCCCACGAGCGCCGGAGCTGGGGAAGAGGCGCGGCGGAGAGGAGGCACTGCGCACATGAAATGATGAAATTAAGGTGTGATCGATAACCCAGGATGCTTAATGAAGCTCTAGGTGGAAGCAATACCGACGATTATCAACGGATTGGCTCGAATTGGATTTTTCCCCCTTCTCTGAACCCTGGACGAAAATGGCGGGGTGAGATGAAAAGGGGTCGGCTTTTCACGCTAAGGCAGGAAATGACTGAGAGATGGGGGGCTTAGGGTGACGCTCGCCCGGTATTTATAGCCGGCATCTCGACTTCACAGGGTTTGAACTCGGGCGGGGGTTGCGGCTAGGTTTTGGACTGCTCGGCGAGGTGGCGCGAAGTTTCGCCGGCACAGAATGACGCGAGATGGACTGGGCATGGCACGGGAGTCCCGAGGCTCAGTGTGGCAGCAACCAACGGCTCAGGGTGGTGCAAATTGCGCTGAGACGCAGAGGGAGGCCGGCGAAGTCTCAAGAGGGCTCGAGCTCGCCTCGGGCGAGGGGGGAAAAGGGGCGAGGAGAGCGGCTGGATCGACGGTGGGTCCGACCCCACCGGGCAGCGAGAGAGGTTCTCCAGCTCGGCTGCCAGCGCGTCAAGTTGCTACAGTGCCCCCGGGCCCGCATGTCAGCGAAACGGATTGACAAAAGAGATAGACTCGTTCGGACAACGTCATGTGGGCATTAAAACGGCTATCTAATCAAGTTAATATTTTTTGAAACTTTTTGAACGACATCTAATGGAATTTTTTATCTCCCAGTAAAATTTCGGACCAAAATACCTGATAATGAAATAATTAAAATTCTGACAATGTGGACTGTACAGGATTTTCATTTCAGTAGTTTATTTATTTAAGGGTGTAAATCATATTAATTATTTTCAAAACTTTTTATAAGAGTTCAGTTTCGATCATGGATATCTCCATAAAAATATCAAGTCCAAATATCGATTAAATATTTTATAAAAATATCTTATGAGTTTTTTTCGGGTATGGCGCTCCGCTTCTTGAAGAATTTTAACAGGGTGCTCTCGATATGTCAAGTCAGGCTGAAGATCAATTTCCTCCAATTGAGTATGCTCAGCTGGAACGCGAAGACACTTCTTAAGTTGCGATACGTGGAAGACATTGTGTACACTGGACAATTGGGATGGCAACTCCAATTTGTGTGCTTTTTCTCCCATCTTTTCCAGTATACGATATGGTCCAATATATCGAGGAGCTAACTTGCCTCGAACTTGGAATCGACGAATTCCGCGAAGAGGTGAAACCTTAAGATAGACATAATCATCAATCTCAAAGTTCAAGTCACGTCGACGAGTGTCGGCATAACTTTTCTGACGAGATTGGGTTTCCCTCAATCGACTTCGGATTAAATCCACATGTTCTTGGGCTTCATTTATCAAATCTGGGCCAAAGAACTGTCTTTCTCCCACTTCGGATCAGAAAAGTGGAGTCCTACCTTTTCTTCCATAAAGGGCTTCAAATGGCGACATTTGCAGAAATTTAGTCCTCAGAAGATTATGCAATTTTTCCCAAAATCGGGATGTGAATTGTGATCCACGATCTGAGACAATTGTTTTTGGAACTCTGTGCAAACGCACGATGTTGCTAATATAAAGTTTGCCAACTTGTCTCCAGAATAAGTGGTTCTAACAGGGATGAAATGGGCTACTTTGGTTAGTCAATCAACAATAACCCAGATAGAGTCATTCCCTTTTTGTGTTCGGGGAAGGCCAGTAATGAAGTCCATACCGACATCATCCCATTTCCATTCTAGAATCTGCAATGGCTGAAGAAGCCCAGCTGGACGCTGATGTTCAGCTTTGACTCGCTGACATACATCGCATTTCGCGATATATCCAGCGATATCTTTCTTCATACCGGGCCACCAATATTCTCTTTTAAGGTCCTGATACATCTTGGTACTACCAGGATGAATAGATAGTGGTGACTCATGGGCTTCAGATAAAATCAATTTCTTGATATCAGAATCATTGGGCACATAAATACGAGTCCCCTTCATGATTATCCCATCTAGACTTTCCATGAACTCGGAACTTATGCTCCCAATTGAATGATTTCGTATCTCTATTATGACTTCATCCTTGAGTTGTGCAACTTTAATCTGACTTTTGAGAGTTGGTTGCAACTGGAGGGCGGTCACATAACCATTTTCCACTAAGTTCAAATTAAGCTTCTGGAAGTTATTGACTAAGTCGGATTGACTTGAACCCAACATGCAATAAAGTTTCCGACTAAGAGCGTCAGCTACAACATTGGCCTTACCAGGATGGTAGTGAAGACCAAGGTCATAGTCTTTAATCAGCTCTAGCCATCTTCTTTGTCTCAGGTTTAATTCTGGCTATGTGAAGAAATACTTGAGACTTTTATGGTCTGTGTAGATTTCTGTCCTATTCCCAATAAGATAGTGCCACCAGATTTTAAGGGCATGAACAACAGCGGCTAGTTCAAGGTCATGTGTGGGATAATTCTGCTCATGAGGGCGAAGTTGTCGAGAGGCATAAGCGACAACTCTGCCTTCTTTCATCAACACACAACCCAACCCTTGAAGCGATGCATCACAATATACTTCAAAATTTTTGTGAATATCTGGCAATATAAGCACTGGTGCAGAAGTTAACTTTTTTTTTAGTTTTTGGAAACTCTGTTCACAATCAGAAGTCCATTCAAATTTCCTTTCTTTCTTTAAAAGTTGTGTAAGTGGCCTGGCAACTTTAGAGAAGTTTTCAATGAACCGGCGATAATAACCGGCAAAGCCAAGAAAACTTTGAATCTTTGGAATTGACTGTGGCCTTTCCCAAGCTAACACTGCTTGCACCTTACTTGAGTCAACAGCAACTCCGCCTTCAGACAAAACATGCCCGAGGAATGCCACTTCCTTCAACCAAAACTCGCATTTCTCGAACTTGGCATATAACTTATTTTCTCGGAGTTTGCTGAGGACCATATGCAAATGCTGCTTATGTTCTTCTTCATTTTTGGAATAAACCAGGATATCATCAATAAAGACCACTACAAACTTGTCCAAATACTCCATGAAAACTTTATTCATTAAATTCATAAAGCTTGCCGGAGCATTAGTAAGCCCGAAGGACATTACGGTATATTCATATAAATCGTAACGTGTGGTAAAAGCGGTCTTTGGGATATCTGACGGCCTGACATTCAACTAAAAATATCCCAGCTTCAAGTCTATCTTGGAAAAGATTTGTGCACCATTCAGCTGATCAAATAGATCATCAATCCGGGGAAGCGGATATTTATTTTTGATGGTTACTTCATTTAAAGCACGGTAGTCTACGCACATGCGCAGGCTATTATCCTTTTTCTTGACAAAAAGAACAAGGCTCCCCCAGGGTGATGTACTGGGACAAATGAATCGTTTATCCAGTTGTTCCTTAAGTTGTTTCTTCAATTCCACTAACTCATTTGGGGGCATCCTATACGGACGTTTTGATATTGGTGCGGTTCCCGGCACCAAATCAATAATGAACTCCATATCACGATCCGGAGGCACTCCGGGCAACTCAGCAGGAAAAACCTCTGGAAACTCATTAACTATTGGCACATCTTCTAATTCAACTGTAGATGCCGAACACCAGATGGCCTGAGGTGCTAAATCTTTAGCACTTGAAGCAAATTCTACATGTGTTCCATCTTGATTTACCAGGGATAGATCGGTCAGCACAGTTTATGCAACCTTTATGTCTAGCCAACCAATCCATGCCTAAAATTACATCTAGCCCAGTTGTCTCTATCATGATGAGGTCAGCATAAAATATAACCCCATTGATTACTATGCTAATTCCAGAACAAAAGCTAGCAGTTCTAATGGGGGGCCCAGGTGATTGCACAATCATGTGAGTAGGTAACAGAGAAACTTCTAACTTGTTTTGTTCAGAAAATTTCTTGGATATAAAGGAATGGGAAGCTCTTGAATCAAACAGAACCAATGTAGGAACAGATTGCACGAGGAACATACCAAGCACAACATCTGGTGCTTCCTGTGCTTCTTCAGTGGTCATATGATGAAGGCGCCCAACATTTCCGCCTTGCACAGGCGGTGGAGTCGATCCTTGGGAATGTCACCTTGCGGCTTCCTAAGATTGGCCTTGAGCTTGTGGACGTGGCTGTCTAGTCCTCTTCTTAGGACAGGAACTGGCATAATGTCCACGCTCATTGCAGTGGAAACAAGTGACATTGGGTGCACCTTACGACAACAAAGGCCGTCCTAGGTTGCTGCACTTGGCGAACAATTGTTGTGGCTGCCACATTTGAAGCGGGAGCCCGACTCGAGATCTCTCGAGCACGGGAGTCGGTCACTGAGCCCTTGGTGCTTGGGGTGGTGGTGGTCGATGAGCGTTGGTCGACTGCCACCCTTGCGATCTGGATGATCCAGCCCCAGCTGAGCTACGCGCAAGCCACTTGCGCTTGCGACTCTCCATCACACTGCGACTGCCGTGCTCCACCCTTATGGCTTTATCCACCAGAGTCTGGAAGTCATCAATGTCTTGGGCTATTAAAGCCCACTTGATCTCCTCATTCAGATTCTCTCGAAACCTCTCAATCCTTCTCGCTTCATCAGCTACCTCATATGTGGCATATCGGGACAACTGGTTGAATCGGTGCAAGTATTCCATCACAGACATCGAGCCTTGCTTCAGGTCCAAAAACTCTCGCTTCTTCACTTCGATCACACTAGTGGGAATATGAGTGCGGCGAAAAGCGGCTTTGAACTCTGGCCAAAGCACTTCTCGTCCCTCTGGCAATACTGCTTGATAATTCTCCCACCAAATGGCTGCGGTTCCCTGGAGCTGGTAGGAGGCATAAAGAACCTTCTCTCGATCATCACACTGAGCAATACTCAGTTTGCTCTCCATGGCACGCAGCCAATCATCCGCATCAAGGGGCTCAGCTGAAGCGGAGAAGACCGGTGGCTGAGTCCTCAAGAACTCACTCAGCCTGGACACTTGTGGCGGTCCACCGTTTCCTCCATGAGCAACACCTTTAGTTGCAGTGTTTTGAGCTATCTGCTGCAGCAGTAGAGTATTTGCCTGCCTTCCCTGCTCAATGAGGGCCAATACTTGAGCCATAGTGGGCGGTGGAGGCAACTGCTCATCAGGAAAATTATCCCCAGCAGGAGATGGAATAGGGGCATCTTGACGAGCCGCTCGAGATGTTGAAGCTCTTGTCGCGGATGCTGCTGATTCGGCCGTGTTGGCGTTGAGAGGCTTGCTCGAGGGTCGCTAGCATTATGAGCCGCATCGGTTTCCAAAATTTGACTGAGCGATATGGTTGGCCTCATCCTGCAATCACTACCATTTTAGTATGTTGCAAAAACAAGGATATGATTTCAATTTTATTCATCACATAGCCATTTTATATGTCTTGTTTCTGTTATCCTTATTATCAATTTTTTTTGAAGGATTATGTCATCGAAAATCTTCACTTCATAGTTACGATTCGCGAGGGAAAATCCATAGTTATTATTCATATAGAAAGATGCAACTCAAAAACTTACAATACCAAAAGTACCTTACTCAAATATTAAACATACACACGCATATCAACTATTTTACACATTTATTACTACATCACAAGGTTACTAGGAAAACCTATTCACTAATAATTCCCGGATGTGGCGATGATGATCCAGCATCGCAACTACTCCCCGAACTAGAGGGCTCGGGAAGCGGCTCTTGGATTCCCGCGGGGCGAAACTGGCGCAAATATTCTTGTCTATTCCCGGTTCTGCGCCTCCTAGGTTCTAACTCAGCCTCTTGGCCACCTACACGTGCTCCATACGAGTGCACATACGCACTCATATCCACACGATGTACTTGACAAATCATTTTCATCAATTTACGACTTGTTTCTTGTATAGCTTGGATTCTATTCAAACCACGATGCTTAACACGATGGTGCATGCGACGCTCTCTCTTTATAGTAACGGCATGCGCATAAACTTTAAATCCATAGGCAGCTTGCCTAATGGTAAGCATGGGGCGATTCTTTTCTTGCCCAAAACTCTCTGCTAATTATCTAACTATAGCTGTCCAACTAGCTGGATTTGTCATCTGAAAATTTAAGACCAAACAATATCAGTACTAATATAATACTAGCAGCTATAAAAGAAAACCACTTCACTACTTATTGTATAGACTTACATTTAGTTCTTATAATCTACATGAGCTATGTTATTTCTTAATCCTCCTTTATCTTGAGATTCACAAATCACAACAACTAATGTCATACCAATTTACAACAAAAGGCACCACTTTATTTATGTCATACTACCCATTTTTACAAAAGTTGTTATATCTCATCCACATACTCCTACTCATTCCACCCTATCTAAAGCCCTAGTGGTGTAAGCCTTACGCCTATATACCCGAGGAACTTCGGGCTGAAACTCACAAGTACTACGGGGATCTATACCCTTATCATTAATAAGACGTGGGCGACTACCTATACAAGACATCCTAGCCCCTTTTGGCACACCAGGCGTAGGCACATAAGAGGCAGGTGGAGGACGCCGCGCGGATGGAATTTGAGAAGTCCATCACTTAGCACCGTGCGTGGTACAGCACCTCTCGCTACGCACATTGCCAAGTGGGTCTCCAAAAATGCCATACGACGACGGGTTTCCAGCAACTCTTGCGCTAACAGAACATAGTGCTTATCTAGATTATTTACAAAGTTCACCATAACTCTAAGACCATCACTCCTAACCTCAGTATGTTCTTTATATACATTGTCTCCAACTAAAGGTCTTTCAGGAAAATGGTAGTACGCAAGGTCCAACTTTGGAATCACATGGCGAAGATGGATCACAGCTTGATAAGCAGCCTCATTCATTGAAGCATCCATGGATGATCCATATCCGTCAAAACTGCTCTCCCCCTCATTGAAAATCGGTCTTGGGGTATGAAAACTCTAGTGGCATATTCTTTTGTCACCGAGCTCAGGTACGCCTGAAATACTACGTATCTCAGGGAGCTCTCAAAATGACAATCTTCCAGTAGATGGTGTAACACTCCCATCATTCCTCCCAACTCTGGGACGGTCGACTCGTGACAGGGTACATAACGCGTCATCTACAAAATAGAAAGAGGAGAGAAGATTAATAATAGTTATTATGAATAGTCAAGAACCACAAATAAGAAATTAGCAAATATGCTAAATTTCATTATTATTAGAGAGTAAAGTTTTAGTTATTTTTCAAATTAACTTTTCATACCACTAACTAACGACCATTTACCCAGGGTTCCCTACAGTCAGTGTGGCTCTGATACCAACGCTGTGAGACCCCGTTCTTGCAAACAGGAACCTCCATGTGATTACTGTACTAGTCCCATGATCAGTGGCTAGCACTCACATGTTTACAACATTTATATCGCAACCACAAGATATAAAACTGATAAGCATATATTACAAGCAGAATAATTATACAGAGTTTAAAATTTACAAAGATCAAACATCAGAAATATAGAGAGTTTAAAGAACTCCAAAAGCCTCGTGGTTTGCCCGCTAACCCTCAGGCAACTGACTTGGCAAACCTAGGGAAAATCATCGTCAAACACCCTGTGTCCTGCGTTAAAGCATGAATCGTCTGGCAGTTCGCAGGCTTCGTCCTCTGAGACAGCAGATGCAAGATTGAGTACATTGGTACTTAGCAAAACTTATAGTGTTTAACAAATACAAATAATTAATCATGCAGGTTAAGCAAAGGCAGGTTACAAGTTATTTTGCAGTTGCATAAACATTTAAAATACCAATACAGTAGATTGAAATGTCGCATCTTTAAATAGACAAGTCAAAGCATAATTTGATAAGTAAATATTCAAGTCTTCCAACCCAGTCTACCCGACTGCAAAAGAAATCCTCGGTGTTTGTCCTTTGACACAAAAGCTAGTTGCAAACTTGGTTTCCATCCCAAATCCATTTTTCCAGAAAATACCAAAAGACTCTAACATTGGAATAACTTCACCAAGTGTCCTTGACCGTGGACGCGGCTAATCGATTAGATTTACACTCTGCAGAGGAGTACAGCTTTACCCACAAGGAATAATCAACCTCTTTTGCCAGGCCAGATAACACACTTCCTTTGGTGTGTCGGTAAGGAGATCATACAGAGCTGTTACATTATCTAGATGTGGTTTTGAACCAGCCCGGGATGTTTGACCCTCGCCATGAAAACAGAAACACTCACCCAAGTTGTGGATCCATTTTTATCACACCCAACACCACATTTCTGTTCATGGCAAGGCGTACACCGTTGCATTGCTATGTACAAACCCCTACAAGCAACCCTAACCGGAATGCTTGTGCAAATCTCCCGCCTTCCTTAGATGCAAAGCCACATCTAAACAACTTAATAGGCTAAGACCCGCCCATACAAACCCTCGTGGTTGTAAGAAATTCTTGGATCTATAGCGTCCCATTGCTCGGTCCTTAATCCGAAACGGGCGATACTCCCACCTACACTACGTGCAAATCCCTCTGCACCTCCGGCTAGTGCCAATAATCGCCCGCGTCAAACCATAGTTTTATTTTGTGTTTTTAACCAAATTCCAGCAACATTTTCCAAATGAGGACAATACCTTTGTTGAAAAGACTGAAAGCAACATCAAGCAGCTTAAGCTGGTATATTTTGCTAGCGGTTGTACCCAAAATGACATTTAGCATGTCTAGATCAAACTAACGTTTGCAAGGTTCACATATTCATACAGATTGAGGTAAACCATAATTTACAGGATCAATTACAGTTACAACCCAAAATAGCATTTCTAGGGAGAATTATCTGGATACATAGTACATAGACAAAAACAACATAATGTAGGTAAAGTATCAGGCTCGACATGATCAAGGGGTTGCTTGCCTTGCAACTCGCTGTCTATCTCCGGATCTGGATCAGCGACAGCATCGTCTTCCTCTTCGAGCACATCGGATTCTACACGACGATCGAATGGAAATATAGCAAATATTAAATTTCAATAGGGGTAAAAAGAAAATAGACAGTAAACCAAATAAAGATTAACTGCAGAAAACAGGGGTATCTCTTAGAGTTTGGACTATAAAATTTTAAGACTTCGTGAAGTAAATAATTACGCATCCAAAGAGTTAATATTTCCTATAATGAACAATATGGGTTTTTCTTATAGATTATTTATTCTTAAGTTACGAATTCAAGAGGCTAAAATTGTGAATTCTTATATTTATAACTTCGAATTATAGATGCTAAGATTATTTGAATTAACAAAATTTAGAACATAAAGCAACGGGTTCTGCGCAGAAGCACTTATCTAAAGCAATGCATAAGGAAAGAGGTTGATTAAACTAAGCTCATGAAGTTAAGTAACTAAATTTATTCATGGATTTGAACCCATAAAAACTATATTCTAACTACTTAATTTTCTATGCACACACACACATATATATATATACATATGTGTGTGTGCACAATTGACACTAGGGTTATATTGTATATTTAAAGATAATACAAATCAAGGTCACTCCTTAATCAAGTTTCATTATTGTACTGCCACCCCAGCATTCATGAATTTAGTTTTTGTTTCATTTATATTTTCTTAATACTATTATACATATTTGAATTCTTAATGTATTAAAAACAAGTCTTAATTAGAAACCAAATTCAACATGAAGATCCTAGAAAAATTAGTTTCATTAACTTCTAAGCTTATTTACAAAAATTTTGTATAAAGCATATCTTTTGCCTCTTTATTCAAATTTGAATTTCGAAATTACCCAAGGACCTTTTTAAAAATATTTTTGCTTATTCTGATTCTACAGAATTTTTCATGAATTTAGAAATTTGTTTCACAAATTTTGGAGTTGTGATTCAAAACTTATGGACAATTCAATTAGCTCGGTTTCTGAAAATCACTAAAATTCAGAAATACGTTTTCGATTTCTTGAAAACAGCTTTTCGCCGTGCGCGCGCGTTGGGCGCTTTTGAATTGGCCCTGGCCAGCTGACAACCTTGGCCCATCCGCCAGCGACCGCACGGCGCGACCAGCGACTGACCGTGGTGGTCCACCTGTCAGCGCGCGCGTGGTGAGAGAAAAACATCAAGGGGCGTGGGCTGCGTCGCGATCGCCAAAAGCAGGCCCACGAGTCACCATACACGCGAGGCGACTGACAGCTGGGGCCCTCCGGTCAGCGACCCGAAACAGGGGCTAGGCTCTCCGGCTCACCGCCGGCGAACTAACTCCGCCGCGGCGAAATGGACAGCACCTACAGCTTCAGCACGACATCGCGCATCTAGTGGTGGTGTCCATTCGGTTGGAGGTGGCCGGAAAGGTGGTTGCCACCGCAAGGGTGCGGTGGCCGCCATGGCTGCACGAGCAAAAGCTCACCGCCGGCCACGATTTCGGTGGGGAAGAAAGGCATGAGCACCCGTGAGCTAAGGGCGACCCATTTCACCTGAGAGTGAAGGCGGAGAAGGGCCGAAAGTGGCTGCCCACGAGCGCCGGAGCTGGGGAAGAGGCGCGGCGGAGAGGAGGCACTGCACACGTGAAATGATGAAATTAAGGTGTGATCGATAACCCAGGATGCTTAATGAAGCTCTAGGTGGAAGCAATACCGACGATTATCAACGGATTGGCTCGAATTGGATTTTTCCCCCTTCTCTGAACCCTGGACGAAAATGGCGGGGTGAGATGAAAAGGGGTCGGCTTTTCACGCTAAGGCAGGAAATGACTGAGAGATGGGGGGCTTAGGGTGACGCTCGCCCGGTATTTATAGCCGGCATCTCGACTTCACAGGGTTTGAACTCGGGCGGGGGTTGCGGCTAGGTTTTGGACTGCTCGGCGAGGTGGCGCGAAGTTTCGCCGGCACAGAATGATGCGAGATGGACTGGGCATGGCACGGGAGTCCAGAGGCTCAGTGTGGCAGCAACCAACGGCTCAGGGTGGTGCAAATTGCGCTGAGACGCAGAGGGAGGCCGGCGAAGTCTCAAGAGGGCTCGAGCTCGCCTCGGGCGAGAGGGGAAAAGGGGCGAGGGAGAGCGAAGCCAGAGACTGACGGGTGGGTCCGACCCCACCGGGCAGCGAGAGAGATTCTCCAGCTCGGTTGCCAGCGCGTCAAGTTGCTACAGTGCCCCCCAGGCCCACATGTCAGCGAAACGGATTGACAAAAGAGATAGACTCCGTTCGGACAGCATCATGTGGGCATTAAAACGGATATCTAATCACATTAATATTTTCTGAAACTTTTTTATCGAGATCTCCTGGAAGTTTTTATCTCTCAGTAAAATGTTCGGACCAAAATACCTGATAATGAATTAATTAAAATTCTGACACTGTGGACTATACAGGATTTGCATTTCAGTAGTTTATTTATTTAAGGGTGTAAATCATATTAATTATTTTCAAAAAAAATTACAAGAGCTTAGTTTCGATCTTGTATTCTCCATAAAAATATCAAGTCCAAATATCAAGTAAATATTTTATAACAATTCTGACATTAGGATTTTCAGTTTTTATATGTCTCTGTTCTTGAATTGTTAAAAAGCTTTGCCGACATGATAAGTTCCTGAGATTTTTTCCAGAGGTACACACTGCTCTGAGAGTGCTATGGTAATTTTTATGTCTCCTGATAAGTTTCGATTATTTTACTTTAATTCTGACTTCACTGTTTTAGTCAAAAAGAGACAACCAATTATTTTATTAAATTACATTTCAGCACCTAGGATTTTTACTAGATAGTTTTACTAGTTTACCAGCATGAACAAGGTTTCATGGTAATTTTTCCCATTTTTACTTTTACCTCTTTACATTCTTACCATTTCCCATTTAATAATTCTATTTGCTGGACTTTTCATATAAAGCATAAATCCAAAGAAAATCCAAATAAAACCAATAATTCTCAGAAAACTCAGATATAAATATATTCAAATCCAGATTATTCATTTTCATTTTATTTTATTTTTCAGAATGTTACAGTGTTGAATCGATTCAACATGCAGGATGCCAAGAAGAGGTTCTTACCTATGTCGTACGGAATAAGTCTTAGTAAGACTCAATGTCCTTTTACTATTGATGAACGAGACCGTTTGTGTAAGATTCCATATGCTTCCGCTATTTGGTCTATCATGTACACTATGTTATGTACTCGACCAGATGTATCATATGCTCTAATTGTTACAAGCACATACCATTCTGATCCAGGTAAAGGTCACTCGTCACTCGAACACCCCATTCCTTTGAGGTGTGCCGGGAGGCGTAAATTGTGGAACAATTCTGCAACTCTTGAGATGATTATTAAACTCATGACTCAAATATTCACCTCCACGATCAGATCGTAGAAACTTAATTTTCTTGCCACGTTGATTTTGTACTTCATTCTAGTATTCCTTGAACTTTTCAAAAGTTTCCAACTTATGCCTCATTAAGTAAACATAACTGAATCTACTATAGTCATCGGTAAAAGTAATGAAGTACTGAAAACCACCTCCAACAGTCGTGCTCATTAGTCCACATACATCAGTATGTACGAGTTCTAATAAGTCAGATGCCCTCTCACAATGCCCTGTGAAAGGTGTCTTAGTTATCTTACCAAGTAGACAAGACTCACATGTTTCAAATGATTCAAAATCAAATGATTTTAGAAGACCATCTCTACGGAGCTTCATCATGCGTTTCTGACTAATATGACCCAAGCGATAATCCCAAAAGTAAGTGGGATTCAAATCATTTGGCCGAAGCCTTTTAGCATTAATATTATAGACAGGAGCATCATCAAGATTTAAAATAGACAACCCATTCACAATGGGAGCATAGCCATAAAACATCTTATTCAAAGTTATAGAACAACCATTGTCCTCAATATTGAATTTATAACCTTCTGCCAACAAACATGAGGCAAAAATAATGTTTCTACTTAATGCTGGAACATAATAATAATTATTTAATTCCATAATAAATCCTGAATGCAAATGCAGTGGCAAGGTCCTGACGGCCAATGCACAAACCTTGCCTCTTGCAATGCTCCTACTCCTTATTAACCCCTACATCGAATTGCAAATATGAGCAACTGATCCGGAATCAAATACCCAAGAGTTATTAGGAGAAATAGCAAGAAATGCATCTATAACATTAATACCAGAATTTGATGGTTTAACTCCACCATTTTTTTTAGATCTGCTAGGTACCTTTTGCAATTCCTCTTCCAATTGCCTGACTCTTTGCAGTAGAAGCATTCACTCTCTGAGCTAGACTTGGAATTAGGCTTAGGCTTGTTGCTGGGGATCTTATCCAAAGCTTTAGCCTTGCCTTTTACTTTAGTCTTAGCTTTCTTCTTGAGGCTAGTACTTTTCTAGACCATCATCACATGACTAGTGCTTTTCTTAATGCTATCCTCTGCTGTCTTGAGCATTATATGTAGTTCGGTGAGATTCTTGTCCATGCCATTCATATGAAAATTCATAATGAATTGCCCGAAGCTCGGAGGGAGCGACGCAAGAATCAAGTCAGTAGCCAACTCTTAGCTAAGTGGGAAACCAAATTTTTCTAAGCTCTGTGTGTAACCAACCATCTTGATCACATGAGGGCTCACTGGACTACCCTCGGCTAGCTTACATCCAAACAAGGACTTTGAGATCTCATATCTCTCAGTCCTAGCCTGGGTCTCAAACATACCCTTAAGCGTCATGATCATATCGTAGGCCTCTATGTTCTCAAAGTGCTTCTGAAGGTCTAAGTTCATAGCAGCAAGCATGAGAAAGCTAACATCGAGGGACTCATCAACCGCCTTTTTGTAAGCGGCTTTAACAGCATTGGAAGTATTCTCGTTAGGCACATCTGGAATTGGTTGCTCTAGAACGTGTTCCTTTTTATCTTGTCTGAGAACAATTCTCAGGTTGCGGGACCAATCCGCAAAGTTCGTTCCATTAAATTTTTCCTTTTCAATTATCGAACGCAAAGCATAATTGGAAGTAGGTGCAGCAGCATGTGGTGCCATGATCTAAAATAGAAAATATATGCGAAAACTAAGACAAACATTCATGAAGAGTAATTTATATTAAACAATTTAAAAAAGATACTCCCACTAAATTCCATATCCCTCTTATGGTACTTAATGATTCAAGACCCACAATTAGTTAGTCTACTAGTGAGCTTTAGCATCACTGCTAGAAGGCTAATGAATTTGGTAAGCAACCCCTTGCTAATCATATCACTATATGACTCTTGTTGTTGGGTGGCATCTCTATGCCCCAGCCCCAACCCTATGCCCTAAGATTCAAAACCATTATGATGATTCGTCAAGTATAACCAATGCTATGCGTGTAAGTGTTCGACACAAACCCATGTAATCAAGGAGAGTTAATGGCACCCTACTTTAGCAGACGTACCATTAATTTACATGATATTGGATGGTGTAGCCAATTGGGAGGGCATCAATTTTGCTTAATATTACGTGAGGGATCTTTACTTATACCATATTGAAAGCATTAGGAACAACTATATAACAATCATAGAAATAAATAAACATGAACATAAAAGCAATCATAGATAATCACATTAACTGTGACATAGTATGACCCTTCACATGGTGATCTCCATCGCCACGTTTCCTATTCATTATGCCTCCAAGTGCTTGAGTCCTCCAAGTACTACCACTAAGCTATTACTCCTAATAGCACTAGTAATAAATTACAAGGAGTTTGAAACATTACAAGTCGACACGCATCCCGTTTATACAAATATAGGACGCCTTGGGCTGCAATCAAGCATGACATATATGTTGGTGATATGCCCTTGAGGCAATCATAAAGATGATTGTATCACACCTTATGTTTATGGAACAATATAATTGTTTGTCCTTTGAAAAAATATTGATTGGATTAATCAACAAGTAAGTGACTTGTTCACGCAACTTTTTCCATATATCGATGTTATTCAAGTTATCTCTGATCGGTTATCATAATATAGGACAATTATGCTTCATAGATCAGCACAGGTATTGATTTATGACCAAGTGTCACGGATCATAGATATATGGAGATATCTAATCAATAATGTGGACACATGTTAGAGAACATGCGTTGGATAGACCCATATGAGACACTACGAGAATTGTTCTTATGTGTCATTAGTTGATCCCATGCATAGTGTATGTATGTTCATTAGACCTGAGATTGTCATTGGTTTCCTAGATGTATAATGGTTCACTTAGGAGCTCCCAAACGCTACTCTTTAACTAGGTAGTTATAAAAGAAGCTTTCGGGTTTACCATAAAACATGCTGAGGTACATGAATGATCAAGATGGAATTTGCTCTTCCTATATAACGGAGAGATATCTCTGGGCCTCTCAAGGTAGATGTGATGAGACCATGCCGGCCCAGCAAGCCATGCTTCTATCTCAAGGAAAGACAAGGGCCCAACAACTTCTGATGCTCCAAGCCCACCCCAAGATCAAGCCCAATTCGTTCACGAGTCCAGTTCGGCCTCCAAGAGCAGTCCAATTAAAAATGACCATATCTGGGTCATACGAAGTCCGTTTGAGGCGTTCTTAGACTCTACGGAGAAGCCCAGGACGAGAGATTTCCAACGAAAGTGGTTTCACATCCAAAGTCCTACTAGATCGTCAGGAATCATTAAAACAAGATGATGAACAGAATCTGCCAGGTGCTACGACATCTCCACTTGGGCCCAAAGGCCTTGTACGACCTAGGGTTGCACGGCCACCCCCTTGGTCGCCTCCCTTGCCTTCATCCTCTTATATATTCAGGAGCCATTACTAGAATAGATGGGTTTTGCTTAGATTACAACTAGACACTTTGTCAGTTTTTCGCTGTTCATCGGCTTAATATTATTCGCAATTTCAGATTGCACCTTCTACGTTCCTGCTTGTGTTCTCGATTCGCATGTAGGGATTAGCCTTCTTGGCGAGGTCAACCGTGTTTATGCAAGGTTGATAACCAAAGGAGCCTTGGTGCAGCGTGTTAGTGTTATGCCCTTGAGGCAATCATTTAGATGATTGTAACATGACTATGTTTATGAATAATAATATGATTATTGGTCCAATGAATGTATATCATTGTATTGATTAACAAGTATGTGACTTGCTTATGAAGCTCTTTACTTATTGATGTAATTCGATAAATATCTCTGATCGGATATCATCGTATAGGACAACGATGAATAGATCAGCACATGTAGTGATCGATGATCATGCTTCATAGATCATGGGATATGGAGATATCATCTATACATTGTGGACGCATGTTGAAGAACATGAGTTAGATAGACCCGTAATGGGACACTGCGAGAATGTTTTATTCTTATGTGTCATTAGTGTATCTCATACATAGTAGATGTATGATCCTTAGACCTGAGATTGTCATATTCCCTACATGTGTAATAGTTTTCCTTGGGGCTATCAAACACTACTTCCTAACTAGATAGTTATAACGGTAGCTCTCATGTTTACTATAAAACGTGCAGAGGGAAGTGAGCAGTCAAGATGGAATTTGCCACTCCAATGAAACGGAGATATATGATAAGGCCACTCGTGTGATATGATTAAGGAAGTGCATGGCCATGCCGTGATTGAGGAGTCAATCACAACTTATTAATATATCACGGATACAAGAGATGGATTGAATCATCAAAGGATGACATGCTTCTCGCCTTGAGTTCAATCTTCATATACTTGGCAAAGGGATTATTACATGAGTACTTTTGATAGGTTCTGTCCGATTTGATCATAGTATGTTTGGGAGTTGGCATACTTTGCAAGGAGCCGCTACCAACTATTGGATTGAAAAGGAGTTTTCCAAATCCATGTCCAAACGTACGTGAACCTGCAGGGTCACACACTTGATGGGCTGGGACACATTAATTTGGATTGGATCCGTAATTAATGGACCTTGTGGGCTTAGCATGCTGATGGGCCCTGATTTAGGGTTTCATCTCGTGGCTATATAAGGAGGGGAGGAGGGTGGGCACAGGGTGTGCTTTTCACGGTTTAGATGTGATTCACCCAAAACCCTAGCCTCCTCCTCTCGCTGCCCCCGCCGAGTGACCAGGTGCTTGCACACCGATGCACGGCGTTCCATCCCTGGACGTGTGGACTACTGCGGTGACGCTGCTACGACTGCGGCGTGGGAGGACGATCCACTCCATCGACGCAACGACTGCGGCGAGGACGATCCACTACATTAACGCGCGAAGGATTCCGCTTCTACACGTCTAGTGGTAATCTAATCTGTGATCCCCTTCTTGCGAGTAGCTTTCTGGTTATGCGGTAGGTTTTTTGTTGTGCTATTGTAGCATACCGCGTTCCTCTTCAGTGGTATCAGAGCCATCTCGTATAGTTTTGTGATCTGAATGTTGCACATATGATGTGTGAGGTTAGTAGATTGGATCTATTACATGTTCAGCCGGTTCATGTGATGAATTGGTGACGGCAGCCATCGATGAGATCGATCGGTTTAGGGTTTGAGGAAAGTGCAAACCGACTCAATCTTAATTTGGGTAAGTCCGTTCATGGTACGACGTTACCCTTACTGGTCGGGTTACTGCCATCAGGGTTTCTGAAACGTATCCATATGGGACCGCCGCCAAGGGCGCTGCCCCCTGGACCCCTCCCGCTGATCGGCCATTGGGACCACCGCCAGGGGCGCTGCCCCTCGGACCCCGGAGTCGTAGGGTTGCTTTTGTTTAACTCATTTTTGCAAGGAATTATGTGAAATAGTATGGCCTATGTGTATGGGATGCATGTAATTTCCACATGGCCTGCGTGCCGTGTCAAGCCATAAGGCTATTTAAATTGTATAACGACCTGCGTGTCGACTTGTGATGCTTCAAACCCTCATGTAAAATTCATTATCAAAAGTTGTAAGGCGTTGCATTCATAATGATGAAGACGATGGTATCAAGCAAGGTGGCTAGGTGAACAAACAAGCATGATGATGGAGATCTTAATGCTAAGGGCCATGCTATTTCACAGCTTATTTTGATTTTCTGTGGATGTGTGTTTAATCCTTGCTATTTTCTTTATGCTCATTGCATGTGATGCCATGTTCTTAGTAGATATTGTTCATTCCTATAGTTAAAATTTTAAATCAAAATGTCCATCCAATTGTTGCACCTATCAAGAATTTAGATCGTTATTGATATGACTGCCAAAGTAGTATATCAATGGCTATCTTAATAGATGATAGGGATGTGTTGGACACATCACGCATAACAATGGTAGATTTAATCAAGCTATCAAAACGGTTTTGGGCTTGAGGACAAAAGTGGTTGGGATATGATTTCACTAATGAAGGAACCTATACAAGACAATTGGTGTCTAGGAAAACACACATGAGGCAGGTTTCTTAATTGGCACCCGAAAACGGAAAGTGCTGCCTCCCTCATGTGAGCCCTTGGGGCTGGTTGACCTGGCCATGAGTCAAGTTGACGGAGGCATTCATTACTTGTTTCATACTCAACAAACAAGAGTTTGAGAAAAGAACCGCTTCTAGAACGCAACCTTCAGAAGCGGTTCGTGTCTCCAACCGCTTCTGGAAGCCCTCCCGCGCAGCGCATTTAAACCCTTCTTCCTCCATGCGCCAGCAGAGGTACGAATACGATCGAACAAAGATGGCCGACTAAGCGCTGTTCTTGGGGAGGTGCTGTCCAAATTTTTAATTGGAGGTGATTAGCTCTAAATTAAGTGTTTCAAAGTTAGTAACATCATGTGAACATCCTTCTCACCTAGATATTGCTATTTTTTTCAATGGATGTGGAGAAATCTTGAACTTTTTAAGCATTATCGAAAATTTGTTTTCCGTGCATTGTTTTTGTTGTTGTATGAAGATGTAGGGTGGAGATCTAGTTCAAAATATGACATTACAAGGTAAAGGTGATTGGAAGCTTTAGATCTAGGTGGTTGTTAGCTTTAGAATCTTAAATATCACAATATTGGGAGAGATCTAGGTACAACATTGCAAGGAAGTAATTATTGGTGTATGAAATAAAATAGAAAAACATGTAGAAGGATAAAAATAATTACAAAGGTAGGAAGGGATACAAAATAATTAGAAAGGTAGGTCTTTAATTGGATGACGGTGTAGGTGGAGTTTTTTTGTTGGGTTTAAATGTTACGAAATTTAAGTTAGGTTATAATTTTTCTAACGGAATTTGTTATAATTTTTAATGAAATTATAACTTGGTATAGATGAATCGGCAATGGATGTACAATGCGGACCGTCGCTCGAGAGAGTTCATTGATGGCGTGCAGGCTTTTCTCGATGCGGCCGTTGCATTCTTTCCTCCAGGCAGCTTCATATGTTGTCCGTGTGTAGATTGCAAGAACGAGAAGGAGCACTCCCAGCGATGGCAAGTTATGAACCACTTGATCATGAGAGGTTTCATGCCAAACTATACCTGTTGGACCAACCATGGCGAAGTTGAGGTGATTAGCCAGGAAGACGATGAAGAAGACGAGGAAGAGGAAGATGGATTCAACAGTATCCCGGACGACACGCAATACTGTTCCGTGGAAGAAACACTTGGTGACTTTGGGGATGATGAGCTAGACCAGATCTTTGCGTGACGGAGAGGGAGACTACACAGATGAAAGATAGCTCGAGAAGTTCCAGCGCATGTTAGAGGACCACGAACTCCTTTGTACCCAAAGCGTAGGCGGGGCCACAAAAAGCTGCGTACCATCTTTGGAACTCATGCAATGGAATGCTAGAAATGGTGTGTCGATAAGGGATTCGATGAGGTGTTATCACTCGTAAAGAAGTTGCTTCGTAAGATAACACTCGCCTGAATCTACATATGAAGCCAAGCAAGTCGTCTGTCCTTTGGGATTGGAAGTACATAAGATACACGCATGTCCTAATGATTGTATCTGTATCGTAATGAGTATGCCGATTTGGATGTTTGTCCAAATGTGCGAGAGGATCACGGTATAAGGTGAAGCGTGGCGATCCAGTGAAATAGATGGGGAGCGTAAGAAGAAGAGACCTCCACTAAAGTGTTGTGGTATTTCTCTGTGATCCCCCGATTGAAACGTATGTTTGCTAACAAAGCGCATGCCCAGATGATGCGTTGGCACAAAGAAGAGCGTAAGGACGACGGGATGCTTAGACACCCTGCAGATGGCTCACAGTGGAGGAAAGTCGACCGGACGTACCCAGACGTTGCAGATGAGGTGAGAAACATAAGGTTTGGGTTGAGTACCGATGGGATGAATCCTTTCGGAGAATTGAGCAGCAGCCATAGCACCTGGCCCGTTACACTATGTATCTATAACATTCCTCTATGGTTGTGCATGAAGCGAATGTACATCATGATGCCGTTGTTGATCCAAGGCCCCAAGCAACCCGGAAATGACATCGATGTCTACCTGAAACCATTGGTTGAAGATCTTGTGACGTTGTGGGATGATGGTGCAAGGGTATGGGATGAGTACAAAGGGAGTATTTCACCCTCGTGCATTGTTATTTGTAACAATCAACGATCGCTCGCTCTCGGTAACTCGTCCGGCCTAACTATCAAAGGATATAGAGCACGCATCCAAAGGCTTAGATGAAATGGACGGCATGTACCTGAAAAACTCTCGGAAGGTTGTATACATGGGTCACCGTAGGTTTCTTCTTACGAGTCACCCGTTGCGGAAGGAAGGCAGGAAATTTAATGGGCAACCAGACCTTTGTGTAAGGCCTCAAAGATCGTAGTGGGCCACGTGTGTTTGCTATGGTAAAGGATTTGAAAGTAGTATTTGGAAAGGGTCCTGAAGCAAACATGTGCGTAATGAGGATGGTCATGCACCCATGTGGAAGAAGAAGTCAATATTTTGGGACTTGCCTTATTGGGAAGTTATGGAGGTTCAATCACTCACTTGACTTCATGCACATCAAGAAGAATGTCCGCTTGAACTGTTAGGCTACATAGATATGTACGGAAAATCGAAAGATACACCGCAAGCTCGGAAGGACCTTAAACTCTTGGAACCGAGGAACGACCTACATCCCAAAAGAGAGAGAAAGGACAACATTACCTACATCCTGCGAGCTACACTCTAAGCAAAGAAGAGAAAAAGTGTGATAGAGTTCTGAGCAGTGTGAAGGTCCTTCCGGATACTCCTCGAATGTAAAGAGACTCGTAAACACGAAAGAGAATAAAATCGTACACATGAAATCCCATGACTGCCTTGTGTTAATGACACAGCTTGCTCGAGTGGTGTGAGAGGCATCTTGCCTGAGTGGGTACGAGGGACAATCACAAAGCTATGTTCTTTTTTCAACGCGATTTCACAGAAGGTCATCGACCCAGATAAACTAAGTAAGCTGCAGGATGACGTGGTACAAAGTTTGGTTAGTCTTGAGATGATCTTTCCTCTTGCATTCTTTGATATAATGGTTCATCTCACTGTTCACCTTGTCAAAGAGATAGGTATCCTTGGACCTGTGTATCTACACAACATGTTCCCTTCGAGAGGTACATGAGTGTGCTAAAGAAGTATGTTCGTAACCATTCTCGTCCTAAGGATGCATTGCCGAGGGTTATGGGACAGAGGAGGTGATTGAGTTTTGTGTGGATTACATTAATGATCTAAACCCGATCGGCGTCCTATATCACGCCATGAGGGGAGGCTACGGGAAAAGGGACACTAGGAAGGAAAGCAATTGCATGCAATTATCTTCTTACATTTAAGCAAGCACATTTCACGGTTTTGAAACAATCAACTATAGTGGCCCCGTATGTCCTTGAGCACAAGAGTATTCTACGCCGCGATTTCCCGGGGAGGTCTGAGGATTGGATAACACTGAAGCACATGGATTCTTTCGACGCTTGGTTACAAAAGTACATCCTTTTGAAAGGGTCAGACAATGAACAGTTGCAACGCTTGGCTCGGGGACCATCTAGTGAAATCGTGACATTCAAGGGGTACGAAATAAATGGTTACACATTTTACACCAGATCGCAGGATAACAAGAGCACCAACCAAAATAGCGGTGTCCGTATAGACGCCGAAGACAACAAAGGCAAGGTGGATACATATTATGGTTTCATAGAAGATATATGGGAGCTTGACTATGGACCTTTGAAGGTCCCTCTATTTAAGTGCCAATGGGTCAAACTGACTTCAAGCGGCGTGAAGGTAGACAAATACGGTATGACAATCGTGGACCTCACGCAAGTCGGCTATAGGCGCAAACCGTTCGTCCTCGCGAACGATGTGAGATAGGTCTTCTATGTAATGGACATGTCAAGCAAACCTAAGAAGCATAAGGACAAGCAGAAAGATTGTTATACTAAGCCAAAGCGACACGTGGTTCTACAAGGCAAACGAAGGATTGTTGGAGTTGAGGACGTCACAGACGAGGAAGAGTATAGTCAGTTCGACGAGATCACTCCTTTCGCTGTGAATGTCGACATAAGCCTCCTCAATGACATAGACTTAGATACTCCTTTCATACGTTGCGATCATAATGAAGGAACACTTGTAAAGACAAAGTACGTTACTACTTAAGATGTACTCCTACTGTATGAACTATGTATATGTAATTCTTTTACAGTATGAAGTGTTTGTTTGGAATGAATGTAAAGTGCCAAAACTCTGGAATGAAACTAAAGTGCTCAAAGCTTTTTGTAAAAATTATGGAATGAAAGTAAAGTTCTAAAAGCTTCTTAAAAATTAAGAAATGAAACTGAATTGCTAAAAGCATTTTTTAAAATTCTGAAATGAAACTGAAGTGCTAAAAGCATTATTTAAAAATTATGAAATGAAACTGAAGTGCAAAAAGCTTTTTAAAAATTAAGAAATGAAACTGAATTGCAAAAAGCATTTTTTAAAAATTCTGAAATGAAACTGAAGTGCTAAAAGCATATTTTAAAAATTAAACTGAAGCGGTTTGAGAAAAGAACCGCTTGTAGAGTGCAAAATTCAGAAACGGTTTGAGAAAACAACCGCTTCTAGAACGCAACATTCAGAAGCGATTTTAGAAAAGAACCGCTTTTAGGGCATAAGATTCAGAAACGGTTACTAATACCAACCGCTTGTAGAAGTCATCCCTCTACAAGCGGGTTGATCTAAATCCGCTTGTAGAGACATTCTACAAGCGGTTTGTTCTACGAACCGCTTGTAGAAGTCCTCCCTCTACAAGTGGTTGTTCTAAAACCGCTTGTAGAGATATTCTACAAGCGGTTGGTTATTAGAACCACTTATAGAGGTGCTCCCTGTATAAATTTGAAACGCCCCGCCCTTTTCTCACACCCGAAATTTTCTAAGTCCCGCTTGAGAGCCCCCCCGCGCGCCGCTGCAACTCCTGTGTGTCTCCGGCCGTCGCTGTCTTTGCCTCTGTCTAGACCACGCGCCGTCGTCCTCGTCGACGCCGTAGGCCTCCTCTGCCACCTTGCCGACGCCTACTCGCCACCTCGCCGCGCCAGTCGACCCCGGCCGTACGTGTGCCCTCGTCGCCGCCGTCACTCCACCCTGGCCGCCGGCGCCTTCTCCGCCACCCCGCCGACGCCTACTCCGCCTCCAAAGCGCCGTCGCACCGCCATCCACCCAAGAGGACCGAGGTATATGTGTGCACGTGTCGTCCTCCCTCTCTAATTCGGCTGCCCACCACATGTTCGGTGAAATGCCCACAAGGTAATTTTGTCAAAATTGTTGCGGTGGATAACAACTTACGACATGTGACGACTTCATATTGGCCTGCTGACACGTACGACATGTGAGCACAAATAAATATCCACAATATAGGTTAATTGTATCTTTTTTTACTTGGAGTATTCCAAAGTTATCGTATCCAAAAAAACAGACTAACTTCGATCACCTAGAATTCAACAACCTAAAAATCATCTAAGTGACAAAGGTAAACAACTGAGTGATGCAAATTAAAACATATGGTCAATCACTAAGGTGGCTCTCATCCTCTGATATCGACCCCTTCACTATTGTCCCCCATCATAGGTCCATCGAGCTAATAAACACCGGCTTAGCTCGGTCCTCAGTGATGAAGATGATTTACCTCTTAATTACACACATAAAAATAAGTGCCAACACACGAGTTCGTGTTTGATCCTTGGGCTAGTTCCAACACGCCGTAGTACTTAATGCTTGGTGTAGAAATTTATGTAATAATATGCTTGTGTTGTAATCTGTAATATGGTTGTTTCAAAGTAATATGATATTTATGTCAATATTTTTTCGGAATTAGGATAGATGGCGCAAACCAGACGTGGTGACCCTACTTTCGATGAGGAGAACAGTTCTGTTGGACTCCATCGCTACCGGGTACAATCGAAGGTGATGCTAACGCTTATTGCTTTGCTGGGCTAATGGTGGTTCCGGTGAGGCCGTTGAGGCTGCAGCTGATGAAGCCATTGACGCGGGAGCCACTGAGTCCGATAACACCAGTTCCGGCCAGGATGAGGTACAGCCAGAAGAATATAATCCCCGTAGACATGTTAATTAATCGCAATTCATTAATATAATACACTCTGACACGTTTGTACATATGTGTATGTATTTGAAGCCGCGTGCATCGAGCAACCAATCCAAGCATCGGGGACCTAACAAGAAGCCATCCACAAAGCACGTGTTTACCGACGTTAACAATGAAGGGATGCCGATTGCCCCTCTTTTAGCAGTTGGGCCGTACAACAACGCTTGCGGTTACCACGTGAGGGATCACATCCCAATTAGCATCAGAAAATGGGCCGAAGTTCCTCAAGCTACCAAGGACCTGCTCTGGCAAGATATTAAGGAAAATTTCTCATTTCCTCAAGGGTCCGAAGACAAGGCCAAGAAATTCACTTTGAAGAAGATGGCAACAATGTTTCAGGCCTGCAAGACGTCTCTCAGCCGCAAATACGTGCAAAAGGGAGAAAGACCCGACTTCAACCAATTTCCTAAGTTGGCGGATCACTGGGAAGCATTCGAGGGGTTCAAGCCGTCACCAAGGCCAGCCGCGAGTCAAGAACAAGGCCAATTCACGGATGAAGAAATACCACCACCATCTTGGCACCGTGGTTACATCAAGGCTGTACCAAAATGGGAGAAGCGGAAGAAGAATTAATGGCGAAGGGCGCCACACCGCTACCGCTCAGGGGAACAGCGCCTGCGCAATTGGTTCATGGGTCATGGTGGGAGCCTTTCAGATGACGGTAGTTTGGTGATGGCACCAGGAGTACAAGAGGCTGGCCAAAGGATTGTACAAGCTGTTGAGCAGTCTCAGGCAGGTACATTGGTGCCAGACAGGGAGAATGACGAGCTAACACATGCCCTTGAAAACCCTGAGCACCCAAGATGGACACGAGGTATGGGCAAGCTGACGCCGTGGAAGTATGGTTTCGCTAAGAATGCACATACGTACAGGAGCCGGCATAGAAGCAAATCAAGAGAATCACGTAAAGTGTACCAACTGGAACAAGAGCTTAGAGCAACCCAGGCTAGCATCGGCGACATAGTTGCGCAACAAGTACAAATTGCCCTCAGCAAGCTTCAAGGACTAGGTCCGAGCAATCAGCCGGACGCCGTGATCAGCCCCTCCGCGCGGCGAAGTAGCTGCGCGTCCACCGAGGCCCTGAAGCGGACACCTTGCTATCCCATTATCCCGTGGATGACATAAGGATTCGCCGCCAGTGTGAGCTACACGTTGATGCGCGTAACCTCTCCATCAAGGTGGCTTACGGCATGGCATATCCGGTGGAGCTGGGCCAGATGTTCCACTACAACGAGATACCCCCGGGTTACTCAAAGGTCGCGATGGAGGAGGTGCTGAGCGGATTTGAAGAACTTCACTTCGATAATGCTGGAGGCGACGACGTGACCAAGCTTGGACAGCCCTCCACAATATCATCCTTTGGCGCAAACGGTACATCATATTTCCAACCGCTATGGACGCGTCATCTACACCACGGCAACCCACGCCTCCAACGCCACCGCCACGCAATGCCTCACCAAGAAAACAGCAGCGAAGCCCTACTCCACCACCAGCAGCCTCCTGTGTCTCCACCCGCTCCACGCAGGCCCTACTCCACCACCAAAGATCTCAAACAAAAAGAACCCCCAGAAAACCACGCCCACCATCTCCTCCGAGGAAGAATCTCGATATGAATTAAGGCTCCCCACCGCTCCCAAGAAGGCGGAGTCCACCGATCGACTAAGGTAAAGGAACCTCCAAAGAGGGCATATGATATGAATAAGGAGGAGAGTGACGCGGTCACTAAAGCGTAAGTGGTTGCACACTTCGCAAAAAGAAGGTAGAGCCAAAGGTAGCAATCGATCCAAAAGCGGCGAACACTTCGCGACATGCCGTGCAAAGTCATTTGCTGTGCCGTCCCAACTATGAACGGACAATAATTAAGGCTACGGAAGAATAAACGTGGTCAAAGGGCGGCAAAGAAGAAGAAGAGAGACCAAGATCGGAGAACCTCGAGAGGTTTATGAAGGAGGCAGACTCGGTTCCACACCGCAGCTCTTGGATTAATAGATGATATCCCAATGGCAACAAAGGTCGATGGCAATTTCGGTTGGGCGGAGCCGATTGACCCAAATGAGATAAAGGATCCGCCAACCAAGATGCAGCAATTTCACGAATGGTACATGACAGAGTCCGCTCAAGGAAGAACGATGTTCCCCTCCGTATCAAAGAAGATGATTTTTATCGCGGGACAACACCATATAGCTCGAATTTGACGACTTATACAATATTTACCATGCCGACTCCATCAACGTGTCTCTCATGAGCTCTTGGTGCTTGTAAGTGTCAAGCTCATACCTTTACTGTGTGCTTCCTCGCACAATAAAATTGCAACTATTAAACTTATACCTTTCTATGTAGAATGGAGATACAACGATGTAGAAAAGAGAATATCTTCAACGTGGGCTTCATCGACCCGAGATTGTTAACGAGTTCGTCTTTGGATACAACCGAAAGGATCTTGAAGATTACATTCTCGATGCATTCTTGGGACAGACTACAAACCGTACATATACGCCCTTCAACTTCGAGCGTATATATACAACCTCTCGTTCTTATATTTTCCAAGGCATTTATAATACTACTAGCTAGTTACATATATGTTGCAATACATGAATAGGTTTCACCGGATCCTTCTTGTCATCAAGCTTGATAGCAAATTTATCATTGTTCAAGACTCAAAAGGACTCGGTGAAAAATATCAATTTATCATTGACACCCTAAACGGTATATAGCACATATATATACGATAGTTTTCCTTATTATATATATTGAAATACCTTGCTAATTCCAACTCGATAATTACCATTCATACTAACGCATCACACAGACATTCGCACGGTTTGAAAGAAGCAACAAGGAGATTTCGAGAACGAATTTGATGTACAATTAAGCACTCGAGTACGTATTAAAGAATATTAATATGCCGTAACAGTTTTTCATCCCAATAATCGTGTTCTTTTCAAATTTCATCGCATGTTCTACAATGACGGGTGGAAACAACCTATGTGGCTATTATGTGTGCCACTATATGCAAAGTATTACCCACGGTGATGTGCCGACAACCAACGCCGAGGTAGTGTGCACATGTCAATTTCTTAGTATTTACACTTTAATAATTACATGTCCAGAGATTTATTTACCTCCCGCTTTGTCAGCCCAACATCGATGTGCAAGACGTGATCCCGCCGCACCGGGTTGCAAAGAATCCAAGAACAACTCATCGGCTTTATTGTCGATTTAGATTGTATCCACCAAAGGCGAGTTCCATGCAAATGGTTGGAGAGATTGTCTGAAATAAGGACAGTGAATCGACATCAACGTCGACCAAGGGCACAAAGAGCGACGCACGCAAGAAATGAGCTCAAGATTCGCCCTTTTATTCTTTGAAACTTGTAAAAGTGGCTTATTATTTCATGTATTCATCAACTTGTTCATTTTTAGTCTGTAATTATCTGAATGAATACTCATGACTAATATATATATATATATATATTTAAGTGTGTCAAAAAAACTCATGAAGTTCTATTTATTTTAATTGTCAAAATCTATATCAAAAACCCCTCTGAAAACATATTCTATATTGAATATAATCAAAACGCTACGCTGTCAGACTCTTCACAAGCGCTTGGTAACTCCAACCGCTTGTGGAGAGAGCCTCTCCACAAGCGGTTCGTAACACCAACCGCTTTTGGAGAGAACCTCTCCACAAGCGGATGGAGTTACACCAACCGCTTGTGGAAATGTCGAACCACAAGCGGTTCGGGGAACCGCTTGTGATACCCGACGGGGTATCACTCCCGATTGCTTACAAGCGGTTCTAAAACCGCTTCTGAAAGCAGTTTCGAACCGCTTGTGCATGCCCGATCCGCAGTAGTGAATTGTTCTCAAGCATGAAAAGAAGGACTATGTTCTAGAGAATCCAATTCCTGATGAACCAGTCGAAAATGCTCCTCGCAATTTGAAGGTTGAATACAAAAAATATGTTAATGCTTCTGTAGAGGTCAACTGTCTCATGCTTGTCACCATGGACTCTGAGCTCCAAATGCAATATGAGAACCAGGATGCTTACAATATGATTGTGGGCTTGAAGGGCATGTTTGGGAATCAAGCAAGAACTGGGAGGTATGGTATCTCAAAGCTTTTATTTGCTTGTAAGCTGGCTGATGGCAGTCCGGTCAGCCCTCATGTGATCAAGATGATTGGTTACATCGGGAGATTGGAAAAACTTGAGTTTCCCCTTAGCCTCGGTTTAGCCACAAATGTTATTCTCCAGTCTCTACCACAGAGCTTTGAGCCATTCATTATGAATTTTCATATGAATAGCATGGAGAAGAGCCTAACCGAGCTACATGGGATGCTCAAGGCTGCCGAGGAAAGCATTAAGAAAAAACCCAATCATTTGATGATGGTTCAGAAAACAACTGCATTCAAAAAGAGGAAGGCTAAGGCTGGGGGAACGGGAAAGAGCAAAGGCAAGGGCAAGGCTCAAGATGAGATTGCAAGCCTCAAAACTAAGCTTCAAAAGCTTAAAGTTGGCCCTCAACCTGATACCCAATGCTTCTATTGCAAGAAATCAGGACATTGGAAATGGAACTGCGAAAAGTACCTGGTAGATAAGAAGAATGGAAATGTGGTTTCCACTTTAGGTATTAATGTTATAGAAATTAATCTTGTTATTTCTTCACTCAGCTCATGGGTATATGATACCGGTTCGGTTGCTCACATTTGCAATTCGATGCAGGGGTTGATAAAGAGTAGAGACTTGGCAAAAGGAGAAGTGGATCTTCGTGTGGGGAATAAAGCAAGAGTTGCTGGTCTTGCCGTTGGCACATACCCATTACATTTGCCTTCAGGATTAGTTTTAGAACTCAATAATTGTTATTTTGTTCCATCTTTGAGTAGAAACATTATTTCATCTTCTTGTTTGGAACATGAAGGTTATGATTTTAGAATAAAGAACTTTGTTTGTTCAATATTTTTGAATGATATGTATTATGGTCGTTGCCCCATGGTGGATGGGTTGTACGTCCTTAAACTCGAAGAGAAACCTGTCTATAACATTAATGTAAAAAGGCATCGGTCTAATGATTTGAACCCTACCTTTTTATGGCATTGTCGCTTAGGTCATATAAATGAGAAGCGCATGAAAAAGCTCCATGGTGATGGACTTCTAACCTCATTTGATTTTGAATCATTTGAAACATATGAATCTTGTTTACTTGGCAAGATGACAAAAGCCCCTTTCACAAGTTTTAGTGAGAGAGTGAGTGAATTATTGGCCCTAGTACATACAGATGTATGTGGACCAATGAGCTTGACTGCTAGGGGTGGGTTTCAGTACTTTGTAACTTTTACCGATGACTTTAGTAGATATGGATATATCTATTTAATGAGGCATAAATCTGAAACTTTTGAAAGGTTCAAAGAGTTTCAAAACAAAGTACAAAATCAACTTGGCAAATCAATAAAACACTTACGATCAGATCGTGGTGGCGAATACTTGAGCCAAGAGTTTGGTGATCATCTAAAGCAATGTGGAATCGTTCCGCAACTTACTTCGCCAGGAATGCCTCAATGGAATGGCGTGTCCGAACGACGAAACCAAACTTTATTAGATATGGTTTGGTCAATGATGAGCCAAACAGATCTGCCATTATCCTTCTGGGGTTTCGCTCTAGAGACAGCTGCGTTCACTTTGAATAGGGTCCCATCAAAATTCGTTGAGGAGACGCCATATGAGATATGGACTGGGAGAAGACCCATGTTGTCATTTCTCAAGATATGGGGATGTGAGGTTTATGTAAAACGTTTACAATCAGATAAACTCGCACATAAATCAGAAAAATGCTTTTTTGTGGGGTATCCTAAATAAACAAAAGGATATTACTTTTACAAAAGAAACGAGAACAAAGTTTTTGTTGCTCGAAATGGTGTCTTTTTGGAGAAAGAGTTTTTTCGAAAGAAATCAGTAGGAGTGATGTGTATCTTGATGAAGTTCGAGAATCACATGAATATGTTCACGCTACCACTGAACCTTCACAAGATGTACAAAGTGTTGTACAACCTGTGGAAGAGAGTCCAGCCCCACGTAGGTCGGGGAGGCCACGTCATGTACCTATAAGATATGGGAGTGACATATTATTGTTGGACAATGATGAGCCCATGACTTATGAAGAAGCAATGATGGACCCAAACTCCGAAAAATGGCTTGAAGCCATGAGATCCGAAATTCAATCCATGCATGACAATCAAGTTTGGAACTTGGTCGATTTTCCTGATGGTGTAAAAACCATTGAATGCAAATGGATTTTCAAGAAGAAGATAGACGTAGATGGAAATATTCAGATCTATAAGGCATGGTTGGTGGCAAAGGGTTTCAAACAAGTTCAAGGAGTTGACTATGATGAAACCTTCTCATCGGTAGCCATGCTCCAGTCTGTCCGGATCATTTTAGCTATTGCTGCATATTTCGATTATGAAATATGGCAGATGGATGTCAAAGCAGCCTTCCTTAATGGGAATCTATCTGAGGATGTATACATGATATAACCTGAAGGTTTTATTGATCCTAAATATGCTAAAAGGGTATGCAAGCTTCAAAGATCCATTTATGGGTTAAAGCAAGCATCTCGGAGTTGGAACATTCGTTTTGATGAAGTGGTCAAAGGTTTTGACTTTATCAAAAACGAAGAAGAGCCTTGTGTTTACAAGAAGGCTAGTGGGAGCGCACTTGTGTTTCTGATTTTGTATGTGGATGACATATTATTGATCGGGAATGATATTCCTATGCTTGAAGATGTTAAGACTTCATTGAAAAGGAGTTTCTCAATGAAGGACTTGGGAGAAGCATGCTATATCTTGGGCATAAAAATCTATAGAGATAGATCAAAAAGGTTAATTGGATTAAATCAGGAAACATACATTGACAAGATATTGAAAATGTTCAATATACATGAATCCAAGAGAGGTTTCATGCCAATGTCACATGGCATCAGTCTCTACAAGAATGAGTGTCCTTCGACATCTGATGAGCGAGACAGGATGAGCAAGATTCAATATGCTTTAGCTATTGAGTCTATTATGTATGCCATGATATGTACACGCCCAGATGTCTCATATGATCTAAGTGTCACGAGCAGATACCAAGCGGATCCTGGTGATGGTCATTGGATAGCCGTAAAAAATATCATGAAGTACTTGAGAAGAACTAAGGGTATGTTCCTTGTTTTTGGAGGTGAGGAAGATCTGGTTGCAAAGGGTTACACCGACACAAGCTTCCAAACTGACAAAGATGATTTTCGATCGCAATCCGGGTTTGTGTTTACACTAAATGGAGGATCAGTAAGCTGGAAGAGTTCTAAGCAAAACACGGTGGCCAACTCTACGACAGAAGCGAAGTACATTGCGGCTTCGGAGGCCGCAAAAGAAGCTGTGTGGATTAAGAAGTTTATCACAGAGCTTGGTGTGGTCGCTAGTAGCTCTAGTCCAATGGACATCTATTGTGATAATAGTGGTGCCATTGCACAAGCAAAAGAGCCTAGATCACATCAGAAATCTAAACACATACTTCGGCGCTTTCACCTTATTCGCGAGATTGTGGATAGAGGTGATGTGAGAATATGCAAAGTACATACGGAAGCCAATGTGGCCGATCCGTTGACAAAGCCACTGCCACAGCCTAAGCATGAGGCGCACACGAGGTCTAATGGTATTAGATACTTAGTTGATTGACTCAAGTGCAAGTGGGAGATTGTTAGTGTTATGCCCTTGCGGCAATCATTTAGATGATTGTAACATGACTATGTTTATGAATAATAATATGATTATTGGTCCAATGAATGTATATCGTTGTATTGATTAACATGTATGTGACTTGCTTATGAAGCTCTTTACTTATTGATGCAATTCGATAAATATCTTTGATCGGATATCATTGTATAGGACAACGATGAATAGATCAGCACATGTAGTGATCGATGATCATGCTTCATAGATCATAGGATATGGAGATATCATCTATACATTGTGGACGCATGTTGAAGAACATGAGTTAGATCCGCAATGGGACACTGCGAGAATGTTTCATTCTTATGTGTCATCAATGTATCTCATACATAGTAGATGTATGATCCTTAGACCTGAGATTGTCATATTCCCTACATGTGTAATAGTTTTCCTTGGGGCTATCAAACACTACTTCCTAACCGGATAGTTATAAAGGTAGCTGTCATGTTTACTATAAAACGTGCAGAGGGAAGTGAGCAGTCAAGATGGAATTTGCCACTCCAATGAAACGGAGATATATGATAATGCCACTCATGTGATATGATTAAGGAAGTGCATGGCCATGCCGTGATTGAGGAGTCAATCACAACTTATTAATATATCACGGATACGAGAGATGGATTGAATTATCAAAGGATCACATGCTTCTCGCCTTGAGTTCAATCTTCATATACTTGGCAAAGGGATTATTACATGAGTACTTTTGATAGGTTCTGTCCGATTTGATTATAGTATGTTTGGGAGTTGGCATACTTTGCAAGGAGCCGCTACCAACTATTGGATTAATAAGGAGTTTTTCGAATCCATGTCCAAATGCACGTGAACCTGCAGGGTCACACACTTAATGTGCTGGGACGCATTAATTTGGATTGGATCCGTAATTAATGGACCTCGTGGGCTTAGCAAGCTGATGGGCCCTGGTTTAGGGTTTCATCTCGTGGCTATATAAGGAGGGGAGGAGGGTGGGCACAGGGTGTGATTTCCATGGTTTAGAAGTGATTCACCCGAAACCCTAGCCTCCTCGTGTCGCTGCCCCTGCCGAGCGACCAGGTGCTTGCACACCGACACATGGCGTTCCATCCCTGGACGTGTGGACTACTGCGGTGACGCTACTGCGACTGCGGTGTGGGAGGACGATCCACTCCATCGACGCAACGACTGCGGCGAGGACGATCCACTACATCGACGTGCGAAGGATTCCGCAACTGCGCGTCTAGTGGTTATCTAATCTGTGATCCCCTTCTTGCGAGTAGCTTTCTGGTTATGCGGTAGGTTTTTTTTGTGCTAGTGTAGAATACCGCGTTCCTCTTCATAGCGATTGTAGGGTTTCAATTCGTTCTGATTGGAAGCCGGATCATCAACGTCGAGTTCTCCACCAATCGACTGACTACTACCTGTCGGAAGATCAGGCCACCGTTCCCATCAAGTGGTATCAGAGCCTCGGTTGCCCAATAGGTAATTCTTGTATGCCCACTTTTATTTTGCCATCATCCTAGTGTCCAGAAAAATTTCCCTACAAAAAGTTCTTCATTTTTTCCGTTGTCGTACAACCCCTTGTGCCTTAGCAATTTTCGTTTCAGTTTCGATTTGATGAATTTTGTATCCATCGTCATCGTCTTGTTGCTGGTTTGAGGTCGTGATCCTAGTTTCTAGTTGTCCCTTTCCATTGCCCTAGTTTTTGTTTTGCACCATTAGTCATCCCACCACCGCCAACCATAGAACCGAACTGAGTCCTACTTAGTTTGTCCCTGCGGCCGCTCTGTATTATATATCCCGCTTCACAAACCCTAGATAGGTCACGAGTCGCCTTGTGTCAATTGCCCTGCACAACTGGCCACCCTTGTTCACCCGCGATCCTATTGTTATTTTAGCCCTAACCGGAAGAAAGAAGTGAAGTCGCAGGCAATTGTGCAGTGTTCAGTAAAACTGGCATAACTTTTGCATACGAACTTTGATCGGGGAGAATTTATTTTTCGAACAGGACGATGACCCGCATCTAAAAAATCCACAGGTCATAAGACCTGTGCAATTTTTGTCCCACAAAATTGGCCTCTAAGACCGAGTTCTGAGCCCCGGAAGTTTTATGTGCTGTTTTTGCCCATTTTTCGGTCATCTGTTTAACGATCTCTCTCGTTCCAAAATGTGAGATTTTTGTTTTGCCTTTGAATTAAAAGAAGGAAAAGTGAAAAAAGGCAAGTGCAAAATAAAAGAAGAAGAGCCGCACTGAAAAAAACCAAAAAAAAATCAGAGAGAAGAAAAGAAGCATAAAGAGGAAAAAAGGAGATAATCAGAATTGCTTGCATCCTTTGAGTCCTATGTGCTTTGATCTATGCCTTGCTAGGTTGAACTAGTTTTAGGAACAAGTTTAGGCCAGCAATTGTGACAAGTATGTTGGACATTTATTCAGCTTGCTAATCTGATTTCGATATTTCTTATTCCTTCCTACTAAATATTGCCTTCCGAGCTCCACATACTTCTTATCAGTTCAGGTTCTCCTTTGCAATCGCCTCACTCACGCTCCAATCACGGTATCACGAACCAGCCACCGGTTGTACCACCTGCTGCTTTGGTAAGAACATTTGTAAGGGTGTGGTAAGACGCGTGAGAGTTTGTGATCCCACTTTCCAGTACCTAGTAGTTGATAGGGATAATACTTTGTGATATCTTCTGTTTTCTACTAGCAAAGGCAGGGGTACCGAAGGATCAGGACGGTAACCAGTGTGTTCTTTATAACGAGCTCGGAGAGATGCTTTGAGAGAATGAGACTATGAAGAAGCAAATTCAAAACATGGAGAATGCACTTGACAGAAAAGAGCATAAGCACTAGCCCAACTTTAGTCCATCTCCTTTTGCTGGTAAAGGTAAGAATTTTCCAGTTCTTCCTTCTTATAACGGATTTGGTGTTGATGCTTATATTGATTGGGAAATAGAGGTAGATAAAAAAATTTCGCAATGTAACCTCTGTAATAAACGAAAAATTAAAGTTGCCGCTAGTGCTCTAACTCTCTGTGCATCAATTTGGTGGAACGATTTTTGTACTTTTAAGACAGTACCACAAACATGGAAACATATGAAACGACTTATTAGAGATGAATTTGTTCTGCTTATCATTCTAAAAAGTTACTTTATGAATTGCAATGTTTACAACAATGTGATAAAACTGTCAAGTCATATTACGAGGAATTAGAAACTTTGTTGTTGCGTTGTGGTTTAGATGAATCTAAAGAAGCTAAGGAAATAAAATTCTTAAATTGACTTGATATGAAAATTCAGGGTATTCTTGTTGATAAGGAATACATTTCTCTCTCTAGTTTATTTAATCTTGCTTGTGAGCTTGAAAATCAAATTGAATATGAAAGACATCTTGATGAAATTAATGTCTATAATTGCCAAATTGAAGAATTTTCTTTGGAAGAACAGGATCTTGTCGAGTTTCTACTTGCTACTAACTTTTCACAGGACATTGAGAACAAGAACGAGAAGGAAAACACGCAAGAGAAGGAGGAGTAGGAGATACTTGATATCCCATGCATGCCTCAAGAATGTACAGATCATGATATGCCTAAATCGACAGAGATAGAAAACAAAGGTAACGACATAGGTGCTATTTTCACACGAGGAGAGAATTCTGTTGATTTGCTAAATTTGGCCACTCTTGTGCTATGCTAGAACAGCAGTTAGTGGACACTCAAACTGAATCACCTTTGTCACAATATGATTGCCTTGCTGCCCCTAGTGATAAAAAAGAGTTGTGTGATAATGTCTCATTTATATCCATGCCTCAACTAGTGAATGAACATGTCAGTTTTATTTCTAATCTAAACATGTGTGCTCAAAATAAACATGTTATTCACCTTGCTAATGAAAAGGATGAGATTAAGCTGTTGTCTTCCTTGAATACTTTGGGTTATATTGAATTTGATGTCATATGTGATCTCAATTGTTTAGAGGAGAGATTTTCTATGCTTGCTAATTTCTCATGGTCATCCAGTGTTAGTTTTCATGCTATTGGCAAACATAATGATAAAGGAAAGTACATGGTTCATCGAAATTATATTTGTACCATTTTGAAATCTTCTTTTAATGTGCCACACTATCAACAACCAAAGAATATGTTGGTTTCTTTGCCGCCACTTGTTACTAACTTTTTGCAGGCCAATGAGCTTGAGTTGAGGACAACTCAAAATCAAGAAGGGGAGGATGATGAGACCATGCTGGCCCAACAAGCCATGCTTCTATCTCAAGGCAAGACAAGGGCCCAACAACTTCTGATACTCCAAGCCCACCTCAAGATCAAGCCCAATTCGTTCACGAGTCCAGTTCGGCCCCCAGAAGCAGTCCAATTAAAAATGACCATATCTGGTTCATACAAAGTCCGTTTGAGGCGTTCTTGGACTCTACGGAGAAGCCCACGACGATAGCTTTCCAACGGAAGTGGTTTGACATCCAAACTCCTACTAGATCGTTGGGAATCATTAAAACAATATGATGAACATAATCTACCGGGTGCTACGACATCTCCACTTGGGCCCAAAGGCCTTGTACGACCTAGAGTTGCACGGCCACCCCCTTGGTCGCCTCCCTTGCCTTCATCCTCTTATATATTCAGTAGTCGTCGCTAGAATAGATGGTTTTTGCTTAGATTACAACTAGACACTTTGTCAGTTTTTCGCCGTTCATCGGCTTGTGGAACCCCAACTCGTGTGCTTAATATTATTCACAATTTCAGATTGCATCTTCTACGTTCTTACTTGTGTTCTCGATTCGCATGCAGGGATTAGCCTTCTTGGCGAGGTCAACCGTGTTTGTGCATGGTTGATAACCAAAGGAGCCGTGATGTAGCGATTGCATTGTTCGAATCCATTCTGATTGGAAGCCGGATCGTCAACGTCGAGTTCTCCACCAATCGACTTACTACTACCTGTCAGAAGATCAGACCACCGTTCCCATCAAGATGGATTAAGGAAGTGCATGGCCATGCCGAATGTGATTGAGAGTCAATCCAAATAAATTATTCCACAACGGTATGAGTGAAGAGATCGAGCTATCATAAGATGACACGACTCTCGCCTTGAGCTCGATCTGATATCGTGAAGCAAAGGGAACATTACATTATCACACTATAATAGGTTCGTCCAATGTAATAGATATTTGGGAATCGATATGTACTGCTAGGTACTGCAATCGATTATCGGTCGGAAAGGTGTTTCTGAGTCGTGTCCAAATATGCATGAACCTACAGGGTGACACACTTAAGGGGTTGGAATCTAGTGGTACGGATTTGATCCGTAACTAATGGGCCAAGTGGGCTTTGTCCTTCAGTTGGGCCCTAATGTAGGGTTCCACCATGAGGGAGGGGGTGGCTATACAAAGGGGTTCGTGATTGCAATAGATCAGATGAGAGGGCGCAGCCACCGAAACCCTAGCCGTCACTACTTGAGCCTTCCCTTGCGCTCTAGTGCTGTCACACCGATGCACGACATTCTTTTCTCCGAACATGTGGACACCGGTAGAGGTGTTGCTGCTACTGCAACATTGTTCGGGACGATCGACCACCGCGTGAGGAAAATCAACCACCGTGTGAGGAGGATCAACCACCGTAATGAGGAAGATTGACCACTGCAACTGGACGCGCACTTCATTGATTCTGGCTACATCAACTTCCTTCCACTGCACTGCGCATTTAGTGGTAACGATCCATGATCATCTACTTGCGTGTCTTTCTGGTTTATGAGGTAGAAAATTTTATTGTGCGCTAGTGTAGCCTACCCGTATCCCTTCAATATAGGCCATGACAATTACACACATGCATCACATACATAAGGGGCCATACTATTCACATCATTCCTACAAAAAAAAGTTATGCATAGAATCATATTCTACCAAACGATGTGAACTCACAACGAACTATAAGGCGTTGTACACATACGGCGGTCCTACCAGCCGGTTAACGGGCGGGGTTCGAAGGGGCAGCGCCTGAAACCTCTTCAGAAAACACAGATCAAATCCATGAATCCGACCATAGAAAACCTCTTTGGGTTAATCATATTAACCCTATTTTCAACCACAAATCCGTGTTGATCAATCCTATTGATCTTCGCTTGCTGCTCGTGGGTTTACGTTTCACGGTCTACCCTAATGGCAAAAAACCGACTGGTAGGGGTAAGTTGTGGCGCGACCACAACAGCATGATCATAGAGTAATGACCTGGAACCCATCTAGGACAACCGAACATGAATTAATCTTATTAACCAGTACCAAAAACCGATCTATCAAATAGAACGACCAATAAAACAGCAATATATCACATCTATTACTACCACATGTCATCATATGCATCTATTCCAAATCTAAAACAACGCAGCAAGGCTCTGATACCACTGAAGGGGAACGGGTAGGCTACTCTAGTGAAAAATAACAAAATTTTCTACCGCGTAACCAATGAACCACTGCAAGTTACAGATCACAGAATCACAACTAGACGCACAGACCCGTAGCGGAAGTAGAGTCAATATAGCGCGGTGGTGCAAATGTAGTCGTACTAGCCTCGCGCCTTCCCAACAGGTCCTTATGACCACTGCAGGTTGCGGACCGTCCTAGCGTTGAAGCTTCGTAGCAACACCTCCATGGTATCCACATGTACGTGGAAGGAACACCACGCGCTGAAGTGCTAGCGTCGGCTGCATGGTTCTAAGTGGAGGAGGGGTGGTGGCTATGGTTTTCAGGAATTTTGAATTTCTATTCTGTCTCTTTTGTATCTCACCACTCTGAAAAACCATGTGGAGGTCTACCCACGTTTGTGATGAGTATTTGACTAAATTTGAGCTTGGTTTGCTCTAATTTGATTTTGATTTGAATTAGATTTTCAATTTGAAGCAATTTGAGCTCTATCTGTTTTTCTCGATAATACCGGGCATGGTAGCGTGGTGCTACTGGCTGAGCGGTAGCACTAGACCCAGAGCAGTGGGGAAAATCCTGAGAGGGTGTTTTTAGGGGATCAGGCAAGCCAGTGCTGCCGGCCATAGTAGCATGGTGCTACAAGTTTTAATGCATTCTCGCTCATAAGGGTCGGTGCTACCACTCCCAAGCCTTAGATCAAGTTCTTGAGTTTTGCTCAAACTTGGTATGTTCTTCCTTCATGGGTAAAAAGATCAAAACTTTGATATCAATCCTTGTTATTGAAAATTGGAATGAGTTCCTGACATCCTTAGGAGTATATCTACCAAGTTTCGTGAGTTTTTGTCTAGCCGATCAAAAGATTCCTCAATATTTGCTTTTGAGATGTGTTATTTTCAGACTATATTCTTGCTATTGTTCTTGAGCCCGGTGCTACTGCCCATTGTGTGGTGCTACCGGCCTCCCAGCGGTAGCACCAGCCATCCAAAATAATTTGCTCATTTCATTTGCTTCCTTTCAGCGTTTTTCTTTGTGGGCTTGTTTGGATTATTTTGTTTGGGGGAAAATTGTATTTGGGATCATTCACCCCCTCTAATCACCATCTCGGTCCTTCACACTCGATAAGCCACCACCTCCTCCCTTTATATAGACATCCCATAACGGGTTTCAACCCTTGAAGCCCATTAGGAACTCTAAGCCCATTACAACTCGGATCCCAATACGAATTGGTTACAACCTCTTAAGTGTGCGACCCTATATGTTCATGTGCACTCGGACATAACTGGATTACCCCTATCAATCATCGGGTACACCTACACGACCATCGGGTACACCTACACGACCATCGAGTACTCCTACTCGATCATCGAGCATTCGACCAATAGTCGATAGCGGCCCCTAGCAGGACTTACCAACTCCCAAGTACATGTGAAGATTGGACGAACCTCAACATTGTCCAATATACATTTCCTTTTGCCTCACGATATCAGTCAAACCCAAGGCAAGTTGTTGTCATCCTTGTTTGGATGGCTCGATCAATCTTTCTCGATGCCATGACTCGGATTCCCCGAATACATCGAGTTAACTCTTTAACTTGATGACCCGAGTAACTCTTTACTCGAGTAGCACGGCCATGAATTTTTTGGAATTCGACCACTCGAGAGGACTAGAGATATCTCTCCCTTTGTATGGAGGGGCAAATCCTATCTTGATCGACCACGCCTCGTAGCATGTTTCATGATAAACCTGAAAACCATCTTTATAACTACCCAGTTACGGGGTAGTGTTTGACGACCCCTAAGTAAGCCATTACGCATCTTGAGAACATGCGACAATCTCAAGTCGAAGGATATAGCATACACATCGTATATGAGACCAACTGATGACATGAAAGAATACAACATTCTAGCAGTGTCTCATAGTGGGTCGATGTCGAACACCATGTTCTCTAACATGTATCCATATTATTGGTTTGATATCTCCATATCTAAGACCTGTGAAATGTGGCCATCGACCAGTACATATGCTTGTCTACTCATATGTGTCCTCATATGATTATCGACTAGGGACCCCATTATAAATGAACATCATAAAGATGAATACAGAGTTTCAAAAACAAGTCATGTACATGTTAATCAATATCCATGATGTTATTCAAAAAACAATCTCATAGTTTATGAATATTTATGGAAATATAATCATCTCTATGATTGCCTCTAGGGCATATTTCCAATAATCATTGCCATCATCTCAGCCCTCAGGCGCTCCTCACGTGCCATCATCTCCTCCTTGATCTCCTCCCCCAGCTCCTCCCTCAACTTGTCCTTAAGGCGCGGGATTATGGTTTGGCAGATGGAGCCATACGATAATTTAATCAACTCCATATACGATGACTTAATCAACTCTATAATTCAAGAAGCATGGCTGCCTACGGTATTCTTGTTCAGGGATGAGGATGAAGTGGAAACGATAAATCAGAGCATGACATCGTTCATGACGAACTGTGGAATGAAATGGATTTTACCTTAGAATCCATCAATATTATAATAAGAAAGAGATGAAAGTGCTACAAAACTTCATATTTTAAGACGATCCTGATCAGACAAGCAGTTGCCTCGATGCATCTAGGAAGTTTAGATATTCAATTACTAAATCTATAACTTGGTTGTGCCTTACAAATTTCATTGCAGAAATACCTAAGCAGAAGAAAATTTCGAACAACACATACTAATGATGGAAGTTCTGCTGGGGTGTGGGGAAAAAAAGAGGATCACAGACGATTCTATTTAGAAACCGTCTGTGATATTTACGTATGACAGGCGGTTTTAGTTAAAACCCGTCTGTGATGAGTCCCCATCACAGACGGTTCTAAACTAGAACCGTATGTGATGATAATTTTCACAGACGGTTCGAAAACCGTCTGTGATGTGCCCTTACATCACTGACACCTTGTTAGTGACGGTTCATAAAACCGTCAGAGATGACGATTTTGAATCGTCTGAGATGATGATTTCTGTAGTAGTGAGGTGTTTTTTGGTAGGAGCTTTAGGCTGCATCACTGGGGTGGTCCGGCCTTTGCACCACGGCGGGCCAACCCAATTCCAGGTCCTAGACATCTACTAGAGTTGCTACTGATCGTGTTAGGGTTAAACGTCAGAGAGACACTCGAGTCCAGTCTTCTCCTGTGGCTGGTACTCTGAGGCGTCGTGTGGTTCAGTATTGGGTTCCCAAGACTTCACTCTATCCCAGTACTGAGTCATCTTTCTCTCTTGTGTCTTGATCAGGTTCGTCGGATGGGGAAGGGAGATGTTTGGATTGTTGACTCCGGTTGTTCTCGTTATATGACCAGAGATTCTCGATGGTTCTCTTCCCTAGTCCGAGCCCCCGGTGATGAGTTGATCACTTTCGGGGATGCTTCTTCAGGTAGAGTCATTGCTAAAGGTACCATCTACATTAATGACAATTTCATTCTTAAAGATGTTGCCTTAGTGAGTAAGCTGCAATACAATTTACTTTCTGTTTCACAGCTTATTGATGACTCTTTCGAGGTGAGTTTCAAGAGTAGCACCTATAGAATCCTCGATTCTTCAGGAGGGTTAGTGTAAGTTCAAGCTCCATTGGTTTTGGTGATTAGTTTAATATTAATGCTTAATCATTGTTTAATGACAAATCTAATCATTATGAGACTAACATGTTTAATTGAGCTACATTCTTCTTAGTCTCAAATTCGGATGGAAAATGGAAAACCCAAGGTATGCACTCATATTCACTCTATTGTCGTAATGCATACTTAGGATTCGAGTTAAAAGATAAACTCTTCCATTGCCTTAGTCTAAATATGTGCATTATGTTTCCAAATCTATATATACATGAATGCACACATCTAGGGGGAGTTAATAATTTAACTTGATGTTTCAATTGTATTGATCCATGTCCTCTTGTCATATAATATAAAGGATCAAGACTTTGAAACAATGTTTTGAGTATATATGACTTGTGTAGTTGTAGTATACTCATACAAATATAGGATAAACTCATATGCAATCAAAGATTGATTATGTGTATATTGATTGTATGTTAAATTAATTATATGCACATACTTAATGGAGTTTATTCTATAGTTGATGGTCTAAATATATTGATCCCATTCCATCACTCAAACATATTGGATCATTACTAACCATCAAATTAAGCATATGGAACTTGTGTAGTTAAATATACTCATGTCAATTTAAATGAGTTTAAATTGAGTTCGATTGTCTTTCAATCAATCAAAGAACATTTCATCATGTGTTGATGGTGTCTCTTTGTTGATTAAAGACAAACGGAAAGTTCTTGAGTATAATGAAGCATTAGTTGCATCAAAGTACTCAAGACACAATTAATCATTCAAATTGATTAGGGTTATGCTCAATCGATCTTAGAGGCATGCATTATGTGTTAATGGAGTACGGTGATGATTGAGACAACCATGTTTGTTGGACTAACATCTTCCATGAGTTGTGAAGTAGGTTGAGTCCAAGTTGATAAAGAATTGGGAAGAAGAAGAAGAAGAAGTCGTCATGTGTTGATGAGCTTCAAGAGGTGATCCCGAAGTGAAGAGAAGGGCTAGAGAAGGTTCATCATGTGTTGGTGAACCAAAAGAAGAAGATTCGATCACGGAGAGAAGATGATTGGAAATCATAAATGCTTCAAGTGGATCGCTAGAGGCAAAGGTATAACTAGCTAGGGCTAAGGATGTGTTCCTAGTCTTTTACCGGTCTCGTTGTTTGGTTGTGAGACCAGGTTGCTAGTTAGGTGCCGTACTATTAAGAGGGGTTCTGTCTTTTTGCTTGAGCTTCATTATGTGTTGATGAACTCAATCTAGTTCACTCTAGCTCACTCTCTTGTTTGGTGTTTGCATGGAGCTAATCATTTGGCATGTGTTGCAAATGGGTGAAGCTCGTGCATTGGATTTTGCATGTGTTGCAAATAAGAGTGCTCATGCTTGCATCCTAATTGAATTTTATTTGATTTGGTTTTTGCTTGGAACTAAGTTTTGCATGTGTTGCAAAAGGAGAGAGCTCAAGCAACTTGATTTGTTGTGGTTGTTTGCATGGTGCTATAGATTTTCATGTGTTGCGGATAGAGAGCTCATGCTTTGGTGTTTTAGCTCGTGATTGGATCATGTGTTGATCATCACAAGGCTAAGCTTGGTTTATGCTTTGTGTTTACAAAATGTGTTTTTACAAAGTATTGATTTGTTATTTACAAATAAGCTGAAAGTTATGAGGTTCGATCCTAGAGCATGTGTTGGCATTTGCAAATGTGTTTTGCAAATTGTCGGAATCATGTGTTGATCCTTACATGGCTAAGAGGATTGATCTTATAAGTTCGTGGTTTATTTGCGAATGTGTTTTGCAAATAAGTTGGAGTTATTATTTGCAAATGTGTTTTGCAAATGAACTTGAGATTCTGGGTTTCAATCCTAGAGCATGTGAATAGGGTTTGCAAATGTGTTTTGCAAATTGACTTGATCATGTGTTGATCATCACATGGCTAAGAGGATTGATCTCATAAGTTCTTGGATTATTCGCAAATGTGTTTTGCAAATAAGTTATGCTTAATGAGATTCTTTGGAGTATGTGATTAATATGTGCAAATGTGTTTTGCATAGTGCTGTGATCATGTGTTGATCTTCACATAGCTCAAAGAATGAATCTTTAATGGATTGGAGAAAAGTTTTTGAGAAAAATAGTGTTTTCTCCCCAAGGCCGGTCGTACCGACAATGTAAGACTGGTAGTACCGCTGGGCCGGTAGTACCGCTTATGGGAGCGTTACTGCCGCCTGGCCGGTACTACCGCCCTTGTAAGTCCGTGATGAGGACATCACTATGTCGGATACACCCATGACCTCACCTCCACCACCTCCTATGCAAGGTCCTATCACAAGGGCACGCGCACGGCAGCTAAATCAACATGTGAACTCGTTTCTTGGGTGGCATAATTATATTTTAGAGGATAGACCACTGCATAATAATGTGCTTGTGCTTAGGAATCATGGCTTTGAGCTGCAAGGACGTCATTCCTCATCACTACAAGCTAGAGTACAAGGTATTCCCGAGAAGGAAGCCAAAACGTCCATCCAGGAGCAGTCCACCTTCAACTGGCCATAACTTTTGCAGACGGAGTCCGTTCGGGATGAGTGAGTACTTGATTAAAAGATAAATTCGTTCTCTTTCCAACGGATCCAGCCTCATCATAAAATTCCACTCGAGCTGGCTACAGCAGTCAAAACGGTGCGACAGTCTCAGTCTTTTAGGGTGCTGTGCCACCATAATTTTGGGCTGAGTTCCCATGTAATTAAAGTGGCGTGAGATCAACTCCTAGCAGCCATCCTTGGCTATATATATTGGACAAGCCCCCTATCTATCTCCTTAGGTTTTGATTTGAGAATAGTTACCCATGTGGGGAACTTTATCCTTGTTCTCCTGACTCGGCTAGAGCAGCAGTAAACAAGTTTCGAAACCTCCACTTGAGTGTGTGCTTCATCCTTGTTCTTGCTAGTTCTTCGATTGCTTGCAAGAATAGACCTTCGTGGTCAGGTCATCCGTGTTCTTGGCACGGTTGATAACAACGAGGAGTGTGGTTTAGCGATTGCAGGCGCTTATCCTTGTGTGGTTCGTAGCCGGATCGTCAAAGTCATCCTCCGCCAAATCGAAGTTATCCCCTCACCAGAAGATCGGGCACCCGTGCGTCGCATCATTTGGTATCAGAGCAACGGTTGACCGGTGAGTTCTTCTATCTTGCTTAGTTGTTTGATTGTGTTCTTCCTAGAGTCCAGAAAATTTGCCCCACAAAAAGTTTGTTTGTCCGCTGTCCAAACCCCGTTGTGACTTTCAATTGGTTAATTTTGTTTTGCTAAATTGAGTTTGCGTCCGTTCTAGTATTGTCTTGTTGCTGTTCATCTCCCCACGTCAAAATCCATCCCTAAAACCGAAAAACAAACAACCCCATATCGGCCTGAAAGATCACCTTTCTGCATCCGCCACCAAAAATGCCATAAAACTCAATTCCCTTATCTTTTTTGAGTAAAACCAAACGGAGTAGATCCGTGACTTAGTATTCTATGTTGATGCTAATTTTCAAATCCATACTTGCAAGCACAAGAAATCTGTGAATGTTTCAATAAGACCTAATTGTTGTCCTGAAATCCGCATCTGTGTGCAATTGTAAAATTCGTGCAAAATTCTCGGTTGAATTTCAGAAAGTTTTTCCAAAAGAAAAGTTGTTGCAAAAGCCGTCAGGAAGAAAACCAAAAAAAAGAATCATTGAAAAAAAGGCAACTGACTAAAAGATACGGCCAAAATACCGACCTGTCATGCGGTGGACAGAAATCAACAAAATACAAAGTTGGATCCATCTTGTGCTCCCAAGTTGCAAATTGCATATGCTTGAATTTTGTTGTGTTTACCACTTGTATCCACTGCCATATCTTTTGTTTTAGCCTAATATCCATCTTTGTTTGATCAGCAACATAGGCTAATTGCTAGTTTCAACACTTATTCAATTCTATGCAAATTCAAATTGGTGATTGTTTTCCTTTGCTACTCATTATAAAGCCTTTCCGAGCTCCACTTTCTACTAACCATACAGGTGATAAGCCTTGCAATCGCTTTGTTCACATTTGAGTTTGGTTTATTACGAACCAGCCACCAACCGGTTGCACCACTTGCTGCATTCGTAAGAATTTGTAAGAGCTTGGTAAGAGCAAGAGAGTGACACCCAATCATTTCAGCAAGTAGTAGTGATGGGGAACTACATATCTTTGTATGTTTTCCTGTTTATTACTAACTATGGCAGATGATAATGGAAGCATTGAGGAAAACCAAGCTAAAATTCTCACATCTTGCTCGAGAGGAATCATGCAACACTTGACACGATTGCTCAACACGCATGCTGAGAACTACGACAATGCTATGGCTGAGATCAACAACAACCTTGCGATACTTCGTGATCGTATTGATCATCTTGATGGACGACAACCACCACATGCTGCCAATCAAGCCAATCATGCACCAAGACAAAATGGAGCACCAAGACGCCGTACCCCACTTGCTGCCCGCTCTTGGACAAATGGGGTAGAAGAAGAGAACAATTGCATTGCTGATACAAAGGACGATGATGTTTTTAACTCCCACAATGATCATCGGTGCCTTCGACACAATCGACAAGGTATGGGTAGAAATCAGTGTGAACAACGAGAGGTACGTGATGATCCATTAGGAAAGATTAAATTTACAATGCCTCCATTTGCTGGAAAGTTCGATCCTAATGCATATATTAATTGGGAGATAGCAGTAGACAAAGAATTTGCAAAGTATGATTTATCTGAAAACCAAAAGATTAGTGCTGCAGTCAAAGTGTTAATGTTAGATGCAATATATTGGTGGAAGCATATATCTAGACATGATAAAGAACCTAAAACTTGGAATGCCATGAAAAAACTTATGAGAGATGATTATGTTCCTGAATATGTTGCTGAATATTTGCTTACTAAACTTTAACGCTTAAAACAGGGTTCTAAAACTGTTATAGAATACTATCATGAATTGCAAAATTGTTTGTTGCATTGTGGTTTACAAGAATGTGAAGAAGCTACTGAACTTAGGTTCATACGTGGACTTAATCATGAAATTCAGGATGTTCTTGTTGATAAAACATTAAGTTGTCTTTCAGACTTGATTAAATGTGCTTGCAGATCTAAAAACATGCTTGTTGGATCTTTAAAAGAGTCATTAGATTCATTTGAGGTGCCCAATGTTGCACCTTCTGTTGTAACTAACATTTTGCAGGAGAATGTGATGGAGTCGAGGACGACTCCAATTCAACAAAGGAACAATGATGAGACCATGCTCATCCTGGATATGACCAATGCTATATCAGTTTGGCGACACTTCATGGCATCCTCTGCATCGTCTACATCCACAAGAATGGTCGTATCTACATGGCTTTACCGATCCCCACCAGGGCCAAGTCGATCACACAGATCACTTCGGCCTCCACCTTGGCCGCCTCCCATGCTTGATGGTGTATTCAAGAAAGGCGTATCTCCACCTCTTCAGATTTGAAGCCATATTTTGGTGAGAACGATGAGCTTGAGTCGAGGACGACTCAAATGCAAGAAGGGGAGGATGATGAGGACATCACTATATCGGATACACCTATGACCTCACCTCCACCACCTCCTATGCAAGGTCCTATCACAAGGGCAAGCGCACGGCAACTAAATCAACAGGTGAACTCGTTTCTCGGGTGGCATAATTATATTTTAGAGGATAGACCACTGCATAATAATGTGCTTGTGCTTAGGAATCATGGCTTAGAGATGCAAGGATGTCATTCCTCATCACTACAAGCTAGAGTACAAGGTATTCCCGAGAAGGAAGCCAAAACGTCCATCCAGGAGTAGTCCACCTTCAACTGGCCATAACTTTTGCATATGGAGTCCGTTCGGGATGAGTGAGTACTTGATTAAAAGATAAATTCGTTCTCTTTCCAACGGATCTGGCCTCATCATCAAATGCTACTCGAGCTGGCTACAGCAGTCAAAACTGTACGACAGTCTCAGTCTTTTAGGGTGCTGTGCCACCATAATTTTGGGCTGAGTTCCCATGTAATTAAAGTGGCGTGAGACCAACTCCTAGCAGCCATCCTTGGCTATATATATTGGACAAGCCCCCTATCTATCTCCTTAGGTTTTGATTTGAGAATAGTTACCCATGTGTGGAACTTTATCCTTGTTCTCCTGACTCGGCTAGAGCAGCACTAAACAAGTTTCCAAACCTCAACTTGAGTGTGTGCTTCATCCTTGTTCTTGCTAGTTCTTCGATTGCTTGCAAGAATAGACCTTCGTGGTCAGGTCATCCATGTTCTTGGCACGATTGATTACAACGAGGACTGTGGTTTAGCGATTGCAGGCGCTTATCCTTGGGTGGTTCGTAGCCGGATTGTCAAAGTCATCCTCCGCCAAATCGAAGTTATCCCCTCACTGGAAGATCGGGCCGTCTTGTGCGCATCAGGCCGGTAGCACCGGGGGTCCGGTGCTACCGTAGTTTGGCCGATAGCACCGTAAGGCTGGTGCTACCGTCTTTCTGGTCGGTGTGGAAATTCCAGAGAGGGATATTTTTGGGCAGATTGGCAGTTCGGTGCTACCGCCCATGGTAGCCCGGTAGCACCGGTGCTACCGCTCCTCTGGCCGGTGTGAAAATTCCAGAGGAGGTGTTTTTGTGTTTGGCTTGGGTGCGGTGGTATCGGGGTGAAGGCCGGTGCTCCCAGTTGGCCGATGCTACCCGATTTCCTGCAACGGCTAGTTTTGTAGCCGTTGGCAAGGAGGCCGGTGCTACCAGTCCCAGTTGGGCGGTAGCAACGGGAATTCTGGTTTTGTCCAGAATTTCCCCCCAACGGCTATTTTTGGCTTAGAGGCTATAAAAGGAGGCTTTGGGGGGCAAGGGCAGGGGAGGTTGCTGTTGCTAGAGCATTTGGGTGTTTGTAGGAGTTGAGTGCATGTGTTGCCCTCTTCCATTTGCTTCTTGAGATAGTGTGAGCCTCTAATTGCATGTGTTGCTATTAGGAGAGGATTGAGAGTCTGTTGTGCATGTGTTGCACTTGAGGAGGATCCTAATGCATGTGTTGCACTTAGGAGGTCACCGGAGTGCATGTGTTGCACCAGGTGAGGATCAAGCTAGAAGGCTTAACTTGTTACTCTTGGTGTTTGCCGACACCTAGACGGCGTAGCGGCGTCGTGCGCGGGAGCTCTCAACGGAGGTTGTGAGAAGCCCCGGCAAAGTTTGTGAAGGTTGGAACTCACCTAACAAAGAGGGAAAAGGAGCTACCACTAGTGGATTCGAGGTGGGTCCTCAATTCGTGGAGCCGGTCCAATGTGTTTGGGCTAACCTCAACGTGGATTAGGGGAGACCGGCAAGTCTCCGAACACCATGGTAAAAAGTATTGTGTCTCTTGTGCTTGCATTGTTTTCGTTATTTATATTCAAGCAATTTATATTCATAGAATTAAATTGATTGATTGCTTGTCTTTAGATTTACAATTATTGTTAGAGACATAATTAGTTAGTGCACATAGTGAGCCTAGTTGATTTAGGCTTTAATTGTCAAAACCCTAATTTATCGCTTCCGCATTAATATTTGTTAAGGTTTTGGTATTAGGATAATTAAGGGTGAATTGCTTTGTTGCAATTAGCGAGAGAAATTTAAAAGCCGCCTATTCACCCCCTCTAGTCGGCATCCTTGACCTTTCAAGTGGTATCAGAGCTTGGTCCCTCATTTTATTAGACTTAACCGTCTAGAGAGTAAGAATGACGACTATGGGATTAGTGCACTACACTGATTCACAAATATTTGATGGCTCAAACTATGCTTCATGGGAAATATTTATGATTTCTCATTTTAAATCCATGAGCCCCCAAATATGGAGGATCGTAGATGTTGGCTTTTCTCTTCTGTTGAATGAAGTTGCTCCAACTAAAGGAGAAGAGAAATACTTACATCTCGACGCTCAAGCTACTAATGCTTTATTTAGTTTTGTGAGCTTACATGTTTTTAATCTAATTTGCAATCTCAAGAGCGCCCATGAAATGTGTATCAAGCTTCAAGAATTATTTGAATTATGCACATCAACAAACTATGATTGCATTAAGGATTGGACATCCATAGAAGAATGCTCCACTTCTACCTCAAGTGATGAAGAAACCTCAACCTCCGCCTCAAGCGACGATGATCATCAAATTCTTTCATCATTAACTCGTTGCTTCATGGATAAAGGTAAAATTGAGGTAAGCAATAGTGATGAGGATGATGAGCCCTCCTATGATGAATTAATGAACATGCTAGAGGAGCTCAATAATTATCTTGGGAAGGAGAAAGCAAAATATAAGATTTTGAAGCTTGAACATGAATCACTTCAAAATCATTATAATGTGCTTAAAGAAAATCAGGAATCCCTCCTTCTCAAAGAAGTTTTTAAGCCTAAGGTGGATATAGGAATTACATGTGATTTAATTGATGATATGCCATGCTTAAATTCTAATTCTAGCATTTCATCTAAAATTGATATGTCCACCTCTAGTGATGATATGCCTTTTTGCTCAAATGAAATTGCTTCTACTTCCTCTATGCTTGTTGAGACTAATCTTGTAGAGGAAAATAAAGAACTCAAGGCTCAAGTCATTAAATTGGAAAATGACTTGAAGAAATGCTACAAAGGAAAGGCCATCCTCGACAACATTCTAAGCAATCAACAAAAGTTGGTTGACAAGAGAGGGATCGGCTACATCTCCAAGAGGGAGAAGAAAATGAAGGGCCACTACGCCTCAGTGCGTCCTCATCAACTGGAAGTCAAGTCCACATCACCACTAGAGTGGCAAACTGGCAAGGAGCACAACAAGGTCAAGAGAGGGCCAAATAGTGTGATGTGCTTCAATTGCCGGGAAAGGGGACACTTCGGTAAGGATTGTCCCAAAGGTACTACTCCTAAGCCCGTTATTGTAAATGATCATTATTTGCTTAGGAAGGACAAAAATGGCAATATGTTTGCCAAGTTTGTCGATTCTCCCAAGTATTTGAAAAATTATGATATTCAATTGCTTAGGAGAAATAAATCTAGAAATATGTTTGCTCAAAATGCTAGATTTCCTAAGACCAAGAAAAATCATGTTGATCATGTTCTTATGATCATATGCTTAGAAAGGATCAAACTAGAAATGGGTTTGTGAATTTTACTAGACCTCCTAAACCTTCTTATTACAATGCAAATAATTCGCTTAGGAGGAAAAATAACCTCAAACCCATTGCTAGTCATGTTAGTTCACTTAATAGTATAAATGTTAGGGCCATTTGGGTCCTTAAATCTATTGTGACTAACATTTTTGGACGCACAAAAATTGGGTACCAACAAGTGCCTAGAAGTTTATTAGGTGCTTGGAGATGCATGGAAAGCTTTGGCTCAATCAGGAGGATGATTTCATCATATGCAAAAGGGAGCCAAGCTTGACGATATTCACTCCAATCATGAACCGATCCCATCTCGGGTAACAAGTATTTAAATTGATTCTTATAGCTTCTAGCCTTGTGTAGGTTAAGCTACATTATTCATGAAAATCAATTTGAATTGCTTGTTCATATGCTTGCTCATGTTTATTAGTTGTATTGATTGTAATCTTGAGCAAGTTTGGGTAGTGGCACATTAAGGGGGAGTGCTAAATCATAGTCATGTATATTACATCACTATGTGTGCCCATACTTATATAAGTGCTAATATAGTTTTTCAAAATTAGGCCATTTAGCCAAAACCCAAAAATTTGAGTATCTATTAGTAATATTGTGAAAAACTAGTTTAGAAATGTATACAAATGCTTTCAAAAGGTTTCCAATAGTTTTGGCTTCACAAAAATCTATTTTATATAGAAAATAAGTTTCATGCCCAAAATCAAGTTACTAGTATCTTGTTTTGGATTTAAACTTATAATTTTCATAGAATTAATTGTGAAACGAATTTGAAAGAAATTCCAAAACGAAAAACCTAGAGTTGGTCATTCTTAACAATCATTGTGTTCAAAAGATTTTCAGAAGACCAACCAATCAGAAGTTATTTGATATTCAACTCACCTAAAAACTATCTTGACCCATATTGGTGATACTATTGCACTTAGTGAGTTTTCTCCATTTGGACTAGATCTTGTGTAGTATCTTAGTTCAAAATGGTATTTAAGACTCATACACAAATTCAAATCTCTATATCTCATCTTATTCTTCATTTGAATCTTATGTTGAAAATTTTGGCTCTGTTTTACAAATCGCTATTTCAAAAGAACCATCTTTGTCAAAAGTCAAATCTTGTGTTTAAAAAGGCCCAAATTTGCAAAAAGGCTTGTAAAAGTTTTCTAATATGTATTTCAAATGTTTTACAAGCATTCAAAATGAAAATTTTATGTTGAAATCAATTTTGGCCCAAAAGTTTTCATTTCAACCTAAATAGCCTATTTAAGCATATTGCAAAATCTTGGCTTTCAAGTAGGATTTCATTATAAATCTTGGCTAGATCATCATCTTGCTAAATCATTCTAAGCTATGAAAGTTGAAATTGCATGAAATCCAAATTGAGTTGCATTTTGATTTTTTTTTTTGAAATTCAATTTCCTTTTATGCCTCAAAGCGCAATTTGCCATATCTTTTGAAATAAAAGTCTTTTTAAGGAAATTCTTTTTGAGAAAGCTTCTAAATAGTCCAAAGTTCATTTCTAGAAAATTTCACATCATTTGGACTTCATTTGAATTGTTTTTGCAAAAATTTGCATTTTCAGCCTGTTAGAACCGCATCTGAACGTCGGTAGCACCAGAGGCCGGTAGTACCGCACCTGTATGGCGGTAGCACCGGCCTGGGCAGAACAGTTCTGAAAATTCAGATTTTTCAAATTTGGTTTTGGGATATCTTTTGATTGGAACCTTCTTTTTCAAAAAATTCTTTTTAGAAAAGATTCTTATGATCCGAAAGTATCTTTTTACAAAAATTCAAATCTTTTGAAAATTATTTAAATTGGTTTTGAGTGTTATCAACTTGATTTCTTTGAATTGATTTCAAATGGTATCGATTTGGTCTCTTTTTGAAAAATCATTTCAAAACAAAACTTTTGTATGTCTAAATGCAAATAGCTCTATGTTTCATCTCTTGAACCTTATGAGAGCTTATCTTAATCAAGTTTTGAGCATTTATCTCCAAATGACATCTCTAATGTTATTGCTCTGATACCTTCATCTTTTAAAAAAAATCTTGTAGAATTCTTTGTCAAAAATAAAATCAAATTAAGGGGTATTGATTTCTATCAAATGGTACCATCTATTTCTTTGTTTTATGGACTTTTAACAAATGGTATCCACTTCTACCTCTTATGCAATTTTATGAGCCTTCATTGTATTTCAAACTCATATGGGTGAAGTTCCCCAATTGAAGCTTAATTGTAAGTTCAATCTCTAAAGGACTCTCTGTGTGAGATCCTTTGTATATTGAAATACCTAAAGGGGATAAATTCATATTAAGTCTATTTTAAAATGAAAAATATTTTATTCTAAAAATATTCTATTTGACATTGATTATCTTACAAGTGGTTCTTCAAGCAATGCCTCTTGAGGTTTTTCTAATTGATATCCTTCTTTCTCAAGTGGTACCTCATGTTAGATAATCTTTACAAGTGGTATCTCTTCAAATAGTATCACTTAAAGAAATATTTATGTGTGGTTAAATTGAATAACAAGCATTACAAGTGGTACAAGTTTCTTGTTTTTATTAAAAGTGGTACTACAAGTGATGCTTCATCGAAAACCTTATCTCAAGTGATTTCATTGAAAATTTTTGTTCGAAAATTGGTATCAAGCTTTTTTGAATAAATTCCTTGTTTAAGTCCTATTAGGCAAATTATGGACTCTTCAAGTGAGTCATGGTGGATTCATTGTATAGCCTAATAAAATGAGGAGTATTATTTGGATATGTTTCAAATAATCCTTTTGTGCTTAACTCTAAATATAGCCTCTTTCTAAAAAGTGGTTTACTTTTTGGGTCATATTTAAAAAGTTTGGAAAAACATTGCTTTTCATTGCTTAAAACCAAAATTCCTTGCAATGGTCATATAACTTCATTTCAAATCATTTATGACCTATATTCGATTGCTTCTCTTGCCAAGCTCTATACTTTTTTTTATTTGGCATATGATCTTCCCTCATTGTTTTCAAGTGGTATAATGTAACATTCCAAAAATTTGGAATTTAGAATGTTTAAATTTGAAAATTCACCATTTGCATTTTTCTTGAATTAATTTCAGCTTAATAAGAATTTTGTATTTATAAAAGGATTTAATTTGACTAATCTATTCATCAAACAAAAGATTTTTCTGAATTTATCTAATATTTATTTGAATTTATTTGTTTTTATTTGAGTTTCTGGAATTTCTTTAAATCGGAAAATGTTTTATTTTTGAAAACTCTTCGCGGGCCGAATTCCTTCAGCCGGCCCGTTTCCCTTCCCCGCGGCCCAGCTCCTTTCGCTCTCCGCTCGGCCCGCTTCTCCGGCCTGCCCCGCCTTCCCACGGCCCAGCTTCGTGTGCCCCGATCCGCGTCGCCATGGACGCTTATCGTGGGCCCCTTTGTCGGCGACCGGCGCCGTCGTCTCTGAGCCGGACTCCGCCGCCCGTTTCGCCGCACCCGCCGCCGCGATTTCCGGGCCGTTGCCGCCGTATCCGCGCCGGACTCCTTCGGCGTCTGTGCCTATTTAAAGCGCCGAACCCGCCCCTTCCCCGTTTCCCGAGTTTCGCCGCCTGTGCGCCGTCAAATCGCAAACCCTAGCCGTCGTTTTGCGCCGCCGTCCTGAGAAGCTCCTCCGTCGTCTTCTTTTGCCTCCGGTGAGCCTCCGCCGCTGATTTTGGTCACATCGAGTTCGCCGCGTCGCCCTCTTCCTTTTGCCCCTAGCACCGTGTCTTTTCATCGCGTGTTGGTGCTCGGCCAAGGTCTTCTTCTTCGGCTCCGGCGAGTTCGCGCGCCCGCCGAGCCGCTCCGCCGCCTCCGCGCGTCGCTATGCTGTCGACGCCCTCCGCGCGCGTCTCGGCCGTCGATCCGCCTCGGCCACTGGATGCACGCCGCGTGGGCGGCTGGGATGCATCCGCATCGCCTCGCCTCGGCCACAAGTCGGCCGCCTCGGCTCCGTGCGGCCGCCGCGTGGCCGCCACCTCGGCGCCACGTCCGCCTAAGCGCCTCCGCGTGTCGCCACCTCAGCCGGTCTGCCTCATCACCCCTAGATCTCCTCGGTGAACCCGGTCCACCGTGAGCCGAGTCTCTGACGCGTGGGTCCCACGTGTCAGTGGCATTTCTTTTTATTTTTATTCTTTTCCAGAAATCCAAAAATAACAGCCAATCAGATTGCGCCACGTGTCAGCCTCTTTGATTTTTCTGATTTTCTGATCTGGAATCTTCCAGGAGCCCGTTCTCCTTCGTTCAAGCTCTGATTCCAGTGATTCAAATTTCTAAATTCATCTAAATTCAAGATATATCTTCCAGTACCATTATTTTCAATTTTTGAATTTTATTTGAATTTTTTTATTTATTTGGCCTCGTTTCGCGTGTAGACGACGTAGTCGAAGCTCAAGCAAATCAACAGTCAGAGGTAGATCCAGTAGGAAGCAACGAAGGCAAGTCTTCCTCGAACATATTGGCCCAAAATTTTATGAAAATGTTATGTTGTTTTTAAATTATGCATGCTTACTTTTATGCAAAGTACTTTAAATATAGTTTTAGAGTATAGTTAAATACCAGAATTTGTTATACCCTCATTGGTATTGATCATGTCAAACCTTTGTCACCCTAGTTCATATTAGCTATTTTATTTGGTGATATCCAGTAGATTAGCATGGAACGGTAGAATTGCTTAGTCCAGCTTAAGCGTTTCGGTATTATGCCATGATGGGAATCATTTCAAACATTGTTGAATCTTATTTGTGAAATTGCGGCAATTGGTGTTGCTGCTGTGATTTAAGTAAAATAAAGTGGAAATGGTTTAGACCGGGGCGGATGGATGTTTGGTGGGTGCAGAAAGCACGAGACCTTGGTATGTGAATGTTCCGTCCTAGTCAATTAAGGACCGAAGCGTGTGTTACCATGGATCGAGCACTACCGTACAACCACAAGTCTATATGGGTACGACCTGGCTAAATAATTTGTGTGTCTCATTATTAGCTTCGCCAGTTGGTGAGTGCCAGATGTTGGCAGGCGCGAGAGGGGGCTTCTGTACTGGGCAGCTAGAACCCTAACAGCGGTGAAACCTTAGCGGGTGAGGTTAATAGTGGGGTTGTGCATTGTAAAGGCCTTATCATGATCTCTCTGCCGACTCACCAAAGGAAGTGTGTTAATAGCTTGGCAACAAGGAATTTTTCTGTATTTTTGGAGATTTTTCTGAATTTATTTGATATTTATTTGAATTTATTTGTTTTTATTTGAGTTTCTGGAATTTTTTAAATCGGAAAATGTTTTATTTTTGAAAACTCTTGGCGGGCCGAATTCCTTCAGCCGGCCCGTTTCCCTTCCCCGCGGCCTAGCTCCTTTCGCTCTCCGCTCGGCCCGCTTCTCCGGCCTACCCGCCTTCCGCTGCCCGGCCAGCGTGGCTCGGTCGCGTCGCGCCATGGACGCTTACGCGTGGGCCGCTGTCGGCCGACCGGCGCCGTCGTCTCGAGCGAACTCCGCCGCCGCTTTCGCACTTTCGCCCGCGATTTCCGGGCGTTGCGCGAATCCATACGGACTCCTTGGCGTCAGGTTTATTTAAAGCGCCGAACCCGCCCCTTCCCCGTTTCCCGAGTTTCGACGCCTGTGCGCCGTCAAATCGCAAACCCTAGCCGTCGTTTTGCGCCGCCGTCCCGAGAAGCTCCTCCACCGTCTTCTTTTGCCTCCGGTGAGCCTCCGCCGCTGATTTTGGTCACATCGAGTTCGCCGCGCCGCCCTCTTCCTTTTGCCCCTAGCCCCGTGTCTTTTCATCGCGTGTTGGTGCTCGGCCAAGGTCTTCTTCTTCGGCTCCGGCGAGTTCGCGCCGCCGCCGAGCTGCTCCGCCGCCTCGCGCCGTCGCTATGCCTGTCGATGCCCTCCGCCGCGTCTCAGCCGTCGATCCGCCTCGGCCGTGGATGCACGCCGCGTGGGCGGCCGGGATGCATCCGCGTCGCCTCGCCTCGGCCGCGTCGGCCGCCGCCTCGGCTCCGTGCGGCGCCGCATGGCCGCCACCTCGGCGCCACGTCCGCCTAAGCACCTCCGCGTGTCGCCACCTCAGGCGGTCTGCCTCATCACCCCTAGATCTCCTCGGTGAACCCAGTCCACCGTGAGCCGAGTCTCTGACGCGTGGGTCCCACGTGTCAGAGGCATTTCTTTTTATTTTTATTCTTTTCCAGAAATCCAAAAATTCTAGCCAATCAGATTGCGCCACATGTCAGCCTCTCTGATTTTTCTGATTTTCTGATCTGGAATCTTCCAGGAGCCCGTTCTCCTTCGTTCGAGCTCTGATTCCAGTGATTCAAATTTCTAAATTCATCTAAATTCAAGATATATCTTCAAATACCATTCTTTTCAATTTTTGAATTTGATTTGAATTTGTTTTATTTATTTGCTCTCGTTTCGCGTGTAGACGACGCAGTCGAAGCTCAAGCAAATCAACAGTCAGAGGTAGATCCAGCAGGAAGCAACGAAGGCAAGTATTCCTTGAACATATTGGCCCAAATTTTTATGAAAATGTTATGTTGTTTTTAAATTATGCATGCTTACTTTTATGTAAAGTACTTTGAATATAGTTTTAGAGTATAGTTAAATACCAGAATTTGTTATACCCTCATTGGTATTGATCATGTCAAACTTTTGTCACCCTAGTTAATGTTAGCTATTTTATTTGGTGATATCCAGTAGATTAGCTTGGAACGGTAGAATTGCTTAGTCCAGCTTAAGCGTTTCGGTATTATGCCATGATGGGAATCATTTCAAACATTGTTGAATCTTATTTGTGAAATTGCGGCAATTGGTGTTGCTGCTGTGATTTAAGTAAAATAAAGTGGAAATGGTTTAGACCGGGCGGATGGATGTTTGGCGGTGCGTAAAGCACGAGACCTTGGTATGTGAATGTTCCGCCTAGTCGCTTAAGGACCAAGCGTGTGTTACCATGGACCGAGCACTACCGTACAACCACAAGTCTATATGGGTACGACACGGCTAAATAATTTGTGCGTCTCATTATTAGCTTCGCCACAGGTGAGTGCTAGATGTTGGCAAAGCGCAAGAGGGGCTTCAGATCTTTGGCGGCTAGAACCCTAACAGCGGTGAAACCTTAGCGGGCGAGGTTAATAGTGGGGTTGTGCATTGTAAAGGCCTTATCATGATCTCTCTGCCGACTCACCAAAGGAAGTGTGTTAATAGCTTGGCAACAAGGAATTTTTCTGTATTTTTGGAGATTTTTCTGAATTTATTTGATATTTATTTGTTTTTATTTGAGTTTCTGGAATTTCTTTAAATCGGAAAATGTTTTATTTTTGAAAACTCTTCGCGTGCCGAATTCCTTCAGCCGGCCCGTTTCCCTTCCCCGCGGCACAGCTCCTTTCGCTCTCCGCTCGGCCCGCTTCTTCGACCTGCCCCGCTTTCCCGCGGCCCAGCCAGCGTGGCCGGTCCGCGTCAAGGCCATGGACGTTGACGCGTGGGCCCCACTGTCGGCCGACCGCGCCGTTGTCTCGAGCGGACTCACGCCTGCGTTCACGCGCCGCCGCCGCCGCGATTTCCGGGCCGTTGCCGCCAGATATCGCTACTGACTCCTTCGGCGTCTGTGCCTATTTAAAGCGCCGAACCCGCCCCTTCCCTGTTTCCCGAGTTTCGCCGTCTGTACGCCGTGAAATCGCAAACCCTAGCCGTCGTTTTGCGCCGCCGTCCCGAGAAGCTCCTCCGCCGTCTTCTTCTACCTCCGGTGAGCCTCCGCCGCTGATTTTGGTCGCATCGAGTTTGCCGCGCCGCCCTCTTCCTTTTGCCCCTAGCCTCGTGCCTTTTCATCGTGTTTTGGTGCTCGGCCGAGGTCTTCTTCTTCGGCTCCGGCGAGTTTGCGCCGCCGCCGCGTTCTGCCGACGCCCTTCGCTGTCTCGGTGCCGATCCGCCTCGGCCGGCCGGATGCACGCCGCGGGGCGGCCGGGATGCATCCGCGTCGCCTCGCCTCGGCTGCGTCGGCGTCGCCTCGGCTCCGATGCCCGGCGCCACGTGGCGCCACCTCGGCGCCACGTCCGCCCTAGCGCCGCCACGTGTCGCCACCTCAGCCGGTCTGCCTCGTCACCCCTAGATCTCCTCGGTGAACCCAGTCCACCGTGAGCCTAGTCTCTGACGCGTGGGTCCCACGTGTCAGTGGCATTTCTTTTTATTTTTATTCTTTTCCAGAAATCCAAAAATTCCAGCCAATCAGATTGCGCCACGTGTCAGCCTCTCTGATTTTTCTGATTTTTCTGATTTTCTGATCTGGAATCTTCCAGGAGCCCGTTCTCTTTCGTTCGAGCTCTGATTCCAGTGATTCAAATTTCTAAATTCATCTAAATTCAGGATATATCTTCCAGTACCATTCTTTTCAATTTTTGAATTTTATTTGAATTTTTTTTATTTATTTGCTCTCGTTTCGAGTGTAGACGACGCAGTCGAAGCTCAAGCAAATCAACAGTCAGAGGTAGATCCAGCAGGAAGCAACGAAGGCAAGTCTTTCTTGAACATATTGGTCACAAATTTTATGAAAATGTTATGTTGTTTTTAAATTATGCATGCTTACTTTTATGCAAAGTACTTTAAATATAGTTTTAGATTGTATTTAAATACCAGAATTTGTTATACCCTCATTGGTATTGATCATGTCAAACCTTTGTCACCCTAGTTAATATTAGCTATTTTATTTGGTGATATCCAGTAGATTAGCTTGGAACGGTAGAATTGCTTAGTCCAGCTTAAGCGTTTCGGTATTATGCCATGATGGGAATCATTTCAAACATTGTTGAATCTTATTTGTGAAATTGCGGCAATTGGTGTTGCTGCTGTGATTTAAGTAAAATAAAGTGGAAATGGTTTAGACCGGGGCGGATGGATGTTTGGCAGGTGCAGAAAGCACGAGACCTTGGTTTGTGAATGTTCCACCCTAGTCAATTAAGGACCGAAGCGTGTGTTACCATGGACCGAGCACTACCGTACAACCACAAGTCTATATGGGTACGAACTGGCTAAATAATTTGTGCGTCTCATTATTAGCTTCGCCAGTTGGTGAGTGCGAGATGTTGGCAGGCGCAAGAGGGCGCTTCTGTACTGGGCAGCTAGAACCCTAACAGCGGTGAAACCTTAGCGGGCGATGTTAATAGTGGGGTTGTGCATTGTATAGGCCTTGTCATGATCTCTCTGCCGACACACCAAAGGAAGTGTGTTAATAGCTTGGCAACAAGAGTCGATCATGCCTTGTGGGTAAAGTGTACAGACTCTGCAGAGTTAAAACTACTTAAGTAGCCATGCCCACGGTCAAGGGCAGGCGAGGTACGCTTGCACATTGTAGATTTCATGGTTTTGTTTCAAAGGAAAATGATTGTTTTGGGAATCCGTGAGCAGATGGAACTCTCGGGTTATGGTTTGGCAGATGGAGCCAGTCAGGTAGATGGAACCTGCTTTAATTGTCATATCAAATTCTATTACTGTCGGGACCCGAATCTGCAAATCCGGACCCTCTGTGTATTCTCGTGCGACCCAGATCACGCTAGCACACACATCATACTGAGGTTGCACATTACGCACATTCACCAAGATATAAGAATAAATAGTGCAAACATGTATATAAATCGAGTTATGCGACCTTATGGTCTCCTTACAGATAAGTCACCACACAGGCCTACATTATTCAAAGTAAAGAAATAGCAATGAACATAAGTAAAGGACGTGGAAGCCTTCATCTTGCCACAGTAACCGACCGGGCTTGCCCCTAGTTGTTCGTATCCTCGATGTACTCCTCCTCCAAATTGGTGTAGTCTCCTCCACGATGTTGGGGTTGATAAGCAAGGTGGGGTGAGTACACAAGGCACTCAACAAGTAATGCATGAATGCGATGCTATTACTACATGCAAAGCTTATTCCAAAGGGTTGGCTTAAATGCTTCTTTTGCATCAAACAGCAATTTTAAACCAATATCTTAATTAGATTAAAGCATTGGAACAGTTATAAGTAATACTAATTTCTTCAAATGGTTTTTCTTCAAGATTCTCGACACACCTTTAATAGCCATTTTTAACACTTGGCACATAGCCACCCTTCCCACATTTTGTTTATGAAAATCTACCCCTTGATCTGTCATCCCGAGCAATGCTCAATACCGTGAGCACGGCTATTCAATAGTTTGACACTGCAGAGGTTGTACACTTTACCCACAAGATACAAACCGCCAACGCACAGTGATTGTCCGCAACAAAGCTTTTAGGAACTTCTACCTTAACCAAAGAACCTCTCCTGTATTGCCTTCACTATCACTTCCCTCACACAGAGCCGAAGTATAGGACCGGCCAATCACCGTTGGATGGGCACCAAGCCGTAGCACATGTACACTCCCCCATACAGATACACCCCTGTGTACTATCACCCCGAGGTATCAGTGGAAAGATATCAGAACCCTAGTCAACTAGGTCTGTCCCATATCAGACATGTGGTTGTACGGGTGACTCAGATCAAAGGCTTGCAAGGTGAAGTCCTTAATCGACCATGGCAAGACTTCCAACACTCAACAATGGCACACACCCAATGTGGCACATGACTCACATCACTCATCAACCCAAAGCCACACAGGCCCACCAGGCACACAGCCTCTTGCCACTTGCCCCAGTCTAAATCATTTCCCACCCAGTTGATTATTGTGCAAAACATGCCAGCAATAACTCAACATCGGTACGGAACCACACAGGTCGCTGTACCTCAATCTCATCATGTGGCATCATCACACCACTTTTCAAAATACATTCAATGTCTTTAATCAAGATTGTAGCATTTTTTCCGAAAGATCACTCATGATTCGCTGCAAGGCTAAGCATCTACTCACGGTCTAGCCTCCGTGTTGGCACAATATTAACATCCAACTAATATAATCAAACTTAGGGTGACAATGATTTAGGCATACAATTAAAAATTCAAGGTGGCATAACAAAATGGGTTGATTAACTACATTATCCCGAATTAATTTAAATTCATTTTAAATAAATAAGCATGCATAGTTTCAAAGCATAAACTACATTTTAAAACCTGGGATCAAAATGATCAAAGCATCACTTGCCTTCAAAGAGTTGCTGGTCTTGTTCAAACTTGGTCTTGAGAGACGAATTCTTCCTCGAAACTTTCCTAAGAAATTTCGCTCTCGCTGCACAAACAAAATATGCAATAAATAGCTAATACAGAAGACTAAATGACCTCAAAAATTCAAATAAAATTCACCATTAAATAGCTAACAATTTTATGAATTTTTAGAAATTTGAATCACCAAATCCGAGTTAAAAGGCCAAAGTTATAGTCATTTGAAGTTTGAATAAAATCAAAATACGTAAATTAAGAAAATCGATTTTTTGAATTATTTTATACTGGAAATTCGCTTTTATGACGTCGAGACAGCGTCCATGATGACGACAAAAGACAGAAATGAATTTTGGTCAAAATATTTTTATATATAAAAATATTTATGACGTCATCGCTGACGTCAGCTCGACACGTGGCACGCCCAGAGGCTGCCACGTCGTTCTGGTCTATGGACTGGGTCCACGGTTCGGCTCTGGTCCACCGTGGACTTGGTTCACAGAACAGTGCAGCCACGCGGCAAAATCCAGACCGTTCGCTAAAATCGATGGTCAGATCCTATGCCTGCGCGGCTCGGCGACGCCTCGATTTCCGTACGGCCACGCGTCACGCATTGAACGGTCCCCTCAGATCCAACGGCCAACGCACGCGCGGACTCGGCGACGCTTCGGATACGGAGCAAAACGCGGCGCAAATTGCAACGGCTCGTTTGAAATCAACGGCCGAGATTGGTCACGCTTCGGTCAAAGGAAACACGCGGCCGCACGCGATTTGTTGGAGGTGCGGCGCTATCACCGCCGCACGTTCAAATTTGAATGGCACGGATCCTAGGGCAAAACCAGATCTGAACTCAACCGTTCAGATCCGATCCAACGGCTCAGGTTACCGGAGCTGTTTACTATACATGGCAAGACGTGGCTCAATCCTACGCGTACACTAACGATCCAACGGCTGAGATGTAACCAAGTTACAGAGACTAGATCTAATCTCTACCGTTCAAACCAGATCTAACGGTACAGATCTACTCTAGAAGAACACAAAAAAAGTGACGTGGACGAACCAGAAGCGTTCGATGAAGATCGGACGGACGACGAAGCTTGGTGAAGGCGACGGCGGCATAGAAGAAAAGGCTGCCAGAGTTGAGGAAGATGACGCAGCCCACGGCGCTACGGGGCTTCTCCGGCGTGATGAAGTGGCTCGTTCGACGCGGCTTGGCGGAAGGATTACTCCGGTGACCTTGGCGACGGCGGAGAGAAACCGGCGGCGAAGTAAACGACGAAAAACCGCGGCGGCACAAAGACGCAACTACGGCGAGCTCGCTCAGGCGCTAGAGAGGGTCTCGGCGTGCGTGCGAGGAGTCAAAAGACGCGGCGTGAAGGTCTCTGCACGACGCCATCAACGGGGACTTAAGGGCTGCCTCGACGTGCGCGAAACTGCCGGCGGAAATCACGGCCATCAAAGCCCACGTCTCTCCGGCGATCTCGCGGGGGCGAAGTGACGTGGCGCAATCCTGCGCGTCCGTGCGGCGACGATCCGAAGGCTCACGCATGCAGGCGACGTGGCGCACTCACAGGCGTTCGATCCGGATCGGACGACTTGGGTTGGGGCGGCGCTAGGGTTTCGGCGCGGTTGGGCTGGCGACACGCACAGTAATGGGCTCGGCCCATTACTGTTCATCTGATTTTTAAATCATTTCACATTTAAAATAATTCTAGAAATTCAATTAAATCATTTGGAGCTTTTAAAATAGCAGAAAAATTCCAGAAATTACTTTGAGATGTTTGGAATTCCATTAAAATATTTGCAATAAAACTTTACAAAAACTTTTCCATTATTTAATTGTTTTCAAGAAAAGTCCTATTTCAATAAATCCAAATAAACTTAAATAAATTCCCAAAAATTCAAGAAAAATCAAAAATACCCAAAATTTAAATTAGAGCAAAAATTAGGGTGTTACAAACCTCCCCTTATGTAATCTCATCCCAGAGATTCGTGTATCTCTGAAAATAGGTTAGGAACTCCTTCGATCTTCTTCACGCTCCCACGTTGCTTCACTTTCTCGAATGGTTGCTCCATTGAATTCTGCAAAACGTGTTGACTTGTTCCTTGTCTCTCTGTCCATTACGCCCGAATCTTCATCGGATGTTCTTTGTAAGTCGATCTTCTTGCACTCAATTGCCTCCAAAGGTGTTTGCTCTTCCGTACTCAAGACACTTCTTGATTGTGATACATGGAATACATCATGCACTCGCCAAAGACGGCGGTACCTCCAACTGATAAGCAACTTCACCTCTACGGCTCAAGATCTTGAATGGTCCGACATATCTCGTGCGAGCTTTCCTTTTGCATGGAACCTTCTAACTCCTTTGAGAGGCGTGACTCTAAGGTACACAAAATCTTCGGTTCAAAGCTCGGTTCCTGCGACGGTTGTCGGCATAACTCTTCCGCTTTGATTGTGCAATTTCAATCTTTCCCCGATCGTATGATCTGTTCTTCCGCTTCAAGAATGTCGGTCCAAAAACATGTCGTTCACTGTCTCATTCCAATTCAATGGTGTTCGACAGACCGACCATACAAAGCTTCAAATGGAGACATTTGTAAACTCGCTGATAATCGTTGTTGTAACTAAACTCAAAGATAATGCAAACACTTGTCCCATGAGGTGGAATATGCTAAGGCACATGCCCTCAACATATCCTCTAATATCGATTGACTCTCTCGGTTTGTCCATCATGCTCATGATGGTATGCTTTACTGAAGTTCAAACGAGTTCCCATCGCTTCATGTAGCTTACCCCAAAATCTGGAGTAAATTGGGTACCTCTGTCTGACACTATTTTTTTCGGTACTCCATGCAAACAAACAATTCTTGACATATAAAGTTCTGCTAACCGGTCTCCGGAATAAGTGGTCTTCACGGGTATGAAATGTGCCACTTTAGTTAAACGATCTACTATGACCCATATGGAATCATATCCACTTTGCGTTCTAGGCAATCCGGTTATGAAATCCATACCAATTTCTTCCCATTTCCATTCAGGTATCTTTAGGGGTTGTAATAGCCCTGCTGGTCTTTGGTGCATAGCTTTGACTCTTTGGCATATGTCACATATTGCAACGTATTCGGCGACTTCTCGTTTCATGCTTGGCTACCAAAATCTCTCCTTTAAATCTTGATACATTTTTGCACTTCCTGGATGAATTGAGTACTTGGAGTCATGGGCCTCCCCCAGAATTAACTGCTTCAACTCCTTTTTGTTCGGCACACAAATGCGCTCTTTAAACCACATAGTACCTTGTTCATCCAGTTTGAAATCTTTTGCTTTGCCTTCATCCATTTTGCCCTTAATTCTTTTGATCTTATCATCATTTTCTGCCCTTCCCTGATATGATCTTCCAGGGTAGGTCTTACTTCTAAAGTTGCTAGGAATCCTTCTGGTACCATTTCCAGTTCTAATTTCTGGAAATCCTTACACAATTCTGCCTGACTTGTTTCCAACAGCATATTTACACTGTGGTTCTTTCTGCTCAAGCGCCTCGCCACCACGCTGGCTTTACCCTGATGGTAGTGAATTCCACATTATAATCCTTGATTAACTCTAACCATCTTCTTTGCCTCATATTTAGGTCAGCTAGTGTGAAGATATACTTAAGACTTTTATGATCAGTATACACTTCACATCTATTTCCGATGAGATGATGACGCCATATCTTTAGTGCATGCACTATGGCAGCTAATTCCAAATCATGAGTCGGATAATTCTCCTCATGTGGTCTCAATTGCCTTGATGCATAGGCAATTACCTTCCTATTTTGCATCAACACGCATCCCAATCCCCGACGCGATGCATCACAATAGATGTCGAAGTCTTGTTGAACGTCAGGTAAAACTAGTACAGGTGCCGATGTTAATCTTCTCTTCAACTCCTGAAAACTCTTCTCACACTCAGGTGTCCATAGGAATTTCCTTTCCTTTTTCAACAATTGCGTAAGAGGTCTCGCAATCGTAGAGAATCCTTCGATGAATCGACGGTAATACCCCGCCATTCCAAGGAAACTACGGATTTGGGTTACCGACTTGGGTTGTTCCCAATGTAGAACTGTCTCCACTTTTTTTGGATCTACCGCAACTCCTGCTGCAGTCATTATGTGTCCAAGAAATTCAACCTTATTCTTCCAGAAATCACATTTGCTAAATTTTTCAAACAACTGTTGCTCTCTCAACTTTTCAAGGACTAGCCTCAAATGCTCGGCGTGCTCTTCTCTCGTCTTGGAATAGATAAGGAATCATCTATGAATACGACGACGAACTTATCCAAATATTCCATAAAAACCTTATTCATTAAGTTCATGAAATATGCTGGTGCATTTGTCAAACCAAAAGACATCACTGTAAACTCGTAGTGTCCATATCTTGACGAAAATGCGTCTTGAATATCCTCGATCGGATCTTCAATTGATGGTATCCCGATCGGAGATCAATTTTGGAGAAGACTCGCTCCTCTCAATCTAGGTCAAACAAATCATCGATCCCGGTAGCGGATACTTATTCTTTATCGTCACATCATTGAGTGCACGATAGTCTATACACATCCTGAAACTTCCGTCCTTCTTCTTGACGAATAAGACAGGTGCTCCCCATGGCGATGAACTAGGTCTTATAAATCCTTTTTCCAGCAGTTCTTCAATTTGCTTCTTCATTTCCACCAATTCCTCTGTGGACATCCTGTAAGGTCTCTTAGCTATGGGAGCTATCCCTGGAACCAGCTCTATCACGAACTCAATATCTCTATCTGGCGGCATTCCAGGTAAATCTTCCGGGAAAACATCCGGATATTCATTGACTATGGAAACTTCCTCTAAGCTGACAGTCTTCATGCTGTTGACCATTAATTGTCCATCCCGCACTGGTTTTGCTTCAAACTCAATCTTCTTTCCATCCGGGCTCTCGACCGATATGACTCTTTTTCCGCAGTCCAATACTGCCTTGTGATTGGTTAACCAATCCATTCCCAGGATAACATCCAAGGTTTGGGTATTAAGGACGATTAAGTTCGCTAGGATCTCAACTCCATTAATTATTAGTCTTACCCCAGAACATCCTACTTTAGATCGGAGTTCTGATACAGGGGATTGGACTATGAGCACACATTTAAGATTCACTATTTCCATATCATTTTGAACAGCAAAATCTCGGAAATAAAAGAATGCTGGCTCGGAATCAAATAAAACGGTAGCTGGTACTGAGTTTACTAGGAACTTACCCAGTACAACGTCCGTGGCATTCTGAACTTCATCCGTTGTAATGTGGTTGACTCGGCCTCGTGCAGTTCCTTGGGATGGAGTTGCTGCTGTTGATGCCCCACGGTTCACGATTGGCGCGGGAGTCCTTGCCGGTGTGTTCCCTAGGTTAAAGCGGACCGGGGTGACACCTCCCTTCTTAGGGCAGTTGTTGGCAAAATGCCCCATTTCATTGCAATGATAGCAACGTCTTCCCACTGCCTGAGAGGTTCCTCCATCGTGCCACGATTCGGCCGAGTCGAACATTCGACCCATCGGGCGATTTGCGGCGGTGGTGCCCTATCATTGCCTGCAGGCCGGTACCGGATGAACTGCTGAGGTGCCGTCCTGCTGCCTCGGCCTCGACGACCTCCTTGTTGCGCCATTCTGCGCTTCCTGTTGTCATCCAACTCTCGGCGCTTGTCCTCTAAGATAAGAGCTTTGTTAACTAGCTCTTGGAAGTCAGGGAATGTGTGGGTGATCAGTCCCACCTGCAACCCTGCATTCAATCCCTTCATGAAGCGGGATTGTCTGGCCTTATCCGTAGCCACGTCCTCCGGTGCGTAGCGTGCCAGTTGGGTGAACTTGTTCAGGTAATCGGCCACTGACTGGCCGCCTTGCTTGAGGCTCCGGAATTCCTCCTTTTTAAGATCCATGATACCCTCGGGTACATGGTACTGGCGGAAGGCTGAGGTGAATTCCTCCCACGTGATACTCTGTGGGTCCTCATGAGCTGCGCAGAAGTTTTCCCACCATTCTGCGGCAGTCCCTTCGAGTTGATGAGAGGCATAGAGTACCCTCTCATGTCCTACACACTGGGTAATGTGCAGCTTCCTTTCAATTGTCCTTAACCAATCGTCCGCTTCTAGTGGATTGGCGTTACCTGAGAAAGTGGGTGGACGAGTCCTCATAAACTCCGACAACCTGGAGTAGGGGTGTGGTCCATGGTTACCCCCAGGTTGAACATTCACAGCAGCTTGATTGGATATCTGCACGCATGGTTTGAACCATCGTGTTCATAAGTTGAGTCCGGCGATCAAGAAGGCTCCTGTGTTACGCATATCGACTGCGGCGGTTGAGGATCGGCTCTTCATTCCGTTGTCCGCTTTGGTTAGCTCCACTTCACTGGCTCCAACATTTCCACGAGTCCTCACCATCTTGCCGCTTCAAGGTTAAGAGAAGAAGAAAGCATAGACAAGTAGAAGAATTCATGTGGGAAACAGTGTAACTTAAATTATTTAGCCACTTTATTGATATAATATAAAGCAGTACGGTTGCTCACAAGTGCCTAAGGGCAATGCAACACATACGAGACACTCACAACCAAAACAAGTAAGCAAACATAGGAATCCATGACGACTCACACCTAATGGTGAATCAAAGAAAAGACGCGACTCAGACATTCGAGTCTCGACACTACACTCTACTAGACTCGATCACTCATCGAGCCAACCCGGCTGCGGCTCCCTCGGAGCATACACCGGTGGGTGCTCCGGAATCGGGGCAAATTGGTCCTGGTGACCTACTGCGGCTGGTGCAAATGAACCCATCGACTTCGTTGGTCCCAGGGCTGCCTGCTCCTGCACTGGTGCCTCCTGCTCTGGCTCCTCCGGATCTGGATCGTGTAACTCCAGAACTGGCTCAGGCTCGGGTCCATACAAAGCCATCTCCAACTCCTGGATCTTCTGCATGGAGTGAGCTAAGCCCTCCCGCAGCTGGATCTTTGCCTCTGCGACCTCGGCGCGGGTCCTCTGCAACTCCCGGACTGTCTCGTCCAAGGCGTCCTCCTGGGCGATGACGTACCTCGCCAGGTGGGTGATAGTGGCGTCCTCCTCTACAAGCTCCATCCTCTCCAAACGATTGTCTCGACGCGGATGGTGACGAAAGACGGTGCCCTCCAACTCTGCGGAGTAAGTGCGGGCAATCTGCCGCATCGCCTGACGCGCCGACTCCTGGATTCCAACCTCAAAAGAAGACCTCCTGACCGTGATGTAGATAGGACGGCTCTCCCTCGTTCTCTCCCGAGCATACACTGTGATCTTGACATCCCAGGCGACGTCAAGTCCTGCCCGTACCACCGAAGTCCCTTGATACAGTGGTCTGTCAAAACCTCCGAGCAACTGCATCATACGCCATAACTCCGCAGCGTATCCTCCGGTGCACTCTCCATAGGTGTGGATCATCCTCATCTGACAAAATAAACCTTGTTTAAACTAAACAGAGAATAATAAAAATTCAGCATAGGTATGAAACAAGAGAGAAGAGATAAGTCAAGATTTCATTGATATTCTTGCTCAAGTTGATTAGGTCTTTAGAAAATAGTTTTACCCTCCTAGGCACGACCAAACTAGGGTCAAGACCTACAATCACCTTGCTCGATACCACCTCTGCTGGGACCCGAATGCGCAACTGGACCCTCTGTGTATTACATGCGATCCGAGATCACGCTAGCACACACAATCATACAGGGTTGCACATTACGACATTCACAAAGATATAAGAATAAATAGTGCAAACATGTATATAAATCGAGTTATACGACCTTATGGTCTCCTCACGAGATAAGTCACCACACAGGCTTACATTATTCAAAGTAAAGAAATAGCAATGAACATAAGTAAAGGTCGTGGAAGCCTTCATCTTGCCACAGCAACCGATCGGGCTTGCCCCTAGTTGTTCGTATCCTCGATGTACTCCTCCTTCCAAACCGTGTAGTCTCCTCCATCGATGTTGGGGTTGATAAGCAAGGTGGGGTGAGTACACAAGGCACTCAACAAGTAATGCACAGAATGCAGTGCTATTACTACATGCAAAGCTTATTCCAAATGGTTGGCTTAAATGGTTCTTTTGCATCAAACAGCAATTTTAAACCAATATCTTAATTAGATTAAAGCATTGGAACAGTTATAAGTAATACTAATTTATTCAAATGGTTTTTCTTCGAAGAATCTTGGCACACAGCCACCATTCCCACATTTTGTTTATGAAAATCTACCCCTTAACTGTAATCCCCGAGCAATGCTCAATACCGTGTGCACGGCTATTCGAATAGTTTGACACTCTGCAGAGGTTGTACACTTTACCCACAAGATACAGCCGCTCACCACACAGGTGATTGTCTGCAACAAAGCTTTTCAGGAACTTCTATCTTAACCAAAGAACCTCTCCGGTATTGCCTTCACTATCACTTCCCTCACACAGAGCCGAAGTATAGGACCGGCCAATAACCGTTGGATGGGCACCAAGCCGTAGCACAGGTACGCTCCCCCATACAGATACACCCACGTGTCTTTGTCACCCCGAGGTATCGGAGGAAAGATATCGTAACCCTAGTCAACTAGGTCTGTCCCATATCAGACATGTGGTTGTACGGGTGACTCAGATCAAAGGCTTGCAAGGTGAAGTCCTTAACTGACCAAGGCAAGACTTCCAACACTCAACAGTGGCACACAGCCCAATGTGGCACACAGACTCACATCACTCATCAACCCAAAGCCACACAGGCCCACCAGGCACACAGCCTCTTGCCACTTGCCCCAGTCTAAATCATTTCCTACCGAGTTGATTATTGTGCAACACATGCCAGCAATAACTAAACATCGGTACAGAACCACACAGGTCGCTGTACCTCAATCTCATCTTGTGGCATCATCACACCACTTTCCAAAATACATTCAATGTCTTTAATCAGTATTGTAGCATTTTTTTCCGAAAGATCACTCATGATTCGTTGCAAGGCTAAGCATCTACTCACGGTCTAGCCTCCCGTGTTGGCACAATATTAACATCCAACTAATATAATCAAACATAGGGTGACAATGATTTAGGGCATACAATTAATAATTCAAGGTGGCATAACAAAATGGGTTGATTAACTACATTATCCCGAATTAATTTAAATTCATTTTAAATAAATAAGCATGCATAGTTTCAAAGCATAAACTACATTTTAAAAACCTGGGATCAAAGCATCACTTGCCTTCAAAGAGTTGCTGGTCTTGTTTCGAAACTTGGTCTTGAGCGACGAATTCTTCCTCGAAACTTTCTGGCAAATTTGCGTCTACGCGTACAAACAAAATATGCAATAAATAGCTAATACAGAAGACTAAATGACCTCAAAAATTCAACTAAAATTCACCATTAAATAGCACACAATTTTATGAATTTTTAGAAATTTTAATCACCCAAATCCGAGTTAAAATGCCAAAGTTATAGTCATTTGAAGTTTGAATAAAATATGAAAATACAGAAATTAAGAAAATCCGATTTTTCTGAATTATTTTTATACTGGAAATTCGCTTTTATGATGTCAGCACCGCGTCATGATGACGACAGCACATAAATGAATTTTGGTCGAAATATTTTATATATAAAAATATTTATGACGTCATCGCTGACGTCAGCTCGACACGTGGCACGCCCAGAGGCTGCCACGTCGTTCTGGTCTATAGACTGGGTCCACGGTTCGGCTCTGGTCCACCGTGGACTTGGTTCACAGAACAGTGCAGCCACGCGGTAAAATCCAGACCGTTCGCTAAAATCGACGGTCAGATCCTATGCCTGCGCGGCTCGGCGACGCCTCGATTTCCGTACGGCCACGCGTCACGCATCGAACGGTCCCCTCGGATCCAACGGCCAACGCACGCGCGGACTCGGCGACGCTTCGGATACGCAGCGACACGCGGCGCAATCGCAACGGCTCGTTTGAAATCAACGGCCGAGATTGGTCACGCTTCGGTCAAAGGAAACACGCGGCCACACGCGATTGGTTGGAGGTGCGACGCTATCACCACCGCACGTTCAAATTTGAACGGCGCGGATCCTAGGGCAAAACCAGATCTGAACTCAACCGCTCGGATCCGATCCAACGGCTCGAGTTACGGAGCTGTTTACTATACATGGCGCGACGTGGCTCAATCCTACGCGCGTACACTAACGATCCAACTACCGAGATGTAACCAAGTTACAGAGACTAGATCTAATCTCTACCGTTCAAACCTGATCTAACGGTACAGATCTACTCTAGAAGAACACAAAGAAAAGTGACGTGGACGAACCAGAAGCGTGCGATGAAGATCGGACGGACGACGGCTTCGGTGAAGGCGACGGCGACGCAGAAGAAAAGGTGCGGAGTTGAGGAAGATGACGCAGACCCACGCGCCACGGGCTTCTCCGGCGTGATGAAGTGGCTCGTTCGACGCGGCTTGGCGGAAGGATTACTCCGGTGACCTTGGTGACGGCGGAGAGAAACCGGCGGCGAACTAAACGACGAAAAACCGCGGTGGCACAAAGTCGCAACTACGTCGAGCTCGCTCAGGCGCTAGAGAGGGTCTCGGCGTGCGTGCGAGGAGTCAAAAGACGCGGCATGAAGGTCTCTGCACGACGCCATCAACGGGGACTTAAGGGCTGCCTCGACGTGCGTGAAACTGCCGGCGGAAATCACGGCCATCAAAGCCCACGTCTCTCCGGCGATCTCGCGGGACGGTGGCGTGGCGCGATCCTGCTGCGTCCGTCGGGCGACGATCCGAATGCTCACGCATGCAGGCGACGTGGCGCACTCACAGGCGTTCGATCCGGATCGGACGACTTGGGCTGGGGCGGCGCTAGGGTTTCGGCGCGGTTGGGCCGGCGACACGCACAGTAATGGGCTCGCCCATTCTCGCTCATCTGATTTTTAAATCATTTCACATTTAAAATAATTCTAGAAATTCAATTAAATCATTTGGAGCTTTTAAAATAGCAGAAAAATTCCAGAAAAATTCCAGAAATTACTTTGAGATGTTTGGAATTCCATTAAAATATTTGAAATAAAACTTTGCAAAAACTTTTCCATTATTTAATTGTTTTCAAGAAAAGTCCTATTTGAATAAATCCAAATAAACTTAAATAAATTCCCAAAAATTCAAAAAAATCAAAAATACCCAAAATTTAAATTAGAGCAAAAATTAGGGTGTTAAAATTACTATACAATTACATTTTGATCAAATGATGCTTTGTGAAATTACTATTGGTATTTACAGTTAAACTTTGCTTTATGCTAAAAGAGCCATATTATGCCTTCAATTGTTTAGCCTTGCATATAGTTATCACGTATTATGTTTCCAAGACTTGCGGAGTACATTTTGTGCTCACCCTTGCAACATCCCCAACCTTCCACAGAAGAGTTCACAGAAGCTGAAGGTGACTACGATTTCTACGCTTGTGGTTATGATGAAGGCGATCCGGAATGCTAGGACGCGAACCCCAGTCGATTGCCTGTTGGGTAAATGGATGGGCTTATCCTGCTTTTATTATTTCGTTTTCGCTGTTTCTTATTGAACTCAAGCTATGATGCTTCTTATTTGTAATAATTGGCCATAAGGCTAATACTCTTTTGCTTAATTAATATTATTTGATTCGTGATATGGATGTGTTATCATCACTGTTTTCACTGTGTGTGCTGGCTTTTCCTGTACTAGCACAGGTTATACACAGGGGGTTCGGATTTGGAGATCCGGTCCTGACATATAACCTCCTTTTAAATTGGTTTTCCATTTTTGGTGTTTAATGCCAAAAGGGGAGAATTATTGTGAGCTTAATTCCCTCATTTGGATCTCTTTGAGAGAACTGCCAAAAAGGGGGAGAAATGTGTGAGGTTTTGTCAAATGGCGTAAGAGCTTAGACTTATTGTTTAAGAAAGAAAATTTATAATTTATATATAAGTGGTATGAGAGCTTTTGTGGTTTGATTAACTGGTATATGAGCTTAATGGTTAAATTTCCTCTTGTTCGTTTAATTGCTCCATTTGTCAAAAGAGGGAGTTTTTATTTTTATATCATAAGGGGATATGCTTTTTTTTGAAAATTTTATTGAGTTATTCAATGTTTGATCTTCAAAACCCCTTCATGCATTGTTTTTCATCCAAATGAGAAATTAATAGAGGATTTATCATCAATCACCAAAAAGGGGGAGATAGTAAGTTCAAGCTCCATTGGTTTTGGTGATTGGTTTAATATTAATGCTTAATCATTGTTTAATGAAAAATCTAATCATTATGAGACTAACATGTTTAATTGAGCTACATTCTTCTTAGTCTCAAATTCGGATGGAAAATGGAAAACCCAAGGTATGCACTCATAATCACTCTATTGTCTTAATGCATACTTAGGATTCAAGTTAAAAGATAAACTCTTCCATTGCCTAAGTCTAAATATGTGCATTATGTTTCCAAATCTATATATACATGAATGCACACATCTAGGGGGAGTTAATAATTTAACTTGATGTTTCAATTGTATTGATCCATGTCCTCTTGTCATATAATATAAAGGATCAAGACTTTGAAACAATGTTTTGAGTATATATGACTTGTGTAGTTGTAGTATACTCATACAAATATAGGATAAACTCATATGCAATCTAAGATTGATTATGTGTATATTGATTGTATGTTAAATTAATTACATGCACATACATAGTGGAGTTTATTCTATAGTTGATGGTTTAATGTATTGATTCCTTTCCATCATTCAAACATATTGGATCATTACTAACCATCAAATTGAGCATATGAAACTTGTGTAGTTATATATACTCATGTCAATTTAAATGAGTTTAAATTGAGTTCAATTGTCTTTCAATCAATCAAAGAACATTTCATCATGTGTTAATGGTATCTCTTTGTTGATTAAAGATAAGCGGAAAGTTCTTGAGTATAATGAAGCATTAGTTGCATCAAAGTACTCAAGACACAATTAATCATTCAAATTGATTAGGGTTACGCTCAATCGATCTTAGAGGCATCTATTATTTGTTAATGGAGTGCGGTAATGATTGAGACAATCATGTTTGTTGGACTAACATCTTCCATGAGTTGTGAAGTAGGTTGAGTCCAAGATGATAAAGAATCGGGAAGAAGAAGAAGTCATCATGTGTTGATGAGCTTCAAGAGGTGATCCCGAAGTGAAGAGAAGGGCTAGAGAATGTTCATCATGTGTTGGTGAACAAGAAGAAGAAGATTCGATCCCGGAGAGAAGATGATTGGAAATCATAAAAGCTTCAAGTGGACCGCTAGAGCCAAAGGTATAACTAGCTAAGGCTAAGGATGTGTTCCTAGTCTTTTACCGGTCTCGGTGTTTGGTTGTGAGACCAGGTTGCTAGTTAGGTGCCGTACTATTAAGAGGGGTTCAGTCTTTTAGCTTGAGCTTCATTATGTGTTGATGAACTCAATCCGGTTCACTCTAGCTCACTCTCTTGTTTGGTGTTTGCATGGAGCTAATCATTTGGCATGTGTTGCAAATGGGTGAAGCTCGTACATTAGATTTTGCATGAGCGAAGTATTTTGCATGTGTTGCAAATAAGGGTGCTCATGCTTGCATCTTAATTGAATCTTATTTGATTTGGTTTTGGCTTGTAGCTAAGTTTTGCATATGTTGCAAAAGGAGAGAGCTCAAGCAACTTGATTTGTTGTGGTTGTTTGCATGGTGCTATAGATTTTCATGTGTTGCAGATAGAGAGCTCATGATTTGGTGTTTTAGCTCGTGATTGGATCATGTGTTGATCATCACAAGGCTAAGCTTGGTTTATGCTTTGTGTTTGCAAAATTTGTTTTTACAAAGTATTGATTTGTTATTTACAAATGTGTTTTGCAAATAAGCTGGAAGTTATGAGGTTCGATCCTAGAGCATGTGTTGGCATTTGCAAATGTGTTTTGCAAAGTGTCAGGATCTTGTGTTGATCCTTACATGGCAAAGAGGATTGATCTTATAAGTTCGTGGTTTATTTGCGAATGTGTTTTGCAAATAAGTTGTAGTTGTTATTTGCAAATGTGTTTTGCAAATGAACTTGAGATTCTGGGTTTCGATCCTAGAGCATGTGAATAGGGTTTGCAAATGTGTTTTGCAAATTGACTTGATCATGTGTTGATCATCACATGGCTAAGAGGATTGATCTCATAAGTTCTTGGTTTATTTGCAAATGTGTTTTGCAAATAAGTTATGCTTAATGAGATTTTTTGGAGTATGTGATTAACATGTGCAAATGTGTTTTGCATAGTGTTGTGATCATGTGTTGATCCTCACATAGCTCAAAGATTGAATCTTTAATGGATTTGAGAAAAATAGTGTTTTCTCCCCAAGGCCAGTCGTACCGCCCATGTAGGACCGGTAGTACCGCTGGGCCGGTAGTACTGCTTATGGGAGCGTTACTGCCGCCTGACCGGTACTACCGCCCTTGTAAGGCCGGTAGCACCGGGGGTCCGGTGCTACCGCAGTTTGGCCGGTAGAACCGCAAGGCCGGTGCTACCGTCTCTCTGGTCGGTGTGGAAATTCTAGAGAGAGATGTTTTTGGGCGGATTGGCAGTCCGGTGCTACCGCCCATGGTAGCCTGGTAGCACCGGAGGCTGGTGTGAAAATTCCAAAGGAGGTGTTTTTGTGTTCGGCTTGGGTCCGGTGCTACCGGGGTGAAGGCCGGTGTTACCGCCCGAGCGGTAGCACCGCTCCCAGTTGGCCGGTGCTACCGGATTTCCTGCAACGGCTAGTTTTGTAGCCGTTGGCAAGGAGGCCGGTGCTACCGGTCCCAGTTGGGCGGTAGCACCGGGAATTCTAGTTTTGTCCAGAATTTCCCCCCAACGGCTAGTTTTGGCTTGGAGACTATAAAAGTAGGCCTTAGGGGGCAAGGGCAGGGGAGGTTGCTGTTGCTACAGCATTTGGGTATTTGTAGGAGTTGAGTGCATGTGTTGCCCTCTTTCATTGGCTTCTTGAGCTAGTGTGAGCCTCTAATTGCATGTGTTGCAATTAGGAGAGGATTGAGAGCCTCTTGTGCATGTGTTGCACTTGAGGAGGATCCTATTGCATGTGTTGCACTTAGGAGGTCATCGGAGTGCATGTGTTGCACTAGGTGAGGTTCAAGCTAGAAGGCTTGACTTGTTACTCTTGGTGTTTGCCGACACCTAGACAGCGTAGCGGCGTTGTGCGCGGGAGCTCCGAACGGAGGTTGTGAGAAGCCCGGCAAAGTTTGTGAAGGTTGGAGCTCGCCTACCCGGGAGGGAAAAGGAGCTACCACTAGTGGATTCGAGGTGAGTGCTCAATTCGTGGAGCCGGTCCAATGTGTTTGGGCTAACCTCAACGTGGATTAGGGGAGACAGGCAAGTCTCTGAACACCACGGTAAAAGGTATTCTGTCTCTTGTGCTTGCATTGTTTTCGTTATTTATATTCAAGCAATTTATATTCATAGAATTAAATTAATTGATTGCTTGTCTTTAGAATTGCAATTATTGTTAGAGGCATAATTAGTTAGTGCACATAGTGAGCCTAGTTGATTTAGGCTTTAATTGTCAAAACATTAGTTTATCGCTTCCGCATTAATATTTGTTAAGGTTTTGGTATTAGGATAATTAAGGGTGAATTGCTTTGTTGCAATTAGCGAGAGAAATTTAAAAGCCGCCTATTCACCCCCTCTAGTCGGCATCCTTGACCTTTCAAGTGGTATCAGAGCTTGGTCCCTCATTTTATTAGACTTAACCGTCTAGAGAGTAAGGATGACGACTATGGGATTAGTGCACTACACTGATTCACAAATATTTGATGGCTCAAACTATGCTTCATAGGAAATATTTATGATTTCTCATTTTAAATTCACGAGCCCCCAAATATGGTGGATCGTAGATGTAGGCTTTTCTCTTCTATTGAATGAAGTTGCTCCAACTAAAGGAGAAGAGAAATTCTTATATCTCGACGCTCAAGATACTAATGCTTTATTTAGTTTTGTGAGCGTAGATGTTTTTAATCTAATTTGCAATCTCAAGAGCGCCCATGAAATGTGGATCAAGCTTCAAGAATTATTTGAATTATCCACATCAACAAACGATGATTGCATTAAGGATTGGACATCCGTAGAAGAATCCTCCACTTCTACCTCAAGTGATGAAGAAACCTCAACCTCCGCCTCAAGCGACGATGATCATCAAATTCTTTCATCATTAACTTGTTGCTTCATGGATAAAGGTAAAATTGAGGTAAGCAATAGTGATGAGGATGATGAGCCCTCCTATGATGAATTAATGAACATGCTAGAGGAGCTCAATAATTATCTTGGGAAGGAGAAAACAAAATATAAGATTTTGAAGCTTGAACATGAATCACTTCAAAATAATTATAATGTGCTTAAAGAAAATCATGAATCCCTCCTTCTCAAAGAAGTTTTTAAGCCTACGGTGGATATAGGAATTACATGTGATTTAATTGATGATATGCCATGCTTAAATTCTAATTCTAGCATTTCATCTAAATTTGATATGTCCACCTCTAGTGATGATATGCCTTTTTGCTCAAATGAAATTGCTTCTACTTCCTCTATGCTTGTTGAAACTAATCTTGTAGAGGAAAATAAAAAACTCAAGTCTCAAGTCATTAAATTGGAAAATGACTTGAAGAAATGCTACAAAGGAAAGGCCATCCTCGACAACATTCTAAGCAATCAACGAAAGTTGGTTGACAAGAGAGGGATCAGCTACATCTCCAAGGGAGAGAAGAAAATGAAGGGCCACTACGCCTCGGTGCGTCCTCATCAAGTGGAAGTCAAGTCCAGCACAACAAGGCAAGAGAGGGCCAAATAGTGTGACGTGATTCAATTGCCGGGAAAGGGGACACTTCGGTAAGGATTGTCCCAAAGGTACTACTCCTAAGCCCGTTATTGTAAATGATCATTATTTGCTTAGGAAGGACAAAAATGGCAATGTGTTTGCCAAGTTTGTCGATTCTCCCAAGTTTTTGCAAAATTATGATATTCAATTACTTAGGAGAAATAAATCTAGAAATGTGTTTGCTCAAAATGCTAGATTTCCAAAGACCAAGAAAAATCATGTTGATCATGTGAAGAGTGCATTTTCCTCAATGGTTATATTGAGGAACAGGTTTATGTCAAACAACCTCCAGGATTTGAGAACCCCAAGTTTCCAAGCTGTAACATCCCAAAATTTGAGTTTTGGTATGTTAAATTCAAAAATAAACCATTTGCCTTTTTCTTGAATTAATTCTAGCTTAATTTGAATTTTTCATTAATGAAAGGATTTAATTTGACTAAACTATTCATCAAACTAGTTGGGTTCATTGTGCTCCAAGGAATTATTATGTATTTTTGGGGATTTTTCTGAATTTATTTGCAATTTATTTGAATTTATCTGTTTTTATTTGAATTTCAGGCAAATTCTTAATTCGAAAATGTTTTTAAATTTCCAAAAAACCTCTCGGGCCGAAATTCCTCCGGGCCGCTCCGTTTCCTCGCGCCTGCTTCCTCCAGTCACCTCGGCCCGGCCGCTCATACAGCCGCTCGCTTCCTTCCTCACCCAGCCTGGCCCAATAGCGCCCGCCACCGAAACCCTAGCCGCTTGCTGGAGTCCTCGCGCCGCACGTCGCCGCTCTCGGTTTTCGGGTCGGGCACGCTTCGAGACCCTATAAAGCCGCCGCTTCGCCTCCGAGGATCCCTCTCCGCGCCGCCTCTTTTTCCCCTCCTTGCTTGCGCCCGAGGCGCCGCTTTCTTAGCGAGCTCGCCGGAGTTTATCGCCACGCCCGACGCCTTCCGCCGCCCGGAACTACGCCGTCGGTCTTCCTCCTCGGTCGCCGTTTGCTCCCCTGAATTCGCCGCGTTGCCCTCTTCCGGTCCGACTTGTCTCGCACCCGAGTCATCGCCAGTAGCGCCGCTTGCCGTGTCGTCTTCTTGGTCCCGCGAGTTGCGCCGCCGCCTCGCCGTCGTTCTCCGCCAAGAACTCGCCGTCCGATCTCCGATGGCGTCCCGGATCGTGCCACGTCTCCTCCGCCGCGTGCCTTGGCTCCTTTGCCGTCGGATCTCGCGTCGCCATTGGATGCGTGCGCGTGGCCCGCTGCGGGCCGATCGATGCCGCGTCGGCCGCCGCGTCGACCGTCGCGCGGTGCACGGTGAACCGAGCCAGCGCCGTGGACCGAGTCCATCGAGAGCCACCGACGTCGTGGTTGCGCAATAAATCCTTTTACGTATAAAATAAATCCGAAATTCTGAATTTCTGATTTTCAGCCTTTTTCTCTGATTTAATTTTCCAGAAGCTCGTTCTTGCTCATACGAACTCCGATTGAGGCGATTCAAGTTTCTAAATTTTTCTAAAATCAAGATCTATCATCCAAAGCAATTTATTTTCAGTTTTGAGCTTGTTTGAGTCTCTGTTTGGTATTTATTTGGTTTCGTTGCTTCTTTTCTGGTAGACGCTAATTCCGAGGGAGCGAACGAAGACTTTGAAGACCAAGATTCAGCACTAGATCAGCAAGGCAAGTCGTAACCTTTGATCATATCGACCCTATGTTTGCAAAGTAATTTGTTTTATACACTTGCATGCTATTTACGTATCAATGTTTATTTAATGGGAGTAGATGTATACCTAGTTGACATTATGCCACCTTGATTAGCTGTATGCCATGTATCCATTGTTAAACCTAGGTTGGGACATTACTAGTTGGACATGATCATTATACCAACCCTGGGTTATCGTAGTTATGCTTAGACATGCTTAGATATACGTTGGGATTCATGTCACACATTGAATAATGTTAATCTTGACTTAATGAGATATTGAATCGTGGCCGGTAGCCACTGTTGTAAAATTTGTTGTACCATGGCGGGGTTTGCCATTGGTCTTGGTTGAACGAATTGTTTTCCCTCGGGCAAGTGATCGTGCAGTAAAGGGGGTGCTTTCTAGCATATTGGGATGTTGCCTGAGACAACTTAAGGACTTAATCTTGTGCGCCATTGAACTGGGCCTAACCGTACTACCACAAGTCTGGTATGGGACAGACCTAGCTGATTAATTTGCATTGTCTAGCCTTGAGTACTGCCAGTTGGTGGTGTGGGTTCCGGGATGGACGGGTAGATTCGCAAGGCGCAAGAGGGGCCCTAAGGGCGAAACCTTAGCCGGCGAGATCGAGTTTAGACAGTGCATTGTAAAGGCTTTGTCATGATATCTCTGCGACACACCAAAGGAAGTGTGTTATGATCGATTGCACAAAGAGATGATCATGTCTTGTGGGTAAAGTTGTACAACCTCTGCAGAGTGTAAAACTATTCGAATAGCCGCATCCGCAGTTATGGACAAAGCCCGGGAATTTCACACGGGGTATAGAGTATTTCATGAATTGTGGAATGCGGAATTGTTGGGATGTGAACGAGGCGTTCACTGTTGTGATTGTTGTCTATCATTGATCTATCAGTTATTTATTTATGTTTTCATAAATATGCTTTCAATCTATTTATTGTATTTCAATTCAAGTTGTTGCTTTCTGCAAATGAACTATATAGCCATCCTTGTCAAGCCGTGCATAAATATATTGCATCAATTCCCTACGGCTTGCTGAGTACCTTTGTACTCACGGCTTTATGCCCTTGTTGATCAGTTGCTGAAGGGGATAATGAATATCATGAGGAGGAATTCTATGAAGACTACGTGGATTAGGAAGGCGTTCCCGAGACGATTGCCTGTGGCATGTCGAATGGCTCAAGTTATCTTTTCCGCTGCAATAGTATTTGTTTCTTAAGCCTTAATGCATAATGGTGTAAACATTGACCATAAGGTTGTTTGCTTTATTTAATAATAAATTGCTTTTTCTTAGTTAATTCGTTGTATGGAATGGTATTTCATCTATGTTTCCACTGTGTGCACTAGCGTGATCCTAGACTAGTGCAGTATACACAGAGGGTTTCGGATTTGCAAATCCGGGTCCCGACAGAGATGGTGTCAGAGCCATATCGACTGTAGGTCGCATCCTAGTTAGCATGGTCTTCAAAATTATTTTCTAAATCAAACCAACAAAATTGGTACTTAATAGTTTTCGTCTCCTCTCGTCTTATTCTTAGGTTCTTATTCCTCTCCTGTGCTGAAACATTGATTTGAAATTTAAATTGAACTTATCTTATGAAACTTCTCAAAACCTCGAGCCTTCTGCAAGGAATCAAATCAAGGGAGATGATGAATCAAGCCATCAAAGATATATCCGAGAAGATTACCATATAAGATAGGGTTTTGTGCTTAGCGGTGTTTGAGCATGTTTTCCCCTTTTCAGTTCAGTTACATTTAGTCCGCGTGTACTACGATTTTCATTGATCGTGTGCCTGGTATGTTGTACCCCTTGCCCCAAGCACGGTGTGGCAACCATACCTTTAATTGAAAAAGCTTTATCTGCCTCTTTACTCTGTAGCCTTTTCGGCTGTGTCCTTTTGTTCTTGGGTATTACCTTCTCCCCTAGATGATCTTACCACTCGTCTACTGCTTTTCCCTCTTACCTATCAACCCTTGTGCTGCATCTCAGATGGTTGACACTCGTTCTGGAGCCGGTCGCAGTTCTCCAGCGGATGCCAGTGCTAGCGCCAACCCCAATCCCAATGCACCACCGCCACCACCAGCAGTGACAGATCAGAACATGGGACATTTTCTGGCAGCTCAGACTCAGCTAATGAATACAATGATGCAGAACATGAACAACATGATGAATCAGCAGAACCATACTGCAGTTGCCCTAGCAAATCTGTTGAACCAGTAGAACCAAGCTGCCGCTGCACCTCCTCAAGCTCGTCCCCAGTCCAAGCTAGCAGAATTTATGAGGACTCGTCCGCCAACTTTCTCAAACTCTTCAGAACCATTGGACGCCGATGATTGGATCCGCTCCATTGAGAAGAAGCTTGAAATTGCCTGGTGCACCAATCGTGAGAAGGTTCTCTATGCCGCTCATCAGCTGGAGGGCACCGTCGCTGAATGGTGGGAGAACTATAGTGCTGCCCATGATGACCCTCAGACTATCACTTGGGCAGAGTTTTCCACTGCTTTCCGCCACTCTCATATCCCTGATGGCAAAGTTGAAATGAAGAAAAATGAGTTCCGAGAGCTTAAGCAAGAAGGGATGTCAGTGAGTGAATACCTCAACAAGTTCACTCAACTTGCTCTCTACGCTCCAGAGGATGCGGCTACAGATGATGCTCGCCAGAAGAAGTTCAAGCGTGGACTCAATCCAGGACTAAAGGTGCAAGTCATTGGCAATGACTATGCAGATTTCCAGCATCTGGTAGGTAAAGCTATGCTTATTGAGGAATCTCGTCGGGAATTGGAAGAATCCCGTAAGAGAAAGATGATGCAACATGGAGCCATCAGAGTCACCAGCAGAGAGTCAGAACCAATGCTCAATAGCCTACTCGCTTCACTCCTCCGAATGCATCCAGGACCCCTACACCAGCACCTCGCCGAGCTCCCTCAGGCAATCGCAACCTCAACACCAACAACAATCCACCTCAGAGGACCAGTAATCCAGCTACAGGAGTCACATGTTTCAACTGTCATGAACTCGGACATTATGCCAATAATTGCCCCAGAAAGCAAGCTGTGACGCCAGTCCGTTTCAACTTGGGATCTACGCCAGCCAAGACTCCCGCACCAGGATCAGGACGTGGAGTGCCCCAGACTCCTTACCAAGCCACCAGGACTCCACCGCCTGCTGGAAGAGGCCGTGTGAATCACGTCACCACCGAGGATGCCCAGTCTGCACCAGACATCATACTAGGTAAGTTCCTAGTCAACTCAGCATCTGCCATGGTTTTGTTCGATTCTGGAGCTACGCATTCGTTTGTTTCTTGGAGTTTTGCTGCCAATCATCAATTAAAGACAATGCCTCTTAAGACTGTTTTATTAGTGCAATCTCCTGGTTCTGATTTGAGTACGAACCAAGGCTGCCCCGAAGTTAAGATATTAATTGGAGAGGTAGAATTTCTGACCAACCTTATTGTCCTAGACACCAAGTTCCTAGATGTGATCCTAGGAATGGATTGGCTTTCCAAGAACCAAGTAGTTTTGGATTGTGGGAATAGAGAGATCACCTTAACCAGTCCAGATGGAGCCAAGTTAAAAGTTCAAGCCGCTTCAGATCAGTCTGAAGGAATGAAAGTTTGCAGTGCCATAGGAATAAGTTTGGAAGATGTACCAGTCGCCAGCGAATTTCCTGATGTGTTTCCGGATGAGTTGCCTGGGATGCCACCGGATCGAGATATAGAGTTCTTGATAGAACTAGTTCCTGGAACATCACCCATTTCCAAGAGACCTTATAGGATGCCTGCTAATGAGTTAGCTGAAGTAAAGAGACAGATCAAAGAGCTACAAGATCAAGGTTTTGTTCGACCAAGTTCTTCGCCATGGGGAGCGCCAGTTCTTTTAGTTGAAAAGAAAGATGGAACTCAGAGAATGTGTGTAGATTATCGCTCACTCAATGAGGTCACCCTCAAGAATAAGTACCCTCTGCCAAGAATCGATGATTTGTTTGACCAACTTCAAGGAGCCGGAGTGTTCTCGAAGATTGACCTGAGATCAGGATATCACCAGTTGAAGATTCGTCAAGAGGATATTCCAAAAACAGCTTTTGTTACTCGGTATGGACAGTATGAGTATACTATGATGTCTTTTGGACTGACCAATGCCCCTGCCTACTTCATGACCTTGATGAATAAGGTATTCATGGAATATCTGGATAAGTTTGTTGTTGTTTTCATTGATGACATTCTGATCTACTCCAAAAGTGAGGAAGAACATGAGGATCACTTGCGCCAAATTTTAACGAAGCTAAGAGAGAATCAGCTTTATGCAAAGTTCAGTAAATGTGAGTTCTGGATGAAAGAAGTTGCTTTCCTAGGTCATGTCATATCGGCTGAAGGAGTCGCTGTTGACCCCGGTAAGGTACGAGATGTGCTAAGTTGGGAGTCACCCAAGACGGTACCCCAAATTCGAAGTTTTCTTGGGATGACGGGATATTATCGCCGTTTCATAGAAGGGTTCTCTAGAAAAGCCAGACCGCTCACTCAACTCCTAAAGAAGGAGAAGAAATTTGTTTGGACACCAGAGTGTGAGCAAAGTTTTCAAGAGTTAAAGAAGTGTTTGACAACTGCCCCAGTGCTTATCCTGCCAGATAATAGGAAGGATTTTGAGATATTCTGTGATGCATCCCGACAAGGACTCGGTTGTGTGCTAATGCAAGATAAGAAGGTTGTAGCGTATGCTTCGCGACAACTAAGGCCACATGAAGTTAATTATCCTACCCATGATTTGGAATTAGCAGCCGTAGTGCATGCTTTAAAGATTTGGCGTCACTATCTAATTGGTAATCGTTGTGAAGTTTATACTGATCATAAGAGTTTGAAGTATATCTTTACTCAAACTGACCTCAATATGAGACAAAGAAGATGGTTGGAATTGATTAAGGACTATGACATCGGGATTCATTATCATCCAGGCAAGGCCAATGTCGTAGCCGATGCTTTGAGTAGAAAGAGTTACTGCAATACTCTGATGATTAAGGAAAGTCAGCCAGCCCTTTATAAGGAATTTCAGAAGCTCAGTTTGGAATTGGTTCAGGAAGGGTATTTAGCTACTTTGGAAGTACGCCCTACGTTGGAAGATCAGATTCGGGAAGCACAGGTAGATGATGCCGATATCAAGGAGATTAAGAGCAATATGAAGAAAGGAAAAGCCCCAGGTTTCTCTGAAGATGAACAAGGTACTATTTGGTATGAGAAGCGTATTTACGTACCAGATCAGAAAGAGCTTAAGGAGTTGATTCTCAAAGAAGCGCATGAGACTTTATACTCCATTCATCCTGGAAGTACTAAGATGTATCAAGACCTCAAGGAAAGGTATTGGTGGCCTAGTATGAAGCGTGAGATTGCAGAATATGTTGCACTTTGTGATGTCTGCCAAAAGGTCAAGGCAGAGCATCAGAGACCAGCAGGATTGCTGCAGCCATTGAAGATTCCAGAGTGGAAGTGGGAAGAAATTGGTATGGATTTCATCACCGGATTTCCTAAGACCCAAGCAGGTTATGACTCGATCTGGGTAATAGTGGATCGATTGACTAAGGTAGCTCACTTTATTCCAGTTAAGACTACCTATGCAGGAGATAAATTAGCAGAGTTATACATGTCAAGGATCGTTAGTCTTCACGGAGTGCCTAAGAAGATAGTGTCTGATAGAGGAAGCCAATTTACCTCTCGTTTTTGGCAGAGTCTGCATGAAGCCATGGGAACTCATCTCAGATTCAGTACTGCCTATCACCCTCAAACCGATGGACAGACTGAGCGTGTGAATCAGATTCTTGAAGATATGTTAAGAGCTTGTGCCTTAACTTATGGTGCTAAGTGGGACAAGTGTTTGCCCTATGCCGAGTTTTCGTACAACAATAGTTATCAGGCCAGTCTGCAAATGTGGCCTTTTGAAGCCTTATATGGAAGAAAGTGCAGAACCCCTCTCAACTGGAAGGAGTCAGGAGAAAGACAATTGTTTGGCCCTGCCATATTGCAAGAAGCCGAAGAGCAAGTCCAATTAATTCGAGACAGGTTGAAGATAGCTCAAAGAAGACAAATGAGATATGCAGATAATCGTCGTTGAGATTTGAGTTTCGAGCCCAATGATTATGTTTATCTCAGAGTCACCCCTCTCAAAGGAGTTAAGAGATTTCAAGTAAAAGGAAAGCTTGCCCCTAGATATGTGGGACCGTTCAAAATCTTGGAACGAAGAAGAGAGGTTGCCTACAAGTTAGAATTGCCTCAGTTTTTTGCCGGAATCCATGCTGTGTTCCATGTATCGCAATTGAAGAAATGTCTGCGTGTGCCAGAGGAACAGATGTCATTGGAAGCCATTGATTTGCAAGAGGATCTTACTTACAAGGAGCAGTCAGTGAAAATTTTGGATATAGCAGAGCGTATCACGAGGAGCAAGATCATCCGTTTTTGCAAGGTCCAATGGAGCAATCATTCAGAAGAGGAAGCAACTTGGGAGCGCGAAGAGGATTCGAAGTCCGAGTTTCCCCACCTATTCCCTAGCCAGCCAGAATCTCAGGGTCGAGATTCCATTTAAGGGGGGGAGGTTTGTAACATCCCAAATTTGAGTTTTGGTATGTTAAATTCAAAAATAAACCATTTGCATTTTTCTTGAATTAATTCTAACTTAATTTGAATTTTTCATTAATGAAAGGATTTAATTTGACTAAACTATTCACCAAGGAATTTTTATGTATTTTTGGGGATTTTTCTGAATTTATTTGCTATTTATTTGAATTTATTTGATTTTATTTGAATTTCAGGCAAATTCTTAATTCGAAAATGTTTTTAAATTTCCAAAAAACCTCTCGGGCCGAAATTCCTCCGGGCAGCTCCGTTTTTCCTCATGCCGTTTTCTCCCGCTCGCCTCGACCCAAGCAGCCCGCCCGCCCGCTGCGCTCGCCCGCGGCCGGGCGGCCAAAGACGCCCACCGCCACCAAACCCTAGCCGCTGAGTCCTCGCGCCGCACGTCGCCGCTCTCGGTTTCAAGGTCGGGCACGCCTCCCGAGACCCCTATAAAAGTCGCTACACGCCTCCCGAGGATCCCCTCTCCGCGCTGCCTCTTTTGCCCCCTCCCTTGCAGCCCGAGCCGCCGCCGTTTCTTCGCGCGAGCTCGTCGGAGTTTATCGCCGCGCCCGACGCCTTCCGCCGCCCGGATCTCCGCCGTCGGTCCTCCTCTGCCGTCGCCGTTTGCTCCCCTGAATTCGCCGCATTGCCCTCTTCCCGGTCTGACTTGTCTCGTGCCCGAGTCATCGCCGTAGCGCCGCTTGCCGTGTCGTCTTCTTCGGTCCCAGTGAGTTGCGCTGCCGCCTCGCCGTCGTTCTCCGCTGAGGAACTCTGGCCGTCTGATCTCCAGTAGGCGTCCCGGATCGTGCCACGTCTCCTCCACCGCGTGCCTTGGCTCCTTTGCCGTCGGATCTCGCGTCGCCATTGGATGTGTGCCGCGTGGACCACTGCGTCGGCCTTGATCATTGCCGCGTCGCACCGCTGCGTGAGCCGCCACGTCAGCCGTGCGCCGGGTGCACGGTGAACCGAGCCCGCGCCGTGGACCGAGTCCACCGAGAGCCAGCTGACGTCAACGGTTGCGCAATAAATCCTTTTTCTGTATAAAAATAAATCCAGAAATTCTGAATTTCTGATTTTCAGCCTTTTTCTCTGATTTAATTTTCCAGAAGCTCGTTCTCGCTCATACGAACTCCGATTGAGGCGATTCAAGTTTCTAAATTTTTTAAAATCAAGATCTATCTTCCAGTGCCATTTATTTTCAGTTTTGAGCTTATTTGAGTCTCTGTTTGGTATTTATTTGGTTTCGTTGCATCTTTTCCGGTAGACGCTAATTCCGAGGTAGCGAACGAAGACTTTGAAGACCAAGATTCAGCACTAGATCAGCAAGGCAAGTCGCAACCTTTGATCATATCGACCCTATGTTTGCAAAGTAATTTGTTTTATACACTTGCATGCTATTTACGTATCAATGTTTATTTAATGGGAGTAGATGTATACCTAGTTGACATTATGCCACCTTGATTAGTTGTATGCCATGTATCCATTGTTAAACCTAGGTTGGGACATTACTAGTTGGACATGATCATTATACCAACCCAGGGTTATCGTAGTTAAGCTTAGACATGCTTAGATATACGTTGGGATTCATGTCACACATTGAATAATGTTAATCTTGACTTAATGAGATTTTGAATCGTGGTCGGTAGCCACTGTTGTAAAATTTGTTGTACCATGGCGGGGTTTGCCATTGGTCTTGGTTGAACGAATTGTTTTCCCTCGGGCAAGTGATCGTGCAGTAAAGGGGGTGCTTTCTAGCTCATTGGGATGTGGAAGTCTTGCCTGAGACAACTTAAGGACTTAATCTTGTGCGCCATTGAACTGGGCCTAACCGTACTACCACAAGTCTGGTATGGGACAGACCTAGCTGATTAATTTGCAATGTCTAGCCTTGAGTACTGCCAGTTGGTGGTGTGGGTTCCGGGATGGATGGGTAGATTCGCAAGGCGCAAGAGGGGGCCTTAAGGGGCGAAACCTTAGCTGGCAGTTCCGAGTTTAGACAGTGCATTGTAAAGGCTTTGTCATGATATCTCTGCGACACACCAAAGGAAGTGTGTTAAGATCGATTGCACAAAGAGATGATCATGTCTTGTGGGTAAAGTTGTACAACCTCTGCAGAGTGTAAAACTATTCGAATAGCAGCGTCCGCGGTTATGGACAAAGCCCGGGAATTTCACACGGGGTATAGAGTATTTCATGAATTGTGGAATGTGGATTTGTTGGGATGTGAACGGGGAGTTCACTGTTGTGATTGTTGTCTATCATTGATCTATCAGTTATTTATTTATGTTTTCATAAATATGCTTTCAATCTATTTATTGTATTTCAATTCAAGTTGTTGCTTTCTGCAAATGAACTATATAGCCATCTTTGTCAAGCCGTGCATAAATATATTGCATCAATTCCCTACGGCTTGCTGAGTACCTTTGTACTCATGGCTTTACGCCCTTGTTGATCAGTTGCTGAAGGAGATAATGAATATCATGAGGAGGAATTCTATGAAGACTACGTGGATTAGGACGGCGTTCCCCAGACGATTGCCTGTGGCATGTCGAATGGCTCATGTTATCTTTTCCGCTGTTATAGTATTTGTTTCTTAAACCTTAATGCATAATGGTGTAAACATTGACCATAAGGTCGTTTGCTTTATTTAATAATAAATTGCTTCTTCTTAGTTAGTTCGTTGTATGGAATGGTATTTCATCTATGTTTCCATTGTGTGCACTAGCGTGATCCTGGACTAGTGCAGTATACACAAAGGGTTTCGGATTTGACACAAGTCATGTATACAAGCTTTCCAAATTTTTGTGTGGACTCAAGCAGGCCCCCAGGACATGGTATGAAAGGTTCAAGTCTTATCTTCTCAGCCATTTCTTTAAGATGGGCATAGTAGACAAGACTCTGTTCATCAAACACCATGAGTCACATTTTCTTCTCGTTCAGATTTATGTGGACGATATCATTTTTGCTGGCTCATCTCATTCGCTTGTATATCAGTTTTCTGAGGTGATGAGCACAGAGTTTGAGATGAGTATGATGGGCGAGTTGAGCTACTTTCTTGGCTTCCAAATCAAGCAGACTCAGGAGGGTACTTTCCTGCACTGAGGTAATACACTCGGAACCTCCTGAGGCGGTTTGATATGTCTGATAGTAAGCCAGTGATGACTCCTATGGCCACCAGTGCTGTCCTCGAGCCTGACAAGGATGGTGAGCCTGCTGATCAGAAGGAGTTCCGGAGTATGATTGGCTCCCTCCTGTATCTCACCGCTTCGAGGTCGGACATACATTTTGCTGTGTGTCTGTGTGCTCGATTTCAGGCCTCGTCTCGCGCCTCTCACCGCCAAGTGGTGAAGCGCATCTTCAGGTACCTTCGTGCTACCACTGATTATTGTATTTTGTACTCTTCCTCTTCTTATCTATCTCTTAGAGCCTTTTCCGATGCCGACTTTGCTGGCTGTAGGATAGATAGTGTAACACACTAAAAATTTCGTTAATTTAAATTTTGGAGTTATTTTGACTTTTGAAAATTTTCGGAGATTTATTGAAAAGAAATTTGGATTTATTCAAATATGGTTTTCTTGAATTTAATTAAAATAATAGAAAATTTAATGCAAAGTTTTGTTGGAAATATTTTATTCGAGTTCAAAATGTTCCAAAATATTTTCCAGAATTTTTCTGGATTTTTTTGGATATTTTTGCTATTTATTTTGGCTTTGTTTATTTATCTGATTTATTTTTAATCAGAAATATTTTAAAAATTGGGTGAATAGTGTTTGGGCCGAAACTCTTCGGTCCGGCCCAAGTCAGCCCGCGCGCCGTCGGCCCGCGAAGCCGCTTCGTCGAAACCCTAGTCGCCGCATGTCCCGTCCGTCAGATCGAGATCCAACGGTCACCGTTGCGCCGCGTCGCCCGCGTACATGCGTCATCGGATCATCGCTGCTTGGACGATCGAGATGGAGCCACATCAGTCCGACCGGGCGTAATCGCCAGAGTTAACGCCGTCGAGCGTTTCCGCTCGTTTCGCCGGTGTTTGCGTGCACGTCGAGGCGTCTTTGTAGTCGCCGTTGAGTGCGTCGTGCAGAGCTCCTCGCGCCGCTTCTTTTGACTCCTCGAACGCACATCGAGATGCCCCAGAGACTCTGTTCTAGCTCGCCGTAGTTGCTCAAGTGCGTCGCAGAGTTGGTGCGTGGGATCCAGCCGTTGGATCCGAGCTACCGTCCGATGCGCGACGCGTGTCGCGTGGATTCGAGGCAGTGCGGTGTGACGCATAAGATCTGACCGTTGATGCAATGAACGGCTCGGATCTTGCCGCGTGGATGCACTGTGCTGGTGTACCGAGTCCTCGGTGGAACCGATCCGAGCCGTGGACCGAGCCCATATACCGAGGCGACGTGGCGGCACCAGAAGGCTGCCACGTGTCATGCTGGCATCATAATATTTTTTTATATATAAAAATATTTTGGCCGAATTTCATTTCGGTGCTGACGTCATAATTAGGTCATGCTGACACAATAAACCGGGTTTTCAGTGGACAAATATTTATGTTAATTCGGTTTATTCTTTTTAATATATTTGCAAACTTTAAAAGGCTATAACTTTTGCATTTGAACTCCGATTGAGGTGATTCCAGTCTCTAATTTTTTTTAAATTGAGATATTTTTATTTATGAATTTTATTTGAATTTTTGAGGTCTTATAGTCTACTATTTTAGTTATTTATTGCATATGTAATTTTTACGCGTCGACGCAAATTTGCCGGAAAGTTTCGAAGATGAGTTCGTCGCTCAAGATCAAGCTTCGGATCAAGACCAGCAACTCTTTGAAGGTAAGTGATGCTTTGACCATTTTGGTCCCAGTTTATTTTAAATATATATTTTGCTTTAAAATTATGCGTGCTATATTGATTAAAATATATTTAACTGAATTTGGGTAATTTAGCTAATAAACCCATATTGTCAATGTCACCTTGAAATTATTACTTGTATGCCTTGAAATCATTTTCACCCTAGGTTGCTTGTACTAGTTGGATGATAATGTTGTGCCAACACACGGGAGGCTAGACCGTGAATAGATGCTTTGCCTTGCAACGAATCATGAATGATCTTTCAAAAATACTACAATATTGACTAATGAAATACTGAATGTATTATGAAAAGTAGTGTGATGATGCTACATGATGAAATTGAAGTACGAGACCTGTATGGTTCCATACCGATGTTGAGTTATTGCTGGCATGTGTTGCACAATAATCAACCGGGTGGGAAATGATTTAGACTGGGGCAAGTGGCAAGAGGCTGTGTGCCAGGTGGGCCTGTGTGGCAATGGGCTGATGAGTGATGTGAGTCTGTTTGCCACATTGGGTTGTGTGCCACTGTTGAGTGTTGGAAGTCTTGCCTTGGTCAGCTAAGGCTTTCACCTTGCAAGTCTTTGAACTGAGTCATCCGTACAACCACATGTCTGATATGGAACAGACCTAGTTGATTAGGGTTCTGATATCTTTCCTTTGACACCTCAGGGTGACAGTACACAGGGGTGTATCTGTGTGGGGGAGCGTACCTGTGCTACGGCTTGGTGCCCATCCAACGGTGTTGGCCTATCCTATACTTCAACTCTGTGTGACGGGAGTGATAGTGAAGGCAATACCGGAGAGGTTCATTGGTTAAGGTATAGGTTCCTGAAAGGCTTTGTTATGGGCAATCACCTGTTTGGTGAGCGACTGTATCTTGTGGGTAAAGTGTACAACCTCTGCAGAATGTCAAATCTATTCGAATAGCCGTGCTCGTGGTACTGAGCATTGCTCGGGGATTACAATCAAGGGGTAGATCTTCAAAAATAAAATATTGAGAGGGTGGCTGTGTGCCAGTGCTAAAAATGAACTGTTTAAGGCCGTGTGCCGAGAATCTTTGAAGAAAAACTGTTTGAAGAACTTAGCATTATATATAGCTGTTTCACTGCTTTCAATCTAAATAAGATGCTAGTTTAAAAATACTGTTTGATGCAAAAGAACCAAGTAATACAATTATTTGGAATAAGCCTTGCATGTAGTAATAGCACCGCATTCTATGCATTACTCGCTGAGTGCCTTGAGTACTCACCCCTCCTTGCCTATCAACCCCAACATCAGTGGAGGAGTCCACCCCAGCCTGGGAGGAGAATTACATTGAAGAGCTGGGCAATTAGGGAGCAAGCCCAGTCGGTTGCCTGTGGCAAGATGAAGGCTTCTACGAAATTTATTTGTTTTTCGCTGTTTTCTTTCTTACTCTGATAATGTAAGCCCTGCGTGGCTGATTTATGTAAGGAGACCATAAGGTCGTACAATTCAGTTTATATAAATGTTTGCACTATTTATGGTATCGCTGTAATGTCTGCAATGTGCAACCCTGTAAAGACTGTGTGTGCCAGTGTGATCCTGGACTGGCACAGAATTCACAGAGGGTCCGGATTCTTAGAATCGGGTCCCGACAGATAGGAAGAGCACTTCTGGCACTTGCCAATTCATTGGCATTTCTCTTGTTTCTTGGTCATCTAGGAAGCAGTCCGTAGTTGTACAGTCCACCACTGAGGTCGAGTATGTTGCTGCAGCCAGTTGCTGTAGCTAGGTGCTCTGGATGAGATCGACATTGTGGGACTTTGGGTTAGAGATAGAGAGTGTGCCACTTTTCTGTGACAACACTTCTGCTATTTGCATTGCTAAAAACCCAGTGCAACATTCTCAGACCAAGCACATTGATATTGGATATGACTTCCTTAGAGACCATGTGGAGAAGGGTGATATCGTGCTTCAGTTCGTAGAGAGTGATCTTCAGTTAGCCGATATCTTTACCAAGCCTTTGGATAGCTCCAGATTTGTTGCCTTGAGGAGTGAGCTTTGAGTCGTGAGCCCTTATGGCCTATCGTGAGGGGGAGCTGGTTTGTATATTACGTATAATATGTTCTCTTCCAGCTTTTCTTTTCTTTTCTTTGTGTTTCTTCTGGGTGTCTTTGGGCTTGTTTTCTTGTGTTGAGTTCACTCACTTAGACATCTGGCATACCTTGCATGGACCTCTTATCTTGTGCTTTAGGTTGCTATCATGCGTGATTAGCTATTCTCTCTTCTCTCTAGGTTGAGTTCCCTCACAGTCTTATAAGTCTAGCAGGTGTTGGGCCTCCTAGGTAGACAGGGTCTGTGTGCACTCCTTTGTTGGGATCTAGAGTCAGCTTCCCTATGTTAGTCACTTGGGAAGATAAGAGCGAGTCTGAGCCGTAGTGAGTCTCTTCTATCTTTTCTATGCTCTATCACTACTACAGAAAGGCTTATATTAGACGCCTCAATACAGACGGTTTGAACGGTTTGAAAAAACTGTTTGTGCTAAAGAACATCACTGACGGTTCTATAGTAAAACCGTCAGTGATATAATCACAGACGGTACTCTTCATGAACCGTCAGTGATATACATCCATATCACTAACGGTTTTATTTAAAAACCGTCTGTGATATGATCTCAGACGAATTTGAATACGAGCTGTCTGTGATAAGTTCATATCACAGACGGTTCTAACTACGAATCGTCTGTGATATGACCTCAGACCACTATATAAACATATCGATTGAGGTTCGTAGCGCAGACTTATGTGTTTCATCTCCTGCAAAACCCTAGCTTGCCCCCAGCGATTCTCGATCTCCTCCCCGGTGCTTCGGCCTCCTCGATCGAACAAGGGACGCCGGCGCCGGCGTCACCGCTCGATGGCACGTCTCAGATGGCATCTCTGGCGCTGCCGCTCAAGGACACCGTTGGCGGCCTCGATTGTGACTCCTTTGTCGCCCTCCTCGCGAGGCTCACCGTGAGTACCCCTTCATCACTCGCGAGACCATGACCCCTTCGGCACCGTCCTCGGCCTCGTCGTCTCCTTCGTTGGCCGTCACATGGACGTCGTCCTGTCCAACTCCAACGAATGGGTGGGTTGCTACCAGATTTTTCTGTGATGATATATGTTGAGTGTTTAATATTGATGTATGTTCTAAGATATACGGTTCTTGCATGGTTGTATTTGGTATTTGTATTGTGTGGATCACTATTCTCCACTAGTTTAAGGTTATTAAAACCCACTAATTCACAAGGTGCAACAAAAAGAGAAGCTGAATATTTTTGTGTATGCCACAAATATTATGTACAAAAGTATGAAATAAAATTGTAAAAGCAAAATAATCTGGAAATAATTCTTTGAATTCTTGAGAAAAATGCATGCTGCGAGGATTGATACCTTGTATCATTCGATGGGTGACCAAAGTATATCTTAGAACATACATGATTCGTGAAGATAAATATTTTTATACATGATTCCTGAAGACAAATATCTCTTAGAACATACATCTTTGCATTTGTCTTGTCAATTTGACATGGATTATGTATACTCATGTACTTGAAAATAGAGCCATAGAACCAGTAGGTATATTTGTCGTTGTGTTTGATGATTGATCAAGAAAGAGGAGCTTGATAAAGCATAGCTTTGTGTAAAACTAGAAGAATCGAAATTGAAACTAATTGACAAGTATCAAATAATTGTTCGTGACATGCATTAAGCTATAATGATTATGTGACCATGTGTTGTTGATGTGAATATGTGATCATGTGAAGTACATATTGTGTGATGTTTTGGATTAAAACCTTTGACATATGGGTTGTGAGAAAGATTATTACATTAGCCAATTGTCGCTGCTCAAAAAATAATAATGACGTGAAATAAAACTAGTTCAAGAATATAATTATTGTCGATCACCAAATTAATTTCTTGTAGCTTCTCTTCTCCTCTTCACATGGCTACTATTGCACTTCTTTCTTACCTACTCCAATTCTTACCTAATCCAAAACTATCTTTCTTACCTAATCCAATTCTTTAGCACGCTACCGTCTATGATATTCCTCTGTTTTTCCCTACACCCCAAGCAGAACTTCCATCATTAGTATCTGTTGTTCGAAATTTTCTTCTGCTTAGGTATTTCTGCAACAAAATTTACAAGGCACAACCAAGTTATAGATTTAGTAATTGAATTTCTAAACTTCCTAGATGCATCGAGGCAACAGCTTGTCTGATCAGGATCGTCTTAAAATATGAAGTTTTGTAGCACTTTCATCTCTTTCTTATTATAATATTGATGGATTCTAAGGTAAAATCCATTTCATTCTACAGTTCATCCTGAAAGGTGTCAGGCGCTGATTTATCGTTATCACTTTATCCTCATCTCCGAATGAGAATATCATTGGTAGCCATGCTTCTTGAACTATAGAGTTGATTAAGTCATCATATTGAGTTGATTAAATTATCGTATGACTCCATACGATAATTTAATCAACTCAATATGATGACTTAATCAACTCTATAGTTCAAGAAGCATGGCTACCAATGATATTCTCATTCGGAGATGAGGATAAAGTGATAACGATAAATCACCGACACCTTTCAGATGAATCAGAGAATGAAATGGATTTTACCTAGAATCCATCAATATTATAATAAGAAAGAGATGAAAGTGCTACAAAACTTCATATTTTAAGACGATCCCGATCGCATGTCGTTGCCTCGATGCATCTAGGAAGTTTAGATATTCAATTACTAAATCTATAACTTGGTTGTGCCTTGTAAATTTCGTTGCAGAAATACCTAAGAAGAAGAAAATTTCTAACAACAGATACTAATGATGGAAATTCTGCTAGAGGATCACAGACGGTTCTATTCATAAACCGTATGTGATGTTGTATCACAGACGGTTCTATTCATAAACCATCTGTGATGATTCTGTATCACAGGCAGTTCTACTTGAACACCGCCTGTGATGAGTACTCATCACCGGCGGTTATAATGTAGAACCGCCTGTGATGAAAATTGTCACAGACGGTTCGAAAACCGTTTATGATGTACCCTTACATCACTGACACATTGTTAGTGACGGTTCTTAAAACCGTCTGAGATGACGATTTTGAACCGTCTGAGATGATGTTTTCTGTAGTAGTGTATAGCTATCCAGTTTTGCAGTTTCTTGACTTCTTCTCCTCATTCTGTTTTTTCTGGTTATTATTGAGTTCATTTGGTTTTTCTTTATGCCTAGTCTTGATAATAACTCAACTTTAACCAGATTTGAGTTAAAATTGATTCATTTGTTGAGGGGGAGTTTGGGAATCTGTTCATGCATTGCATTTAGACTGCATTTTCTGTTTTATGAGCTTTGTTTATTATGCAAATGATTTAATCTTCATGCAAAACACCATGCTACATCTTTTGAAGAAAGTCACTAGCTTAGATTTGTCCAAGTTCATTTATCATGACAAGCTTGTTAAAATTTGAAAATTTAAAGCTTTGAATGAAAACTTGATGAAACATGTTGCTTTTACTTGATAGGTTTCTTCTCTAGAGGTTTATGCCATGATTAGAGAAATTTTGGAGTTCTCTAGAGTCCCTATAGCAACTTGGGTGAAACTAGTTTGATCCATACTAAAGTCCTTCAAATCGCTCATATATGCTTAAAATGAAAAACTAGAAAAATTGACTCGGTTTGTGCAAAATTGATCTCAACACTTTATATTCATAAGACTGCTTCCCATTGCACTTGGGATGAACTTGGAATGTATTGTGTATGAACAAGATCATTCTTTTAAGAGTTCCTCTTGAGATGATCGATAATGACTTGAGGCAATCACTCGAAAAATGCAAATAAAGAAAACATATGTGGGTAAAGAACGCAAACTATGTCAAACATTTGCACCCCGCTATGTCATTTAAAGTGTTAAAACCAAAATTTGCGTCAAAAAAAATGAGCTCGAAGGACCTTGTATGCACTTCTAGATTCTCCAAAGTGTTGAGTAGGTTGAACTGTAGGTCCTCCAATTGATCCGATGAGTGGTTTTACTTTTAGCTTTGAAACTTTTGCTAAGTTTTGCACTTGTCAAATCTTTCTAGAATGAAATATTGAAAACTAAGCTTTTCCACAAAATGTATTGATCTTGGACATGTGGAAGATCGAAATGGCGATCAGAGGGGGGGGGTGAATGATCCCAAATAAAATTTCCCCCACTCAAAGTACTCCAAACACTCTTGCAATAAAAATCTAAAGCACACAAATATTTTCGTTCAAACTGGTGCTTCTCATATTCGCACACCCTCCAAAACCCAGAACAATTAGACAACTATGTGTACCCCTAGGTTGCATGGATAAGAACCATGAATCATATGAGGGGTTTTTTTAATCACAATCCTGGCTGTCAAGTGTCCAAACAAAAGATGAATCAATTCAAAAGACTTCTGTCCTAAAAGAGATAAAGCTAAAATACCAAAGTCTCTTTTCAGAAAAGATAAAGAAGATTTTCAGAAATTGTCCTCAGTTGGAACAGGTGGTTGGTGAGTTTTTGTTGCTCTACAATTTTTGGAAATTTTTGTCCCTGTGAGCAGTAGAGTCGTGAAACACTCCACTAAAAATCAGCTCAGAAAGCTTTGTATAATAAGAATTAAAAATCAAGCAATACAGAAGGTCAGGAACTTCGAGCAGAAAGTTTGAGGCTCGGTTTTCACTTCATAGCTCTCAAACGGTGCAACCCGTGGACTCAATAAATTTTATACAGATGTATATATGAGTTCTTCACCCTCTCCAAAAATAATCACTTAAAAATGATTTTTATATATTTATAGAAAAATCAAATACTGACTGCTGAGTGAAGAACAAGTTCTGGACAGATTTGCAAATTGATAAAAAACTTGATCTCTAGTCTATCCAAGGGTGTAAGAAAGATGTAAAACCAAATGAACACCCTTAATACATCCTAGAAGAACAGCATTTAGAAGGAGGGGAGTCAAATCCAAATTGCATAAATGTAAATTGCAAGAATGTAAGTGCTGAATTTAATTGCGGAATTTAAGTGCATAATGTAAATTACGTAATTTAAATGCGTAATGTAAATGCACAAAGAAAAGAAATGATTTGAGGAAACATTTCATTTCTGGAAGGAGAGGTTACAAAGTCTCACATTCATGTGGGCAAAGCTCAAAGGAGCATCAAAAACCTCAAAACCTTCAAGGGGAGGAGGCTACCCCTCCACCCCTATTTATACTACTCTTGGGCCACCTACCACCCTTGGATGAGTCCCTCAACCCTAGAGCACTCATCTAAGGGCTAGGATTAACCCACACACACAGCCATGCAAGGGCTAACCCAAAACCCACACACATACCGGGTTTTCTTGCACGATTTTCAAAGCATACTACCTAGACCCGCTAACCTATCAACTAGACCTCAAACTGACGGCCCTCATTGATCCACGCGGCATCTAGCTACCATCATCTCCTTTCCTTGTCTTCTTCACTTGCCTGGACTCCGTCTCCGATCATCTTCCGGCGATCTCCCAACCGTCTGGACCTCCGACGCTCCCTGCCTAGTCCCGGTCATCCTCCGCCTCACCATGACCTAGAACCATCGCCCTGCAACCATCAAAGACAAGGAAACTCCTCACATAGCAATGCCCACAATGATATGCAATAAACTCATCCAACTCATCACTACCGCGCCCATACGGCCGGTACTGTCACTCCTGGCAGAGACAACTCAAATTGCTTCATTTTGAAAATCAATCCAAATCAAACTCAAACTTGAGCACACCTTGCTCAAATAAAGTCAAATACTCATCACAAACATGGATGGACCTCCACATGGTCCTTCAACATGTTTTAGTTTTGTCATAATCTAAAATTGATGAGCTTGGTGTCATATCTTATCGTAATAATCAATTGGATAATCTTCAAAGCTCTTTAGATTGCATTTCATGCATACATGTTGAGAAAGGGGGAGAAAATATGAAATCTTGATGCCTATATTGTCAAAAGGGGGAGAAAACGTAGAGAAGGCATCATTAAAAAAATATGAATGCTTATTTGGTTATTATGATCTTTGTAAAACTTTGCTATTTCTTTTGGATCATAATCTCATAATCACATTTGACATGTATGGTTGGATTTTAGAGTTTTTGTGGTAAAATTGCTCTTTCTTAAATTTAACTCCAAAATCTAAACCTTCTGTTTGCACCAAAATTTGGCAAACTTGGTCAAAATCGGCAATAAAGTCAAAGATACGGAATTAATGGACAGGATGGAAAGGTTTGGAGATATTTTGGTAACTGCAAGATTTTAAAACAACCGTCCGAAGATAAGGCCGATACGAAATGGACTTGAAGCGTGTTGTAACAGGACACGATCAGCCGAGGGTATAAAAGAAGGACCAAAGCGAACTGCAAAGAGATCATCAACATAATACAATCAACTAGTCTTTACTTTTTCTACTTTTCCTGTCGACTAGGAGTAGCTTCTGTAATTTAGCCTTTGTAATCGATCTAGATCAATAAAGTTGCGCATCTCCGATTGTTGATCTTCGTCAATTACACCCCAGGTTCGATTTGTTCTGATTTTGTTGCGCATCGCCTTCTGCAGAATCGATCTGCCTTTATCCTCTGATTAGCCTTGATCGGCTAATTAGATTTATCTTGTTACCTTGATCTTAATCGGCTTCAAGCTGATTGAGTCCAAGCCGATTGATTTTGACGATCGGCTTTTAATTGAATTTTATATTTTTTACCTTGTCGGTTCTGAGTCAAATCGACCGCACGCTCAAACGGTGTTAAATGCGGTGTCTTCTTGTCGTCGAAACCCTACATCAAGTTTTTAACGCCAACACACTGTTGGCACGCCTGGTGGGACACGCAATGTCTTCATCAGGGAAGTCGATTCTGCCATCAGATCTCAACGCAGAGGCTATAATCGTCCCAACAATGTACGATTTATCTGCAGAGCAACGTCAAGAAATTGAAGCTCGGAAGGCTGCGCTGGAAGAGATGATGCTAAGTTGCTATCAGAAAACTAGACGCGACGTCACTCAAAAATCCGCCCTGCCGACGGTCAATGCCCTGGGAGATGCAGGTGTAACAGATCAGGTAAGCCGATATCTGCCTGCTCAAGCCGAATTATCGGCTATGATTAATCAGTCTGTGCACCACGCTTTGATAAACCAATCATCGGCTCTCGTAACAACGCTTAAGCCGATGATAGCAAATAGCGTTAAATCTATAGCCCAGGAGTTGGTCTCGTCAGGAAGTCTACTTGACCCATTGCAAGCTCTGCCAAATTATCCTGTTTTTTCAGTACCGCAAAACACGCAGAGCACACTGGCCGATCGTAAACCATCGGCTATAATCTCAACCCCTACCATGATGCCCACACAACCCACGGTCATATTGCCTAGGGACCCTCGGTCAAGTGGGGTGAGCCATTACCACTCCTATACCGACGCTGCTAAGTTAGATGCATCAATCAATTTGCCGCTGTCGGCTCCGTTCTACGCTTTTCCCCAATCGGTTTCACAGCCGATTGGCTCCGAGAGATTCCCAAAAGAACCCACCCTGCTGAGAAATCCAGGTCCACACAAGGTAGTAACATACTCAGAACCATTTGTCCCAGTCCCGGAACCTCAAGTCCGACGTAATCGGCACGAGCAGTATGATCGCGCACCGGCAGGACAGCAAAATTGGCAACCCGAGCTCGCACTCGGGGGGTAGAACGCCGATTATGACAGATATTATCAAGGGCCTGCTATGGCCGATAATGCTAATTGGGCCGATCAGATCTCTGCCGTTTTGAAGGACCAATTCGGCATACAACCAAAAGGAAAGGTTATTGGCTATAGAAAGCCGTATCCCGATTACATAGATCGCATGCCCTACCCTCATAACTTCAGAGTTCCAGACTTCGCCAAATTCTCTAAGGATGATTCCATCACCACCCTGGAACACGTTGGACGCTTTATCGCGCAATGCGGTGAAGCGGCCCAGTCCGACGTGCTTAAAATTAGACTATTCCCGTTGTCTCTGTCTAGGGCAGCGTTTACTTGGTTTACTTGCTTGCCTCCGAATTCGGTCCATTTGTGGAACGATTTGGAAAGCCGATTTCATGAATACTTCTTTTCAGGCAGTTTGGAGCTTAGGATTTCAGATCTGAGTTCTGTGCGGCAAAAGTTTGGGGAATCGGTAACGGATTACATCAAAAGATTTAGAGAAATTAGGAATCGGTGTTTTAGCGTCACATTGCCCGACAACCAACTTGCCGATTTAGCATTTCAAGGTTTGATTCCGCCACTTAGGGAGAAATTCGGAGGACAAGAATTCACCGACTTGAGCCACTTATTGCATCGCGTATCGGCTCAAGAGAGCCGATTCACTGACAATAAAGTGTTCAAAGATAGATTTAAAAATAGCAATAACAAAGAAAAGGACAAGGCTAAAGTCAATATGGTTGAGTATTGTCCAAGTGACTCATCGGAAGACGAGGAAGCAGAAATAAACATAGCCGAATGGGTAAAAGGATCCAAAAAGTCCTTAGTATGTTCTTGGCTTAAGCCGACTAGGAACAAGTCGGAGGTTAAGTACTCATTCGATGTTTCAAAGTGCGATCGTATTTTTGATTTACTTCTGCAAGAAAAGATAATACGATTGCCAGAGGGACATGTGATACCGTCGCCCGATGAGATAAAAAAACGCAAGTATTGCAAGTGGCATCATTCTTATTCGCATAACATTAATGACTGCAATATCTTCCGTCAACAGATCCAATCTGCTATTGAGAATGGTCGGTTGAAGTTTGCTGATGAGCCGATCATGCAAGTTGATGTTGATGCGTTTTCCATCAACATGGTATAGTGTTCGGCTAAAGGAAAAGAGCCGATGCACGACGAGCAGAAAAAGGATCGACAAGTCAACATCCAATCCAGCTCGAACGGCGATCAAACGCTGAAGATTACAATCGGCTCTTTACAAATAGAAGCCGATCGTGAAGGAAAAAATTCAAGAACCATCAAACCCAAAGGGAATCCTCAGGTAGGTAAATGGTACAAAGCAGAAAAGTCTCCATTAAGGCAGCCAGCAAAACGGTCAGGACCAACATTTTTACAATTAATGGAGAAATACGAGAGGATGAATAGCCGACCACGGTATAAGGCTCACCGGCCGGATAACTTGTACCGCACCGAGAATGTGGAGAGGGCACATAGAAGGTGTCCCTTTTGGCGGTTTTGCTAGGAAAGAGGAGTAGCGTTGCCATCACCATACACCTGCCCGATGGAACATTATCCCTGAGACGATGGGCCAAGGCAATCGGCCAGAGATAGGCTGTCTGGGCCAATTAGAGAGCAAGGCAGAAGTGACAGAAGGCCTGTCCACGAGAGAATATCCAAACCAGATCAAGAACCGAGCCAAATCAAAATACACAAGCCCAGTTCTAATCAAGAAGATTTGGCTGGTCAAATACGAAAGCCGGTGGAACCCAAACCTAAGTGGTGTCCATCTAGCCTGAGCCGGTCACAACGACGACGGCTTCAAAGGCTAAGGACGCAAGAAATCCGTGAAGCTGATGCCGAAAAACAGAGAGACGAAACGTTTAATGAACTTCGTCCAATCAAATGCGTCAAGAAAGAGTGGAGAAGAAAAGAACAAGCCGAAGAAGATTTCGAATCGGCTGATGACTTGGATTCTCCCATGATTCGAGATGACACGCCGCCCATGGATATTAACATGGTGTTCACATTGCCGGCTGAGTTCAAAGTTAGAACTGAATCGGCCAAAGAGGCAGTTGCTCAGTTGTGCTCCGGCATTCAGAGCGCCGTATTTGAGAAGCCCAAAGATGACCATCGGCATCTGAAACCATTGTATCTAAAAGGGTATATAAATGGCAAGCCAATATCAAGGATGCTGGTAGACGGAGGCGCCACGGTGAACCTAATGCCGTACACAATATGCAAGAAATTGGGTAAGTCTGATGAAGATTTAATCAAAACTAACATGGTTCTGAATGACTTCACAGGCGACCCTACATAGGCAAAAGGTGTCATGGTCACAGAACTGACTGTCGGCAGCAAGACTTTGCCGATAGCATTTTTTGTGATTGATGCCAAAGGAAACTACAGTATGCTGCTCGGTCGGGATTGGATTCATGCTAACTGCTGTATCCCATCAACTATGCATCAAGCGCTTGTCCAATGGAACGGAGAAGAAGTTGAGGTCGTTGCAGCCGACACATCGGCTCATATCGCCATGGCTAGCTCCGACGCGAATTGGCAACACGAAGAAGCTGGCTGCATATCGGGCAATGCGCTGGACGATTGCGATTTCATATGCGTAAGCAAATAAGGGCTCATGCCGATCAGTGTCAAGCCTGGCACCTTTGATCGAGCAAACGAAGTGTTACGACGATGGGGACAAGAAAAACACTAAAGGAGTTGCAAGATAACATGCAAAGCTATCGGCAAACAACGGATAGCTACGAAGCCATCGAAGACATTGAAGAAATTGAAAAGTTAGGTCAAGGTTTCACGTCCACCGATTTGCTTGAAGAAGTCGATATAGGTAGCGGTGACAGAAAAAGACCAACTTTTGTTAGTGCAAATTTGGATGTAAAGCACAAAGAAAAACTAATAAAAATCCTTAAGGATTATAAGGATTGTTTTGCTTGGGAATATCACGAAATGCCTGGATTAAGCCGTCAGCTTGTGGAACATCGGCTACCTATAAAATCGGGTTATCGGCCGTTTAAACAATATCCGAGGCGTTTCAATCCGGCATTGTACCAAATCATAAAAGAAGAAATAGAACGATTGTTGGAAGCAAAATTTATCAGGCCTTGCCGATACGCGGAGTGGGTTTCCAACATTGTTCTAGTTATGAAGAAAAATGGAAAACTTCGAGTATGCGTCGATTTTAGAGATTTGAACAAAGCAACGCCAAAAGATGAATATCCGATGCCGATAGCCGATATGCTTATCGATGCTGCATCAAGGAATAAGATCATAAGTTTTCTGGATGGTAATGCCGGGTATAACCAGATACTCATGGCAGAAGCCGATATACCGAAGACAGCCTTCAGATGTCCTGGTGCAATAGGATTGTTCGAGTGGACAGTGATGACTTTCGGCTTGAAAAACGCTGGAGCAACGTATCAGCGGGCAATGAATCTGATCTTTCACGATTTAATCGGCCTCATTGTCGAAATTTATATTGATGATGTAGTGGTAAAATCTTCAGAAGATTTGCAACATCTGGCCGACTTAGAGAGGGTGTTTAAGAACATAAGATTGCATGGTTTGAAGATGAATCCTTACAAGTGTGCGTTTGGCGTGACAGCTGGACAGTTTTTAGGCTTCATGGTGCATGAAAGTGGGATCGAGGTCAGTCAAACAAGGGTCAAGGCCATAGCCAATACTGAACCACCGACATGCAAAAACGAGTTACAAAAGTTGATCGGCAAAATTAACTATCTCTGTCGGTTCATCTCAAACCTCTCCGGTAGGATTCGTGCTTTTACTCCATTGCTGAAGTTAAAGAACAATGAGGAATTTATATGGGAGCCGATCGTGAAGCTTTCGAAGTCAAGAGGTATTTGTCCAACCCTCCAGTTTTGGCTGCACCTCAAAAAGGGATTCCTTTCAGATTATATGTCTCGGCCGAAGAAGATACTATTGGAGCTGTTTTAGCACAAGAGGTGCATGGTAAAGAAAGGGTTATCTTTTATTTAAGTCGACGGTTGCTAGACACAGAAGTTAGGTACCCTTTTATCGAAAAACTATGTTTATCCTTGTACTTCTCGTGCACAAAACTAAGGCACTACATATTGGCATCGGCTTGTAAAGTGATCTGCAAAACCGATGTTATAAAATATATACTGTCAGCTCCTATTCTGCGGGGTCGACTTGGCAAATGGGCTTACGCCTTGGTCGAGTTCGACTTATCATAAGAATCGGCCAAAGCAGTCAAAGGACAAGTTCTAGCCGATTTTATAACAGGACATGACACAGCGGCAAATTTAGTCTTGGTCGCACCATGGCAGCTGTTCTTTGACGGATCAGTATGCGGGGAAGGTAATGGTATCGGTATTGTGCTCACTTCACCCAAGGGGCATAACTTTGAATTCGCATTTCGGCTAAATAGCCGATGCTCAAACAACCAGGCCGAGTACGAAGCGTTACTCAAAGGCTTGCAATTGCTGGAAAATATTGGGGTGAGCACTGTTGAAGCATATGGTGATTCGCTGTTAGTGGTGCAACAAATAAAGGGAGAATACCAATGTCGAGATGAAGTGCTACTGAAATATTTAGAATAATGTTTAGAGATTATCAGCTCTTTTACATCATTTTCTATCTGTCATATTCCTCGAGAATTGAACGATAGAGCTAATATTTTAGCTCAGCAAGCATCAGGATATAAAGATTCTGGCCGAAGTCAGGAGACTGAACTGGTAGACAAGGCAGTCATGTGCACAGATATTGCCGATTGGAGAACGCAGATAAAAGATTATCTAGTCGATCCATCCAAGCCGACGGAACGAAAGTTACGGTAACAAGCATTGAAATACATCATTATGGACGATATACTATATTATCGGACTATGGAAGGTTTGTTGTTAAGATGTCTTGAGGCCGAAGAAGCACGGGTGGCAATGGGTGAAGTACACGAAGGCATTTGTGGTTCTCATCAATCGGCACATAAGATGAAATGGATGCTCGATTTAACGGGTTATTTTTGGCGAACGATGTTAGAAGATTGTTTCAAGTATTATAAAGGATGTCAAACATGTCAAAAGTTTGGCAACATACAATTAGCACCAGCATCGGCTTTACATCCAATCATCAAACCTTGGCCGTTCAGAGGTTGGGGAATAGATATAATTGGCCAAATATTTCCTGCTTCGAGTAAAGGCCACAAGTTTATTTTGGCCGCAACCGATTACTTCTCAAAGTGGGTCGAGGCTATACCACTTAAAAAGGTGACCAGTGTTGAGGCGATTAGTTTTGTCAATGAACATATCGTCCATCGTTTTGGAATACCGCAAACAATCACGACCGATCAAGGCACGATATTCATGTCTAACGAGTTTCAGAGTTACACAACGAGTCTAGGGATTAAATTGTTAAACTCTTCGCCATATTACGCTCAGGCTAATGGACAGGCCGAGTCGTCTAATAAAACACTAATTAAGCTGATCAAAAGAAAAATTGATGAAAAGCCAAGGAATTGGCATTCAACTCTATCGGAGTCACTTTGGGCCTATCGGCTATCTTATCACGGATCGACGAAGATTTCACCTTACCAATTGGTGTATGGACAAGAAGCCGTTCTACCCGTGGAGATTAACATTGAGTCGTCATTTAGTAGCGGACAAAATGGTTTGTCGGCTCAAGATTACAATGATTTAATGATCAATAACTGACGAGTTAGCAGAGCTACGTTTGTCTACGCTTGATCGGCTTAAGAAGAATAAGATCAGAGTTGCAAGAGCATACAATAAAAGGGTCATGCCTAAGTCTTTCGATCAAGCCGATTTAGTATGGAAAACAATATTGCCAGTTGGTTCTAAGGATAACCGATTTGGAAAATCGTCACCTACGTGGGAAGGGCCATACAAAATTAATCGGCTAGTCGGTGGAAACTCGTACTTACTGGAAACGCTAGAAGGATATGCATTGCCAAGAGCTATTAACGGAAAATACTTGAAGAAATATTACCCTAGAGTTTGGATTGGAGCCTAGTCGATTAAAGACAGGTTCAGAGCCAAGATTAACACGATGCTGTTAATCGGCTGAAAAGATTGCAAACTCAGGAAGTATAGCAGAATATAAATCGGTTAAACAGCCGATTATAAACATAAATACTGGATATGTTTGGAGCCTAGTCGATTACAAACATTCAGAACTCATGTTTTCAAAACAACCATCGAAGTTTTACAGTTCAATACTGGATGCCTGATCCGGGAAGAGTCGTGCCCAAGGCCGACAGAGCGCCGGTCGCCTTGGCAATGATCTCTTGAATTTCATCCAAGAGACGTTCATCGTCTTTGGCATTCCCAGGCACTGGCTTCACTTTGGCCGATTGTTGTGTTACATTATCGACAGCCGCAGCAATACTGAGCTTCTATTCCTTCAATTCTGATGCAGTGGTCCCCAGAACTTGTTGGTTTTCTCCGATTTGTTTCTCAGTTTTGGCTAACTCTTCCAGAAGGAATTTCTTTGTTTTTTCAAGCTTGGAGAGAGATTCTTTGGTCGACTTCACCGGAAGCGCCGCATCAAATTTACCTTTTTGCCTTGGCGTCGACAACCAATCCATCTAAGAGCTTTACGCCGGCTTCACAGGCTTGGCGTCGACCCGGTCTTGGGCCACCTCTACCGCAGACTTCTTATCATCCAGATGGCATATGTTGAGCAAGGCTTGCATGGCTTCTGGAGGAAGGTCGGCTTCGACGGCGGCCATGGCTTCTCTGATCGGCTGATTGTTGGACAAGATCTCCGATTGGGGGCGCATGACCAGATCAAAGAGCTTGTCAAGACGCTCCTTCATGCCCGAAGCAGATGTAACAGCAGCCGATGCCACTTTTGACACTTCAAGGATTTTTCTGATCTCTGCATCGTAGTCATCAGTAGCCATGATCTCTGGATCGTCAAGATCGACCAGGGAAAATCCCAGCAGGTCAGTTGGATCTGATGGTTCTGGCAGGTTGGTGGTTGGAGCTGTTGAAGTTGGCAGCGGTGTGGGGATTGGCGCGGTGGATATGTTTGGAAGATCGGCTAAGATCTTGCGACTTGGCGATTATGTTGGCTAAAGGAAATTAAGACAAAAGGTGAGCGATTGCATTAAAATCGTAAGTTACTATACAAAGTATTGTGACCTACCCTCCACAAGCCGATGCATGTGGCGAACTCTCGCCGCTTTGTTCTTGGGGCTTGTAGCCTTTCTTCGCCGGAGCCTTGGTATACTTCGCTTTCTTCTTTTCTGAAAATATAATCGGCTAAAGGTTAGTTGGGAAAAGCAAATAAATAATATCACCGATTATGTTGCTTCTTACTTGGTTGTTTTTCTCGATATCCGATAAGGAGGGACTATGAACCCCTAAGGTGCGGAGGTATAGCCCGTAAGGCGGTCAATTGATGTGCCCTTTGCCCCGATCATTTCTGATTGGCGGAGATAGGTTTTTGCCGACATCCTTAGCTTTGCAAGTATCTGATAAAAAAATGATTAGAAAAATGCATCCGAAAACGCCGATGTACGAGATAAGATTATTCAAAGCGATACCTTATCTACTAAACTTGAGTTAGTATAACCCGACAGAGCTAGCTTCACCGCTAGAATCATTTGTTAGATACTAAGGATGGCTCTGCGATTTGGAAAAAAATCTTTGATGATAAATGATGGAGTCTTCTCCATGTACAAACACTCTGCGATAGCCGACCACCATGTCGTGAAACCCCCTACGCGGCGAGCATTCAAATGGAAGTGGGGGAGATTGCGAAGTTGGAGCTCGTCGGCTAACTCCAAGACTAGCCTTGCCGATGTGGCATTACGGACCCTGGCTCTGGGTTGAAGCCGATCTAAAAGTGGCAAACTTGGGATCACCTGGCCAAAGCCGAGCTGTCTTGCATATACTGAAGGGTGGTAAAATTCGTATAAAGGTTGGAAGGTCCGATTCCGAGTATGAAGGCCGACGTGGAATATGCACGGAGAGATGAAAATTCTATATAAGTCCAGAGTCTCCTGAGGCATCATAGAACTGTCGGCTTCCAGATGAAGAAAAGAAGGCCAGAGAAAATCAGCTGCATTACCATAACTAAAGAAATCTTGCTGCTTGAAGTCTTCGGTGTTCAATTGCAAAAAGAATGATAGAAATCTTTTGCAGCTGTCGGGAAAGGCCTTTGTCTCATTTCTAGAGCACATAATAAATCTCTCACCAAAAGATCGGCATTGTCTAAATTGAATAGGTTCCCCTTCTGGTATATCTTCCCTTGGAAAAGGAGTATCATCGGCTGAATCCAAGTTAAAAGGACAATTTGAATAAACAAGATGACCATATTTGCATAAACCACATTGGGCCACCTACGTTACCAACGGTGAATTTTCCGAAACCCGTATAAAGACGACTCCTTATTATATAAAGCATCTGATACACAGCATCCAAGAAGAGTTTTCCTAAAGCTAGCCGATGACCCTCAACAAGTTGCTCTGCTATCACTTGTTATACCTGAGTTGGTCCAAGAGATGCTCCACAGAACAAAAAGCGGTCTAGCCTAAGGTTCAGGAAGGCAACGTGCTCTTCGTCCGATACTATCCCATTAACCTTATTGTTGTTTTTGATATATTTCGCCCATCCTTCACCCTTGGATTTAATAAACTTAAACTTGGGCTTGGCACTGTAGGCCGATACCTGGTCCCCATCAGGTCTCAAGCAATACAACTGAGCCACATCCAAAAGAGTTGGGCCGATGGGACCAGTGCGGAATAAAAAAGCATTATAGCAGTCCGACCAAAAATAACAGGCCGTGGCCACTAAGGGCTCGTTGGCTTCAGGGTCGGCTAAGGAAAGCGAAATACACTCAGCTATGCCTATTCTTTCCCATTCACTCCTCTTTTGGGCTGCTACCCTGATAAACCAATTTCTCCATCCTTTGAGAGCTGTTGGCCAAGCCCTGAAACTCTTATTCCACCCCTCTATGTCAAGACCAAGTAAGCGAGAGGCAATCGAGGGACTTCTTGGTTTGTTACGGTATGGGCGTCTAGATTTCCCAATGGACCCAAAAATATTGGTCATTCTTTGTGCGGAATCGGAATAAGTACACAGCTAGGGTCCATTGTAGCCGATGAAGGAAGCCGGATGAGCTAAAGGTTTGCCGGAGTACTTCAAGCGGAAAGCTTAAATCGATTGCGGGTGATTCGAGAGCTTGTGCGTGTGAAGAATGACCAAGGTGAAACGCATTTTATAGCAGTGAAAATTTGAAGAGGCGGAAGTGAATCTCAAAAGCGCGGCGATTAAAACACACTACCGCGTGTCGAGAATTACGGCGTGATTAAAGTATCAGTTATTGAGGGAAGTTCAATGGTTAGCCGATTATAAAAGCCGATAAGTGAAATTTTTGACAAATGACAAGTCATTTCTCAAAAATGGGGGGCATATGTTTGCACCAAAATTTGGCAAACTTGGTCAAAATTAGCAATAAAGTCAAAGATACGGAATTAACGGACAGGATGGAAAGGTTTAGAGATATTTTGGTAACTGTAAGATTTTAAAACAACCGTCCGAAGATAAGGCCGATACGAAACGGACTTGAAGCGTGTTGTAACAGGACACGATCGGCCGAGGGTATAAAAGAAGGACCAAAGCGAACTGCAAAGAGATCATCAACACAATACAATCAACCAGTCTTTACTTTTTCTACTTTTCCTGTCGACTAGGAGTAGCTTCTATAATTTAGCCTTTGTAATCGATCTTGATCAATAAAGTTGCTCATCGCCGATTGTTGATCTTCGTCAATTACACCTCAGGTTCGATTTGTTCAGATTTTGTTGCGCATCGCCTTCTTTATAATCGATCTGCCTTTATCCTCTAATTAGCCTTAATCGGCTAATTAGATTTATCTTGTTACCTTGATCTTAATCGGCTTCAAGCTGATTGAGTCCAAGCCGATTGATTTTGACGATCAGCTTTTAATTGAATTTTATATTTTTTACCTTGTCGATTCTGAGTCAAATCGACCGCACGCTCTCTGAACAGTGTTAGTTTGGTGTCTTTGTTGTGAAACCCTACATCAAGTTTTTGACACCAGCACCTTCTTAGTTCTAATTTTAGCTCCAAAATCCTTTGTGTCAACATGGTCATGATCTCAATTCTTTTCTTTGGACCAAGTTTGACTTTGCAAATTGCTTTCTTCTTCATCCTCTTCAAACTCAAAACATATGCCTTTTGTTTTGTTTGTCAATATACTCATCAAGAGGGAGATTGAAGGACCATGTGGAGGTCTACCCAGATTTGTGATGAGTATTTGACTAAATTTGAGCTTGCGTTGCTCTTGTTTGAGTTTGATTTGAAATGGATTTTCAAATAGAAGCAATTTGAGGTCTTCTCTGTTTTCCCGGTGCTACCGGCCATGGTAGCATGGTCCTACCGGGCGAGCGGTAGCACCGGCCCGAGGAGCGGTGTGAAAATTCCAGAGATGGGTGTTTTCTGGTTTTGCGTAGAGCGGTGCTACCGGCCAGGAAGCGGTAGCACCGGTCCACCATGGGCGGTGCTACCGGCCTGAGGGCGGTTGCACCGGCCAGAATGAGTAAAAATGAATTTTAATGAGTGGACTTTGATGGATTTATTGCAAATCCTTGTGGGCATTGCTATGTGAGGAGTTTCCTTGTTTTTGATGGTTGCAGGATGACGGTGCTAGATCATGGTGAGGCGAAGGATGGCCAGGACTAGGCGAGGAGCGTCGGAGGTCCAGACGGTCGGTGATTGCCGGAAGATGATCGGAGATGGAGTCGTGGCAAGTCGTGAAGACAAGGAATAGTTGAGATGCTGGCTAGGCACTGCATGGATCAATGAGGGCCATTGGATGTTGGTCTAGTTGATAGGTTAGCGGGTCTAGTTAGTGTGCTTTGAGATCCGTGCAAGAAAACCCATGTTGTGTTGTTTTTTGGGTTAGCCCTTGCATGGCTGGTTGAATGGGTTAATCCGAGCCCTTGATGGATGCTCTAGGGTTTAGAGGCTCATCCAAGGGTGGTAGGTGGCCCAAGAGTTGTATAAATAGGGGTGGAGGGGTAGCCTTCCCCCCTTGAAGGTTTTGAGGTTTTTGATGCTCCTTTGAGCTTTCCCCACATGAATGTGAGGCTTTGTAACCTCTCCTTCCAGAAATAAAATGTTCTTCATTTATGTTCATGTTTCATTTCCTTTACGCACTTACATTACGTATATAAATTATAAAATTTAAATTCCGCATTTACTTTCTTGCAATTTACATTTACGCAATTTGGATTTGCCTCCCCTCCTTCTAATTGCTTACGAACCTTTTGCTGAGGTTTTTGATTGATTCTTTCTTGAAATCATGTTTCAATCATCTAGGCTATCCATGTGTTCTTGTTGCAAGAAGTTGATCTTTTGTGTTCTTGAATGCTTGATCTTGTAGATTGCGTATCCTTGAGTTTATTTATGTTCTCTTGCTTGCTGGGACGTGTGGGAAGTCATTCAAGATCACCTTTATCATCAAAACCCCGCGAGCAAGCCTTGACCGAAGTTCTTTTGATTATTATTGAAACTTTGTGTGTTCTTCCTTCCCAGGCAAAAAGGTCGGAACTTTGACGTCAATCCCTTGTATTGAAGGTTGGAATAAGTTCCTGACATCCCAAGGACCTTATCTACCAAGTTTCATTGAGTTTGGATCAATGGATCAAAAGATTCATCAATTTTCCTTTTAAACATGTGCTGAAAACGCTGTTCATATGCCTGATTTTACTGTAGCTACAGTAACCCCGGTAGTACTGGCCCCAGAGTGCGGTAGCACCAGACTCAGGCTGATTTTTGTGAAAATTGACCCTTTCGCTTCCATTTGATATCTAAGGGTTTTGGCTTGGTTTTTTTCGGTGAAAATCTGTATTTGTGATCTTCCTTAGGGGATATATTTTAATTTCAGATCATTCACCCCCCCTCTGATCGCCATCTCAGTCTTTCAAAAGCAACTTCAAATCATCCATGGACACAACCTTCTTAATATTTGCGGAGTAGCTCGATGGAACTTTAATACCTTGGAGACACTTGCAAAGGTCTTCTTCTCTTTCTTGGACAAGGTATAGCATGCAGCGGGAATGTAGGACATTTTCCATCCTCCTCTATAACTGCAAGTTTGGACCTGATTCACATATAGGCCATGTCGCATCGAGCTTCACATCATTCTTCTCCACATGCATGACATCAATATAATGCAAGACATCTAACTCCTTCCAGTATGGTAATTCCCAAAATATCGACATTTTCTTCCAAATGGTCCTGGGATGAACAGATTAACAGCTCTTTTCATACTGAACAACGATATCCTCCACGTGTGAATATACTTGCCTTCCACTCATATGCTACGGGGCCAAACAAACTTCCCTCTTCCCATCAAATTTGTCATCCATCTTACAATATCGATGACTTCAAGGTAGAAACCTAAGGTGATCCATGTACACAGTTTTCTTGGAATTCGGCAGCCACATGCTCTCAATCTCCTCTTCACAAATCGGACACACTTTAGCTCCCTTCGTCCTGTAGCCCGCCACATTACCAAGGGCCAGGAAATCATTTATGGTGCAAAATATCATTGCCCGTATGGCGAAGTTCTCTCTTTTGTATGCATCCCACACCACAACCCCCTCATTCCAAAATTTGAACAAATCCTCAATCAGTGGTGCAAGGTACACATCAATATCATTCCCTAGCTATTTCGGTCCCAAGATTAGCAACGACATCATGATATACTTTCGCTTCATGCACAACCAAGGAGGGAGATTGTAGACACACAACAGAACTGGCCAAGTGTTGTGACGACTGCCCATATTACAAAATGGATTTATTCCATCGGTACTCAATCGAAATCTTATGTTCCTCATCTCGACACAAAACTCCTCATATTTCCAATTGATGTTCCCCATTGAGCCGAATCAGCGAAGTGTCTCAGCTTGCCATCTTCCTTTCGAGATTCATAATGCCAACGCAGCAATTTTGCCTCTCTAGGATTTACAAACGACCGCTCCAAACAGGGAATGATGCAATCATTCGAACATGCATGTATCCTTTCTAATTCCATTCACATGGGACATAGTAGCTTCTTCGCTTCATAAATGCTTGTTTGCAACTCGTTTCCCTCCATTTGCCAATAAGAACCGAGCTGCAGATCCGTCAAGTCCTGTGCACCACTCGTCTCATGCCTCTGTCATCTCGTCCAGTGTGACAGCGACTCCGTCACGCAGCCTACTCAAAATGCTGCCATGCTCGTGCAAGTCCGTTTGCGTGGTCCACCTACCACGTATGAACAAATCATAAACACAACGACATAGCATAACGAACAGATGATATAACTTACGAAGTAAGACTTACCATCGCGTGCATGGCTGCTCCTGCCTAGCCTAGGTACAAGTCTGCCACGCTTGGAGCGTACCTGTGGGTCAGTGGCTCCTCCACAAGTAGGAGACGAGTACGCGTCCGTGGCACTTACCAGGCTAGGTACTGCTGGTAGGAGGAGTAGTCGTATGGCGTGTCCTCGTCAAAGACATCCTCTAGTGCCCCATCCCACTAAGTGAGCCACGACTCCATCCTCCAAGCCAAGGTCGCCATGGCTTTCTGAGTCCCTGGGTGGCGAACCTGATGAGAAATCCACATTATTACAAATATAACATAAGCATTTAACATGCTTGTAGTGGGCGAGTAACTTACGAGTGTACTCTCTCTGGTACACGATCCCCTGAAGGAACAGGGACCAGCTGGCGAAGTCCAAACTGCCTCATGACTCGCTGCGGCACATAGTCCTCCACGAAGACATCGAAAATGAGCTTCTTCCTGGTAAGCCAGTAAGCATGGTCCCTGTAGCACAATGCTGAGATCCCCCTGCTATGGCTCTCTCCACTACACGACACTCGCTGTAGGGGTCCCAGATAACCTGCTCCGCCCTCAGGTGGTCAAACGCCTCCATGAAGGAGTGGTACACCGAACGTACCTGCCATTGTAGCTGTAGTACAAAAAAAGTTTGTAAGCATATGCTATTGCAATAAAAACTGGATAAGTACTCAAAAGGAAGTACCCGTCACCTGGTCCAAAGGGAGCCCATCGTTGGACGATCGATCGCATCACCTCCGTATATGTCGACGGTGTAGTGTCGAGGCTCAACAAAGGGTCGACCCACAAGGAAGCGCTCGAATGACCAGAGCTGAAGAAGAAGAGGCATCCCAGTGAGATTGGCGGCCTTGCTTTTATTCACGCATGCGTTGATGAGACCATGCCGACCCAGCAAGCCATGCTCCTATCTCAAGGCAAGACAAGGGCCCAACAACTTCTGATGCTCCAAGCTTACCCCAAGATTAAGCCCAATTCATTCATGAGTCCAGTTCGGCCCCCAAAAGTAGTCCAAATAATAATGACCATATATGGGTCGTACGAAGTCCGTTTGTAGGCATTCTTGGACTCTACGGAGAAGCCCACAACAAGAGCTTTCCAACGGAAGTGGTTTCATGTCCAAACTCCTTCTAGATCGACGGGAATCATCAAATCAATATGACGAACAGAATCTGCCAGGTGTTGCGCCACCTCCACTTGGGCCCAAAGGCCTTGTACGACCTAGGGTTTCACGGCCACCCCTTTGGCCGCCTCCCTTGCCCTCTTCCTCATATATATTCAGTAGCCGTCGCTAGAATAGATGGGTTTTGCTTAGATTACAACTAGACACTTTGTTAGTTCTTCGCCATTCATCGGTTTGTGGAACCCCAACTCGTGTGCTTCATATAATTCACAATTTCAGATTGCATCTTCTACGTTCTTGCTTGTGTTCTCAATTCGCATGCAGGGATAAGCCTTCTTGGCAAGGTCAATCGTGTTCGTGCATGGTTGATAACCAATGGAGCCGTGGTGTAGCGATTGCAGGGTTCGAATCAGTTCTGATTAGAAGCCGGATCGTCAACGTCGAGTGCTTCACCAATCGACTTACTACTACCTGTCAGAAGATCGGGCCACCGTTGGGAAAGCTCTCATCGTGGGCTTCTCCGTAGAGTCCAAGAACGCCTCAAACGGACTTTGTATGACCTAGATATGGTCATTTTTATTTGGACTGCTCCTGGGGGCCGAACTGGACTCGTGAACGAATTGGGCTTGATCTTGGGGTGGGCTTGGAGCATCAGAAGTTGTTGGGCCCTTGTCTTGCCTTGAGATAGGAGCACGGCTTGTTGAGCCGGCATGGTCTCATCACGCGTCGCAAAGGGCGCGGTACTTGCCAGCAAGAACCGTCGATCCCTAGGATACGTGTGGTACGTCGTCGAGTTCAGCATCGGTAATAGCCCGTGCATAGGCTATCCAACGCGTGTCGACGCTGTCGCCATGAGTCGACGTGAACATCACCCACCCGACAACCAAAGTAGATAGTCCTCAAGGTGTCGTGCAAGCTGGTAGTCCGTGGACATCGCCGCCATCTGTTGTAGCTGTGACAATTAAAATAGTGCAATATCAGGTTATTGTTACATAAAATTAGAATAATATGTTCATGTACAAGTACTAACCTCAAACTGGGCCAACCACCTCCTCGATGGGCCGTGCCTCTTGCCGATCCGTATTTCTGGATCAACGGCCACCACTCCGACGAACCTCTCCTCCAAGTCCGCCACTCACCCGGCAGGACTCACCGAGGGTCCGATCGGTGTCCCGACGATCGGCAACCCAGTAAGCATGGCGATGTCCTACAGGGTCACCGTCACCTCGCCGAAGGGAAGGTGAAAAGTGTGCGTCTCTGGCCTCCAACGGTCGACCAAACAGGCCAGCAAGGAACGGTCGAACAGAAAACGTCGTGACCACTCTGGACCATCCTCACCCTCGGCCTGTTCGTCGGGCACACCTGCATCCTCAGCTGACCCCTCAACCATGCGAACGAGAGGAAGCAACCCAGCAGTGCCAACCTATGGATGCTAAGAAAACAGTTGCATTATTTAAATAAAAGTCATACAACCTCAAATTATGTGAACAATAGAACATTTAAATGTAGTGCAACTCACCTGGTGTGGAAGCGTGGGTCAACACACCATGCCTTCTTAGGCACACGGATCCGCAGCAGAGGTACCTTCTCATTGCCTTGTGTCATGTGGATGAACGCACGGTGCCACTAGTCCAAGACAGAGTCTAGAAGTGAGTCGGGTTGCTCCATCCCTGCAAGTAAATAATGAAACATTTAGTACTCTGACATATAATAAACACGATATATATAAATTGAAAGACATAAGCGTACAACATAAATAATGAAACACTTAGTACACTGACATATAATAAACACGATACATATAAATCGAAAGACATAAGCGTACAACATAAATAATGAAACATTTAGTACACTGACATATAATAAACACGATATATATAAATTGAAAGATATAAGCGTACAACATAAATAATGTAACATTTATTACACATGATATATAATAAACACGATACATATAAATCGAAAGACATAAGCGTACAACATAAATAAGATTACATAATTCGATACATAACTGACATTGCACATTACTTCCACACACGTCACATAGCAAAACCACGACGAGTTGGTGGATTCAACTCATCACACATGCTACCGGCATTGCTTTTTCTTGTGCCTGTACTCACTGCACTCAGCACACCTCCTAACATAGCCACCCACTTCAGATTCATCCAAGTCTTTCCGAATGCGCCTACTCTGTGGACGACCAGGCTACCCTTCCGCACACCTCCGCAAGATTGGATCTGGTAGACAGATGCACTCATCTCTGTTAATCAAAGTGAAATCACCATGTACGAAAACCACAGAACTCACCAGACCAGGTATGGAAAACATGATCCTTCAAGTAGAAAGGGGATACGTATTGCGACATGTTCATCCCAATTTGCCCACAAGTAGCTATCACATGTGAGCAAGGAATATGAAGAATTCTTGGCTTATTGCAGGTGCATCACACCATCAAGTGGCCCCTTGGCCTAGATTAACCTCGTGTGTAATAACCTCTGTATTGGTTCCCAATTCCCCTTTGCACCGAAGAGTCACTTCAAAGCGGTACTCAGTAATCCCGAAGCTACGCACTACATGTTGCTGAGCTTTAATGGTTTGTTCCTCCATGCAGGTCATCATCTGTCAACAATACGGCGTTTGCAACGTTGTGGCATGAAGAACAGCCTCCGCATGCCTTTTTTGGAAATAGGCAACGATGCCGTGCAACATGCCTTCCATTATGGCCACATGTGGTAGCGGACGGAGGCCTCTTATGACCCAATTGTAAACCTCGGCTATATTCGTTGTCATGACACCAAACCTGATCAACACATATCGGTTTGTACAACAACCCCATTTGTTCAACCATCATAAATATCACAATTTACTATACTAACCTAGCACCACCAGTGTCATGGAGCAATGCCCATTTCTCCAAAGGCTCCGCCTCTATCCAGTGTGAGAAACATTTTATGTTCCTTGACGATCACCTCCTCATATTAGGAGGATCAAGCTCCCCGAGTGGTGCTAGCCTTTTGGATGGGCAATCGTTCGGCATAAGTGGTTGCTTCTTCATCTCTTCAATATGTGCACTAGTGTGCTTATCCAACTCAGCCAATAGCGTGTTGAACTTACGTACCTGATTCTGCTTGCATAACCTCTTAAATAGGTTCATCAATTTCTTATTTCTGAACTGCCTGAAGAAATTTGCTCCTAAATGTCTCATGCACCACCTGTTCTGTAAGTCACGCCATGGGAATGGCCCATCAGGGTACTCCTGTAGAGTCTTAATTACCGAAAGAATACCTTTGTGACGATCATGAATGATGCACACGTTTGGCCGATTACCAACTACCCCGAAATTCAGATGTCTGAAAAACCACAGCCAGCTATCCTGGTTCTCACCCTCAACAAAAGCAAAGGCCAATGGAAGTATGTGGTTGTTCGCATCAACTGCAATGGCCATTAGAATTTGTCCCTTATATTTTCCAGTAAAAAATGTACCATCAACACAAAGCAATGGACGGAAGTAGCTGAATGACGCAATGCAAGGACCTAATGAAAAAACGCATGACGAAATATGTAGATCCCATTAACATCTTCTTTACTTTCGTTGAAAGCGGTATATGTGTCAGGGTTGGTTTGCTTTAGGACATCAAGCACATGAGGTAGGTTGCAATACGAAGCCTTGTATGTACCAAACCTCTTCTCTAATGATTTTTGCTTCATACGCCAGGCCATCGAGTAACTTATCTGGTACTTAAATGTTCTTAAGGTTGCTTTTTGAATATACGAACACTCAATGTCCCGCTTCTCAATGATTTCATTGAACATCATGCTAGCAATTAAGCTGCATTCAGGTTGCGGTGTTTCACTAGAACATTTTTTAGTCCGCATGTGTGTTCCTCTACTCGTGATGCAATCCAATACGTCTCGCATTTCGGCTTGTATGCATGAACTCAGAATTCACATCCATCGGTTCTGCACTTCACTGTGTACGTACCTATCTGGCCTAGATAAGACAACCAGGAACTCTCTCTGCTGCAACAATGCCCAAAGTCTCACTGCCAACTTCAATTCAGAATTGTTTGAGAATATTTGATTCAGCCAAATGGCATTGGTACCATACTCCCAACGTGACTCATGGCCCCACAAAACTTCCATACCAGATTTGTTTTGCTTGTTCCATTCGTCAGGAATGGGTATATCCGCTACCCTAGTACTATCATGCATTTCATCATCATCCTCATCCTCTCCTTCCTCATCTTCGCTGATGTCATCACATTTCAACAATTCAGCTTCATCTTCTGCAGCCATACGGTCCACTAACGCCAAATGATCAACAAGTTGCTCGATCTCCTCCCCTTCATCAGCCCAACCTTCGATGTTTGTTGTATCCCTATTATCATCCCCCGCTGCTACCTCAATCAGCACCACTTCTTGAACTTGTTGAGCTTTGGCCGATGTACTGCTCTCGCGCCATATCACTAATATCCACCTTTTCTCTAGGGCAAGCCTGCACCAGCATCACATATTCAAGGCGAGATCCCTTGCACCACCTTAACCATTTCTGCCACAAGTATGTCCGATCTATTTTCTTTAACTCCCAAATAGCCGGATCACTCTTACTACACGTGAATAGGATTTGGATGGTAACAGAGTAAACACTTGGATCCAGGGAAAAATATTGGGTCAACCAAAACTTTATATCACGAATGCTAACACTTTCGGAGAACGAGTGCTCAATCATGGTGACCGGAAAATTGCTTAAATCAACACCATTCTGCGTACTTTTTATTTCACAATCACCATAATATACCCTAAATTTCACTGGATCCGACATCATAGCGACCATATATACAAAATAAATTTTTAGATCACCACTAACATGTAATCTCACTGACCTAAATTAAAGAACGCTAATTAACTATCTCGCTACGGATACTACAACATTAAAGTACACATCCAATATCGCTAACCTAAAATAGATGCACTCATTAAATTAAATCTAACATCAACTATAATATTTTCCTACAATATTTTTCTACGCAACTAGAAAAAATAAATATTACAAAAATGCGAAATTACCTTTTTTTCTTCTTCTTCTTCCTCCTCTTTCTCCTTCTCTCCTCCTCTCTCTCCCTCTCTCTCCCTCCCCTCTCTCTCCCCCCGCGTGCTCCCTCCCCTCTCTCTCCCTCCTGCGCACTCCCAAGCCCTCCCCATCCTCTCCTCTCCCTCCTCTCTCTCTCTCTCCCTCCCTCTCTCTCTTTCTCCCCGCTGCCGCTCGCCCACTCGCCATTTCTTTTCCTCTGCGCGATTGGAACGAAGCTGGCCCAAGAGGCCCACAAAACCCAACCTATTTTCGCCACACGGTATGGCGAAAATAGGTTTTTGCCAAACCATGTGGCGAAAACCCTATTTTCGCCATACCATGTGGAGAAAATAGGGTGTCCACTGGCTAACAGTGCAATTAACCTTTTTTCAGCGCAATTAACCTTTTTTCGCCACACCGTTTGGTGAAAATAGTGTTTTCACCGACCTATCTGCGCGACTACTCGATTTTCGCCACCCGGTTGGGCGATGTAGTATTATTTTTGCAAATTTTTTAACCCACATATTAATGTCGCAATTACTTTTAAAAAATGTGTTATTAAGAAAAAATTCATGCCTTAACTATGTTGACAAACTAGTTGTGCACATTAAGTTTCAGAGTTTGCTATTGGGTTTGCAGAAGTATTGCATTCAGTTTGTTTGCCGAATGTTCTACAGCATTTATATGCAACAAATCTGCTAGTTTTTCTTTTGACCTGGATCTGTTTTGATTTGGTAGAGGAGTTAGCTATTTCTTTCCATCATCTTCAGAATATATTCGCTGTTCTTTGTCTCTGTTCCTGTTTTCAGACTTACTCTATGTCTAGTATTCTTGCAAGGGTTCATTTTTCTATTCTTATGATTGAACAGGGTTTAGACCTCAATATTTATGCATAATAGAAATATTATGATTACTTAGGTTTTACATGTACTATTAATCTTTATTGATATAGGTGTTGTTCATAAAGGGCCTAACCTTGTCATCTTCACACAATCCATGGTCATATGTATTTCCAATGTTTTAGAGATTAGTTTTGCTCAAGTTAACTACTGATTAAGGTTGCTAGTTAAATTAGAGGTACTAATTGAAATTAGGGATGCTAACTAAACCAAATAGATTTATGAAATTCTTACCTACTGCCTTTGAATCAGGCAACCAGTTTCTAATCAATTCGGCTCATGTATTATTCTCTTATAATAAAAGATTATTTCAACTTGTGAAATTCGCATGAGGGTTATACATGCATGTAAATATACTAAAGACAAGAGTAATTTAATCGATTTCTACTTAATGTCATGTTATATGGATTAGATGTTAATCAGACTAGTTGAGCTTCTGATTAAAGGTTCTAATTAACTTTAGAGATGCTAATGATCTTACCTATGCCTTTGTTAGAATCAAATAACAAATGGTGGTCTCATCTGTCATCAAGGAAAAGGGAACAAATTGGAATTGCACACTATTTGCACTTGGGTCACTGTCAGTTGGAGGGGGGCAGGGAATAGAGCACATCATAGCACAGAAGGCGCCATGGCAGCTTCTCTGAGACCTTCGCCGACAGAAGGGCATGTGTAGGGACGAAAAGGCACTACGCCAAAACCTGCAATAGGTGACGGTCTATTTGTGGCGGTTTTTTTCGAACCGCCACAAAGATAATTATCAGTGGCGGTTCTATTTCAAAAATGGCGGGAAAAATATCAGTGGCGGTTCTATCCTCGAACCGCCATCGATAATAATTATCGATGGCGGTTCAAGGATAGAACCGCCACGGATAACTAAATACATTATCGATGGCGGTTGGAGGCTAGAACCGTCGCGATAACTAAATTATTAGTGGCGGTGCTATCCTCCAACCGCCATCGATTCTATTGGATTATCGTGGCGGTTCTATCCTCGAACCGCCATCGATATTATCGATGTGATTCGAGGATAGAACCGCCACGAGATATGTTATCGATGGCGGTTCTAGTTAAAACCGCCACTAATAATATTGCCTATAAATAGGTGGTCGATGCAACCTTTGGTCTTCTTCTTCCGAGAGCAAACCAAAGCTTCTAAATTTGATTTCGTTTTCTCCAATTCTTGTGCTTGTACTTCCTCTAGTTGTTCCTTGGTGAGTTATTTTTTCTCCTCTCTTGATTTGTGTTAATCTTGTTGCAATTTAATTTTTAAACCAAGTTTAATTAGGATTTATATGTAGATGAGATGAAATGTTTAGATTTTGTTTATTTTTATTTAGCTACCATTTTGTAGTTGATGAATTTATTTCCTAGCTAGGTTCATTAGATGATGTTGTGTTCCTTTTATAGATGATGAATTATGATTAAGCATTTATTTAATGTTAATTGCATTTTAAGTTAATTTGATACATGATGAATTTATTATCTAGCTCCTTTAGATGATAAGTAATTAGATTGGTTTTTTAATTACTATTAATTGGGTTCTATTAGTGTACGGACATATACATCTTGCATATATATGAATTTATTATCTAGCTCTTTTAGATGATAAGTAATTAGATTAGTTTTTTAATTACTATTAATTTAGTTCCATTAGTGTACGGACATATACATCTTGCATATAATAAATTTATTTAATTAAGATTATTGGGTATTAATATAAATGAAATTTTAGTTAATTTGGTAGGTGGGTGCTCATCATTTTTAGATGATGAATTTATTATCTAGCTTCTTTACAGGAAAAGTATCCAGATTAGTTTTTTAATTACTATTAATTTGGTTCGATTAGTGCGGACATATATTAAATTTATTTAATTAAGATTATTGGATATTAATATACATGAAATTTTAGCTAATTTGGTAGGTGGATGCTCATCATTTTTAGATGATGAATTTATTATCTAGCTCATTTAGATGATAAGTAATTAGATTAGTTTTTAATCAATTTTTATATGTTAATTGATTTTAGATGGACCGGAGATGGATGTACAATGCGAACTGTTCTGTAGAGATTACATCGATGGGGTATCGATTTTCTAAGAGCATTGAGGAGAACAAGTTGCACAAGAAGGCGGAGTACATACATTGTCCATGCATTGATTGCAAGAATGAGAAAATGTTTTGGACAAAGAGCACATCCACTTGCACTTGATTGAAGAGGTTTTGTACTTGGCTATACCGTTGGACAAGTCACGGTGAAGAGGAAAACATACATGAAGGTGATAACGTATTGGATGATGGAGAAGGCATTATGGCGGTGACATCGATTATGGATCGATGAGGATAGGTTGGACATTGATGGCGATAATAATCTTGCTCGGATGTTGCGCGATGCGAGAGGAACTACACTAGTCGAGAGTTTAATCAATTCAAGGGTTTGTTGGGCGACTCGGACACACCTTTGTTCGGGTTGCAGGAGGAATACACAAAGTTGCACACCGTGCTTTCACTTCTAAAATTGAAGGCAAGCAATGGTTGGTCAGATAAAAGTTTCACGGCGCTATTACAACTCTTAGCGGACATGCTTCGGATGGAAGCGTATTGCCGATAACCACTTATTTAGCTAAGAAGGTTGTATGTCCATTGGGATTGGAAGTAGAAAGAATACATGCATGTCCAAGCGATTGTATACTCTATTGCAAAGAGTATCTGAGACATGCATGTATGTCCGATGTGCAAATCATCACGATACAAGCGTAAAGGCCATGACAATGAGGGCACCGTGGTGAAGAAAGGGCTCCGCTAAAGTGGTGTGGTATTTACCGGTAATACCTCGGTTGAAGCGTTTATTTGGAAACAAAAAGCATGCCCAACTGATGCGATGGCACTCAGAAGAGCGTAAAAAGGATGGAAAGCTGAGACACCCTGCTGATTCTGCCCAGTGGAGAACCATCGATAGGCTCTTTAGGATGGACTTCGGGAATGAACCGAGGAATGTAAGGTTTGGGTTGAGTACGGATGGAATGAATCCTTTCGGTAACATGAGTAGTATTCATAGCACTTGGCCCGTAACTCTCTGTATCTACAACCTTCCTCCTTGGTTGTGTATGAAACGAAAGTACATTATGATGTCGCTGCTTATCCAAGGGCCGAGACAACCTGGCAATGATATTGATGTATACCTACAACCATTGGTGGAAGATCTTGTGATACTGTGGAACGAAGGTGTATGTGGTATGGGATGAGTACAAGCGAGAGTACTTCATCCTACGGGCATTGTTGTTTTGCACCATCAATGATTTCCCTGCCCTTGGTAACCTATCCGGTCGTACTATAAAAGGGGCCAAAGCATGCCCCCAGTGCATGGATGAAACCGCTAGTGTGTGGCTCAATAACTCGAGGAAAACCGTGTACATGCATCACCGTAGGTTCCTTGCGAGAATCACCCCTACCGCAATATGAAAAAACAATTCGACGGGACAAAAAGGATGGTATAGCCCCAAGGCCTCGTCGTGGGGAAGAGGTATATGATATGGTTAAGGATATTAATGTCGTACTTGGAAAGGAGATAGTAATAATACATCGAGGTCTCGTCTTGAGAAGACCACATGGAAGAAGAGATCGATATTTTGGAACTTGCCTATTGGAAGGACTTAGAAGTTCGACCTTTGCATAGGCGTCATGCACGTAGAGAAAATGTATGTGATAGCTTGATTGGTCTTTTCTTTGAACATTCCTAGCAAAACTAAGGACGGACTAAAGGCACGAAGGGACACGGAAGATATGAAAATCGAGTGAGCTACATCCTCGGGACAGGGAAAGGCGACTTTACCTTCCCCGACTTGCTACACTCTTTCGAAGAAAGAGAGAATGAACTTTGCAAATGCTTGCATGGTGTGAAAGTTCCGTCCGGTTACTCATAAGTATCAAGAAACTGGTCTCGATGAAAGATTTGAAGTTAAGCGGCATGAAGTCTCATGATTGTCATGTGATGATGACACAAATGCTTCCTATTGCAATTAGAGGTATTTTGCACGAAAAGGTCAGAGAGGCAATCATGAGGTTGTGTTTCTTCTTCAACACGATTTCACGAGAAGGTCATCGATCCCATCGGACTTTACGAGCTGCAGAATGATGTGGTCAAGACACTATGCCGACTAGAGATGTATTTCCCTCCATCATTTTTCGATATAATGGTTCATCTCATTGTTCACCTTGTGAATGAGATAAATGTATGTGGCCCCGTATTCTGCATCGGATGTACCCGTTCGAAAGGTACATGGGTATCTGAAGAAGTATGTACGCAATCGATCTCGGCGAGGGGGCTGCATTGTGGAAGGTTATGCAACCGAGGAGGTTATCGAGTTTTGCGTGGATTACATGGAGGGTGGAACCGGTAGGAGTGCTGTATCTCGACATGAGGTAGGCTGGTTGGGAAAGGGACGATTGGAAGGAAATCAACAAATTCTTACGATCATGGATTATTCAAAAAGCTCATTTCACGCTTTGCAACAGTCAGTTGAGGTGTCCTCGTATATGGACATGCACAAGGACAAGCTACGAGAGGAAAATCGTGGACGATCGAGGTTTGGGTAACAAAAGAGCATAACCGTTTGTTCAATCATTGGTTCAAAGAGCATATGGTAGGAAAGAAACGAGTGTCATGTTGAGGTGGTGGCAAAGGGCCATCGGTACAATCTTGACATGGCAAGGATCGACATAAATGGATATACCTTTTACGAGATCTCGGGATAGCAAAAGCACTTACCAAAATAGTGGTGTTCGCATAGATGCCTATGACAACACAGGCGATGAAGAAGAGTAGCTTCTATGGGTTCATAGAAGAGATTTGGGAGCTCGACTCTTGTATTTTTAAGATCCCAATGTTTGGTGTTGTTGGGTACAACTCCCAAAGGGTGTCAAGGTGGACAAATGCGGCTTCACTACTTTGGACATCGAACATGTCGGATCTGAGAGATGAACCATTCGTACTTGCGAAGCAAGTAGCACAAGTCTTCTATGTAATCGACCGTGAGATAAGAAGCGCCATGTAGTTCTTGAGGGAAAAGAAGGATCGTCGGAGTTGAGAATGTCGTGGATGAGGAAGAGTACAACCAGTTTGATGAGTTGCCTCCTTTCGTAGATGGCAACATCAGGCTCGAGGAAGAAACCACTCAGGAAGCTACCTATCATCGTGACGATCATGAATAAGGGCAAATTGTGAAAGAAAATAATTAGCTATATACGAGTAATGGCAAAATATCAGAGGCGGAGCCAGCTCCTGGGCAGGGCGAGCGCCTTCCCGGATTCGCCGGCGATGACCAGGCCGCACAAGTCTTCTTCTATGTAATCAACCCTAATGATGACCACTGTTGAAGATAATCTTGTGCATGGTAGTTTAAAGTCTGTTTTCGGTTTTGTTTCCTAGCTATGTGCTAGTTTTTCAGTCTTTGAGTCGATTTTGGACTTTGCTAGTTTTGAAGATTGTTTGATTATCTCAAGAGTACTTGTTTGTTTTTGGGATGACAAAATAGTGTTCTATCCGGTTGAAAGTTTGGAGAGTTTGTTGAGTCCATCAGGTGAAAGGAGTCCGGATTCTTTCCTGTAAACTGCTTATGTATTTGCTTTACAAGTATTAGACAAAATCAGAAAACGCTGTAATTGCGCAGCACCAAAAACTAGGTCTTCTGAACTCAGCGCTGCTATTCGACAATACAGCGTATAAGATTCAGAAACAAATTTCAGGGTATAGAGGCACATCAGTGGCGGTTCTTCAAAAGAACCGCCACTGATAACATTATCTGTGGCGGTTCGTATAAAGAACCGCCACTGATACAGTTATCTGTGGCGGTTCAAATAAAGAACCGCCACTGATACAGTTATCTGTGGCGGTTTGTATAAAGAACCGCCACAAATAATATATGTATCTGTGGCGGTTCGTACAAAGAACCGCCACTGATAAATTATCTGTGGCGGTTCGTATAAAGAACCACCACGGATAACTGTATCAGTGGCGGTTCTTTTTAAGAACCGCCACTGATAATGTTCCGTCTATAAATAATAGATACCACCGCTTCTAACTCACCTAAACCCTTAAACTCCCCTTCTACCGCGCCCTAAACCCAAACTCCGCGCTTGCGCCGCCCCCGCCGACACCCTCGCCCCCGCGCCCGCGCCGACGCCCTCCCGACAACGCCGCCCTCCCCCGACGACGCCCGCCCGTCGACGCCCTCGCCGACGCGACGCCGCACCGACGCCGCCGTCCCGTCAAGGTTTTGGGAGCATCTAGTGAGTGCACTGAGAGAGTACCTTTCTTCATTATTCATGTTCCATTAATTTGTGTTTGGCTCCATTTCAACTGAGTTTCACACATCGCCTTATCTTTTTTCCGCCTCTTAATTGGGAGAATGATGTAAGTTCAATTTCTTTTTCCTAAATTAGCCCAGCGCCGAAATACTAATGAATACTTTGGCGAAAAAAATGTTTAATCGATTTCATCACATAAATGATTGGAAATGTTTAATTAGAGGGACAAATTCCCAACGATTGGTTGTGGGCTCGTCTAAGAAAATTCTTAACCATCACTAAACATGTGGTTTCTGGTAGTGAGGATAGCACAAAAATATGTGTGGTATTTGCCAGAGCACACACTGCAAGATTGATAATCTACTAACGAATATTACAAAATTGTAGTGATCTGTTAGAACTTTGAGCACGATGTCGAATAATATTCACCATGAGCCTCGTAAATAGTCCGACCAATTGGGAGCATCTAGTGAGTGCACTTTCTTTTGCGATTACAAGAAAGACAAACATGCATACCACACATACACACATAAATATGCCCCTTAGCACATGTTTAGATAGACAGAGGCCAAAAATAAATCCATGACGTCATATAATTTCTACTAAAACGCACTCACGTGTGCGTAATAGGTGGCCATTATGACTTCATATAATTTCTATGTTTAAGCGGTATATGCAAGGTGGCGATCGTACTCGTGAGTATGGAACTTTTTTAAAAAAATGCATACTTGGTGCGGTTAATTCTAAGTTATAATAAAATAATTTTTTAGGACATGAAACCTAATAGTATATAAGTAAATTCTAACAAAACAATATTGTATTGAGAATTAGCTCGCCATTACTTGAAATTTTTAGCTCTCAATACGCCAAAACCTGCAATAGGTGACGGTCTATTTGTGGCGGTTTTTTGAACCGCCACAAATATAATTATCGATGGCGGTTCTATATTGAAAATGGCGGGAAGAATATCGTGGCATCCATGGTCATCAAAATGAATTAATTATTAAAGAGGACCCACATGCATGCTATCCTTCTTTCCCTCTCTCCAGCTTCCTTACCTTCCCTTCCCTTTTCTTCCTCCAAGTCGCCACTTGTTACACATACAAATGAAAAGCTCTCCCCCCTTCCACATGACAGTCTGATATGGCTAGAGTAATAAGCAAAAAGAACATTTATGAGTGCCCTTGCTGCATAGTTGTTTCTACATTGTTTTAACTATACAAATTTTATATGCCGTTGATGTGCCCTTTTAGTGGTATATATAATTCAGTGTTTAAATAGTTTCCATGTGTTTCCAACACTTGGGAAATCCATTTCAAAGAACGAAGTATTTAATCTGTTATACACTGTAAGTTAGTCATGTTTACCATTGCCATTGGCAACCTTAGCTTCAAAGCTTGTTTACTCAATTAATTGTACTTGCAAAATAATTTTCATGAGATGATTACGTACTTTGAAATTTCGTGAGATGATTCTGTAATAATTGATGAAAATTATGTTTCGGGTTGAATCTGTAGTTCTAATGGAGCCCAAACCGAGCCTATAGTGGAGGAGAGCCCAGCGGTACCTTACCCTCCACCCAACCACCGAAGGTGCCGAGGCCTCCACCGCTGTTGCGATGATGCTCTGTTGCAAGGCGCCGAGGACGAGGAAAACTAAAAGCTCAAGGCGGTACACCATCTCGAGTTCTTAGATCTGGGGCCCTGTTGCACCGAGAAAATCAGCAGACAAAATACAGTCAACATGCGGGTACATCGTAAGGGATAAAGTGCCAATCACCTATTCGGATTGGCATAAAGTGCCCCGAGCCACCAAAGAGGATCGTGGATGAGCTCAAAGAAACCTTGAATTCCCGAAGGAGCCGAAGATCTTGTGCGTTGCAACGCATTGATGACCATGGATGCGGTGTGGAGAAACTTCAAGGCGGTGAACACAAATTATGTGAAGCAAAACCGGTCGACCATCGGAGAGTACCCAAGATTGGAGCCATATTGGGATGAGTTTGTGGCGATGAAGCAATCGGAAGCGACAAGGAAGTCCAGTGAGGACCACATTAGCATCGCAAGAAGGAATACTCACCCCACGGACTTGGCACGAGTGGGTGCGCGGTAAAATTGCTCAATGGGAGAGGCAAGAATTAGAAGCGGTCAATTGGTGGCACAAGTCCCTTGATCGGACTACGGACCGAGTGAAGCACTACGTGCTAGCGAGGCGAATATGTTGTCTCTTGGGGTTTATCATTCAAGAGCAAGTGAAGGCGAAGCAATGGCGCAACGAGTTCACGAGTTTCACGCCCGATCCACCCAAGGATCTTTTCACCCGCATGGGAGAAAGACGAGCTAACAGCGCCCTAGGAAACAAAGAGCACCACAGTCGGACACGGCGTCGGGTCAAGGTTCCATGGAGGAGTGGATTCCACGAGCACGGAGACTCTTATAGAGTCGGAAGAGAGCTAAAGATGAGCGGGTGAGAAGGAAATGGAAATGATGAAGGAAAGGGTTCTGCGAGAAATACAAGGCACCATTGAAGAACAAGTTGAGCGACAAGTACAACAAGCCTTGAGTCGATCGCGAGCCCACAACGTTTTCTCGATCCTACAGTCGTCGCGGCGATTGCGCGTCCACGCCATTGGCGTAGCGGACAACAACCATTATCCTGTGGGCGACATACGGGACCCCACACCTGTCGACTCAACGTGCGTGATGAACATATTTATGCAGTACCGCTACAGGGTAGTCTATCCGTGCCAAGAAGGGGTGTCTGCACAATACCCGATAGCGCCGAGTTATGCAAAGGTCCAAGTGGACACGGTATTTGCATTCTTTGAGATCGGATGGAAAAACCCACCAATGATGAGATAACTACTCTAGGAAGTGCCGTCCACTCATTCATCCAATGGCGCAAGCGTGACATCGTCTTGGACCATGCGGTGCCATCCTCTCTGCGCATACAATCCTCGCATCCGTCACGGACTTTGAGTGAAACGGGAAGAAGCAAAATGAGGTAGAAAAGAAATGCATTGAGGACCCCATCAAGATGGCCACCGTTAGTACTCCAAGCGAAACCTATAACACAGGTACTTCAAATGACAAACCTACAACCTCGATCCCAAAAATTGGCACATTAGACAAGTCAGATCGGCCCGGATCGGCGAGGCCAGGACCGAGTATGATGTCGTGCGACAAAAAAGTAAGGGCAAGGCGAAGTCTGAAGAACCAAGATGATCAACAAAGATTGAAATTCGAGGTAGGGAAGCCCTTGGTCACCGCTTCGAAGTCAAAAGTCTAACACCCATGATGCAGCGATTACATGCATGGTACTTAGATCGATCCAACCAAGGCGTACTCCCAAAGATGATCACCGCAATTTTCCGTGAGGAACATTTTCACCATGAGGGCCATGGCTACTTCTTAATAGAATTCGATAACTTGCACAACTTGTTCTATCACGACGCCTCGAGATATCTTTTTGAGATCTTTGGTCACCTTTGTAAGTGTCTAATATATTAATCTTGGCCTACATTCACGTAATCTGATAAATTTCATGTCTAACTAATTCGTTATATAGATACGAGATGATTGAAGTCTGAAGAACCAAGGGGCGATGGGATTCCTCGACCGGAGCGGTTTGCCAACATGAAATCAAAAGAGTACCAAAGGAGGTCGAGAGTGCGTATATAAAGTTTTGATTAAACTACAAGACAAGGAGTTTATACTTTTGCCATACAATTTTAAGTAAGTTGCTCACTAGCTAGTTAAATTACTCGTTTATTTCATTATTTACTCGATGTAAGGACTAATGGTGGCATCATGCATGTGTATGTAGCTTCCATTGGATTCTCGTAATAATTCATCGAGAAAGAGCAAGATCTCGATCATGGATCCACTAGATAAACCTAAAAAGACTTTGAAGAGATGACACATTTAGTGAATGAGGCGTTCAAAGATATTGTCGAAAGAGCTCGAGATACCGCCCATACCACAAATCCCTTACAATCCGTCACGAAGTTTCCAGTGCATACGAAAGGAATACTCTTATATCATATTTCATAGTAAATAGCTCCTTCGACGACATCTTAGTTCATTCGATTTTTGCAGTGTCACAAGCAGCCAAAAGGAACAAATTTATGTGGGTACTTAGTGTGCGAAGACATGCGCGAAATCTTATCATGCACAATAAAAGACAATGGCGTAGAGGTCAGTCATGCCGACATGACACATTGATTCACACCACTCAATTTCTATATTCTCTCTTAATTTTGTTTTTATACTTACAGCGCCTCAAGTTGTCTACGGTAGGATCGCTTCCTTCCTTAAAATCCAAGGCATTCGGGCCAGCTCGCCTACTTCATCATGAAGGAAATAATCAACAAAATGGCGAGTTTTATGGCGAAGACAACAACGATCCAGATCATCCATACTATTGTCCCAAATCACATGTCTTCAACCTCCAAGACCCGTGAGGCTTCTAGTTTACCTCCACTAGTTTAGGCTTTTTTACTTCAATTCTGTTTCATTACAAAGTGTAAATAACTCTTTGTTCCTTTCAAATGGGAACCCCTTCTTTTGCCAATGTCACTTATTTTGTCAGTGGTTGTGGTAATGTAGCATGTACTTTTGTCTTCTTGAGAACACACACACATGCGAGTGACACTTATAAATATACTTTCGAGTGTAGCATGTACTTTCGTCAATGCCACTTCTTTTCTTAGTGGTTGTGCTAGTGTAGCATGTACTTTCTGAGTGAATCTTGCTTTTCTTGCTTATCATGCTGGTTTCTTCTTAGAAATAATTGCTCATCAGGATCAAGTGCTTCACACACAAAAATAAATCCCAAAACCGAATAACTCTAGCATGGAGAAACTCATGGCTCGAAGAATGTAAGGGCGCACTCTTGATGGGCTTAGTGTCATGGTCATCGATGAAGATAAACATCATGCAAATTTGGCAAGGTCTATGCTCAGTAAACTCAACTTTTATGGTAGCGCCATCAATTCCTGCCAGCAATCCATGTCTTGAGAATCATGCACAAGATGTAGGGAAGCTCTTAGTCACCGCTTCGAAGTTAAAAAGTCTAACACCCATGATGCAGCGATTACATGCATGGTACATGGATCGATCCAACCAAGACGTACTCCCGAATGATGCAGCCAAGACGTACTCCCGAATGATGCATGGTACACCCATGATGCAGCGATTACATGCATGGCACAAGAATATGGCATTATCTACATGCTATCGCAAATCCTGTGTGAAAAAGCAATTCTGTAAGAACAATATCTTTTATATCTGAGTGGACACATCTTCATGCGTGTCGATGTGCAAATATAATTGCATCTAAGTTTCTTTTAGTCTGATTATCCAGCAATAAATTAAATGCATGACCTAGGCTACTCCTATCACTATAGCACAACAGTATAAATCAAGAACTAAAATTAGTAAATGGTATGGTGTAAAGTCTGCTATCCCTTGTTCTTGTTTGCAATTATGGATCTTCCATTTTGAAAACTGTTACCGTATTCTGTTTGTTTGGTGCTATGTCCATTGAAAGACCAAAATTGTTATTTTTACCACACATGGTGAGATATTTGTTTGATCTGACCTCAAGTGGCTTCTTTTGTTTGTGTAGACAATAGATCAGAAATGAAATCAAGGGGTGACAGGGAGATGGACAACCAACACATCCAGCAAATAGAAGAGAAGGAAGTCGTGTCATCTGTTGCGACAGTATTATCTGACCTCTGTGGTCCTGGGGATTGGATGCCCATGGCAAAACTCCACAGAGGTATGTTATGGAAAAACATATTCCTATCTAATTTCTATCTTTGAAGTAAAAGTATAATTTATTACCCCGATTAGTCCAAATTGTCTTCTGTGAAACAATTGAATCATCATCTGTGGCTTGGAAAAGGCAAGTCTACATTGAAGGGATGTACCATGTGATTGCAATTTACAACATTAAGAAAGGAAATTTTGATTGAAGTGAGTGATAACATGAACAGACATTTTAAGAATATCAACTTGGATAGAAGTCGGTGCTAGTATCCCCCTCATCAATCTGAACGGGATAATCGGATCATGAGCAGCACCATTCCATGTTAGCACATATGATCCGGATCAGTAGTCTGGTTATGTTGGCTACTTGTTCCATTAGCGATCATTGTCATACCTTAATAAATAGCTTATTTGCAGGTGTATATATGGTAATATGTCAAAACTATCATATAAAGGAATGCAATTTTGGGCACATGTGCTATAAAGCTGTTAGCAAATGCATTACTTTGATGCTAGCACAGTAGTTTCTTAATGTTGTAAATTGCAATCACAGTAGTTTCTTAATGTTGTAAATATCTAGACCTTCCATTTTTAGAGTGGGTTGATCATTTGCTGGTTTGTTACCAGCACCCACAAAGTTAGCTTTGGTTCTTTTTTTTGACATGAAGATGGTGATTTCTTTTCTTTTAGACCTCGATGAGCTGCCTAAAGAATTTGGGAAGCTAGTTTTAATTGACCCCTTATGCTCTGAGATATATTATTTTCATCCATTGATCATTGATTATTTATTGTTTCTTTCTATAAATTCGAACTTCTATCAGTACCCTTTTTACGAGTATCTCCTTTTCTTAGCGAAGGGTTGATTTCATTTTGGCAACGTGCACATGGAAGAGTTGAGTGGTTTTCAGTTCCTTGAAGTTGCCAAAGAGTTGTATAAAAACCTTCAAGTGATTAGTAAGTAGATAGAATCTTAACTATTTTGTGTTATCTCCAAGTCTTCTATGCCCAGCATCCAGTTTTTATCTCTCTTGTATGTGACAGTTTTTATAAAATGATTATGCTAATAAATCTTACATTTGAACTAGTGATGTCAACTGAAACAACAATGTACATAAATACTGGCATGGCTAGCGCTGCCTGAGGCTAGCCACAAATGCCATTTTTTATTTTCGTGTGTGGGATTATCAGCGGCGGTTTTAGCCAAAAACCACTACTGACGTAATATCAGTGACGGTTCTATCAAAAAAACCGCCACTGATAATAGTCCTATCAGTGGCGGTTTTATATATAACCGCCACTGATAGATTTATCAGTGGTAGTTCGAGCCAAAAACCACCACTAATCATCCAAGTATCAGTGGCGGTTTTTGGGATAGAACCGCTACTGATATTTGAGTATCAGTGGCGGTTCTATTAAAAAACCGCCACTGATAGGACTATTATTAGTGGCGGTTTTGGCTCGAACCGCCATCGATACCGAATATCGATGGTGTTCTAGCCAAAACGGCCACGATAGTATTATTTGTGGCGGTTCTAGAACCGCCACTGATAATCCTCGATTATCAGTGGCACTAAATCTGTGACGGTTCAAAAACCGCTACTGATGGCAGTTATGAACCGCCACTGATGGCCTTTTTCAAGGTAGTGAGGCGAGGTGCAAAATGGGTTCTAGGGACTTCACTGATGCCATGGGTGCTCTCGGTTGGAGCTCCGGTGACCCAAGGTGGCGGCGCGACAGAGGTCATGGCCGACGGTAGGGATGGAGCATGGTGGCAGCTCAACTCGGTGAAGGAACTCTCAGTTGAATTGCGGCTTTTCTTTGTGGGTCAGTGTTGAAGCTTCATTCCAAATTAATTGGAAATTTGGGCTAGGAACAGGGAGTATGGCTACAGCTCGGTCATTTCGGCCATGGCAAAATTGGAGGTAGGTCGGGTGAAATTGGAGCTCGTGTATGGGGGAACAGGTACTAGGGAGGTGTGAGGAGCACGTTGGGTGCTTGGGCCAGCTTAAATATATGAGAATGGTGGTGGAACAGCGGTGTGAATGGGAACTCGGTTTTGCGGCGCCTCAATTTGTACATAGCTCCGAATTGACAGCGGTCCAGGGCATGGATGGCATTGTAATGATGTTGCTTTCCGGTGCAATGAATTTTGCTAGCAATTTGTGGCTTGATTTGCTTGATTTGACCAAAAATAGAGGATGTGGTTGGCTGGCTTGTGCTGTGTTTGGCGTGAAAGAAGAAACATATGACATGTGGGCCCATCTTGACATAGAGACAATGTTTTATTGTTCGAACAGAGTAGGGTTCTTTAGCTTGTTCGATCTAGCTAGAATGGTTCAGAATTTTTGAAATGTTTTGTGGATAAATTTAAGACTATGTTCATAATTATGTAAAACTTTCAGCTAAAAATATTATCTATAAACTTTTTAAAAATTCTGATAATCCAGCTGTCCAGATTTACATTTCTCTCTTTTGAATTTTCAGAGGATCGAAACTTTGCCCAAACTTTTTGAAACTTTTACTGGCGGTTCTTACGGCTTAAGGATGTTACTATAAAATTTTGAGATGATTTAACATTGTATTTATTTTATAAACATTCTTACTTTATATTTACTGAATTTCCTAGATTTCAGTTTGTGAATTTTTAGGGAAAACAAATAATTTTTATTATTTTTAAAATTATTAATGTAGGATACTGTTGTACCTTTTATGACATGGTAAAATTTTCATGATAAAATAAGGTACATAATATTTTAATATATTTAGATAAGTTTACTGTTGCTACTGTCAATACTAAATTTGTTCATATGGCTTTGAAAATGTTTTAGAAGGCTCTGGAGGTTATCTTTAGTCCAGGTGAATTTTACCTATAATTTATCCTTAGGTTAATTTGGTTTTCACATTTTGAAAATAGATATCAATTAATGTAAATGATTTTATTAAGGTTTTTAATGTTTTCAAATGCTTTTGAAATTTTTTTGGGAAGGTTCTAGTTTTATATTTTAATTTAAATATATTTTGTTTGGATTTTTCCCTTATATGATTGAAAGACATTTGGAGGTCTGCCCATATTTGTGATGAGTATTTGACTAAATTTGAGCTTGTTATGCTCTGGTTTGAGTTTGATTTGAATTGGATTTTCACTTTGAAGCAATTTGAGCTCTATCTGTTTTCCCGGTGCTACTGGCCATGGTAGCGCAGTGCTATCGGTCGAGCGGTAGCACTGGACCCCAGTGCGGTGTGGAAAAACCCGAGAGGGTGTCTTTGGGGGATTAGGCAAGCCAGTGCTACCGGCCAAGCGGTTGCACCGGCCCAAATGGCCGTTGTGAAAATTCCAGAGAGCATCCTTTCTCGGTGTGGTCAGAGGGCGTTGTTCTGGCACAGGCAGACCATGCGATGAGTGTGAATGATCCAAAATTTGTGATTTTGTGAGTTTGAATTGCATATCTTTTTGGACATTGCTATGTTACGTGTTTCTTTGTTTTTGATGGTTGCAGGACGACGGGTTTTGATCATGGTGAGGTGGAGGATGACTAGGACTAGGCGAGTAGTGTCGGAGGTCTAAAGGGTCGAGGATCACCGCAAGATGATCGGAGACGGAGTCAGTGCAAGCCAAAAATACAAGGAAAGGATGAGATGCTAGCTAGACGCTACGTGGATCAAGGAGGGTTGTCGGATCATGGTCTAGTTGATAGGATGGCGAGTCTAGTTAGTGTGCTTTGAAAAATGTGCAGGAAAATCCGTTTTGTTTGGTGGGTTTTGGGTTAGCCCTTGCATGGTTGTGTGAGTGGGTCAATCCTAACCCTTGATGGAGTGCCCTTGGGTTGAGGGACTCATCCAAGGGTTGTAGGTGGCCCAAAAGTAGTATAAATAGAGGGGGAGGGGTGGCCTTCCTCCTCTTGAAAGTTTTAGAATTATTGTGCTCCTTTGAACTTTGCCCACTTTGTTGTGTGGCTTTGTAAACCTCCCTTCTAGAAATGCAAATCATTTTCTCTTATTCTTGAATTTACTTTACGCATTTAAATTCCGCACTTAAATTCTTGCAATTTACATTCATGTAATTTGGATTTGCCTCCCCTCCTTGTACATGCTTTTGGATTTGCCTCCTCTCCTTCTACATGCTTCTGATTCTTGTGCCAAGGATGTTGATTAATGAATCTCCTTCCTATCTTACCACAATCATCTAGGCAATCCATGAGTTTTTCTTGCAAGAAACCGATCTTGTATTTTTGAGTGAAATATTCTTCTAGATCGTGTTTGAGGGGTTTTTGCCTTATGTTCTTGCTTACTGTGACGTGTGGGAGGTTATCCAAGATCATCTTGATCATCAAAAACCCCACGAGCAAGTCCAAGATCAAGTTCTCGTGTTTTGCTCAAACTTGGTGTGTTCTTCCTTCAAAGTGAAAAAGGTCAGAACTTTGACGTCAATCCTTGCGATTGAAGGTTGCAATAAGTTCCTGACATCCTTAGGATCACATCTACGAAGTTTCCTAAGTTTTTGTCTAGCCGATCAAAAGATTCCTCAAAATTTGCTTTTGAGTCTGCTGTTTTCAGACTCTGTTCTTGCTGTTATTCTTGAGCCTGGTGCTACCGCCCATTGTGCAATACTACCGGCCTCTGGTGCTACCGGTATTCCTGCGGTAGCACCGACCGTCCAGAATAGCTTGCTCATTTCATTTGCTTCCTTTGAGTGTTTCTCTTTAAGGGCTTGTTGGATTGTTTTGAATGGGGGAAAATGTTATTTGGGATCATTCACGCACTCTTTGATCGACATCTCGGTCCTTCAATGATTTTGATCTTCATTATTTAGAAAACAAAATTTGCAAGTAAGAAAATTGATTTTCTTAAGGACTAAAATCCAAGAAAAATTCTGAAAAAGAGCAATTTCAATACTAAATCTTATTTCAAACTCAAAATTTTATTTTATTTATTTTAAAATTTAAATTTTTTTATTTTATCCATTTTTAAAATTTTCGAGATGTTACAGTAAGCCACTAAGCCTTTTCACCCCCCCTTAATTTTGCTTAGCATAGCTGTCTACATCATTGTCCTCGTTGCCCTATTATGCTCTAACACATATCATCGCCATCACTCATGTTCCATTGACCATAGGTCTATGTGCCGCGACCAATCGTGTAGGGTTATTTAGTGTTAGTGATGATGATTAAGATTAGTTTAGCCTAATTAACCTTGGTTAACTTAAACGTATTGCTAACTTGTGGGCCCCTGATCATTTAATCAGTTGTTAAATCTCGAAATTGGAAAATACTCCTTCAGTTCTAAATAAAGTACTTGTTCTTCGTAGGAAAGCGTAAGTTGGCTGATTACGCCATCGACTTCACCCACCGACATAGTATTTTCTTTCTCTTTTCTAGGTTTTCTCTCTTGGCAAAACTTCCATTGCTTATAACTTTTGCATACGAACTCCAAATTGAGTGAAATTAGTTTCTAAATTTTTGTAAAATCATGAACTTTTATAATATGCAAAATATTTAGATATTGTCTCAGTTTGAATTTATTTGATATTTATTTGTGTTATTAGGCTTTACATGATAGATTTTGACACCGCGAAAATGCTTCAAGATTGATACAGAGCAAGAGACATGTATTCAACAGCAAGGCAAGCACCCCCTTTGACCATGTTGACCATGTTGAGAATATATATATATATATTCTCAAACTATTATGCATGTGTGTATTTTTGGTAAAATCGCTATTTTAGTTAGATTGATAGTTATACCGATTCGTTGCATTGAATATTCCTTGAAAAGTTGCCAAACTTACTATTGTCACTCTAGAACTGATATCCACTGCTTGCATGATTAATTGTGGAATTATACAATAAGTCTAAGATATAGTTGCTTATCCATACCTATTTTATAGATATGTTAGATGATAGAATGGATACCCTTTCAAAATATGGTAATGGTTATGTTGCTGGACCGGTGTGGTCACCATTGTTGTTTTACAAGAAAATAAAACTGAAAAACTATGGTTTTGACTTGGGCAAGATATTTGTATATCTTGAGCTGTGAGAAAGGGACATTACAAGTGTTGGTTGTTGTTGGAGTTGGTTAAGGACCGTAAACTTATGTGTTACTAATCTAAACCTTTATAGGAAGGTTATAGCATAATAAATTATTGTGTCTCATCTTGTACCTGTGGTATATCAAAGTGGTGCAAGCGCTGGGTGGGTGGTAGGTGGGGGTTCCCACATAGGAAGCGTATGGGGCCACAACCTCCGACACAATGGTGGATTCCTCTAGATCAATAGGTCAAACTCTTGAGGGCAAAAATCCAATGGGTAGGGCAAAGTTAGGGTCGAACAATGAAAAAGACTTCTCGTGATCTCTTAGGCGCACGCGAAAGGAAGCGTGTCATAGCCAACATTAAAAGATGATCATATCTTGTGGGAAAAGCAATACAACCTCTATAGAATGTAAAATCTATTTGAATAGTCGTACCCCCAGTTATGGGCAAAGCTTAGTAATGTCGCTAAGGCTAAGGGCAGGGCAGCACCGATCTATTGCCCTCCTCACAACAACCTTCACCAGGGCAGCACCGGTCCAAGGTCTGCACAAGGGGAAGGCAAAGGGTGCTGAGGATGATTTGGGAGGCCGGGGATGCGTGGGGACGAAGGGTAGGTGTTGGGAGGAAGGGGAGGCTCCGGGGAGCGCAGGAAGTCGCATGCAACAAGGAGGCACTGGAGAGGGCTGAGGGAGGGACGACTGGAGGGAGGGGCTAAGGGAAGGGGTGGTGCAGCTAGGGGGCTGGGCTAGGGTTAGATCAAAGCCCCCCACCCACCACATGGGCCAAAACCAGCTACTGGCGGGCCAGAAAGAACCCCTTGTAGCCCAAAAACTGCCCACGATAGGAAAAACCCTAAAATTAAGGTCGGTACTCTCTCTGAGATATCACACTAGTCATCTTGTGATTTAATAGTTGAGTTCCTTTGTGAAATATGGTTGCATTTTCTGGAAAGAAAAAATTATGTAAATAAAGTAAGTAATCATGTGACTAAGCTAATTTATTGTTTAGCATGTTACTTAGAATGTATTTATGCAATTTATAGAATGAAGTATTTCTTTAGTAACTTGTGAGTTGAATCAATAAATTGTAATTGTTATCTTCCGTTTAAAACTAAATAACATTTTGTTATCATGGATTATTCTATAGTGAGTAATGATTAAATGTGTTATTGTTCATGCTTAAGAACCATTGCTTTACATAAAATTTGGGGTCACACCCTCTTATTTCAAGGGTAGGTGACTAATGAAAATGTTTAAAACTTTAAACTTTGATGTGTAGTTAGAACATTGAAATGATGTAAACTACTATTATTGTTAAAGTAAATTTGTTGGTTGTTAAAGACATTCTAATATAAGGTGTTGGAAGAGACATTTAATTGTATTAGTAGATGAGCATAAAGTGAATGTTGATTATAGTCATTTTGTGTGATGTTGTGGACTATTGAAATAATTGAAAGTATGAAATCATGTTCCCTTGATGCTAGTACAAATCGCGATTGAAAAGTTATAGAATTTTCTGTTTGATGAAGTTTTTAGGACAATGTGATGATGTAAAGTACTAGACTTTGTTGGACTTTGTTGCTTATTGATAATTTATTATAGTGTATCAATGGAATAAATTAATCAATGTTGTAATCAAAGAATGAGGAAATATAAAATGATTGTCATAGTGTTTGATTTTATCCTTAGCGAATGACTATGTTAGATCCATTCATATGAAATATGTTTCGTGGAGATAATATTTAATTGTTGGAGTCATTTATTGATCGAATAAGTTTTTATTATTGAGGTGTTGACTTATGGGTTGTATGAAATTTTTATGTTGATCATGCTGAAAGTTTCATTGAAAAGATATATCTTAAACTTGGTATAGGAGGTTGTGTGATTGATGGCTCGTTATGGTTTGTAGATCAAAATAAAATGTTGATGCACTGTCTTATGTTGAATTAACTATAGGTTAAATGTGCTTAAAATATTAACACGTTTCTCTTTTCTAATCATGATGAGTTAGACTTGGGATGTGTTATAATATGCATCATAAATTTTTGTTATAATTATTGGAGAAGGTAATTAAAGGAAGAATTGGTTTTGTGAATTATGTTAAATCCTGATGGGGTTTCCTAAGGGGCAAAATGAGAATATTAAAACCTTTAATGGTAAGCGTATTACAATACTAGAGATGGTGGGATTTGAAGTGAATCTTCTTGTAAAGGTATATGGATTCAATTAATGATATAGTCTTTTGGATGAATGTCTTTTGCTAAGGCATTCTGTATTTTGTGCATTAGATCTTCCCCAGATTAGTGGTAATGTTGCCAAACTGTAGAGTTAATTTGAAGTTTGAAAATAAGGATGAAACAAAGAATAACTATGAAGTAATCTATTGATGGTTTTTGGAATGCTTTATTTCATTAATCAGCTCCATTCATCTACCTTTGCTATGAGCTCTAGCATAAGATATGATTACGGAATTTATACTTAATGCTGTATAACTAGATTGCGCTTTTTAGCAAACAAATTGATACATTTTTGGTATTATCAATTAAAGGAAACAACCGAACCAATGTAATGTTTGGAAGTTCTGATTGGAAATATTTGTATCTCTAGTTCGACTAGAGTTATTTAAAATATGTGTGGTGTTTGATAGTATTTCTTAAAGGTGATCCTTATGATTGTATCATAAGTGATTTGTGTTGTTGAAGCGGTTTTGTTTTGGGAAATGTGTTTCCCTTTCTCTTGAAAGAAAAGATGGTGGTTGTGTGGAAGTGGTTGTAACACCCCAGCACCCGCGTACCCCGATGTCACACCCACAAACAGTAACAACCACAAAACAACCAATCTACTAAAAATTCGGCATGACCACTACGTACTTAGAGCAATAATCAGCACACAAGCATTACTAGATAATCAAAACACATCTATAAGAGCATGAATTGCAAGGTAGAGTAAATTAAAGCAACAACAATATAACATAACAACAACAACTTATTCATAACCATGAAGCAACCATAGACTTCTCACAATAGATAATTAGACAAAAGCAAGGAATTAATCATGACACAAACTACTAGAAGGAACCTATTACATTAACTTAAATATGTTGTTGACTAAATTGAGTGATAACTAGTGTGAATGTAGTACTAAAGCCCTTTCCCATATGCCGATCTTGGGTAACTAAAGAAAACATTACAGAAAAAGCATGAGTTCAAAACTCAGCGAAGTGTATCATAACAAATCAAATAATTTATAACAATAGATCATGTCAAATGGTATCATAGAATGGCATTCGCACAACAGTATAAGCACATTGATAACCGCACATGAGTATAAACTTATTCACTTAACATTCTTTTCTCTTTAGTCATGCAATGCAACATGCATGCTCATAAATGCACATCTCATAGCATATACCGGTATAGCTGAGTGCACACCCGTCAGTGTGCACCCTCTCATTCCCATCCAGCCCATGGAGGGGCCTACCAAAGTAGGCCTTTCATGCTCACTACGTGTGAGACATAGATGCCCACTAGGGTCGCCTCTTCAATTATGAATGCACAAATGGAAATGCTATGAATAACTTGTAGGTTGCATTCTATTTCTACATTCTCATCACCATAACATAAACACAAGCATTGTCATAATCTCAAATTCATAAACTTAGCATTTGCATTATCATAATCATAATCATAAGCATACCCATTGACATTCTCTTATATCCATAAACTTAACATTTTTATCATTATATTCATAACCATAATGTTAATTATATGCAAAAACGATGGTAACGAGGCAAATAATCAGAACAGCTAGATGTTAGTCATAATGCAAACAACAAACAATCCTACCACCAATCTATATGATACACTTGCCTCTAACTGCGAGGAGCGGAGTGGCGCCAGGATGAGACCACTCCCGAAGTCACACCTCCTGAAAAACAATTACATGCATCTCAAAACAAAGCAATCATAACAATAAGCAACATCACACATACTCCCCTCTCAACTTCACTTCCTCTCACAACGACTAGACCTTTTTCGTGTTGCCCCACAATTATAAAGGCTACAAGATCTAACCCAAAAACCCTAATGATGGGAGCAACGAACTAAAGGTGAGCTACCAAAGTTTAATCACAAATTTCTATTTGCTCAACTTACCCCAAGACTCCATCTAGCAACACCAAGCCTAGCCCCAAAAAATTCAGCATGCTGTCAAACCGGATAGGTAGCTTCAAACTATCATAACTTCTAGCATACAACTTCAAAATTAGTAAACGAAGACATTCTTGGAATCTACAGGAAATTTTCTAGCTTTCTATAGTTATATGAATAATTTAATTCGGCCTCTAACTAGCCATGCACAGCACAAACTCGAAGCTGCTGCTAACAGGAATACGTTCTGGACAGCAGGTAAACAAAACACCATATCTTGTAAACGGCTGAACCAAAAATTGCATTCTTGGACTCTAATTAAACTTAAGGCCATGATCTATAATTTATTCTACAACTAACCCCTCAGGAAATGTCTCTAGATTTTGCCCAAAGCAGAACAAAACCGAGACTATTGACAACAGCAACAAGTTCTAGATAGCAGTAACAAAAATAACCATATCTTCTTAATGGCTGAACCAAAAATCATATTTTTGGACTCTAATTAAACCTAAGACTACGATCTACAATTGTTTCTACAACCAACCCCTTAGGAAATAGCTCTAGGGACCTTAAATCGCAGCTCCAAAAACAATCATTGCATAGCCCGAAATTCAAAACTTCTCCCCAAAGTCTATCACCACTATTTCCAACCCAAATCCCCCAAATACAAACCCTAGAGCACCTAAAAACTAGCAGGGCTCCTCAAAATAGCAATCAAGTCACCACAAACCCTAAAACAAAGTTTACCTTCACTTACCCTCAAGGATGCACAAGGGGGACGAGGGATTCGGTAGGGAGAAGGGCTGCAGGGAGTAGCTTGGCTGCAGGGAGGAGGAGATTTGGTTGGGGGAAGGCAACAGGAAGAAGAGGATGCCAGGGAGAAGGAGCTTTGCCAAGGGGAGCATGGTAACCAGGGAAGGAGGTGGAGCTGGCACAAAGAGGGAGTGCTGCACTGCACGGCTGTGAGAGGAGCCAAGGAGAAGAAATTAGGGGAATAGATGGGAGTGGGGTTAGGTGGGAGAGGAATTAGTTGAGGGAACCCCTCTCACAAGGGTTAAAACCCACCTCCTAAGCCTACGGACAGGCCCACAAGACACCGAAATAGACTGCAAGACTGGCCCACACCCCAACTAAATTTTTCATCCACCTCCAAAGAGCAAGAGGGAACAAGGAGGAGGGGATGCTGCAGGGAGGAGATTGGCTGGGCATGGCTGGGTCCTGCAACCATAAGTGGAGATGCAGAGCGCTAGGAGGGAGGAGCTGCTGGGAGGAAGAAGAGGAGGAGGCATCGGTTGGAACTGCAGCAGGGAGAACAAAAATGTTTAGGGGATTAGGTTGGGAGTGGGGTTAGGTGGGAGGGGAAAATTTGGAAATCCCCCACACGGCTTAAAATTTAAACCCTGAAGCTCACAGACAGGCCCACCAAACCCCCGAGACCATCTGCAAGAGGGACCCGCACCCCGACTGGAATTTCCTTAACCTAGAAAAGAAATATACGATATTACATTCTCCTCCCCTTAAAGGAATTCGACCCCGAATTCCGAGCCACCTTTCTTTCAGATTATTCCGAGCAAGCACCTTAACTAATTTCACCTTCTCACGACTCAACAATCACTTTACCTTCTCCTTAAATTACATGGGACAAGACTCAAAAGCATGGCCTTGCTCAAGGACTAACGCCTAACAACACTACCTCGAGTTCTAGATCCCTCGGGGACCTCCTGAACTTGGAATTTTGCAAGAACTTCCTCAACCTATAGCCTCAATGCCCCACACGCAAAAACTTAGATACAATCAATCGTTAAGCTAGATTCCCATATCATACCACTAACGCAAACAGTCTTAACGTAACTCAGAAAACTTTTCTTTAGCACTACAGGGTACGACCTTCGTATAACCAATGATTCTCCTCGGAAGAACATGGTACCAACCTCTAACCTCAACTCCAAATCCCTCTTCAACTTCAATGGAAAAACTCTACCTTCTATTATTAACCTCTCTACCACGGTTCAACTTACTCAAGACGACAAGAACGACACGAGACCCTTCACACTAACATGCCTCTAAACCAAATCTCAACAAATCACCAATACCATCCGCTTGCACAACTGGGGTTCCAAATGTTTACCTTAGGAACCAAAACACAAAATCCCAACTCCCCCAAAAGGTTGACCTTTTAACAAAAGGATCATTACCAACAAAAAAAGATAGCCAAGAAAGGCACAATTTCTTTATCCACTATAAATCCGTAATATAATCTTTAATCTGCCTTCTACTAGGCCTACTTCGCAACCCATAGACAACTACACAAGATAAACGTCCACCACCAAACATTTCACTTCACATTGTCATAACAGTAGCTACATCCCATGAAACCCAATACTCAAACATACTTTGAAAAGGATAATGTAAATACCATCAGCATCCAAGTGGTTCACTAAAAAATTAATCAAACACTACCAAGGAACATAAGAAATAAACGGTACCCCCGAGAAGATTTGGACCGAGACACGCAAAAACCTCCAATAATTCTCCACTCTGTAACCAATTACGGTTAACACTTCGCAAAAATCTAGGACCTTAGATTGTTACCAACCCACACTCGGTTTCTTTTGCTAAAAGGGTATTGCTCCACATTCTTCTGCCCAAAGAACCAAATAAAAGATTATAAACCTATATTATACTCAACCAAAAACCCAAGATCAATTATTTTCTTTTCCCATATTAGAACGCAAAAGGAAATCTCGATTCTTTTTATCAACATAAACCACTTTCATCACCTTAAAACCATGGCGCGAAGCATCACATCGGGGAGACACTCAATTTAGAAGAGAAACATCACATAACCCCCTTTTTTCTATAAAGATGCAACTCTAAAAAAATAAATTATCTCACTTTTGTCAAAGCAAATCATCTCACTTTTACCCAAAGCCAAACAATTCGAAGAGAGAAAATCATTCCTAGAAACCAAATTTCTTTCACACAACAACTGAGACCTTTCTCAAAAGGAAGGGGAAATTTTCATTTCCCAACAAAAAAAAGCCACTTCACCAACAAAAATCACTTAAGAACAATCATAAGATTTACCTTTTGGAGACATTCACAGTTACCACACCGTTTAGTTAAATCCATCTCTAGCTGAGATAGAACTACTAATATCTTAGCAAAGACAATTGAAATGCGTTATTCCACGGAATAACGCAATCAAAATCGACCAACATATTACTTCATGTTTAATTCTTCTTTCATCCTCATTTTCAATCATCGAAGCTAACTCCGCACCTTGGTAAAAATGTAAACTAACCTGGGGAATCTCTAATACACATAAATCAGAGCGCCTTAGCCAAAGGCATCCATCCATAAGGCCACACGAACAATTGAATCCATATACCTTTAAAAGAACATTCACCTCAAATCCCATCATCTCTAGTATTCTAATATGCTTACCATTAAAGGTTTCAATACTCACAATTATCACCTTAAGCAACCCCCTCAAGATTTAACATGAATTACGTAACTACTCTCCCTTTAATTACTTTTTCCAATAATTATATCCACGATTGGCAATGCTATCATCCAACATTAAACCAATTCTATCCCACGATAATCTTCAAGGGAAAACAGTCATATTTCTTAAACACATTCAACCTATCAATAACTATCACATAAGACAGTGCATTAACAATTCTTTGGTCTACTAACCATACCGAACCATCAGTCATACAACTTCACAATATAAGTTTAAGGCCTATCTTTTCAATAAAATTTTCATCATGATCAACATATAAGTTTCGTACTACCCATAGGTCAACATCTCGACCATCGAAACTTATTCAGTCAATAAATTACTCCAACAATTAAATATTATCTCCACGAGACATGTTTCGAAAAAAAATATGGCTCTAAGATAGTCATAAGCTAAGAATAAAACTATACACCAAGAAAATCATTCCGATAATTCTTCATACTCTAATTACATCATGGAATTACGTCATTCTATCCATATACCATACTAGATTGTCATTAGGTATAACAATCCAACAACTTAACACAATAATGAGTAACTTTTACACGGTCACCTTGCGATGAAAGTCCTCAAGCAAAACCTTCTATACCTTCCCAACCGCCATCGGTACTATCATTAAAGGAACATGATATCATACTTCTAATTGTCTTCATAGCTCGCAATAACATGCATGATATTTCTAATCAACTTTCACTTAAGGATCACCTACCATCACGATTAAATTTCTTTACCAACACCTTATCTTGGTTTGCCCTAAAACAATCAACCAAATTCACTTTATCCTCAACTGTAACTTACTTCATCTCAATGTTCTAACTACGCATCAAGGTTTTAAACTTTCTCGATGATCACCTACCCTTCACTAGTAGGGTGTGACCTCAAATTTAATCACTGCAACGAAATCTTAGCATGAACCAAAACACAATTTCATTGCAAGAACACACTAAACCATACTTCTAATACGGACCATTGATTCATAGCATTTTCTAGAGAAGCCCAACTAAAACTCACAAGGGAACTCAACTCTCAAATCACAATAAAACAAGACCCAAACTCTAATATGCAAAAATTCCCCCAAACAATTCAGACTTGAGAACTTCCACGAAGGAAGATAGCTGCAATGAAATTTTCACAAAAAGGAAAAACCTAGCGATCAAGTAATAATTTACTTGTAAAGCCAGAAAACTTAGCCCAACACAATTAAGTCTTGCACAAAAACTTTAAGAGTTTTTTTTAAACTCGAAAACCACTAAACACAAACAAAAAGGCAACTCTTTTTCAACAAAACCAACATCCAGAAATGGGGTAATAGCAACCAATAACACCAAACTCTTTTTCCTTTGCCTCCGACCATCGATAACAAAACGAAAAACAACCTCCTCGGTAAACTCATCAATCGAAGACAACTTTAAACAATAATCCTCCCTTACTAGAGGTCCCTAATCCTGTAATGATGGCTCTACCCGGCCACACCCATAACCACGGCCTTTTCCACGGCCAAAAGAACCTGATCATAACCCTTCGGCTCAACTAATTCATATAAACACAATTATTCAATCAACTCTTTCGTAATCATAGCATCATGCATTATCATATTCGACACACATTGTCAAAGATCAAATAAAACATTAAAGCGTAATGCAATGATTACCCATACCCCTTTCTACTGTGCATCAGAGTGTGTCAAAATTTTAAGTTAATTAACCAACCTACATTAGGTTTTAAGGTTATTGACTTAAGGCAAGATTTTAATGAATGAAACAAACCAGGTTTCTAAGTTTTCACAAATCAAATTTTAGTTCACTCTAAGATCATTTACTAATTTATACTCCACAGACCTAATGCCCGCTCTGATACCAACTGTAACACCCCGTCACCCTGTGCCCGTAATGTTACACCACAAGAACCAACAAACAACAAAACTACCAAATTACTAAAAAAATTCAGCATGACCTCTATGTAAATAGAGCAAAATAGCACAACAACAATATAATAGCAATTATGACATAACCATTCGAGCATAAATAACAAGGAAGAGCAAGTACAACAAATAACAACCCAGATATCAATCTTAGTGAGTGGAGCAAAACGAAGTGATAACCACATAGTATAATCAAATTTAGATGAACAACTTAAGGTACATGAGCACAACCAAACATACCATCATGCAACCATAAACTCCTTACAAAAGCTAATTAGACAAGTGCAAGCACTTCAAACCCAGCACCAACCACGAGAGAAATATATTACAACGACTCTCTCAACATGGATGCTCAGTGTGAGTGATGTAGTGCTAAGCCCTTTTCCCAAAATGCCGCTCTCGAGGTACCTAAAATAAAACATCACAAAACAAGTGTGCGTTCAAAACTCAGCAAAGTGTATCATACTATTACAATTAACTTAAAACAATAGATTAGGGCAATTCAAATATGGCAAGACCTTTGCACATAATAACAACATCATAACTTAACGTTCTTTACTCTTTAACCATGCAATGCACATGTATGCTCATAATGCACATTTTCATAGCAAATACCGGTATTGCTGGGTGCTCACCCCTCGGTGTGCACCCTCTCATTCCCATCCAGCCCGTAGAGGGGCCTACCGAGGTAGGACTTTCATGTCTCACTACATGTGAGACATAGAGGCATACTCGGGACACCTCTTCTATTATTAACACAAATGCAAATGAAATGAATTAAATTGCAAATTACATTCTCATCCAACATTCTCATCCCCATACATAAACATAAGCATTTGCATAATCTTAAATTCATAAGCTTAACGTTTGTATCCACTTAACCATAGTCACCATCCTAAGCATAATCATACTCATAATCATCAACATAATTAAAATCACAAAGCAAATCAAGCCACAAATTCTTCTAGCATTCATTCTACATGATACACTTGCCTCTAACCGCGAGGAGCGGAGTGATGCGACGGTGAGGCCACTCCTGATGCTACTCCACCTCCCAAAGAGCAAGAGGGAACAAGGATGAGGGGAAGCTGCAGGGAGGAGCTCGGCTGGGCCTGGCTGGGGGTTGCAGCCAAAAGAGGAGATGCAAGGTGCCAGGTGGGAGGAACTTCTGGGAAGAAGAGGAGGAGAAGGAGGAGCCTTCGGTTGGGGCTGTAGCAGGGAGAACAAACATGTTTAGGGAATTATGTGGGGAGTGGGGTTAGGTGGGAGGGGAAAATTAAGAAATTTCCCACACACGGCCTAAAATTTAAACCCTGAAGCTCAGACATGCCGACCAAACCCCCGAGACTGTCTGCAAGAGGGACCCACACTCCGACTGAAATTTCCCTAACCTGGAAAAGAAATATGCGATATTACAGTAAAAGTATTATGCATCTATAAAAAGATTTATGCAGTGTTTCTCTTTTAAATTGAGTTTCTCTCATACATGAATTTTAGCGCCTTAGTTTTAAGGTGATGAAGTGGTTTATATTGATAAACAGAATTAAAAGACCGAGATGGCGATCAGAGGGGGTGTAAATAATCCCAAATTAAAATATATCCCGTAAGGAAGATTACAAATCCAGATTTTCACCCAATGAAACCAAGCCAAAACCCTTAGATATCAAATGGAAGCAAAAGGGTCAATTTTCACAAAAATCAGCCTGAGGCCAGTGCTACCGTATTGTGGGGCCGGTACTACCGGGGTTACTGTAGCTACAGTAAAATCAGGCATATGAACAGCGATTTCAGCATGGGTTCAAAAGGAAAATTGATGAATCTTTTGATCCATTGATCCAAACTCAATGAAACATGGTAGATAAGGTCCTCGGGATATCAGGAACTTATTCCAACCTTCAATCCAAGGGATTGACGTCAAAGTTCTGACCTTTTTTGCCCAGGAAGGAAGAACGCACCAAGTTTCGACAAAAATCGAAAGAACTTCGATCAAGGCTTGCTCGTGGGGTTTTGATGATCAAGGTGATTTTGGATGACTTCCCACATGTCCTAGCAAGCAAGAGAACACAAAGACACTCAAGGATACGCAATCTACAAGATCAAGCATTTAGGAACGCAAAAGATCAATTTCTTGCAACAAGAACGCATGGATAGCCTAGATGATTGAAACATGATTTCAAGAAAGAATCAATCATAAACCTCAGCAAAAGATTCGTAAGCAATTAGAAGGAGGGGAGGCAAATCCAAATTGCGTAAATGTAAATTGCAAGAAAGTAAATGTGGAATTTAAATTACGTAATTTAAATGCGTAAAGGAAATGAAACATGAACATAAATGAAGAATATTTCATTTCTGGAAGGAGAAGTTACAAAGCCTCACATTCATGTGGGCAAAGCTCAAAGGAGCATCAAAAACCTCAAAACCTTCAAGCGGGGAAGGCTACCCCTCCACCCCTATTTATACAACTCTTGGGCCACTTACCACCCTTGGATGAGCCTCTAAACCCTAGAGCATCCATCAAGAGTTAGGATTAACCCACTCAACCAGCCATGCAAGGGTTCACCCAAAACCCACCACACAAATGGGTTTTCTTGCACGGTTTTCAAAGCATACTAACTAGACCCGCTATCCTATCAACTAGACCTTAGTCCGACGGCCCTCATCGATCCGAGCAGCATCTAGCTAGCGTCACAACCATTCCTTGTCTTCATGGCTTGCACGGACTCTGTCTACAATCATCTTCCGGCGATCCCCGACCGTTTGGACCTCCGACGCTCCTTGCCTAGTCCCAGCCATCCTTCACCTCACCATGACCTAGCACCGTCGTCCTACAACCATCAAAAACAAGGAAACTCCTCACGATGCAATGCCCACAAAGATGTGCAACAAATTCATCGAAGTCCCCTCATTAAAATTCATTTTTACTCATTCTGGCCGGTGCTACCGCCCTCAGGCCGGTAGCACCGCCCATGGTGGACCGGTGCAACCGCTTGCCCGGTAGCACCGGGATACCATGGCTGGTAGCACCGCCCAGCAAAAATCTCGAAAAATGCCCTCTCTGGATTTTTCACACCGCACTCGGGTCCGGTGCTACCGCTCGCCCGGTAGTACCGCGCTACCATTGTCGGTAGCACCGGGAAAATAGAGAAGACCTCAAATTGCTTCCATTTGAAAATCCATTTCAAATCAAACTCAAACAAGAGCAAACCAAGCTCAAATTTAGTCAAATACTCATCACAAATCTGGGTAGACCTCCACATGGTCCTTCAATCACCCCCTTGATGAGTACATTGACAAACACAACAAAAGGAATATGTTTTGAGTTTGAAGAGGATGAAGAAGAAAACAATTTGCAAAGTCAAACTTGGTCCAAAGATAAGAATTGAGATCATGACCAAGTTGACACTAAGGATTTTGGAGCTTAAATTCCAGAAGGAAGATTTGGATTTTGAATTTAATTTCAAGAAAGAGCAAGTTTTCCTCAAAAACTCTAAAATCCAAAAATACATGTCAAATGTGATTATGAGATTATGATCCAAAAGGAAGTAGCAAAGTTTTACAAAGATCATAATAACCAAATAAGCATTCACATTTTTTTTAATGATGCCTTTTCTACGTTTTCTCCCTATTTTGACAATATAGGCATCAAGATTTCATATTTTCTCCCCTTTCTCAACAAGTATGCATGAAATTCAATCTAAAGAGCTTTGAAGATTATCCAATTGATTATAATGATAAGATATGATACCAAGCTCATCAATTTCAGATTATGACAAAACTAAGATATGTCCAAGATCAATACATTTTGTGAAAAAACTTAGTTTTTAATATTTCATTCTAGAAATATTTGACAAGTGCAAAACTTAGCAAAAGTTTCAAAGCTAGAAATAAAACCACTCATAGGATCAATTGGAGAACCTAGTGTTCAACCTACTCAACACTTTGGGGAATCTAGAAGTGCATACAAAGTTCTTTGAGCTCATTTTTCTTTGATGAAAATTTTGGTTTTACCACTTTTGTAACACCCTAAAATTTTCCCCAATTTAAATTTTGGAGTATTTTCGATTTTTGAGAATTTTTGGGAATTTATTGGCATTCATTTGGATTTATTCAAATATGGCCTTTCTGGAATCAATTAAAATATTGCAAAAGTTTATGCAAAGTTCTTCAGGAAATATTTTATTTGAGTTCCAAATGTCCCAAAGTATTTTCTAGAATTTTTCTAGAATTTTCCACGTGTTTTTGTTATTTATTTCGGCTTTGTTAATTACCTGAATTATTTTAATTCAAAAAGGTTTTAAAAATGCTCGAATATTGTTGGGCCAAAACCCTCCGGTCCGGCCCAGTACTGTGCTCAGCCCGGCCCAAGTACGCCGCAAACCCTAACCACCACGCGCTCGAGCCGTCCGATTGAGATCCAGCGGTTGCCGTTGCGCCACGTCGCCCGAACGAGTGCGCCATGGATCGTCGCTACGCGGGCGACCAGGATAGCGCCACATCGCTTCGTCCTCGCGGGATCACCGGAGAGGCGTGGTCATTGAACCCCGTGAGTTTCGCCGCCTGTAGCGCGCACGTCGAGGCATCCTTTAAGTCCCCGTTGAGGGCGTCGTGAGAGATCTTCACGTCGCGTCTTTTGATTCCTTGCACGCACGCCGAGACCTCCTCTAGCGCCCGTCCAAGCTCGCCGTAGTTGCACCTCCTTGCCGCCGCTGTTCTTCGCTGTTTTCTTCGCCGTCGGTCCCTCTCCGCCGTCGCTCGAACCAGTTCCGACATCTCCGAAGTAAGCCGCATCGAACGGGTCAGTTCTTCACGCTGGAGAAGTCCCGTAGCGCCGTTGGCTGCGTCGTCCTCCCCAACTCCGGCGACCTATTTCTTTCGCGCCATCGTCGACCTCGCCAACCCTCGCCGGCCGTCCGATCTGCAACGTTCGGTTCTGGTGAGTCCACGTCGCCCTTCTCTGTTTGCATCTAGATTAGATCTGTATCGTTAGATCTGTTATGGACGGTATAGATTAGCTCTAAGGTTTACACGTTAGTTGGATCTCGACCATTAGATTTAGATCTGAACGGTTGAGATTAGATCTGGAAAAGCCCTAAGGGTCCGCGCCGTTCAAATTTGAACGAGCGGCGGAGATGACGCCGCGCCCTCGCCGAATCGCGTGTGGACGCGTGTGCATCTTTGATCGAGGACCAGACCAGTCTCGACCGTGGATTTTGAACGAGCCGTCGCGATCGAGCCGCGTGTTGCCCCCGTAGCCCGAGGCATCGCCGAGCTCGCGCGCGGGATCCAGCCGTTGGATTCAATCCAGCCGTTGGATGCTCAACACGTGTGCCCGAGATTCGAACTGTCGCCGAGCTCGCGCGCAGGAGATCTGATCGTTGATCTTTGGACGGCTGTGATTGTGCCACGTGGTTGAAATTTGGCCGTCGGTTGGGAACAGCCGAGATAGTGACGCATGTCGTGCACGAATCTCGAGGCAATCGGCTGACGTCAGCAATGACGTCAGTGCTGACATCATTTGGTGGGGCCAGGCCCACTGTTTTGTGGACCGAGTCCACAGTGGACCGACCCGAGCCATGGACTGGGTCCATAGACCGAGATGACGTGGCTGCACCAGGAGGTGCCACGTGTCATGCTGACGTCATAAATATTTTTTGTATATAAAAATAATTCGCCTGAATTTTATTTCTGTGCTGACGTCATCATTAGGTCATGCTGACGTCATAAATCCCAATTTTTTCCGTATAAAAATAATTATAACAAATCGGATTTTCTGATTTATATTTTATTTAAAACTTTGAAAGGCTATAACTTTTGCATTTAAACTCCGATTGAGTTGATTCCAGTCTCTAAAAATTTGTAAAATTGAGATATTTTTATTTATGAATTTTATTTGAATTTTTGAGGACTTTTAGTCCATTGTACTGGTTATTTATTGCATATGTTTTTTCTACGCGTAGACGCAAATTTGCCGGAAAGTTTCGAAGAAGAGTTCGTCGCTCAGGATCAAGCTTCGGATCAAGACCAGCAACTCTTTGAAGGCAAGTGATGCTTTGACCATTTTGGTCCCAGATTTTAAAATGTAATTTATGCTTTGAAATTATGCATGCTAATTTATTTAATTTTTTTTAAATTGATTTGGGGTATGTAGCTAATCAACCCATATTGTTATCACCACCTTGAAATTACTATTTGTATGCATTTAAATCATTGTCTACCCTAAGGTTATGCGTATTTGTGGGATATAAATATGATGCCAACACGGGAGGCTAGACCGTGATTAGATGCTTAGCCTTGCACCGAGCCATGAATGATCTTTTGGAAAGTGTATCAATGTTGACTAATGAAATATTGAATGTATTTTGAAAGTGGTGTGATGATGCCACATGATGAGATTGAGGTACAGAGACCTGTGTGGTTCTATACCGATGTTGAGTTTATTGCTGGCATGCGTTGCACAATAATCAACGGGGTGGAAAATGATTTAGACTGGGGCAAGTGGCAAGAGGCTTTGTGCCAGGTGGGCTTGTGTGGCAATGGGTTGATGAGTGATGTGAGTCTGTGTGCCACATTGGGCTATGTGCCACTGTTGAGTGTTGGAGGTCTTGCCTTAGTCAGTTAAGGACCTCACCTTGCAAGCCTTTGACCTGAGTCACCCATACAACCACATGTCTGATATGGGACAGGCCTAGTTGATTAGGGTTATGATATCTTTCCTCTGATACCTTAGGGTGACAGTACACGGGGGTGTATCTGTGCGGTGGACCATACCTGTGCTGCGGCGTGGTACCCACCAACGGTGTTGGCCTGTCTTATACTTCGGCTGGAACTGCGTGAGAGGAGTGATAGCGAAGGCAACACCAGAGAGGTTCATTGGATAAGGTAGAGGTTCCTGAAAGGCTTTGTTACGGGAAATCACTTGTGTGGTGAGTGGCTGTATCTTGTGGGTAAAGTGTACAACCTCTGCAGAGTGTCAAATTTATTCGAATAGCCGTGCTCACGGTACTGAGCATTGCTCGGGGATTACAGTCAAGGGTTAGACCTTCAAAAATAAAAACGTGGAATGGGTGGCTATGTGCCAGTGCTAAAAATGAACTGTTTAAGCCTGTGTGCCGAGAATATTTCAAGAAAAACCCTTTGAAGAACTTAGCATTATATATAATTGTTTTCACGTCTTTTTATCTAAATAAGATGCTAGTTTAAAAATGTTGTTTCATGAAAAAGAACCAAATAAGCCAATTCTTTGGAATAAGCCTTGCATGTAGTAATAGCACCGCATTCTGTGCATTACTTGTTGAGTGCCTTGAGTACTCACCCTCCTTACCTATCAATCCCAACATCAGTGGAGGAGTCTACGCCGGCCTGGGATGAGGAGTATATTGAAGATCCGGACAGTTAGGGGGCAAGCCCAGTCGGTTGCCTGTGGCAAGATGAAGGCTTCCACGAAGTTTATATGTTTTTCGCTGTTTCCTGTTTACTCTGATAATGTAAGCCATGCGTGGCTGATTTATGTAAGGAGACCATAAGGTCGTACAACTCAGTTTATATAAATGTTTGCACTATTTATTATGGTATCGTTGTGAATGTCTGTGATGTTCAACCCTGTAAAGACTGTGTGTGCTAACGTGATCCTGGACTAGCACAGAATACACAGAGGGTCCAGATTCTCAGAATCAGGTCCCGACAGAGGTTGTATCAGAGCAGGCTGACTGTAGGACTTGACCTTAGATAGATTGGCCAAGGAAGATAAAACTATTTTCTAAAAAAAAAGTCTAATCAACTTGAGCAAGAATATCAATGAAATCTCGTCTTATCTGTTCTCTCTTGCTTCATATTTATGCTGAAATCTTATTATTATTATCTGTTTAATTTAAATGAGGACTGTTTTGGCAGATGAGGGTGATCCACTCTTATGGAGGACGCACTGGAGGATACGCCGCTGAGCTATGGCGTATGATGCAACTTCTTGAGGGCTTCGGCAGGCCACTCTATCAGGGGACCACTGTAGTGCGGGCAGGACTTGATATCGCCTGGGATGTCAAGATCACCGTATATGCTCGGAAGAGGACGAGGGTGAGCCGTCCTATCTACATCACCGTCAGGAGGACGTCTTTTGAGGTTGGGATCCAGGAGACGACGCGTCTCGAGATGCGGCAGATTGCCCGCACCTACTCAGCAAAGTTGGAGGGCACTGTTTTTCGTCAACACCCGCGCCGAGATAATCGCTATGACAGGATGGAGCTCTTGGAGGAGGACGCCACGATCACTCATCTGGCGAGGTATGTCATCGCCCAGGACGAGGCCATGGACGAGATAGTCCAGGAGCTGCAGAGAGCCCGCGACGAGGTCACGGAGGCGAGAACTCAACTACGGGAGGGCTTAGCTCACTCCATGCAGAGGATCCAGGAGCTGGAGATGGCTCTGTATGGACCTGAGCCTGAGCCAGTTCTGGAGCTGCACGATCCAAATCCGGAGGAGCAGAGCAGAAGCACCGGTCACGAGCCGCCAAGACAGAGCAGCAGCCACAGGACCAGCAGAGTCGGTGGGGTCGATCGTCTGATTCTTTGTAGGGCATCGAGACCAGCTTGCCCCTATGCCGCCGCACCCACCGCAGTACCCTTCGGGAGGACCGCACCCCGGATGGTTCAGTGTCTGAGAGTCTATTGTCTTTTAGAGTTGACTCAAATGTTGAGTCAGTCTTTTTGAGTCTAGTTAGTGTGGTGTCGAGACTCGAGTGTTTGAGTCGCGTCTTTTTCAGAGTCACCATTAGGTGTGAGTTGTTGTTGAGTTTTAATGTTTGTTTACTTTCGTATGTGATTGTATGGTATGTGTTGCATGGCCTTTGGCACTTGTGAGCAACCATACCATTTTACTAAATTAATAAAGTTGCGAAATAATTTAAGTTACACCTGTTTCCCCTGTATAAGTTCCTTTACTTGCCTATGCTTCCTTCTTCTCTCTTAACCATGAAGTTTCCAACAGATGGTGAGGACTCGCGGTAACGCTGGAGCTAGCGGAAGTTGAGCTAACCAGGCAGGAGATCAGAACGAGGACCCAATTCCTCAACCATCGCAAGTGCATCTGCAGAATTTGGGAGCTTTCGTCGCTGCTCAAACCCAGCTGATGGACACAATGATGCAGACAATGCAGCAGATATCCAATCAAGCTACTGCAAATGTTCCACAAGGGGGTAACCATGGACCACACCCCTATTCAAGACTGTCAGGGTTCATGAGGACTCGTCCACCCACGTTGTCAGGCAATACCAATCCGTTGGAGGCGGATGATTGGCTAAGAACTATCGAGAGGAAGTTACACATAACTCAATGTGTAGGACATGAGAGGGTACTATATGCCTCTCACCAGCTAGAGGGAACCACCGCAGAATGGTGGAAAAACTTTTGTACTTCGCACGAGGATCCTCAGAGTATCACGTGGGAGGAGTTCACAACAGCCTTCCGCCAATACCATGTACCCGAGGGTATCATGGATCTTAAGAAAGAGGAATTTCGGAACCTCAAGCAGGGTGGCCAATCAGTAGCTAACTACTTGAACAAATTTACCCAGCTGGCACGCTACGCACCAGAAGACGTAGCTATGGATAAGGCCAGACAATCTCACTTTATGAAGGGATTAAACACGGGATTGCAGGTGGGACTGATCACACACACATTCCCTGACTTCCAAGAGTTAGTCAACAAGGCTCTCATCTTGGAGGATAAGCGCAGAGAGTTGGATGACAACAGAAAGCGCAGAATGGCGCAACAAGGAGGTCGTCAGGGCCAGTAGAGGCAGAGGACGACACCCAACAGTTCATCCGGTTCCAGCCCAGAGGCAGTGAAAGGGCACCACTGCCGGCAAATCGTCCAGTGGGCCAGAATGCCCAGACTCTAGTCAAAACCATAGTGCGGTCGAGGCAATTTCGAACACGGAAGACGTTGCTATCACTGCAACGAACTGGGGCATTTTGCCAATAACTGCCCTAAGAAGGGAGGTGTCACCCCGGTACGCTTTAACTTGGGGAACACACCTACAAGGACTCCAGCGCCGAACGTGAATCGCGGAGCAACGTCATCGGCAACTCCATCTCAAGCAACTACGCGAGGCCGAGTCAACCACATCACAGCGGAAGAAGTTCAGAATGCTACGGACGTTGTACTAGGTAAGTTCCTAGTAAACTCAGTACCAGCTAGTATTTTATTTGATTCTGGAGCTTCACATTCATTTGTTTCCCAAGATTTTACTGTTCAAAACAATCTGGATATGGTAAATCTTAAATGTGTGCTTGTAGTCCAATCCCCTGGATCAGAACTCCAATCAAAAGTAGGATGTTCTGGGGTAAGACTAATAATTAATGGAATAGAGTTCCTAGCGAACTTAATTATCCTAAATACCCAAACCCTGGATGTTATCCTGGGAATGGATTGGCTAACTAAGCACAAGGTAGGGTTGGACTGCGGACGAAGAGTCATATCAGTTGAAAGCCCGAATGGAAAGAGGGTCGAATTTGAGGCAACAACAGTACATGATGGACAGTTGATGGTCAACAACGTGAAGGTCGTCAGCCTAGAAGATGTTCCAGTAATCAATGAATATCCGGATGTTTTCCCTGATGATTTATCCGGAATACCGACAGATAGGGATATCGAGTTCGTTATAGAACTTGTACCAAAGACAGCTCCTTTAGCTAAGAGACCCTACGGGATGTCCACAGAAGAGTTGGTGGAGATGAAGAAAACAAATTGAGGAGCTATTGGAAAAAGGGTTCATAAGACCTAGTTCATCGCCATGGGGAGCACCAGTCATGTTCGTCAAAAAGAAGGACGGGAGTTTTAGGATGTGTATAGACTATCGTGCACTCAATGATTTGACGATAAAGAAAAAGTATCCGCTACCCAGGATCGATAATCTTTTTGATCAGTTGAGAGGAGCAGGAGTCTTTTCCAAGATCAATCTTTGATCAGGGTATCATCAGTTGAAAATCCGATCAGAGGATATACCGAAGACTGCATTTTCATCAAGATATGGACACTATGAGTTCACAGTTATGTTCTTTGGATTGACAAATGCACCAGCATATTTCATGAACTTAATGAATAAGGTTTTTATGGAATACTTGGATAAGTTAAATAAGTCGTGTTTGTAGATGATATCCTTGTCTACTCCAAGACGAGAGAAGAACACGCCGAACATTTAAGGCTAGTCCTTGAGAAATTGAGGGAACAACAGTTGTTTGCTAAATTTAGCAAATGCGACTTTTGGAGGAACAAGGTGGAATTTCTTGGACATATAATGACTGCGGAAGGAGTCGTAGTAGATCCAAGTAAGGTGGAGACAGTTTTGCATTGGGAGCAACCGAAGACGGTAACTCAAATCCGTAGTTTCCTTGAAATGGCGGGATACTACCGTCGTTTTATCGAAGGATTCTCTACAATTGCGAGACCCCTTACGCAATTGTTGAAGAAAGAAAAAAAATTTGTTGACACCTGAATGTGAAAAGTGTTTCCAAGAGTTGAAGAAGCGATTAACGTCAGCACCGGTTTTGGTTTTACTTGACATACATCAAAGCTTCGATGTCTATTGTGATGCATCACGTCAAGGATTGGGGTGTGTATTGATGCAAAACCGAAAGGTAATTGCATATGCATCAAGGCAATTGAGACCGCATGAGGAGAATTATCCAACTCATGATTTAGAATTAGCTGTTGTAGTGCATGCCTTGAAAATATGGCGTCACTATCTCATCGGAAACAGATGTGAAGTATATACTGACCACAAAAGTCTCAAGTATATCTTCACGCAAGCTGATCTAAATATGAGGCAAAGAAGGTGTCTAGAGTTGATCAAAGATTACAATGTTGGAATTCATTATCATCCTAGCAAAGCCAATATTGTGGCGGATGCCTTGAGCAAAAAGAACCATAGTGTAAATGTGCTGTTGGAAGCAAGTCAGACAGAATTGTGTACAAATTTCTAGAAATTGAGATTGGAAGTGGTACCAAAAGGATTTTTGGCTACCTTGGAAGTAAAACCTACTCTGGAGGATCAGATTAGAGAAGGGCAGAAAGATGACGACAAAATCAAGAGAATTAAGTCCAAAATGGAAGCAGGCAAGGCAAAGGATTTCAAACTAGATGAGCAAGGTACTATGTGGTTTAAAGGGCACATTTGTGTGCCAAACAAAAAGGATTTGAAGCAGTTAATTTTGGAGGAAGCCCATAACTCCAAGTACTCAATTCATCCAGGAAGTCCCTAAATGTACCAAGACCTGAAGGAAAGATTTTGGTGGCCAAGCATGAAGCGGGAAATTGCAGAGTATGTCGCATTATGTGACATATGTCAAAGAGTCAAAGCAATGCATCAGAGACCAGCAGGATTATTGCAACCCCTAAAGATACCTGAATGGAAATGGGAAGAAATTGGTATGGACTTCATCACCGGTTTGCCCAGAACTCAAGGTGGATATGATTCCATATGGGTTATAGTGGATCGCTTAACTAAAGTTACACATTTTATACCGGTAAAGACCACTTACTCAGGAGACAGTTTAGCAGAACTTTATATGGCAAGAATAATCTGTTTGCATGGAGTACCGAAGAAAATAGTGTCAGACAGAGGTACCCAATTTACCTCCAGATTCTGGGGTAAACTACATGAAGCAATAGGGACTCGTTTGAACTTTAGTACAACATATCATCCGCAGACAGACGGTCAAACTGAGAGAGTTAACCAGATATTGGAAGATATGCTGAGAGCATGTGCTTTATCATATTCTACTTCATGTGACAAGTATTTGCCTTATGCTGAGTTCAGCTATAATAACAGTTATCAGACAAGTTTACAGATGTCTCCATTTGAAGCTCTATATAGTCGATCCTTTCGAACCCCGTTGAATTGGAATGAGACAGGTGAACGACATGTTTTTGGACTGGACATTCTTCGGAAAGCGGGAGAACAGATCACCCTGATCAGGGAAAGACTGAAGATTGCTCAATCAAGGCAGAAGAGTTATGCCGACAATCGTCGTAGAGAATTGAGCTTTGAACCTGAAGATTTTGTTTACCTTAGAGTCACGCCACTCAAGGGAGTCAGGAGGTTTCATGCAAAAGGGAAGCTCGCACCCAGATATGTCGGACCATTCAAGATCTTGAGCCGCAGAGGTGAAGTTGCGTACTAGTTGGAGTTCCCACAGTCATTGGCAGGAGTACATGATGTATTCCATGTGTCACAATTGAAGAAGTGTCTTCGAGTACCGGAAGAGCAAACGCCTTTGGAGGCAATCGAGCTGCAAGAAGATCTGACTTACAAAGAGCATCCGGTGAAGATTCTGGACATAATGGATAGAGAAACAAGGAACAAGTCAATGCGCTTTTGCAGAGTTCAGTGGAGCAATCACTCGGAAAGTGAAGTGACTTGGGAACGGGAGGAAGATCTGATGAAAGAGTTTCCTGACCTATTCCATAGTCAGCTCTAAATCTCGGGGAAGAGATTCTGTTAAGGGGGGAGGTTTGTAACACCCTAAAATTTGACCTAATTTAAATTTTGGAGTATTTTCGATTTTTGAGAATTTTTGGGAATTTATTGGCATTCATTTGGATTTATTCAAATATGGCCTTTCTGGAATCAATTAAAATATTGCAAAAGTTTATGCAAAGTTCTTCAGGAAATATTTTATTTGAGTTCCAAATGTCCCAAAGTATTTTCCAGAATTTTTTTGGAATTTTCTACATGTTTTTATTATTTATTTTGGCTCTGTTTAATTACCTAAATTATTTTAATTCAAAAAGGTTTTAAAAATGCTCGAATAGTGTTGGGCTGAAACCCTCCGTTCCGGCCCAGTACTGTGTTCAGCCCGGCCCAAGCACGCCGCAAACCCTAATCGCCACGCGCTCGAGCCGTTCGATTGAGATCCAGCGGCTGCCGTTGCGCCACGTCGCCCGAACGCGTGCGCCATCGGATCATCGCTGCGTGGACGACCAGGATAGCGGCACATCGCTTCGTCCTCGCGGGATCACTGGAGAGCCGTGGGCATTGAAGCCCGTGAGTTTCACCGCCTGTAGCGCGCACGTCGAGGCAGCCTTTAAGTCCCCGTTGAGGGCGTCGTGCAGAGATCTTCACGTCGCGTCTTTTGATTCCTTGCACGCACACTGAGACTTCCTCTAGCACCCGTGCAAGCTCGCCGTAGTTGTATCTCCTTGCCGCCGCTGTTCTTCGCTGTTTTCTTTGCCGTCGGTCCCTCTCCGCCGTCGCTCGAACCAGTTCCGACATCTCCAAAGTAAGCCGCGTCGAACGGGTCAGTTCTTCACGCCGGAGAAGCCTCGTAGCGCCATTGGCTGCGTCGTCCTCCCCAGCTCCGACGACCTGTTTCTTCCGTGCCATCGTCGACCTCGCCAACCCACGTCGGCCGTCCAATCTGCATCGTTCGGTTCTGGTGAGTCCACGTTGCCCTTCTCTGTTTGCATGTAGATTAGATCTGTACCGTTAGATCTGTTATGGACGGTGTAGATTAGCTCTAAGGTTTACACGTTAGTTGGATCATGACCGTTAGATTTAGATCTGAACGGTTGAGATTAGATCTGGAAACGCCCTAAGGGTCCGCGCCGTTCAAATTCGAACGAGCGGCGGAGATGACGTCGCGCCCTCGCCGAATCGCGTGTGGACGCGTGTGCATCTTTGACCGAGGACCAGACCAGTCTCGGACGTGGATTTCAAACGAGCCGTCGCGATCGTGCCGCGTAGCCCGATGCGTCGCTAAGCTCGCGCACAAGATCCAACCGTTCGATTCAATCCCGCCGTTGGATGATCGATGCATGTGCACGAGATGTGAACCGTCGCCGAGCTCGCGCGCAGGAGATCTGACCGTTGATCTTTTGATGACCGTGATTGCGCCACGTGGTTGAGATCTGGCCGTCGGTTGGGAATAGCCGAGATAGTGACGCATGTCGTGCACGAATCTCTAGGCAATCGACTGACGTCAGCAGTGATGTCAGTGCTGACGTCATCTGGTGGGGGCCAAGCACACTGTTCTGTGGACCGAGTGCACGGTGGACCGACCTGAGCCATGGACTGGGTCCATAGATCGAGATGACGTGGCTGCACCAGGAGCTACCACGTGTCATGCTGACGTCATAAATATTTTTGTATATAAAAATAATTCGCCTGAATTTTATTTCTATGCTGACGTCATCATTAGGTCATGCTGACGTAATAAATCCCAATTTTTTCCGTATAAAAATAATTATAACAAATCGGATTTTCTGATTTATATTTTATTTAAAACTTTGAAAGGATATAACTTTTGCATTTGAACTCCGATTGAGGTGATTCCAGTCTCTAAAAATTTGTAAAATTGAGATCTTTTTATTTATTAATTTTATTTCAATTTTTGAGGATTTTTGTCTATTGTATTGGTTATTTATTGCATATATTATTTCTACGCGTACAACCACTGCTTTTAATCTAAAAGAGTACAACCACTGCTTTTAATCTAGAATAAGATTGAGTTTCTTCTTACCTCCAACAAACATTTCTTTGGTGCTCATGAGATACTGGCAGTCTCGGAAGAAAGAGGCACAAGCAGAACAGGGGGAAGAAGAGGAAGAAGAACCAGAAAGATGAGCTTTCTCAGCATGTGCATTTTTCTCCCTCAGCATGGCTGCCTCAATCTTGAGGGCCTCACAAGAAACGCAAGACGCATTTCTAATCCTATGAGCTTGGTCTTCTAATTTCTTTCTAAGTTTGACATGGATTTTATCCAAATCCCCCTCAATCACATTACATCGCAAGCAACTTTCTTGTGAGTTATCTAGTAAGTCCTTAGAAAGTTTAGAACACTTGACATTTAGTGATTCATTGTCAAGTTTTAGTTGCCTACGGCCCTCACATGAACTGACTGGTCCTGAGAAGCAAGCATTTCAAGTTCCTCGTTTTTAGAAGAAAGCTTCCTAAGGTGATCGCTCATGGCATTAATTTCAGCAAGCAATTTAGGGCAATTAGAGCATGATTGAGTAGAGTGAGCATGAAGAAAACTGCCATCTAGTGGAATAGCATCAATAGAATCATCACTAGCATTCTTCAACCTAAGACTATCTAGTTCAGATAACAAACTATCATGCATAGTCCTTAGGTTCTCCAACTCCACAAGAAGTGCATCACACAAAGAAAAGTCATCAATGACTCAAGAGGGAGAAGATCTAAGAGAAGCTAACTCTCAAGTCAAGGTACCAACTTCCTTCTCTAGCTCCACACACCTAGCTCTAGCTTTAGCATGAAATTTTCCTAGTTTGCAGAAAGCTTCATTAAACTGGTCATAGGCGGGTACATCGTCCGAGTTACTGTATAGCTCGGAGTCGCTGATGCCGTGATGTCGGCCAAGAAGCACATGCCGGAGAAGTGGCTGCCGCCCTTCTTCTCTTGCGGTTCATCCTCACCCTCGTCGCTCCATGTCTCCGTGTCAGAGAGGTTGATGTCGTCAAGTGCGGCGAGGACGCGGTGGAAGAGCTTCTTGTTCTTGGAGAAGTTGATGTACTTCTTCTCACGCATTTGCTCATGAACTGGAGGCTTCTTGTTGCAGTTCTTGTCGATGTAGTCTTTCTTTGCCGAACCGTCGGTGTCGTTCTTTGCCATCTCCAGTTTGGGGCAATTAGCCCGAATGTGGTTGGGGCCACCACACTCGAAGCATGTGATCATGCCACCTCTCTTTCTCTCTCACCCGTTTGTACGCATGAGAAAACTTGTGAGCGAGAAGAGCAAGCTCATTTTCTGGAAATTTTTCCAGTTCGTCATCACTTAGCTCGCAAAGGGTGGAAAGAGAGAAACCACTGCTTTTAATCTAAAAGTTTACAACCACATATTTGATATGGGTTGGTGAGTGATGTGAGTCTGTGTGCCACATTGGGCTGTGTGCCACTGTTGAGTGCTGGAAGTGTTGCCTTGGTCAATTAAGGACCTCACCTTGCAAGACTTTGACCTGAGTCACCGGTACAACCACATGTCTGATATGGGATAGGCCTAGTTGATTAGGGTTCTGATATCTTTCCTCTGATACCTCAGGGTGACAGTACACGGGGGTGTATCTGTGCGGGGAGCGTACCAGTGCTGCAGTTTGGTACCCATCCAACGGTGTTGGCTTGTCCTATACTTCGGCTGGCACTGCGTGAGAGGAGTGATAGCGAAGGCAACACCGGAGAGGTTCATTGGTTAAGGTAGAGGTTCCTGAAAGGCTTTGTTACGGGCAATCACCTGTGTGATGAGTGGCTGTATCTTGTGGGTAAAGTGTACAACCACTACAGAGTGTCAAATCTATTCGAATAGCCGTGCTCGCGGTACTGAGCATTGCTCGGGGATTACAGTCAAGGGTTATATCTTCAAAAATAAAAACGTGGAATGGGTGGCTGTGTGCCAGTGCTAAAAATGAATTGTTTTAGGCTGTGTGCCTAGAATCTTTGAAGAAAAACCATTTGAAGAACTTAGCAATATATATAATTATTTTCACTACTTTTAATCTAAATAAGATGCTAGTTTAAAAATGTTATTTGATGCAGAAGAACCAAATAAGCCAATTCTTTGGAATAAGCCTTGCATGTAGTAATAGCACCGCATTCTTTGCATTACTTGTTGAGTGCCTTGAGTACTCACCCCTCCTTGCCTATCAATCCCAACATCAGTGGAGGAGTCTACGCCGGCCTGGGAGGAGGAGTATATTGAAGATCCAAACAGTTAGGGGGCAAGCCCAGTCGGTTGCCTGTGGCAAGATGAAGGCTTCCACAAAGTTTATATGTTTTCCGTTGTTTCCTATTTACTCTGATAATGTAAGCCCTGTGTGGCTGATTTATGTAAGGAGACCATAAGGTCGTACAACTCAGTTTATATAAGTGTTTGCACTATTTATTATGGTATCGTTGTGAATGTCTATGATGTTAAACCCTGTAAAGACTGTGTGCTAGCGTGATCCTGGACTAGCACAGAATACACAGAGGGTCCAGATTCTCAGAATTGGGTCTCGACAACTTTAAATGACATAGCGGGGTGCAAATGTTTGACATAATTTGCTTTCTTTACCCACATATGTTTTCTTTATTTGCATTGTTGATCATATCAAGAGGAACTCTTAAGAGAATGATCTTGGTCATACACAATACATTCCAAATTCATCCCAAGTGCAATGGGAAGCAATCTTGTGAATATAAAGTGTTGAGATCAATTTTGCACAAACCGAGTCAATTTTTCTAGTTTTTCTTTTTAAGCATATTTGAGCGATTTGAAGGACTTTAGTATGGATCAAACTAGTTTCACCCAAGTTGCTATAGGGACTCTAGAGAACTCTAAAATTTCTCAAATCATGGCATAAACCTCTAGAGAAGAAACCTAGCAAGTAAAAGCAACATATTTCATCAAGTTTTCATTCAAAGCATTAAATTTTCAAATTTTAACAAGCTTATCATGATAAATGAACTTGGACAAATCTAAGCTAGTGACTTTCTTAAAAGATGTAGCATGGTGTTTTGCATGAAGATTAAATCATTTGCATAATAGACAAAGCTCATAAAACAAAAAATGCAGTCTAAATGCAATGCATGAACAGATTCCCAAACTCCCCCTCAATAAATTAATCAATTTTAAGCTCAAATCCGGTTAAAGTTGAGTTATTATAAAGATTAGGCATAAAGAAACCCAAATGAACTCAATAACAACCAGGAAAAACAGAATGAGGAGAAGAAGTCGAGAAACTACAAAACTGGATGGCTATAGAGCATAGAAAAGATAGAAGAGACTCACTACGGCTCAGACTCGCTCTTATCTTCCCTAGTGACTGACATAGTGAAGCTGACTCTAGATCCCAACTAAGGAGTGCACATAGACCCTGTCTACATAGGAGGCCCAACACCTGCTAGACTTATAAGACTGTGAGGGAACTCAAACTAGAGAGAAGAGAGAACAGCTAATCATGCATGATAGCAACCTAAAGCATAAGATAAGAGGTCCATGCAAGGCATGCCGAAAGTCTAAGTGAGTGAACTCAACTCAAGAAAACAAGCCCAAAGACACCCAGAAGAAACACAAAGAAAAGAAAAGCTAGAAGAGAACATATTATACATAATATACAAACCAACTCCCCCTCACGATAGGCCATAAAGGCTCACAACTCCAAGCTCACTCCTCAAGGCAACAAATCTGGAGCTATCCAAAGGCCTGGTGAAGATATCGGCTAACTGGAGATCACTCTCTACAAACTGAAGCGTGATATATAATATCAATGTGCTTGGTCCGGGAATGTTGCACTGGTTTTTAGCAATGCAAATAGCAGAAGTGTTGTCACAGAAAAGTGGCACACTCTCTATCTCTAACCCAAAGTCCCGCAGGTCGATCTCATCTAGAGCACCTGGCTAAAGCAACTAGCTACAGCAACATACTCGGCCTCAGCGGTGGACTGTGCAACTCCGGACTGCTTCCTAGACGACCAAGAAACAAGAGAAGTACGAATTGGCAAGTGCCAGAAGTGCTCTTCCTATCTATCCTACAGCCAGGAAAGTCGGCATCGGAAAAGGCTCTAAGAGACAGACAAGAAGAGGAAGAGTACCAAATACCATAATCAGTGGTAGCACGAAGGTACCTGATGATGCGCTTCACCGCCTGGCGGTGAGAGGCGCGAGGAGAAGCCTAAAATCGAGCTCACAGACACAAAAAAATGTATGTCCGGCATCGAAGAAGTGAGGTACAAGAGAGAGCCAATCATGCTCCGAAACTCCTTTTGATCAGCAGGCTCACCATCCTCATCGGGCTCGAGGACAGTAGTGGTGGCCATAGGAGTCATCACCGGCTTCCCATCAAACATATCGAAACGCCTCAGGAGGTCCCGGGTATACTTGCCTTGATGCAAGAAAGTACCCTCCCGAGTTTGCTTGATTTAGAAGCCAAGAAAGTAGCTCAACTCGCCCATCATACTCATCTCAAACTCTATGCTCATCACCTCAGAAAACTGAGAAACAAGCGAATGAGATTAGCCACCAAAAATGATATCGTCCACATAAATCTGGACGAGAAGAAAATGCGACTCATGGTGTTTGATGAACAGAGTCTTGTCTACTATACCCATCTTGAAGTCATGGCTGGAAGATAAGACTTCAGCCTCTCATACCATGCTCTAGGGGCCTACTTGAGTTCATACAAAGCTTTGGAAAGCTTGTATACATGACTCGGAAACTTGGGTTCTCAAATCCTGTAGGTTGTTTGACATAAACCTCTTCCTCAATACCATTGAGGAATGCACTCTTGACATCCATTTGATAAAGCTTGAATCCCCGGGAAGCAGAGAATGCAAGCAGGATCCTGATAGCCTCTAGTCTATCTACAGGGGTAAAGGTCTCCTCAAAGTCAAGAACCTCAACCTCAGAAAAGCCCTGTGCAACTAGCCAAGCCTTGTTGCGAATGACAACCCCATCCTCACTTTGCTTGTTTTTGAACACCTACTTGGTACCAATGACATTATGACCAAATGGACGTTCTACAAGCTGCCAGACTTTATTCCTCTCGAAGTTTTCAAGTTCCTCATGCATAGCATTAGTCCAAGACTCGTCAGATAATGCATGAGTCACATCCTTCGGCTCAAACGAGGCAACAAAGGCAGAGTGAAGGCAGAAACTGGATAAACCTGATTTTGAGCGAGTGACTCGCTCAAACAGATCACCGATGATCTGATCACGTGGATGAGAACGCTGAATATGACGGGGAGGTACAGAAGCAGAGGTGGCCTCTACCTCATGCACAGAAGAGGTAGGAGCAGAGCCACTAGGTGCAGGGGAGTCAGAAGGCAAGAGCTGGCCTTCCTGAGGTGCAGAAATAGAAACAGAAGGCACCTCAGGTGTAGAGGGGACTGGATCAAGTGGAACACCATCATCTCCATCATCCTCATCCTCTATAAAGATGTCCTTGGAGGAAGAAGAAGAGCTTGAAATATCAGGTCTGGCATCTGGGCTAGCCTCATCAAAGGTCACTTCACAGGTCTCTATGATCCTATGCGCTTCGCAACTCCAGACCCTATAGCTATGCAAAGAAGTTGAATAACCCAGAAAGATACCATCAGAAGAACGAGACTCAAACTTATCGAGGTTACCAGACTTCAAAATAAAAACATTTACAACCAAACACACGAAAAAGAGAAACACTGAGCTTTCGCCCATACCTCAACTCATAAGAAGTGCAGTGCAAATGTGCTCTCAAGAATACACGATTAGAAACATGGCAAGCAGTAGCTATAGCCTCGGCCCAAAACTTCCTTGGAGTACTGTACTCGTATAGCATCGTCCTGGCCATCTCTACTAGGGTCCTGTTCTTCCTTTCCACTACGCCATTTTGCTAAGGGACGTAGGGAGAGGAGAACTGATGCTCTAAACCAGACTCCACACAGAAACTCTCAAAATAGGAGCTTGAACTCCGTGCCATTATCACCGCGTATAGCTTGTAGGACACTAGGGAGCTTAAAAGACAACCTATGAACCAAACCCCTAAAATGGGTAAAAGTCTCATCCTTCGGGGACATGAAAAACATCCAAGAGTACCTTGAAAAATCATCAACAATGACAAAAACATACCACTTCCCACCCACTGACTGCACTCTAGCTAGACCAACAGTGTTCATATGTAAAAGCTGTCCTCGTGCATCAGTCATCACAACAATGACTGCGGGATGAGAAGCAACAACCATCTTGCCATGTCGGAAAGAAGAGCAAACTAAGTCTTTGACCATTTTGAGTTTAGGCAAACCACGAATGAGGTCATGACTGCTAACTCGGGTCAAATGATCAAATCCAATGTGACCAAGTCTCCTATGCCAGAAGGAGAGATCACGGGACTCTAAAGCAATCAAACAACTGAGAGTCTCTAGAAGATGCAGAAAAATCAACACGAAAGACTCTTCCATATCTTAAAGTGACAATGAATTTATGGCATACAAATACAAATACCAGGAACAAGGAAAAATCAACACGAAAGACTCTCCCGTTGGCGACTAGTATTGACCAATTTAATAGTTCCCATCTTAGGGTGACAATGAATTTATGGCATACAAATACCAGGAACAAGGAATCGATAACAAGTGGTGATTTAACTAAACCCAAATTATTTTAAAGCTTTTATAATTTAATTAGCATGCATAATTTAAATCAACATAATATTTAAAAACATTAGGAGCAAGATGGTCAAAGCATAACTTGCCTTCAGAAGCAGCGAGTCTTGGTCTAAGCCTTGGTCCGAGCTTGATCCTTGAAATCCGCGTCCTCACAGAGCTCGACGCTCTACGCTGTAGCATGATAAGAACCAAATGAATACGCAAAACAACGTAGAAACACACATTCAGAAACTCCCGCAAATCAAACTAATTCATAACATTATGAAAACTTCCAGATAATTAATTTAGCATTTTCTAAGGTTTATAAAATTTATTTTGACATTTTTGGACGTATAGTTTAGGAGCTACAAAAATCGTAGATTTGGACTTTCCGTGAATATTTTAACAGTACAAATTTATTTGAAAAATTTCAGTAAAATTAACATAGCTAGGTGTTGATTTTTGCTCATTTACAAAATTTGTCTCATGTAGATTGGAGCTAAAACGTATTTGTAGCGAAAAAGACAAATTTCGCGATTTGTGGACGCATTCATGTACAAATAACAAACCGGCTGGAAGCATGCAAGGTACTATTCATCATATATAAGAGTATACTTCATGCGTTTCTCGGTGGCTATCTTTGCTACGCGAGAGAGACAAAGAAATACAAGGTTGTCTGTGGCCGACGGCCGGCGAGCACGCTGGACCGCGAACGATGATAAAGAAAGAACAGCGACGGCGGCGGCGACGGTGCCAAGACGTGATCGTAGTTGCTCGTTGGCAGCAATGACAGCAGGAAATCGAATCAACGCCTAAAAAATACGTATACATACTAACATATATATGTAAACACAGTACAAATCCTAACATATACTTACATATATACATGCGTACATTCCTATTATATCCATGTATACAAGACTATGTACTAGAACATGTATAAGCGTTCATGATTCGATCTAAAATATATACATATACAAGCCTAACATATATATCCAGACCTGACTTATCTGCAAGCATACACACATATACATGCACAAATACACACAGGCGGAATCATCCGATCGGCAAAGTTAAAGCACGCGCAAGGGAGAAGAGAGAGTACCGATCGGCGCGGACAGCAGCGCAGATCGTCGGTGTAGGAAGAGGCGAGATCGAGACAATCAGCGCAACAATAGCAGATCGATGAGCGTGAAAGGAGACAACCAAGCGGAGTTCGCCAGCAAAGGTCCAAGCCGAGAAAATGGCAGGAGACGTGGAGGGTGAAGAGGAACACACCAAAACGTTGGGGAGGAAAAACAGAGTGTAAAGGAAAGATTAAGAGGTGATTAGGAGTAGTAATCGAAAGGAAAGGAAAAGGCGGAAGAAACGGCTGGGAGGAGCAAATCATGCGTATAGATTGAATGACTCATTATGTGCCTGTCGGTTGAATTTCCGAAATTGAACAGTGCTGGGTTAAATACGATTGAGATAAATTAGCAAAAGGCCTCTAAAAATCTTGGAAAAAAACTCTAAATTACTAGGGAATATTTGAACCCTAGCGAAGTTGGTTTCGTATTTTTTTGATATATAGACTTTCTGCAAAAATTCTTTTAGTGAAACAGACACTTGTGCTGATGTTTATAAAATCAACAACTTAATTTATATATCAAGTTTTTGAAAATATTCGATAGGAACATTCTTGTTTTTCCATGTCGTTATTTTAAACTAAATTTTTAAATTTGATGCGCACGTGACACACACAATCTTTATTTTATAAGATTACCTCAAAACGGCTTAAGTTCGAATTAACTTCAAAAATTCCAAATACATTCCCGAAAAATTCTAATAATTTCAGAATGCCATAAATATATTAAAAGTAAATTTTGGGACGTTACAAACCTCCCCCCTTAACAGAATCTCGTCCCCGAGATTCAGGGCTGGCTAACGAGAAGGTTGGGAAATTCCTTCTTCAGATCTTCTTCACGCTCCCATGTTGCTTCGTTCTCTGAGTGATTGCTCCATTGAACTCTGCAGGCTTAATTGTTTTATTCCCGGTTTCTCGCTCACCGTGTCCAAGATCTTGATTGGGTATTCCTTGTAGGTCGATCTTCCCGCAATTCTATCTCTTCGAGGGTGTCTGCTCTCTGTTGGCACTCAAGGCACTTCTTAAGTTGAGATACATGGAACACATCATGCACTCCACCAACGATTGGGGCAACTCCAACCGATATGCGACTTCACCTCTACGGCTCAAGATCTTGAGTGGACCCACGTATCTTGGAGCAAGTTTTCCTTTAGTGTGAAACCTTTGACTCCTTTGAGCGGTGTGACTCGAGATATACATGATCCTCGGCTCAAAGCTTAACTCGCAAGGCGTCGGTTGTCGGCAGAACTCTTTTGCCTTGATTGTGCGATCTTGATCTTTCCCTAATCATGGCAATTTTTTTCTCAGCATCGATAAGAATGTCGGGCCCAAATATTTGACGTTCACCCGTCTCATTCCAATTTAACGGTGTTCGACATGGACGGCCATATAGTGCTTCAAATGGAGACATTTTAGGTGGCTTGGTAATCGTTGTTATAGCTAAATTCTGCAGATGGCGTACATTTGTCCCATGAAGTGACATATGACAGAGCGCAAGCCCTTAACATATCCTCGAGTATCTGATTTACTCTTTCAGTCTGACCATCTGTCTATGGATGGTATGCCGTACTGAAATTCAAACGGGTGCCCATTGCTATATGCAACTTATTCCAAAATCTTGAGGTAAATTGAGTACCTCGATCCGATATTATCTTCTTTGGTACACCATGCAAGCACACAATTCTGGCCATATATAGCTCAGCTAGGCGATCTCCGAGTATGTGGTTTTCACCGTATAAAATGGGCTACTTTGGTTAGGCGATCAACTATAACCCATATCGAATCAAAACCTTGTCGAGTTCGGTAAACCGTAATGAAATCCATACCGATTTCCTCCCACTTCCACTCAGGTACTTTCAGAGGTTGCAACAGTCCTGCTGGTCTCTGATGCATTGCCTTTATTCTTTGACATATATCACACAATACGACGTGTTCGGCTACTTCTCGTTTCATGTTTGGCCACCAGAATCTTTCCTTGAGATCTTGGTACATTTTTGCACTTCCTGGATGAATTGAGTACTTGGAATCGTGTGCTTCCTCAAGTATCAACTCCTTCAGTTCAGGTTTATGAGGTACGCAGATTCTATTTTTCATCCACAAGGTACCCTGCTCATCTACTCTAAAGTCTTTGGCTAAGCCTTCGTCCATCTTGGATTTGATCCTATGAATTTTATCATCATCCTTTGACCTTCCCTAATATGTTCTTCTAGGGTCGGCTTTACTTCCATGGTAGCCATATATCCTCTAGGTACGACCTCCAATCTTAGCTTATGAAGCTCCTTACACAAATCAACTGGTTTTCTCGCAACCACCACATTTAGGCTCGCTTTTCCGACTCAAAGCATCACCACCACATTTGCTTTTCCGGATGGTAGTGGATTCCGATGTTATAATCCTTGATTAACCCCAACCATCTTCTTTGCCTCATGTTAAGATCTCGATTGAGTGAATATATACTTTAAACTTTTGTGGTCAAGATATATTTCACATCGGTTTCGATGAGATAGTGGCGCCATATTTTAAGGGCGTGCACTACAACAACTAACTCTAGGTCGTGAGTTGGGTAATTCGCTCATGTGGCCTTAATCGCCTTGACGATAAGCCACTACTTTGCCGCTCGCATCGTAACACATCCAAGTCCCCGACGCAAGCATCGCAAAGATATATCAAAGCCGCCCTTAACATTCGGCAACACCAAGACAGTGCCGGTTAGACGCTTCTTCGCTTCTTGGAAACTCTTCTTGCACTCGGCGCCCATACAAACTTTTTATCCTTTTTCAACAATCTGCGTAAGAGGTCTTGCAATTGATGAAAAACCTTCAATGAACCGCGGTAATATCCCGCCATTCCAAGAAAACTTCTAACTGGGTAATCGACTTTGGTTGCTCCTGTGTAACACCGCTTCCACTTTCTTCTGGTCGATACTACTCCTTCTAGCAATCATTACATGACCCAAGAACTCTACCTTCTTTTTCCGTAAGTCACATTTGCTGAATTTGGCATATAGTTGGTTTTCTTAGCTTTTCCGAACTATCCTTAAGTGTTCTGCATGCTCTTCTTCTGTCCCGAGTAGACTAGTATGTCATCAATGAAAACGACAACAAACCTGTCCAAGTATTCCATGAATACTTTGTTCATCATATTCATGAAATAAGTGGGCATTGGTCAATCCAAAAGACATGACCGTGAATTCATAATGCCCATACCTTGACGAAAGTCGTCTTTGGTATGTCCTCGGTTCGTATTTTTAATCGGTGGTATCCGGATCGAAGGTCTATCTTAGAGAAGACTCCGCTCCTCTTAATCGATCAAAAGATCGCCTATCCTAGGTAAAGGATATTTATTCTTTATCGTCACCTCATTTAGTGCACGATAGTCTATACACATTCTAAAACTTCCATCTTTCTTTTAACGAATGTAATCGGTGCTCCCCACGGCGATGAGCTAGGTTTAATGAAACCTTTTTCCATGAGTTCTTCAATCTGCTTCTTCATCTCCACTAGTTCTTCTGTGGACATCCTATAAGGCCTCTTTGCAATAGGTGCTGAACCAGGCACTAGCTCAATCGCGAACTCAACATCCCTATCCGTGGCATCCTCGCAAATCTTCGGGAAAAACATCCGGAAAGTCTTTTACCACTGGCACTTCTTCTAGACTAACGGTCTTCATACTATTGACCATAAATTTTCCATTTCGGGCTGTGGTTGCTTGAAATTCCACTTTTTCTCCATCTTGGTTCTCTACAGACACTACTCGTGGGCCACACCAATACCGCTTTATGTTTGGTGAGCTACCCATTCCGAGGATTACATCCAAGGTTTGGGTGTCTAGCACAATTACATTTGCTAGAAACTCTATCTCGCTTATGACCAGCTTAACTCCCAAACATCCTAGGTTAGATTGAAGTTCGACCTGTGATTGCACTACTAGTGTGCACTTAAGTTTTCTCGCCCAACCCATTCCCACAAAGAAAGTCTTGAGAGATGAATGAATGTGAAGCACCAGAATCAAATAAAACTGTAGCAGGTACTGAGTTAGTTGAAAACGTACCCCATATTACGTTTGTGGCATCTTGAGCTTCAAAGAGCCAGACATGGTTCACGCGCCTCTGACGATTGTCGACGGTGCAATATGGATTGATTGTTTCACGGTTTGCTACTGTCTTTGGTGCCTTCGTCGGTGTTGGCCCCAAGTTGAAGCGAACTGGGGTCATATTGCCTCTCTTTGGACACTGATTGGCAAAGTGTCCTGGTTCATTGCAGCTGTAGTAACGCTTCTCTGTATTTTTGCCGATTGGAACCCGCATTATTCCTCCAGATCAAGCGCCCTAAAGCCTTGACTCAAGATCCGGCGAAGAAACCGTCCTCCGATTGGGCGGTTGAGGTTTGAATTTTGCAAATTGCCGAGGATTAACTCTCACCATCATCGATTCGGACGCCCCTTGGCTCGACATCCGCGCTATGTCCTCTCCTATTTCTTTGCGCTTATCTTCAAGAATGAGCGCCTTATTGACAAGCTCTTCAATGTCTGGGAACGTGTGGGTGATCACTCCTACTTGAAGCCCAGAGTTCAGTCCCTTCATGAATCGGACTGCCTCGCCTTATCCGTTGTTACATCTTCTAGCGCATATCGAGACAATTGAGTAAATTTGTTCAAGTAGTCGCCACCGTTGGCCACCCCGCTTGAGGTTCCAAATTCCTCTTTCTTAAGATCCATGATACCCTCGGGTACATGGTATTGGCGGAAGGCTATTATGAACTCCTCCCACGTGATACTCTGAGGATCCTCGTGCGAAGCACAAAAGTTTTCCCACCATTCAGCGGCGGTTCCCTCTAGTTGGTGAGAGGCATATAGTACCCTCTCATGTCCTACACATTGAGTTATGTGTAACTTCCTTTCGATAGTTCTCAGCCAATCATCCGCCTCCAACGGATTGGCATTGCCTGAGAACGTGGGTGGACGTGTCCTCATGAACTCTGATAGTCTTGAATAGGGGTGTGGTCCATGGTTACCCCCTTGTGGAACGTTTGCGCAGCTTGATTGGATATCTCACGCATTGTCTCGCATCATTGTGTTCATCACCGGGTTTGAGCAATGAGAAAACTCCCAAATTCCGCAGATCCACTTGCAGCGGTTGAGGAATTGGGTCCTCGTTCTGATCTCCTGCCTGGTTAGCTCCACTTCCGCTAGCACCAGCGTTACCGCGAGTCCTCACCATCTGTTGGAAACTTCATGGTTAAGAGAGAAGAAGGAAGCATAGGCAAGTAAAGGAACTTATACAGGGGAAACAGGTGTAACTTAAATTATTCAGCAACTTTATTAATTTAGTAAATGGTATGGTTGCTCGCAAGTGCCAAAGGCCATGCAACACATACCAGACACTCACATACGAGAGTAATCAAACATTAAGACTCAACAACGACTCACACCTAATGGTGACTCTGAAAAAGACGCGACTCAAGCACTCGAGTCTCGACACCACACTAACTAGACTCAATAAGACTGACTCAACATTTGAGTCAACTCTAAAAGAAAATAGACTCTCAGACACTGAACCATCCGGGGTGCGGTCCTCCCGAAGGGTACTACGGCGGCGGCAGCATAGGGGCAAACTTGTCCTGATGCCCTACAAAGAAGCCAGTCGATCGACCCACCGACTCTGCTGGTCCCAGCCACGCTGCTCTCGTCTTGGCGGCCGCTGACTGTGCCTCTGCTCTGCTCCTCCGATCGGATCGTGCGGCTCTAAATCGCTCAGCTCAGTCCATACAGAGCCATCTCCAGCTCCTGGATCCTCTACATGGAGTGAGCTAAGCCCTCCCGCAGTTGAGTTCTCGCCTCCGTGACCTCGTCACGGGCTCTCTGCAGCTCCTGGACTATCTCGTCCATGGCCTCTTCCTGAGCGATGACATACCTCGCCAGATGAGTGATCGTGGCGTCCTCCTCCAAGAGCTCCATCCTGTCATGGCGATTATCTCGACGCGATGGTGACGGAAAATGCCCTCCAACTCGCGAGGCACGGCAACTGTCGCATCGCAAGACGCGCCGTCTCCTGGATCCCGGCCTCAAATGTAGTCCTCCTGGCGGTGATGTAGATAGGACGGCTCGCCCTCGTCCTCTCCCAAGCATATACGGTGATCTTGACATCCTAGGCGATATCAAGTCCTGCCCGCACTACAGTGGTCCCCTGATAGAGTGGTCTGTCGAAGCCTCCAAGAAGTTGCATCAAGCGCCATAGCTCAGCGGCGAATCCTCCAGTGCGCTCTCCATAGGTGTTGATCCTCCTCATCTGCCAAAAGGTATCCTCGTCAGCTCTTGGAATTTTAAAACAAAGTAACCACGTGAATTTCAGCAAAAAGGAGTGAATAGGAAGAAGGGATGAGACAGGAGTAATTTTATTTTCTTGTTCACTTTTAGATTTAGAAAATAATTTTCACCTCCCCAACAACCATTCTAGCTAAGGGTCTGTCCTACGATCAAGATGGCTCGATACCACCTTCTCGTCGCACCCTAATTTGAATTCAACACTTTGTGTGATACACCATCCGTGATCACGCTGGTGCTCACAGATACAACAGAGATGAATACCATCACACATACACAAATGGAAAAATAATGATAATGTATTTAATTCAAATTAAACTGTTAAGACCTTATGGTCAGTCTTACAATATTAAGCCACGTGAGGGTGAGTTCGAGTAAATAAATAATAGCAATGAATTATAAAATTATTCGTGGCGCCTCGCTTGCCACAGCAATCGATCGGGCCTTCCTTAGTTAGCCGGTCATCTTTCTTCTCCTCATATGCTTGCAGTTCTTCATCTTCTGATATTGTGATTATGGAGGGGTGAGTACATTGGTACTCAACAAGCCATGCACAGAATGCATCCTAATATGCTACATGCCAGGCTTATTCCAATGGAATGGCTTAAAGGTTAATTTGCGATAAACAGCATTTAACAAGTACATAGGTAGATTCAAAAGCAGTAAAAAAAAACAAGTAGAATTAACAATAACTTTTCCAGAAGTTATGTAAAAGCATTTCCACATCCTAATCCGTACTTCCATCAACTTCTTCTTTTAACCCAACCACATTTTTAACAAAGTCTAACCCTTGCCTGTAATTCCCGAGCAATGTCCAATACCGTGGACACGGCTATTCGAATAGTTTGTACACTCGCAGAGGTTATACACTTTACCCACACGAGATAGTTAAACACCACACAAAGTAGTAACCATAACAAAATCTTTCAAACTTCTATCCTCGCATGCGCACCTCTCCCATAGTCCCCACTGTCCCTTCCCTTTGCGGAGCGGAAATACAGGGCTAACGATACCGTTGAAGAGATGTAAGACCGATCCGGTAAACACTACACCCTTCTTTCCATATCCACAACTACAAAACCCACCTGAGGTCTCACATGCTAAGACTTCGGAATCATACTCAACTAGGTCTGTCCCATACCAGACATGTGGTTGTATGTTAGGCCCAGTTCAAAGGCTTGCAAGGTTAAGTCCTTAGGTTGACCGTGGCAACACTACCCAAAGTTCACAAAACCAAATTCAACAACATCATTCCCATGTGCCACATCTGGCCCTCCATTAATCACTTGCCACTTGCCATAGTCTAAATTATTTTACCACCCTGGTTGGTTACCGTGCACCATGTGCCATCAATAACATCAACACACGTGTCACATTCTCAAAATGTTTTTCATAGTTCATTAGTCAATATTTCATCGTTCCCATGGAACAGTGTCAATGAAGCGTACCGCTTGGCTAAGCATACCTACTTCGTTCTAACCATTTCCCGTTGGCAACTAGTATTGACCAATTTAATAGTTCCCATCTTAGGGTGACAATGAATTTATGGCATACAAATACCATGAACAAGGAATCGATAACAAGTGGTGATTTAACTAAACCCAAATTATTTTAAAGCTTTTATAATTTAATTAGCATGCATAATTTAAATCAACATAATATTTAAAAACATTAGGAGCAAGATGGTCAAAGCATAACTTGCCTTCGTAAAGCAGCGAGTCTTGGTCTAAGCCTTGGTCTGGAGCTTTATCCTTGAAATCCGCGTCCTCACAGAGCTCGACGCTCACGCTGCAATGATAAGAACCAAATGAATACGCAAAACAACGTACAAACACACATTCAGAAACTCCCGCAAATCAAACTAATTCATAACATTATGAAAACTTCCAGATAATTAATTTAGCATTTTCTAAGGTTTATAAAATTTATTTTGACATTTTGGACGTATAGTTTAGGAGCTACAAAATCGTAGTTTTGGACTTTCCGTGAATATTTTAACATTACAAATTTATTTGAAAATTTCAGTAAAATTAACATAGCTAGGTGTTGATTTTTGCTCATTTAGAAAATTTGTCTCATGTAGATTGGAGCTAAAACGAATTTGTAGCGAAAAAGACAAATTTCGCGATTTGTGGACGCATTCATGTACAAATAACAAACCGGCTGGAAGCATGCAAGGTACTATTCATCATATATAAGAGCATACTTCATGCGTTTCTCGGCTGGCTATCTTTGCTACGCGAGAGACAGCAGAAATACAAGGTTGGTCTGTGCCGACGGTCGGCGAGCACGCGGGACCGGCGAACGTGGCGACAAAGAAGAACGACGACGGCGGCGACGGTGCCAAGACGTGATCGTAGTTGCTCGCTGGCGCAGCGATGACAGACGAAATCGAATCAACGCCTAAAAAAAATACGTATACATACTAACATATATATGTAAACACAGTACAAATCCTAACATATACTTACATATATACATGCGTACATTCCTATTATATCCATGTATACAAGACTATGTACTAGAACATGTATAAGCGTTCGTGATTCGACCTAAAATATATACATATACAAGCCTAACATATATATCCAAACTCGACTTATCCGCAAGCATACACACATATACATGCACAAATACACACAAAGCGGAATCATCCGACGGCAAAGTTAAAGCACGCGCAAGGGAGAAGAGAGAGTACCGACGGCGCGGACAAAGAGCAAGCAGATCGTCGGTGTAGGAAGAGGTGAGACGGAGACAATCAGCGGCAACAGCGCAGATCGATGAGCGTGAAAGGAGACAACCAAGCGGAGTTCGGCCAGGCAGCGTCCAAGCTGGGAGAAAATGGCAGGGAGACGTGGAGGGGTGAAGAGGAACACAGCCAAAACGTTGGGGAGGAAAAACAGAGTGTAAAGGAAAGATTAAGAGGTGATTAGGAGTAGTAATCGAAAGGAAAGGAAAAGGCGTAAGAAACGGCTGGGAGGAGCAAATCATGCGATAGATTGAATGACTCGTTACGTGCTGCGGTTGAATTTCCAAATTGAATAGGCTTTGGTCAAATACGATTGAGATAAATTAGCAAAAGGCCTCTAAAAATCTTGGAAAAAACTCTAAATTACTAGGGAATATTTGAACCCTAGCGGTTGGTTTCAGATTTTTTGATATATAGATTTTCTGCAAAAATTCTTTTAGTGAAACAGACACTTGTGCAGATGTTTATAAAATCAACAACTTAATTTATATATCAAGTTTTTGAAAATATTCGATAGGAACATTCTTGTTTTTCCATGTCGTTATTTTAAACTAAATTTTTAAATTTTATGCGCACGTGACACACACAATCTTTATTTTATAAGATTAACTCAAAACGGCTTAAGTTCGAATTAACTTCAAAAATTCCAAATACATTCCCGAAAAATTCTAATAATTTCAGAATGCCATAAATATATTAAAAGTAAATTTTGAGACGTTACAACTTGGGAACCCAATAATGAACCACACGACGCCTCAGAGTACCAGCCACAGGAGAAGACTGGACTCGAGTGTCTCTCTGACGTTTAACCCTAACACGATCAGTAGCAACCTTAGTAGATGATCTAGGAGCTGGAACTGGGTTGGCCCGTCGTGATGCAAAGGTTGGACCATCCCAGTGAGGTTGCCTAAATCTCCTTCCAGAAAATACCGCACGCCACTAATATCTACTTTGATGGGAAAATGAGGAATATCAAAAGGATGACAGAAAGACTGACTACAAATAGCTCCAGAACTGAAACTCGAAGAAACGGCATGAAAACCGGGTCCTGGATGCTGCCTAAAAATAGGTGACTCTCTAACCTATCTAGAAGCAGTGTGTGCCTTACGAGCACTCAGAGTCTAGGGATGACCCTGAATACCCATAAGAGCAGCAACACGCTCACGCCGAGTGTTCTTAGCGCGCCTGAAGCAAAAATCTACTAGGTGACCATCCTTCTTATAGAAGGTGCATGCATACTTCGCCTTGCTATAGGCAGAAACAACAAGAGTAACACCCTTCTGGTCAGAAGTCCTATGGACAACCCCAGCAGACCTAAACATGGTGGTACTCACTCTGGGAGCTACCATAATCTCACTACTCTTGGATCCGCGCACAATGGTGGGAGGATGCGCCTGAGCGTGCTCCAATGGATCAAATCCTAAACCTTGATTAAATCTACAAATTTTGGATTGGTCTAGAATAAGATTGAGCTTTTTCTTGCCTCCAACAAACTTCTCGAGAGTGCTCATGAGATACTGGCAATCTCGGAAGAAAGAGGCACAAGAAGAACAGGGGGAAGAAGAGGAAGAAGAACCAGAAAGATGAGCTCTCTCAGCATGTGCATTTTTCTCCCTCAGCACGGCTGCCTCAATCTTGAGGGCCTCACAAGAAACGCAAGACGCATTTCTAATCCTATGAGCTTGGTCTTCTAATTTCTTTCTAAGTTCAACATAGATTTTATCCAAATCCCCCTCAATCACATTACATCGCAAGCAACTTTCTTGTGAGTTATCTAGTAAGTCCTTAGCAAGTTTAGAACACTTGACATTTAGTGATTCATTGTCAAGTTTTAGTTGCCACAGCCCTCACATGAGCTGACTTTGTCCTTAGAAGCATGCATTTCAAGTTCATCGTTTCTAGAAGAAAGCTTCCTAAGGTGATCGCTCATGGCATTAATTTCAGCAAGCAATTTAGGGCAATTAGAGCATGATTGAGTAGAGTGAGCATGAAGAAAACTACCATCTAGTGGAATAGCATCAATAGAATCATCACTAGCATTCTTTAACCTAAGACTATCTAGTTCAGATAACAAACTATCATGCATAGTCCTTAGGTTCTCCAACTCCACAAGAAGTGTATCACACAAAGAACAGTCATCAGTGACTCGAGAGGGAGAAGATCTAAGAGAAGCTAACTCTCGAGTCAAGGTACCTACTTCCTTCTCTAGCTCCACACACCTAGCTCTAGCTCTAGCATGGAATTTTCCTAGTTTGCAGAAAGCTTCATTGAGATGGTCATAGGCGGGTACCTCGTCCGAGTCACTGTAGAGCTCGAAGTCGCTGATGTCGTGCTGTCGGCCATGAAGCACATGCCGGAGAAGTCGCTGCTGCCCTTCTTCTCTTGCGGTTCATCCTCACCCTCGTCGCTCCATGTCTCCGTGTCGGAGAGGTTGATGTCGTCAAGTGCGGCGAGGACGCGGTGGAAGAGCTTCTTGTTCTTGGAGAAGTTGCTGTACTTCTTCTCACGCGTTGGCTCACAAACTGGAGGCTTCTTGTTGCAGTTCTTGTCGATGTAGTCTTTCTTTGCCGAACCGCCGGTGTCGTTCTTTGCCTTCTCCAGTTTGGGGCAATTAGCCCGAATGTGGTTGGGGCCACCACACTCGAAGCATGTGATCATGCCACCTCTCTTTCTCTCTCACCCTTTTGTACGCATGAGAAAACTTGCGAGCGAGAAGAGCAAGCTCATTTTCTGGAAATTTTTCCAGTTCGTCATCGCTTAGCTTGCAAAGTGTGGAAAGCTCATTTTCTGGATTTTTGGGAAAAGAATAAAAAGAAAAAGAATTGCCACTGACACGTGGGACCCACTTGTTAGTGGCTTGGCCCACAATGGACTGGGTTCACCGAGGCGGTATCGGGTAACGCAGCAGACCGTGCTGACGTGGCGACCACGCGGCGGCTAGGGCTGATGTGGTAGCCATGCGGCGCGAACGCGGCTGAAGTGGTGCGGGCACTGGAACTGAGGCGGCGCTGACGCGGCAAAGGCGAGGCGACACGGCTCGATCAGGCCCATCCACGCGGCGTGCATCCGACGGGCTGAGGCGGATCGGACGGCTGGGACATGGTGGGAGGCGACGGCAAGCACGGCGGCGGCGCGGGCAATGCCAGAGGTGGAGAAGAAGACGACACCGACGGAGCAAAACGCGACGAGATGGCGCGGGACTAGGGCAAAAGAGAGAGGACAACGCAGGGAGTTCGCGGTGACCAAAAGAAGCAGTGGAGACTCACCGGAGAAGAAGAAAGACGGCGGAGAAGAGCACAGCCATGGCGGCGGAGAAGAAAAGTGCGGAGCGGCGCATGGTAAACTAAACTCGGGAAAAGAGAGAGAGAGACGGGTGTGGTGCGCTAAATAGGCACGGAAAGCCATGCAACCGACGTGGTTACGTTGGCAACCGCCGCGAAAGAGGCGGCGGTGCAGACGCGGATGAAGCAACGCGATAGAGTGGAGCAGAGACGAAGCGGCAGCGGCTGACAGGCAGGGCCCACGCGTCGGCAGGAGCGACGCGGTGTGGGCCAGGCCGAGTTGGACCGAGGGAAGTTGGGTCGGGAGAGGGAGCGGGCTGGGCGGTGCGGGAGAGGAGGCGGAATGGGCTGAGGCAAGGGAAATGGGCTGTGGGGAATGATTCAGCCCGAGCAGAAAAGGAGAAGGTAAAAGGATTTTCTTTTTAGAAAATTCTAGAGAATAAGATAAACCAAAATAAATAGCAAAAAAATTAGGAAATATCCAAGAAAAATCTCAAAAATAGCTTTAAAAATTTGGAACCCAAATAAATTATTTTGAACTAATTTAAACTTAAAATTTTGATTCAAATAATTTGCTTGCATTTGAGAGCTTAAATTTAAATTCACAAAAATTTTAGAAACTCAGGGAAATTTTTGAAAAGCTAAAATTTGGAATGTTACACAAGTGTGGGTTGATAACGACCCAATATCCTAACTTTTGCTAGTTGTTGACCTTTGATGGTTTTTGATTTGTGAGTAATGGGTGTTTTCGCGTGTCTCAGTCTAGAATTTCTAGGAAAGATCGGCTAGCAATTTTGTTCCTTGGTGGTGCTTGTTTAAGCTTTAAAAGTTGACCACAAGGAAGTTAGGTGTAATTAAATTACCATTTCTGTAGTGTGTTTGAATAATTGGTTACGTTGGATGTACCTATTGTTGTCATTCAGAAGTGAATTGTTTCGTTGTGAACATTTTTCGTGGGTAGTTGTCCCTTGGAGCGAGGTAGGCCTAGAAGTAGATAGAGTAAAATTTTATATTGTGAAATTGTGGTAGAAAAAGAAATTGTGACATAGTGGGCTATTCCTTTCTATGGTAATGATCCTTTTGTTAAAAGGTTAACCAATTGAGAGAGACAGAAATCTTTGATTTGGTTCTTGGGGGTACAAGTTTGGAACCCCGTATGTTCATGTCGGTGGTATGATTTGAGAAAGCAACCTATCGTTTGGATCATTCTGAATCTTTGTGTGCGATGCAATGCGTTTCCTTGTTGACAAAGTTCTTGCAGAATCTCGAACGCGAGGTTTTGGTAGAGCCGTTGGTTGTTGACCCTAGGCACCTTTCCTTTGAGTCCTACCTAGTGCGGTTATTGGGAGAGAAAGAGGTATTGAAGCATAGAACGTCAAAGTATGTGAGAGTGCTTTGGTCACATCTGTCTGAATGGGAAGCGACTTGGGATTTGGAGTCTCACTTGTGTGAGAAGTATCCTGAGCTATACAGGTCCAATTTGTAAGGAGGTTTAAATCCCTAGTGGATTTTGTTTTGTGTAGTTGGTGTGCTTAAAATTCGGGGTTAAATTCTATTAAGGGATGGAGAATGTAATATCTCGGAACAACGTCTAGGTTGAAGAAAAAAATTTAGTTGTGGGTTGGGTCGGCCTGTCACACTGTTTTGGCCTTGAGGGTTTGATTTTGTAATGTCGTTGGGCTTTGTGGGGATGGAGTGGGCTGTCCTTGGGCCAAGGGGGAAACCCTAGCCCCTTTTTTCCCCTCCTGGCCGCCGCTCCCTACTCCCCCACCCAGCCACCCCCTTGCTGCCCTCCTACAATGCACCTCTTGCCCTTCCCATGTCGTGTGCCCCCTTCCTCCCCCATTGTTGCCCCTGCGATCCTACCTCCCGTGCACCTCTTGCCTTCTTCCCCTGTGCAGATCTTGATAGGTGCTGCCCCAGTGGAGTTGGTGCTAGCGTACGGGTAGGCTACTCTAGCGAAAAACAAAATTTACTACCGCGTAACCAACGAACCACTGCAAGTTATAGATCACAGAATTACCACTAGACGCGTAGACCCATAGCGGAAGTAGAGTTGATGTAGCACGGTGTAGATGTAGTCATACTAGCCTCGCGCCTCCCCAATAGCTCATTGTGGCTGCCGCAGGTTGCGGATCGTCCTAGCGTTGAAGCTTCATAGCAACGCCTCTAAGGTATCCACACGTACGGGGCAGGAACACCACGAGCCGGAGTGCTAGAGCCGGATGCGTGGTTCTGGGCAAAGGAGGGGTGGCGACTAGGGTTTCGGGAATTCAGAATTCTTGATATGTCTCTTTATGTATCTCTCTTTGCGCAAAGCCACCACCTCCTCCCTTTATATAGACGTCTCATAACGGGTTTCAACACTTAAAGCCCATGAGGAACTCTAAGCCCATTACAACTCGGATCTCTATCCTAATAGGTTATAGCCCCATAAGCGTACGACCCTATAGGTTCACGTGGACTCGAACATGGCTGGAGGACCCCTATCGATCATTGAGTACTCCTACTGGACCATCGGGTATACCTACTCGACCATCGAGTAATCGACCATTAGTCGATAGCAACCCCTAGCAAGACTTACCGACTCCCGAGTACATGTAAAGAATGGACGAACCTCAACAATGTCCTATATGCATTTCCTTTTGCCTCACGATATTGGTCAAACCCAAGGCGAGTTGTTGTCATCCTTATTTGGATGGCTCGACCACTCTTTCTCGATGTCGTGACTCGAATTCCCTGAATACTTCGAGTTAACTCTTTAATTCGATGACTTGAGTAACTCTTTACTCGAGTAGTATGGCCATGCATTTTCTGGAATCCAACCACTCAAGAGGACTAAAGATATCTCTCCCATTGTATAGAGGGGCAAATCCTATCTTGATCGACTACGCCTCGCAACATGTTTCATGATAAACCCGAAGGCCATTTTTATAACTACCCAGTTACGGAGTAGCATTTGACGTCTCCTAAGTAAGCCATTACACATCTTGAGAACATGTGATAATCTCAAGTCGAAGGATATAGCATACACATCGTATATGGGACGAACTGATGACATGAAATAAAACAAAGTTCTCGCAGTGTCTCATAGTGGGTCGATGTCGAGCACCATGTTCTCTAACATGTGTCTATATTATTGGTTTGATATCTACATATCTATGACCCATGAAACATGATTATCGACCAATACATATGATAGTTGTAATATTATAGATTGGAGTTTTTACCGGATAGTTGGTGGATCACCTGTTTCTTTTCCCCTCCCTTTCTTTTCTTCCCCAACCGGACATCATTTCTTCTCTTCTTTTCTCATGGTTTCCTCCTCTTGGCTAGCACCCTAGCTCCCCCCTAGTCCTTCTCTCCTTCCCTTCCCCCGTCCCCCTCCCTCTCCACTGGTGGCGCCCTCCTCTCCTCCATTTTCGGCCAGCCAGCCAGCAGCAGCAAGCAACAACAGCAGTTCCCCCTTCATTTCTCCATTTGGTGGTAAGTGGATTCAACTTTTTCTTGGTTCTTGCTATGCTAATGCGGGTCCTAGAAGGTGGGGATGGTTCTAGCGTTCTTGGATTTGGGGATTTTGGAGGGAAAATGGCTCTAGGGTTGGAGGGAACACTATTCAGTTTTCGAGCTGTGCACAGACCAGTTTTGCGACTGTGATTTGGGCAAGATAGAATCATTTCCTGAGTAGTTGGCTGTATAGAAAGTTGTAGCCTGTGTTCCTAAGTTTCTTTAGAGTACAAGAACAAAAAATTCCTTTTAGCCAATTAAAAGTTATGACCTTTTTTAGTACAGATTGCTCTAATTTAGTTTGTGTTGGTAGCTAATATTTTGAGTTGCTGTTTAGAGCTATTTTCAAGTCAAATTAAAAATTTTGGTTGCTTGGAGAAAGTTAGGATATTTCCTTTGGATAAATAAAATGTCCTTGTTTGCTTGATTTGGGTTCAGGAATCAATAGTTATGATATTTTGAAGTTGCTACTCTGAAACTGCAATCTACTGAAAAATTCAGAGTCTGAACTGAAACTAAAAGTGTAAGTTGAGAACTTTAGGCTCAGTTTCTGACTGAATGGCTATGGGATAATTGTAGGTTATCCTCTTGTGGCCATTTATAGCCAAAAAACTCAAAGTTTGACTTAGCCATTTGGAAGACATGCCCTTTTTAATACCTGCTGCCCGGAATTCCAATTGTTGGAATTGGGGTTGTGTTGAGTTTGGGTTTAGAAACATTATGTGGTGTAGTAATTTATATAGTCTTTATCTGTATGCGTGTAAATGTTATTTTTTTCTAGGTAGAGTAGCTTCAGGAGTGGCTTCAATATCCCGCCGCCGCACTCCCGCGGTTAGAGGCAAGTGTATCACTAGTGTGATGCTAGGATATCGTTTCCTTGCTAAGCATTATGAGTATGTTTATATGAAAGATTTTGAAATGGTTATGGTAAATGCATGGTTCAATATACGGGTAAAAGAGAAATGTTAAACGACTATGAATTTAAATGTTATGTTAATGCTATTGGTTGACTTGATGATGATGGTTATATCTATGTCTATGTTGATAGAGATGTGAATGTTGAAATAGAATGTATTTGCCATTTATTCATTGCATTTGTGCATTCATAAGAGAAGAGGCGACCCATGCTGATCTGGACCTCTGTGCTCACACGTAGTGAGCACGAAGGTCCTACCTCGTAGCCCCATTCACCGAGGTGAGTGGGAGCGAGATAGTAAGAGTATGCCCCTCTACGGGATGGAAGGGAATGAGAGGGGGCACACCGACGGGTGTGCACTTGATAATACTGGTATGTGCTATGAAAGGTGCATTTATGAGCATGCATGTCGCATTCCATCTTTAATGATTATTCTTTGTGTTAAATGGAAACGTGTAGAGTTGGGATAGAGTCGTGGACTCATCTGAAGAGATTTAAATGAGGCTTGTATGAGTCGTAGACTCATCCAAAGAGTTTAATGAGGTATGTATGTTAAATGAATAATGAAGTGAAGGTGGTAACCGACAGTGATATCATGATTTATGGACTTGTTGATTGGTATGAGAAATGTGTTTATGCTACTGTTTGAAAATTTTAATTGGATAATTATGTTTAATATGATACCTTTGCTGAGTTTTGAACTAACACTTGTTTTGTGTTGTTTTATTTTAGGTACCTACAAGAGCAGCATATGGGAAGGGACTTTAGTACTACTTGCACACTTAATATAATTTGAATTAGTCACCCGCATGTTAAGGCAATGTAATAGTTTTGGTTGCTAGTGTGTTGTGGCATTTAATTTGATGTTATGTCTATTTATCCTTTGCGTGTAGTCTATGATGGCTTTGTGGTTATGTTTATTGAGTTCATTCTTGAATATTATCTTTTGCCTGCTGAGTCCATATCTGAGTTTTAGGGGAAGTGCTACTGAAATTATTTTTAAGTTAAATTCGGGAACCTACTAGTATGTTAGTTGCTTTGCATTGTTTTCTTTTAATGCTGGGTTTGTTGAGGGTGTAACATCCAGGGCACACGGGGTGCCGAGGTGTTACACTAGTCTACTCATATGTGTCCACATATGATTATCGACTAGGGACCCCTTTTAGAATGAACATCATAAAGACGAATACAGAGTTTCACAAACAAGTCAAGCACTTTGTTAATCAATATCCATGATGTTATTCAAAGAACAATCTCATAGTTCATGATCATTTATGGAAATATAATCATCTCTATGATTGCCTCTAGGTCATATTTCCAACAGTTGGATTGCGAGGAGGGGCGGAAAGAGATGCATTCATCGTTGATTCTTTGATTCTCCTTGCAAAGGTACAATTTTAGGTTGTTTATGGTGGTATGGGTACTATATTTGGGTGGTGCCATGGTGGTTTTCCCAGTTTTAGGGCTGTGATTCGGTTGGATTTGGGAGATAATCTGTTTTGGGTAACCTCTGTTCTCGAGCAGATCTGACTGTGAATTTCAGATAGAGTTTCGAGGCACGTATGCTCATTTCTAGAGGGTTTGGATGTTTTAAAAATCATATATATTTGTCTTAAGTTTTAGTAGATATCAAGAACGTGAATTTTGGTTAAGCGGTTTAAAAGTTATGGCCTTTCGAAGCACTATTGTCCAGAATCTGAGTCTGTTAGCAGAAGCCGTGGTAATTAGCAAATTAGGTTTAATTAGAGAACGAATTAAATTATTTCAATAACTAGAGATAGCTAGGAAATTTCATTTAGTTTTCAAAAATATCATCGTTTGCTTAATTTGGAGTTGTATAAAAATAGTTACGATATTGTGAAGAATGCTTTCCAGGTTGACGACAGATCGATTTTCTGGGTCGAATTCGAGGGATTTGATGTAGTCATTAAAAAAGATGGGTAACTAGAATATTGTAGGTATGCTTGTGTATTTTTTATAAAGTTAATGAGTTCCTAGTTTTGGGCTCTTGAATTGAAATTTATGGTATTCTGACTGTTAGGACAGCAAGGGGTTAATTGATTGCCAAGAGCAATAGTTATCTCGGGGATGGCACGTAGTTGCGCTATTGTTATTTTTTTGTGTATGTACAGTTGTGGCATGTTTTTTAGGAGGTTTGTTTGCTGTAGATGGTGTGGTTTTGGGAGTGACCTCAACCTCACGCCACTCTATTCCTCATGGATAAAGAGGCAAGTACATCATATAATGATGAAGAGATGCCATGAATCGATATTTAAATTGCAAATTGACATCTTGCTGTCCTATATATATGCTATCTATTATTGTTATTGTTTATTGTCGGGCCCCGAATCTGCAAATCCGAACCCTCTGTGTATTCTGTGCGATCCGTGATCACACCAAAGACACACAGCCTTACTGAGGTTGCACATCACGCATATTCACAAATAAGTATAACAAAAAATAGTGCAAACACTTAAATAAACTGAGTTGTACGACCTTATGGTCTCCTTACATAAAATCAGCCACGCAAGCCTTACATTATTCAGAGTAAATGAAATAGCAGCGGAATAAAAATAAATGTCGTGGGAGCCTTCATCTTGCCACAGGCAACCAACTGGGCTTGCCCCCTAATTGTCCGGATCCTCAATGTACTCCTCCCACGCTGGTGTAGACTCCTCCACTGATGTTGGGGTTGATAAGCAAGGAGGGGTGAGTACACAAGGCACTCAACAAGTAATGCACAGAATGCAACGCTATTACTATATGCAAAGCTTATTCCAAAGGATTGGCTTAATTGGTTCTTTTGCATCAAACAAAGATTTTTAAACCAAGATCTTATTTAGATTAAAGCAAAGAAACAGCTTATAATTAATACTAATTTCTTCAAATGTTTTTCTTTGAAGATTCTCGCACACACCCTTAATAGCTCATTTTAACACCGCACACACCACCCTTTTCACCTTTTGTCTTTGAAGATCTACCCTTGATCAGTAATCCTCGAGCAATGCTCAATACCATGAGCACGCTATTCGAATAGTTTTACACTGCAGAGGTTGTACACTTTACCCAAAGATACAGCCGCTCACCACACAGGTGATTGTCCGCAACAAAGCTTTTCAGGAACCTCTACCTTACCCAAAGAACCTCTTCGGTATTGCCTTCACTGTCACTTCCCTCACACAGAGCTGAAGTATAGGATAGGCCAATCACCGTTGGATGGGCACCAAGCCGTAGCACAGGTACGCTCCCCCGAACAGATACAACCCTGTGTACTGTCACCCTGAGGTATCAGAGGAAAGATAAAAGAACCCTAATCAACTAGGTCCTTCCCATACCGGACATGTGGTTGTACAGGTGACTCAGATCAAAGGCTTGCAAGGTGATGTCCTTAACTGACCAAGGCAAGACTTCCAGCACTCAACAGTGGCACACAGCCCATTGTGGCACACAGACTCACAACACTCATCAACCCAATGCCACACAGGCCCACCTGGCACATAGCCTCTTGCCACTTCCCCAGTCTAAATCATTTCCCATCGAGTTGATTATTGTGCAACACATGCCAGCAATAACTCAACATCAAGATTTGAACCACACAGTCTCTCAGACTTCAATCTCATCATGTGCCATCATCACACCACTTTCAAAATACATTCCATATTTCTTTAATCAGTATTATAGCATTTTCCCGAAAGACCACTCATGATTTGTTGCAAGGCTAAGCATCTACTCACGGTCTAGCCTCCCGTGTTGGCACAATATTAACATCCAATTAATATAATCAAACTTAGGGTGACAATGATTTAGGGCATACAATTAATAATTTCAAGGTGACATAACAAAATGGGTTGATTAACTACATTATCCTAAATTAATTTAAGTTCATTTTTAATAAATAAGCATGCATAATTTCAAAGCATAAATTACATTTTTAAAATCTAGGATCAAAATGATCAAAGCATTACTTGCCTTCAAAGAGTTGCTGGTCGTGTTCCGAAGCTTGGTCTTGGGCGACGAACTCTTCCTCGAAACCTTTCGGCAAATTTGCGTCTACGCGTACAAACAATATATGCAATAAATAGCTAATACAGAAGAATAAATGACCTCAAAAATTCAAATAAAATTCATCATTAAATATGTCACAATTTTATGAATTTTTAGAAATTTGAATCACCCAAATCCGAGTTAAAATGCAAAAGTTATAGCTATTTGAAGTTTGAATAAAATCTGAAAATACAGAAATTAGAAAATCCGATTTTTCCAAATTATTTTTATACTGAAAAATCGCATTTATGACGTCAGCATCGCATCATGATGACGTCAGCACAGAAAAGAATTTTGGCCAAAATATTTTTATATATAAAAATATTTATGACGTCAGCGATGACGTAAGCATGACACGTGGCAGCCTCTGGTGCCACCACGTCGCCTCGGTCTATGGGCTCGTTTCACGGCTCGGCTCTGGTCTACCGTGGACTCGGTCCACCAGAACAGCGCATCCACGTGGCAAGATCATAGCCGTTCATTGAATCAACGGCCAGATCCACGCGCCACACCGCACTGCCTCGATATCTACACGACACGCGTTGCGCATCCAACGATGGCTCAGATCCAACGGCCAGCACCGCGCCGCCACGCGACGCCTCGGTTTTACGCAACGACACGCGTCGACATCACGACTTCTCATTCAGAATCGGCGGTCAGGATTTGGTCTGGTTCCTAGTCAACGTGCGCACGCGTCTGATCCTGATTCGGCAAGGGTTCGGCGCAATCTCAGCTGCACGTTCAAAAATGAACGACACAGATTCACGGGGCAGTCCTAGATCTAATCCTCGCCACTGAGATTCAATCCAACGGTCTCGGTATTCTGAGTAGTTTACTGTGCATGGCGCAACGTGGCTCAATCCTACGCGTCCATTACCGATCCAACGGCTTAGATCTAAACGCGTTACAGATGTTAAACCCATTCTCTACCGTTTATTCTAGATCTAACGGTCATGAAACAATCTAAACATATACAGAGGTGGAGGCGACGTGGACTCACCGCAGCGGTTGGATGATGATCAGATGGCTGAGGGAGTTCGGCGGGGTCGGCAGCGGCTCGGACGAAGAAGTTGCCGGAGCTGAGGAAGACGACCTCGACGACGGCGTTGTAGCGGCTCTCCGACGTGAAGAAGTACCCGTATCGACGCGGCTTTCTTCGGTGAACCCGGTAAACGGTCGGAATACGGCGGAAGGTGACGGACGGCGACGGGGCGAAGAGAAACGACAGCGGCATAGAGACATAACTACGACGAGCAAAAGCGGGCGCTAGAGGGCGTCTCGACGTGCGTGCAAGTAGTCAAAATATGCGGCGTTGAGTCCTCTGCAAAATGCGCTCACCAACGCAGCTTAAAGGCCTCGATGTGCGCGCTACAGGCGGCGAAACGAGTGGAAACGGTCGGCGGCATTAGCTCCGGTGAGCTCACGAAGACAACCGACGTGGCGCAATCCTGGACGTCCGCGCAGCGAAGATCCGACGGCGCACGCGTTCGGCGACGTGGCGCAACGGCAGCCGCGGAATTCCGATCGAACGGCTCGAGCGCGCGGCGACTAGGGCTTTGGCGCGGCTGGGCCGGGCTGAGCACAGTGCTAGGCCAGCCCAGTACTATTCATCCGATTTTTAAAACATTTCTAATTAAAAATAAATCAGATAAATAAACAACGCCAAAATAAATAGCAAAAATACCCGGAAAAATCCAAAAAAATTATAGAAAATACTTTGAGACATTTGGAACTCATATAAAATATTTTCAATAAAACTTTGAATAAACTTTTGCATGAATTTATTGAAATTCAAGAGAGGTCAAAAATTAGTAAATCCAATTTAAATTCTAATAAATTCTCAGAAATTCTCAAAAATCAAAAATACTTCAAAATTTAAATTAGAGCAAATTTTAGGGTGTTACAAACCTCCCCTTAATGCAGTCTTGTCCTCGAAGTTTCAGAGTCGCCTAAAGACATAGGTTAGGAACTCCTCTTCGATCTTCTTCACGCTCCCACGCTGCTTCACTTTCCGAATGGTTGCTCCACCAACTCTGCAGAAACGTGTTGACTTGTTCCTTGTCTCTCTGCTCATTATGTACGTAATCTTCATCAATGCTCTTTATAAGTCGTCTTCTTGCACTGATTGCCTCTAACGGTGTTTGCTCTTCCGGTACTCGAAGACACTTCTTCAGTTGTGATACATGGAATACATCATGCACTCCTGCCAAAAACTGCGGTAATTCCAACTGATGTGCAACTTCACCTCTGCAGCTTAAGATCTTGAATGGCCCAACATATCTAGGTGCGAGCTTCCCTTTTGCGTGGAATCTTCTGACTCCTTTGAGTGGCGTGACTCTGAGATACACAAAATCTTCGGGTTCAAAGCTCAATTCCAAGCAACGGTTGTCGGCATAGCTTTTCTGCCTTGACTAGGCAATCTTTAGTCTTTCTCTGATCATGGCGATTTGCTCTTCCGCTTTTTGTAGTACATCCAGGCCAAAAATATGTTGTTCACCTGTCTCATTCCAATTCAATGGTGTTCGACAGGATCGACCATACAGAGCTTCAAATGGAGACATCTATAAACTCGCTTGATAATCAAGTATTGTAATCGAACTCAAAGATAAGGCAAGCACTTGTCCCATGAAGTAGAATATGCTAAAGCACATGCCCTCAGCATATTTTTCAATATCTTGTTAACTCTCTCGGTTTGTCCATCTGTCTGTGGATGGTATGCTGTACTGAAGTTCAAACGAGTCCCCATTGCTTCATGAAGCTTACCCCAAAATCTGGAGGTAAATTGGGTACCTCTGTCCGACACTGTCTTCTTTGGTACTCCGTGCAAACAGACAATTCTTGCCATATAAAGTTCTGCTAACCGGTCTCCGGAATAAGTGGTCTTTACCGGTATAAAGTGTGCAACTTTAGTTAAGCGATCCACTATGACCCATATGGAATCATATCCACCTTGAGTTTTGGGCAACCCGGTTATGAAATCCATACCAATTTCTTCCCATTTCCATTCAGGTATCCTTAGGGGTTGTAATAGTCCTGCTGGTCTCTGGTGCATAGCCTTGACTCTTTGGCATATGTCACATAATGCAACATATCCGGCGACTTCCCGTTTCATGCTTGGCCACCAAAACCTTTCTTTTAAATCTTGATACATTTTTGCACTTCCTGGATGAATTGAGTACTTGGAGTCATGGGCCTCCTCCAAAATTAACTGCTTCAAATCCTTTTTGTTTGGCACACAAATGCGCCCTTTAAACCACATAGTACCTTGCTCATCCAGTTTGAAATCCTTTGCCTTGCCTGCATCCATCTTGTCCTTAATTCTCTTGATTTTGTCGTCATTTTTCTGCCCTTCCCTGATCTGATCTTCCAGGGTAGGTTTTACTTCCAAGGTAGCCAAAAATCCTTCCGGTACCACTTCCAATCTGAAGGACCGAAATGGCGAACAGAGGGGGGGTGAATGGTCGCAAATAAAAATTCCCCCAAAATACTCCAACAAAAACCTCGACAAGATCGCTCAAAAGGAATTGTGAAAAACCCGAAAAACTAGACAACTATGTGTACCCCAAGCTTGCATTATAAGTACCATAAAATATGTGGGGATTTTTGAGTCACAATCCTGGTTGTCTAGTGTCCAAGATAAAGAGGAATCAATTCAAACTCTTGCTTTTAGAAAGGACATCAATTCAAATCACAAAAGTCACTTTCAGAAAAGCAAAAGCAGAATTCCCAGAACTTGTCCTCAATTTGCACAGGAGGTTGGTGGGTTTCTGTAGCTCACAAAATTTTGAGACTTTTTCTCCTGTGAGCATCAGAGTTTTGAAGAACTCCACCAAATTTCTCCTCAAAAGCCTTACAGAAAAACACGAAAAATCGAAGAACACAGTCTGGTCAAGAACTTCGAGCAGAACGTTTGGGGCTCGGTTTTCACCTCATGGCGCCCAAACGGTACAACAAGTGAACTCCAAAATTTTTCTGCAAGCGGATATCAGAGTCCCGCACCTCCTCCAACAAGAATCACTCAAAAAGGATTTTTCTATATTTTTACAAAAATCAAACACTGACTGCTGCGTGAAGAACAAGTTCAGAACAAAGTTGGAACTTGAAAGAAAAGATGTTCTCTACTCAATCCAAGAGTGCAAAAGAGATGTAAAACCATATGAACACACTCAAAACATCCAAGAACAGCAGCATTTAGAAGGAGGGGAGGCAAATCCAAATTACTTGAAAGTAAATTGCGGAATGTAATTATGGAAAGTAAATGCTGAATTTAAATTATGTAAAGTAAAGACATAATGTAAATGCGCAAAATAAATTCAGAGGTGGATGAATAAAACTTTCATTTCTGGAAGGAGGTTACAAAGCCTCACATTCATGTGGGCAAAGCTCAAATGAGCATCAAAACCTCAACACCTTCAAGGGAAGGAGGCTACCCTCCACCCCTATTTATACTACTCTTGGGCCACCTACCACCCTTGGATGAGTCCTCAACCCTAGAGCACTCATCTAAGGGCTAGGATTAACCCATTCACACAGCCATGCAAGGGCTAACCCAAAACCCACACACATACCGGGTTTTCTTGCACGTTTTCAAAGCATACTACCTAGACCCGCTAACCTATCAACTAGACCTCAATCCGACGGTCCTCATTGATCCACGCGCATCTAGCTAGCATCATCTCCTTTCCTTGTCTTCTTGACTTGCCCGACTCCGCCTCCGATCATCTTCCGCGATCTCCCAACCGTCTGACCTCCGACGCCTCGCCTAGTCCCGGCCATCCTTCGCCTCACCATGACCTAGCACCGCTGTCCCGCAACCATCAAAGACAAGGAAACTCCTCACATAGCAATGCCCACAAAGATGTGCAATAAACCATGCAACTCATCACTACCGCGTCCATACGACCGCAGATCGCCACTCCCGGCAAAGACAACTCAAATTGCTTCATTTTGAAAATCAAACCAAATCAAACTCAAACTTGAGCACACCTTGCTCAAATAAAGTCAAATACTCATCACAAATATGGATGGACCTCCACATGGTCCTTCAATCTCCCCCTTGATGAGTATATTGACAAACCACACAAAAGGCATAAATTTGAGTTTGAAGAAAATGAAGAAGAAAACAATTTTTAGTTGCAAAGTCAAACTTGGTCCAAAGATAGAAATTAGTACCATGACCAATTTGACAAAGAGGAATTTAGATTTTAGAGTTAAATTTAAGAAAGAGCAAGTTTTCAACAAAACTTTAAAATCCAACTAAACATGTCAAATGTGATTATGAGATTATGATCCAAATGTAGTAGTAGCATAGTTTTACAAAGATCATAATAACCAAATAAGCATTCACATTTTTATCTTTTAGTGATGCCTTTTCTACGTTTTCTCCCCTTTGGCAATATAGGCATCAATTTTTTATGTATGCATGAAATGCAATCGAAAGAGCTTTGAAGATTATCCAATTGATCACAATGAAAGATATGACACCAAGCTAGTCAATTTTTAGATTAGACTAGTCTAAGATATGTCCAAGTGCAAATACAAGCTTAGATTTGAATATTTCATTTTATCAAGATTTGACAAGTGCAACACTTAGCTTTAGTTTCAAAAATAGAAGAATAGCCACTCTAAGGATCAAAAGGAAAACCTAGAGTTCAACCTACTCAACACGTTGGAGAATCTAGAAGAGCATACAAGGTCCTTCGGCTCATTTATCACTTAATGCAAATTTTGATTTATCATCATACAAGACATAGCGGGTGCAAATGTTTGACATTATTTGCATTCTTTACCCACATATGTCTTTGTTTTTAATTTATTTGCATTTTCTTTCGACAACCAATTGACTCAAGTCAGATGCGACCATCTCAAGATGAGCTCTTAAGAGGATGGTCTAGGTCAAACACGATGTATTCCAAGTTCATCCCAAGTGCAATGGGAAGCGGTCTTGTGAATACAAGGTGTTGAGTCGATGTGCACAAGAAGAGTCAATTTTGTTTAATTTTCATTTTTAGCACAACGATTCATGAGCAATTGAAGGACTCTGCATGGATCAAACTAGTTTCACCTAAGTTGCTATAGGGACTCTAGAGAACTCCTAAATTTCTCAAATTATGGCACAAACCTCTAGAGAAGAAACCTAGCAAGTAAAAGCAACAAGTTTCATCAAGTTTTTCATTTAAGGCTTATTTCATTTTTAAGCTTAGCAAGTTAAATGAACTTGGACATACCTAAGCTAGTGATTTTCTTCAAATGATGTAGCATGGTGTATAGCATGAAGAAGAAATCAATTGCATAATAGACAAAGCTCATAAAATAGAAAATGCAGTCTAAATGCAATGCATGAACAGATTCCCAAACTCCCCCTCAACAAATGAATCAATTTTAAGCTCAAATCTGGTTAAAGTTGAGTTATTATCAAGATTAGGCATAAAGAAAACCCAATGAACTCAATAATGACCGTAAAAATGTAATGAGGAGAAGAAGTCGAGAAACCGCAAAACCGGATGGCTATAGAGCATAGAAAGATAGAAGAGACTCACTACGGCTCGCACTCGCTCTTATCTTCCCAAGGATCGACATAGGAAGTCGACTCTAGATCCCAACTAAGGAGTGCACATGCACTGCCTACCCAGAGGCCCAATACCGCTAGACTTATAAGACGTGAGGGAACTCAACCTAGAGAGAAGAGAGAACACTAATCACGCATGATAGCAACCTAAAGCACAAGATAAGAGGTCAATGCAAGGCATGCCGAAGTCTAAGTAAGTGAACTCAACTCAAGAAAACAAGCCCAAAGTCACCTGAAGAAACACAAAGAAAAGAAAAGCTGAAGAAAACATATAATACATAATATACAAACCAGCTCCCCTCACGAAAGGCCGTAAGGGCTCACGACTCCAAGCTCACTCCTCAAGGCAACAAATGCTGGAGCTATCCAAAGGCTTGGTGAAGATATCGCTAATCAAGGTCACTCTCTCTGAATCAAGCGCGATATCTCCCTTCTCCACATGGTCTCTAAGGAAGTGATATCTAATATCAATGTGCTTGGTCCGGAATGTTGCAATCGGGTTTTTAGCAATGCAAATAGCTGAAGTGTTGTCACGTAAAAGTGGCACACTCTCTATCTCTAACCCATAGTCCCGTAAGGTCGATCTCATCCAGAGCACTGCTACAAAGAATCGTCGCAAAGAACATACTCGCCTCGCCGTGGATCAGGTAACTCCGATCGCTTCCTAGATGACCAAGAAACAAGAGAAGTGCCAATGAATTGGCAAGTGCCGTAAGTGCTCTTCCTATCTATCCTACAACCAAAGAAAGTCGGATCGAAAAGACTCTAAGAGATAGACAAGAAGACGAAGAGTACCAAATACCATAATCGGTGGTAGCACGAAGGTACCAAGATGCGCTTGATCACTGGCGTGAGAGGCGCGAGGAGAAGCTTGAAATCGAGCGCACGCACACACAAAGAAATGTATGTCCGCCTCAAGCAGTTGAGATACAAGAGGAGCCGATCATGTTCAAACTCCTTTTGATCGCCAGCTCACCATCCTCATCGGCTCGAGGACAGCAGAAGGTGGCCATAGGAGTCATCACCGCTTCCCATCGACATGTCGAAACGCCTCAGAGGTCACGTATATTTGCCTTGATGCAAGAAAGTACCTCCCGAGTCCGCTTGATTTGGAAGCCAAGAAAGTAGCTCAACTCGCCCATCATACTCATCTCAAACTCAGGCTCATCACCTCGTAAAACTGAGACACAAGCGAATGAGATGAGCCACCAAAATTATATCGCCCACATAACCGACAAGAAGAAAATGAGACTCATGGTGTCCGATGAATGAGTTTTGTCTACTATGCCCATTTTGAAGTCATGGCTGAGAAGATAAGACTTGAGCCTCTCATACCATGCTCTGGGGCCTGCTTGAGTCCATACAAAGCTTTGGAGAGCTTGTATACATGACTCGAAAACTTGGGGTTCTCGAATCCTAGAGGTTGTTTGACATAAACCTCTTCCTCAATATAGCCATTGAGGAATGCACTCTTGACATCCATTTGATAGAGCTTGAAGCCCGGGATGCAGAGAATGCAAGCAGATCCTAATAGCCTCTAGTCTAGCTACAGGGCAAAGGTCTCTCAAAGTCAAGACCTCAACCCGAGAAAAGCCCCTGCAACTAGCCTAGCCTTGTTGCGAATGACAACCCCATCCTCACTGCTTGTTTTTGAACACCCACTTGGTCCCAATGACATTATGACCAGATGGGGCTCGACAAGTCGCCATACCTTGTTCCTCTCAAAGTTCTCAAGTTCTCATGCATAGCATTAATCCACGATTCATCTGATAATGCATGAGAAACATCTTTCGGCTCAAAGGAGGCAACGAAGGCAGAGTGGAGGCGGAAATCGACAAACCTGATTTTGAGCGAGTGACCGCCAAACAGATCACCAATGATTTGATCAGTGGATGAGAACGATATGACGGGAGGACCGTAAGTATGGCCTCTACCTCATGCATGTAAGAGGTAGGAGCAGAGCCACTCATCAAGGAGAGCTCAAGGCAAGGGTGGTCTCCCGAGGTGCAAAAATGGAAACAGAGGCACCTGTATAGAGGAACTGGATCCGTGGAACACCATCATCTCCATCATCCTCATCTTCTACAAAGATGGTCTCTGAGGGATAAGAAGAGCTCAAACATCGTGTCTAGCTCCCGGCTAGCCTCATCAAAGGTCACATCACAGTCTCTATGATCCTATGCGCATCAACACCTGCACTTATAGTTACGAGAAGAAGTCGAGTAACCTAGAAAGATACCATCGGAAGAGCGAGACTCAAACTTATCTAGGTTACTGCACTTCAAGATAAAACACTTGCAACCAAAACGCTAAAATGAGACACACCGGGCTTTCGCCATACCTCAACTCATAAGAAGTGCGATGCAAATGTGCTCTCAAAACACGCGATTAGAAACATGGCAAGCAAGAGCTATAGCCTCACCCAAAACTTCCTAGGAGTATCAGACTGCCTAGCATCGCCCCGCCATCTCAACCAGTGGTCCTGTTCTTCCTTTCCACTACGCCATTCTCACGAGGAGCGAGGGAGAAGAGAACTGATGCTCTAAACCGCACTCCACACAAAAACTCTCAAAGTAGGAATTCTTGAACTCAGTGCCATTATCATCACAGATAGCTCAGAATGCACCGGGAGCTCAATAGACAACATATCGATCAAACCCCAAGTGAGAAAAGTCTCATCCTTCGAGGCCATGAAGAATACCCAAGAGAATCTAGAAAATCATCAACGATGACAAGAACATACCACTTCCTCCCGCCGATCGGACTCTAGCCGACCAACAAAGGTCCATATGTAAAAGCTGTCCCGTGCATCACCATCACTACGGGATCGGAGGATGAGAAGCAAGAACCATCTTGCCATGTCGGCAAGGAGAGCAAACTAAGTCTTTGACCATCTTGAGTTTGGGCAAACCTCGAATGAGATCGTGGTCGCTAACTCGGTCAAATGATCAAAACCAATGTGACCAAGTCTCCTATGCCGTAAGGAGAGATCACGGACTCGTATAATCAAACATCAAGAGAGTCTCCGTAAGAAGCGTAAAAATCAGCACGAAAGACTCTCCCAAATCTAGAAATCCCAAGAACTAACCCTCCCGATGAATCAAGGATTCTACAGCATTACTCTTGAAGCTTACCTCGAAAGAGTCATCGATAAGTCGAGAAACAGAGAGCAGATTGTATTGCGCCTACTTACTAAGGCAACATCTTTAAGAATGAAATTTTGGTTAATGCAGATGGTACCTTTAGCAATGACTCTACTCAAGATGCATCCCCAAAAGTGATTAACTCATCACCGGGGCTCGGACTAGGAAGAGAACTAACGAGAATCTCCGGTCATATGACGAGAACAACCGAGTCAACAATCCAAACATCGCTCTTCCCCATCCGGATTTAACCCGATCAAGACACAAGAGAGAAAGATGACTCAAGATCGATAGAGTGAAGACTTAGGAACCCAATATCAACCATACGACACCTCGTAGTACCACCACGTAAGAAGATCGACTCGAGTGTCTCTCTGACGCCAACTCTCACACGATCAGAGCAACTCGTAGATAATCTAGAGTCAAAATCGGGTTGGCACGCTGTGGTGCAAAAGCCGACCATCCCAAGAAGGCTGCTCGATCTCCTACCGAAAACACTCACGCCACGATATCTACCTCGATGGGAAAACGAGGAATATCAAGAGGACGGCGAAAGATCGACTACGAACAGCTCCGTGACTAAAACTCAAGAACTAGCATGAAAACCAAGTCCCGGACGCCCCAAAAACAAAGCGACTTTCTAACTCGCCTAGAAGCAAGTGTGTCTTAGAGCACTCAAAGTCCGGGATGACCTCAATACCCCTAAGAGCAAAGAACACGCCACGCCGAGTGATCTTGGCGCTCTCAAGCGTAAATCTACTAGGTGACCATCCTTCTTACGTAAGGTGCATGTGTACTTCGCCTTGCTAGAGGCGTAGCAATAGGAGTAACACCCTTGTGGTCAAGTCCTATGGACAACCCCAAAGAGACCTAAACACGGTGGTACTCACTGGGAGCTACCACAATCTCACCACTCTTGGAGCCGCGACTATGGTGGGAGGATGCGCCTGAGCGTGCTCCAAGGATCAAATCCTAGACCTTGATTGAATCTACTAATCTTGGATTGGTCTAGAATAAGATTGAGCTTCTTCTTGCTCTCCAACAAACTTCTCGAGAGTGCTCATAAGATACCGCAATCTCGGAAGAAAGAAGCACAAGAAGAACAGGGGAAGGAGAGGAAGAAGAACCGTAAAGATGAGCTCTCTCAAAGACGTGCATTTTTCTCCTCAAAGACGGCCGCCTCAATCTTGAGGGCCTCACAAGAAACGCAAGGAGCATCTCTAATTCTATGGGCTTGGTCTTCTAATTTCTTCCTAAGCTCGACATGGATTTTATCCAAGTCCCCACAATCTCAAGACATCGCAAGCAATATTTTTGTGACTTATCTAGTAAGTCCTTAGCAAGTTTAGCACACTTGACATTCAGTGGTTTCATTGTCAAGTTTTAATTGCTTACACCCTCACATGAGCCGACTGGGTCCTTAGAAGCATGTGATTCAAGTTCATTGTTTCTAGCAGCTTTCTAAGGTGTTCGCCATGGCATCAATTTCGCAAGCAATTTAGGCAATTAGAGCATGATGGAGTGGAGTGAGCATGAAGAAAACTAGCCTCAACAGAATAGCATCAACAGTAACTAGTGCTAGCATTCTTCAACCTAAGACCATCAAGTTCAACAAGCACACTATCATGTATGGTCCTTAGGTTCTCCAACTCCACAAGAATAGCATCACACAAAGAGCAATCATCGCGACTCGAGGAGAAGATCTAAGTGAAGCTAACTCCCGAGTCAAGGTACCTACTTCCTTCTCAAGTCCGCACACCTAGCTCTAGCTCTAGCATGAAATTTTCCTAATTTGCGTAAAGCTTCGCTGAGCTGGTCATAGGAGGGTACCGTCCGAGTCAGAGTAGAGCTCTGAGTCGCCGATGTCGCTGGTGTCGGCCATGAAGCACATGCCGAGAAGTCGCGCGCTTTCTTCTCTTGCGGATCATCCTCGCCTCGCCGCCCTCCATGTCTCCGTGTCGAGAGGTTGATGTCGCTGCCGCCGCAAGGACGCGTGGAAGAGCTTGTTCTTGGAGAAGTTGCGGTACTTCTTCTCGCGGCGCCGGTTCACGAACCGGAGGCTTCTTGTTGCGGTTCTTGTCGGTGTAGTCGTTTTGCCCGAACCGCCAACGCTATTCTTGCCCTTCTCCGCCTTGGGATAGTTCGCCCAATGTGGTTGGGGCCACCACACTCAAGCAGTGATCATGCCACCTCTCTTCCTCTCTCTCACCCTCTTGTATGCATGAGAAAACTTATGAGCGAGAAGAGCAAGCTCATTTTCTCGAAATTTTTCCAGCTTGGTCATCGCTAGCTCGCAAAGGGCGGAAAGAGAGAAACCAATAGAAGGATCAAGAAGAAGATCCAATGGGATCGGTGACCAAAGCCATCGATCGAGATTTCGTCTTCCGAGAGACGACATCGATCTCATGAGTCTTGAGGCGGAATAAAGCCCGCCAAGAGTCGAGTCGATAAGTCGGTGGTGTCCTTGATGGTGGTCACCTTCATCTCCCAAACCCAAGGTCGAGTGCGGTCAAGAAATGCCGAGCATTGTTCGAGTCGTATATGCAACCAATCGCTCGAGGTCGCCAAAATCTTTGTAAACCGACCAAAACACTCATCGAGACTCTCACCAGCGCGCTGATCAAACTTGTTGTACTCGCTTGAACTGGTCTCGCTCACGCCTTGATTTGAGTAGAGCCTCATGGTAAGCATCGAGGGTTACCCAAATCTCGTGAGCGGAGCGAAGGTGAGAAATCCTATCATACTCACACTGCTAAGACCTCAGATGAGAATGTTCCTTGCCTTAGCATTCGCCTCAACGCCAACCATATTGATGGCCGTGACATTTTCATCGCCAGGAACCTCATACGGAGTTTCACCTTCGCCATATCGTAGCCCCGGCGTGATGTATGACTCCATCCGGACTTCCAAAAGGAAAATCAACTCCATTAAAGATTGGAGGCTTGGTGGAATATTTGTCCGTCGCCATGGCTCTTGAGACCGGTCAAGATCTATGGAAGAGCAAAACCGCTCGATACCAATTGAAGGACCGAAATGGCGAATGAGGGGGTGAATGGTCGCAAATAAAAATTCCCAAAATACTCCAACAAAAACCTCGACAAGATCGCCAAAAGGAATTGTGAAAACCCAAAAACTAGACAACTATATGTACCCCAAGCTTGCATGGATAAGTACCATAAAATATGTGGGGATTTTTGAGTCACAATCCTGGTTGTCTAGTGTCCAAGATAAAGAGGAATCAATTCAAACTCTTGCTTTTAGAAAGGACATCAATTCAAATCACAAAAGTCACTTTCAGAAAAGCAAAAGCAGAATTCCCAGAACTTGTCCTCAATTTGCACAGGAGGTTGGTGGGTTTCTGTAGCTCACAAAATTTTGAGACTTTTTCTCCCTGTGAGCATCAGAGTTTTGAAGAACTCCACCAAATTTCTCCTCAAAAAGCCTTACAGAAAAAACACGAAAAATCGAAGAACACAGTCTGGTCAAGAACTTCGAGCAGAACGTTTGGGGCTCGGTTTTCACCTCATGGCGCCCAAACGGTACAACAAGTGAACTCCAAAATTTTTTTGCAAGCGGATATCAGAGTCCCGCACCTCCTCCAACAAGAATCACTCAAAAGGATTTTTCTATATTTTTACAAAATCAAACACTGACTGTTGCGCGAAGAACAAGTTCAGAACAAAGTTGGAACTTGAAAGAAAAGATGTTCTCTACTCAATCCAAGAGTGCAAAAGAGATGTAAAACCATATGAACACACTCAAAACATCCAAGAACAGCAGCATTTAGAAGGAGGGGAGGCAAATCCAAATTACTTGAAAGTAAATTGCGGAATGTAATTATGGAAAGTAAATGCTGAATTTAAATTATGTAAAGTAAAGACATAATGTAAATGCGCAAAATAAATTCAGAGGTGGATGAATAAAACTTTCATTTCTGGAAGAGGAGGTTACAAAGCCTCACATTCATGTGGGCAAAGCTCAAATGAGCATCAAAAACCTCAACACCTTCAAGGGAAGGAGGCTACCCTCCACCCCTATTTATACTACTCTTGGGCCACCTACCACCCTTGGATGAGTCCTCAACCCTAGAGCACTCATCTAAGGGCTAGGATTAACCCACACACACAGCCATGCAAGGGCTAACCCAAAACCCACACACATACCGGTTTTCTTGCACGGTTTTCAAAGCATACTACCTAGACCCGCTTAACCTATCAACTAGACCTCAATCCGACGGTCCTCATTGATCCACGCGCATCTAGCTAGCATCATCTCCTTTCCTTGTCTTCTTGACTTGCCCGACTCCGCCTCCGATCATCTTCCGCGATCTCCCAACCGCTCGACCTCCGACGCCTCGCCTAGTCCCGGCCATCCTTCGCCTCACCATGACCTAGCACCGCTGCCCCGCAACCATCAAAGACAAGGAAACTCCTCACATAGCAATGCCCACAAAGATGTGCAATAAACCATGCAACTCATCACTACCGCGCCCATACGACCGCATCGCCACTCCTCGGCAAAGACAACTCAAATTGCTTCATTTTGAAAATCAAACCAAATCAAACTCAAACTTGAGCACACCTTGCTCAAATAAAGTCAAATACTCATCACAAATATGGATGGACCTCCACATGGTCCTTCACAATCCTAACTTCTGGAAATCCTTACACAATTCTGGCTGACTTGTTTCCAACAGCATATTTACACTGTGGTTCTTTCTGCTCAAGGCATCCGCCACCACGCTGGCTTTGCTGGGATGGTAATGAATTCGACATTATAATCTTTGATTAACTCAAGCCATCTTCTTTGCCTCATATTCAGTCACTTGCGTGAAGATATACTTAAGACTTTTATGATCGGTATACACTTCACATCTGTTTCCAATGAGATAGTGATGCCATATTTTTAGGGCATGCACTACAGCAGCTAATTCTAAATCATGAGTCGGATAGTTCTCCTCATGTGGCCTCAATTGCCTCGATGCATATGCTATTACCTTTCGGTTTTGCATCAATACACATCCCAATCCTTCACGTGATGCATCACAATAGATGTCGAAGCCTTGATGAACGCTCGTAAAACTAATACAAAAAGGTGCTGATGTTAATCGTTTCTTCAACTCCTGAAAACTCTTCTCGCACTCAGGTGTCCATTAGAATTTCTTTTCTTTCTTCAACAATTGCGTAAGGGGTCTCGCAATCGTGGAGAATCCTTCGATGAAACGTAGGTAATATCCCGCCATTCCAAGGAAACTACGGATTTGGGTTACAGTCTTTGGTTGTTCCCAATGCAAAATTGTCTCCACTTTCTTTGGATCTACCGCAACTCCTTCTGCAGTCATTATATATCCAAGAAATTCAACCTTATCCTTCCAGAAATCACATTTACTAAATTTTGCAAACAACTGTTGTTCCCTTAATTTCTCAAGGACTAGCCTTAAATGTTCGGCGTGCTCTTCCTTCGTCTTGGAATAAACAAGGATATCATCAATAAACACGACGACGAACTTCTCCAAGTATTCCATGAAAACCTTATTCATTAAGTTCATGAAATATGCTGGTGCATTTGTCAAACCAAAAGACATCACTGTGAACTCATAATGTCCATATCTTGACGAGAATGCAGTCTTCGGAATATCCTCTGATCGGATCTTCAATTGATGGTATCCTGATCAAGATCAATCTTGAGAAGACTCGCTTCCTCAATCGATCAAAAGATCATCGATCCCGGTAGCGGATACTTATTCTTTATCGTCACATCATTGAGTGCACGATAGTCTATACACATCCTAAAACTCCCGCCCTTCTTCTTGACGAACAAGACAGTGCTCCCCATGGCGATGAACTAGGTTTTATAAATCCTTTCCAAAGAGCCTCCTCAATTTGCTTCTTCATTTCCACTAATTCCTCCGTGGACATCCCGTAAGGTCTCTTAGCTATTGAGCTGTCCTCGAACAAGCTCTATCACGAACTCGATATCTCTATCTCGCGGCATTCCGTAAATCTTCCGAAAACATCCGGATATTCATTGACTATGGAAACTTCCTCCAAGTCCGCCGATCTTCATGTTGTTGACCATTAATTGTCCATCCTGCATCGCTTTTTGCTTCAAATTCAACCTTTCTCCCTTCCGTGCTCTCGATTGATATAACTCTTTTCCGCAAATCCAAAGATCGCCTTGTGTTTGGTTAACCAATCCATTCCCAGGATAACATCCAGGGTTTGGGTATTCAATATAATTAGGTTCGCTAGGAACTCTATTCCATTAATTATTAGCCTTACCCTAGAACATCCTATATTGGATCGGAGTTCTGATCCAAGGGTTTGGACTATAAGTACACACTTAAGTTCCACAATATCCAAATTATTGTGAATGGCAAAATCTTGAGAAACAAATGAATGTGATGCTCCGGAGTCAAATAAAACAGTAGCTGGTGCTGAGTTTATAGGAACTTACCCAGTACAACGTCCGTGGCGTTCTGGACTTCATCCGTTGTAATGTGGTTGACTCTGCCTCGTGCAGTTCCTTGAGATGGAGTAGCCAATGACGCTGCTTCGTGGTTCACGTTCGGCGTTGGAGTCCTTGTAGGTGTATTCCCCAGGTTAAATCAGATCGGGGTGACACCTCACTTCTTTGGGCAGTTGTTGGTGAAGTGCCCCAACTCGTTGTAGTGATAACAACGCCTTCCCGCCGTCGCGAGGTTCCTCCACCGTACTCAAAGTTCGGGCCGAGTCCGCATTCGACCCATCGACGATTTGCCGGCAGTGGTACCGCACACCGCCTGGCCGGTACCGATGAACTGTTGGGGTGCCGCCCTCACCTCTATCGACTTCGACGACTCCTTTGTTGCGCCATTCGCGCTTTCGTTGTCATCCAACTCTCGCGCTTGTCCTCCAAAATAAGAGCCTTGTTAACTAGCTCTTGAAAGTCGTGGAATGTGGGTGATTAGTCCCACCGCAATCCCGCGCTTAATCCTTCATAAAGCGGGATTGTCTCGCCTTATCTCGTAGCTACGCCTTATGGTGCGAGCGCACCAACCGGGTAAACTTATTCGTAATCGCCACCGACACACCCTACTTGAGGCTCCAAATTCTCTTTCTTAAGATCCATGATACCCTCGGTACATGGTATTGGCGAAAGTTGAGGTGAATTCTCCCATGTGATTTCTTGGGGATTCTCATGTGCAAAGATGTAAATTCTCCCACCATTCTGCGGCGGTTCCCTCTAGCTGGTGAGAGGCATAGAGTACCCTCTCATGTCCCATACACTGGGTTATGTGCAGCTTCCTTTCGATTGTCCTTAGCCAATCGTCCGCTTCCATCGGATTGGCGTTGCCGGAGAAGGTGGGTGGACGAGTTCGCATAAACTCCGACAACCTTGAGTAGGGGTGTGGTCCATGGTTACCCCCAGGTTGAACATTCGCAGCAGCCTGATTGGATATTTGCTGCATGGTCTGTACCATCGTGTTCATAAGTTGAGTTTCGGCAGCTAGAAAGGCTCCCAAATTCTGCATATCGACTTGCGGCGGTTGAGGTATTGGCTCCCCATTCTGGTTGTCAGCCTGATTCACTCCACTTCCGCTGGCTCCAATGTTTCCGCGAGTCCTCACCATCTGTTGCAAACTTCCAGGGTTAAGAAAAGAAGAAAGCATAGACAAGTAAAAGAACTTATGTGGGGGAAACAGGTATAACTTAAATTATTTAGCAACTTTATTGATGTAATATAAGGTAGTATGGTTGCTCACAAGTGCCTAAGGGCAATGCAACACATACGAGACACTCACAACCAAAAACAAGTAAGCAACGTAGGACTCCACAACGACTCACACCTAATGGTGACTCTGAAGCAAAAGACGCGACTCAAACACTCGAGTCTCGGCACTACCCTCGACTAGACTCGATCACTCATCGAGCCAACCCGGCTGCGGCTCCCCCTGAGCATACACCGGTGGGTGCTCTGGCATCGGGGCGAACTGGTCCTGATGACCTACTGCAGCTAGTGCAAATGACCCCATCGACTCTGCCGTCCCGGTCGCTCGCTTCCTCGTGCCGGCGGCTCCTCGTGACCGGTGCCTCCCGCCTCGCTCCTTTGATCTCGATCGTGCCCAAGACATGCTCGGGCTCAGGTCCATACAGAGCCATCTCCAACTCCTGGATCTTCTTCATGGAGTGAGCTAAGCCCTCCCGCAATTGAGTCCTTACCTCCGTGACCTCATCGCGGGTCCTCTACAGCTCCTAGACCGTCTCGTCCAAGGCATCCTCCTGGGTGATAACATACCTCGCCAGGTGAGTGATCGTGGCGTCCTCCTCCAAGAGCTCCACCCTGTCAAAGCGATTATCGCGGCGCGGGTGGTGGTGTCCTCCTCCAAGAGCTCCACCCTCCAATTCTGTGGAGTAGGTGCGGGCAATCTGCCACATCGCCAGACGTGCCGTCTCCTGGATCCAGGCCTCAAAAGAAGACCTCCTGATCGTGATGTAGATAGGACAACTCGCCCTTGTCCTCTCCCGGGCATATACTGTAATCCTGACATCCTAGGTGATATCAAGTCCTGCCCGTACCACCGTGGTCCCCCGATAAAGCTGTCTATCAAATCCTCCGAGCAGCTGCATCATACGCCATAACTCAGCGGTGTAACCTCCAGTGCGCTCTCCATACGTGTGGATAATCCTCATCTGCCAAAATAGACCTCGTTTAAATTAAACAGAAAATAATAATTAGAATTCTGCATAGGTATGAAGCAAAGGAGAAAAGATAAGTCGAGATTTCATTGATATTCTTGCTCAAGTTGATTAAGTCTTAGAAAATAGTTTTATCCTCCTAGGTACAACTAATCTAGTTTAGGTCAAGACCTACACCAACTTGCTCGATACCACCTCCGCCGGACTCGAATCGCAAATCCGACCTCTCGTATTCTGTATAGTCCAGATCACGCTAGCACACACAGCCTTTATAGGGTTGCACATCACAGACATTCACAGCGATATAAAAAAATAAGTAGTGCAACACTTATATAAACTGAGTTGTACGACCTTATGGTCTCCTTACATAAAATCAGCCACGCAGGGCTTACATTGTAAACGAAATAGCAGCGGAACAAAATAAATGTCGTGGAAGCCTTCATCTTGCCACAGGCAACCGACTGGGCTTGCCCCCAATTGCTCGGATCCTCAATGTACTCCTCCTCCCTGGCTGGTGTAGACTCCTCCACTGATGTTGGTGTTGATAAGCAAGGAGGGGTGAGTACACAAGGTACTCAACAAGTAATGCACTAATGCAACACTATTACTATATGCAAAGCTTATTCCAAAGGATTGGCTTAATTGGTTCTTTTGCATCAACAACATTTTAAACCAAGATTTTATTTAGATTAAAGCAAGAAACAGCTTATGATAGTACTAATATCTTCAAATAGTTTTTCTTCAAAATTCTCTGCACACACTTTAATAGCCATTTTTAGCATTGGTACACACCACCCTTTCCACATTTTTATTTATGAAGATCTACCCTTAATCAGAATCCCGAGCAATGCTCATTACCATGAGCACGCTATTCGAATAGTTTTGACACTCTGCAGAGGTTGTACACTTTACCCACAATATACACCGCCACCGCACGTGTGATTGTCCGCAACAAAGCTTTTCAGAACCTCTACCTTAACTAAAGAACCTCTCCCAGATTACCTCACTATCACTTCCTCACCAGAGCCAAGTATAGGACAGGTCAATCACCGTTGGATGGGCACCAAGCCGTAGCACAGGTACGATCCCCCGTACAGATACACCCCCGTGCACTGCCACCCCGAGGGATCAGAGGAAAGATATTAGAACACTAATCAACTAGGTCTGTCCCATACCAGACATGTGGTTGTACGGGTGACTCAGATCAAAGGCTTGCGAGGTGAAGTCCTTAACTGACCAAGGCAAGATTTCCAGCACTCAACAGATGCACACAGCCCATTGTGGCACAGAGACTTACAACACTCATCAACCCAATGCCACACAGGCCCACCTGGCACACAGCCTCTTGCCACTTGCCCCAGTCTAAATCATTTTCCACCGAGTTGATTATTGTGCAACACATGCCAGCAATAACTCAACATCAGTACGGAACAACACATGTATCTGTACCTCAATCTCATCATGTGGCATCATCACACCACTTTCAAAATACATTCCATATTTCTTTAATCAGTATTATAGCATTTTCCCGAAAGACCACTCATGATTCGTTGCAAGGCTAAGCATCTACTCACGGTCTAGCCTCCCGTGTTGGCACAATATTAACATCCAATTAATATAATCAAACTTAGGGTGACAATGATTTAGGGCATACAATTAATAATTTCAAGGTGACATAACAAAATGGTTTGATTAACTACATTATCCAAATTAATTTAAGTTCATTTTTAATAAATAAGCATGCATAATTTCAAAGCATAAATTACATTTTTAAAATCTGGGATCAAAATGATCAAAGCATTACTTGCCTTCAAAGAGTTGCTGGTCGTGTTCTGAACCTTGGTCTTGAGCGACGAACTCTTCCTCGAAACCTTCCGGCAAATTTGCGTCTACGCGTACAAACAATATATGCAATAAATAGCTAATACAGAAGACTACATTACCTCAAAAATTCAAATAAAATTCATCATTAAATAGGTCACAATTTTATGAATTTTTAGAAATTTGAATCACCCAAATCCGAGTTAAAATGCAAAAGTTATAGCTATTTGAAGTTTGAATAAAATCTGAAAATACAGAAATTAGAAAATCCGATTTTTCCAAATTATTTTTATTCTAAAAAATCACATTTATGACATCAGCATCGCATCATGATGACGTCGGCAAAAATATTTATGACGTGAGCGATGACGCCACCGACACGTGATGCTTCGTGCCACCACGCCGCTTCTGGCCTATGGGCTCGGCTCATCGCCGGCTCGTCTACCGTGGACTCGGTCCACTAGAACAGCGCATCCATGCAGCAAGATCTGAGCCGTTCATTGAATCAACGGCCCGATCCACGCGCCACACCGCACTGCCTCGATATCCAACGATCGCTCAGATCCAACGGCCAAGATAAATACCACCGCGACGCCGTTTTACGCAACGACACGCTGCCGACATCGCGGATTTACTCGCTCAAAATCAGCGGTCAGGATTTGGTCCGGTTCCCAGTCAACGTGCACACGCGTCTGATCCTGATTCGGCAAGGGTTCGGCGCAATCTCAGCCGCACATTCAAAAATGAACGCATGCATTCACGGCGCTCTAGATCTAATCTCGCCACCGAGATTCAATCCAACGGTCTCGGCATTCGAGTTGTTTATCGCATGGCGCAACGTGGCTCAATCCTTCGCGCCCATTACCGATCCAACGGCTTAGATCTAAACGCTACATGGTTAAACCCAATCTCTACCGCTTAATCTAGATCTAACGGCCATGAAACAATCTAAACATATACAGAGGTGGAGGCGACGTGGACTCACCGCACGCGGTTGGATGATGATCGATGGTCGAGGGAGTTCGGCGGGTCGGCGCGCTCGGACGAAGAAGTTGCCGAGCCGAGGAAGACGACCTCGGCGACAATACAGCGCTCTCCGCGCCAAGAAGTACCCGATCGACGCGCTTTCTTCGGTGAACCCGGTACGGTCGAACACGCGGAAGGCGACGGACGGCGACGGGCGGCAAAACGACAATGCGCGCAGACATAACTACAGCGAGTAAAAGCGGGCGCTAGAGGGCGTCTCGACGTGCGTGCAAGTACTCAAAATATGCGGCGTTGAGTCCTCTGCAAAACGCGCTCACCAACGCAGCTTAAAAGGCCTCGACGTGCGCGCTATAGGCGACGAAACGAGCGGAAACGGTCGGCGGCATTAGCTCCGGTGATCTCGCGAAGACGACCGACGTGGCGCAATCCTAGACATCCACGCAGCGAAGATCCGACGGCAGACGCTGCTCGCGACATGGCGCAACGGCACGCGAATTCGACGGACGGCTCGAGCGCGACTAGGGTTTTGGCGTGGCCGGGCGGGCCGAAAGACGGGTCAATGGCGCAGATTATTCATCCGATTTTTAAAACATTTTCTGATTAAAAATAAATCACATAAATAAACAAAGCCAAAATAAATAGCAAAAATACCCGAAAAAATCCAAAAAAATTCTAGAAAATAATTTGAGACATTTGGAACTCATATAAAATATTTTCAATAAAACTTTGTATAAACTTTTGCATGAATTTATTGAAATTCAAGAGAGGTCAGAAATAAGTTAATCCAAATTAAAATCTAATAAATTCTCAAAAATCAAAAATACTTCAAAATTTAAATTATAGCAAATTTTAGGGTGTTACAGGTGTGATTAGCTCAGCCTCGTGCGGTTGCTTGAGATGGAGTTGCTGAAGTTGATGCCCCGCAGTTCACAATTAGCGCGGGAGTCCTTGCGGGTGTGTTCCCTAGGTTAAAACGGACTGGGGTTGCACCTCCTTTCTTCGGCGCTTGTTGGCGGCGCCCAAACTTGTTGCGTTGATAACAACGCCTTCCCGCCGCTCGCGAGGTTCCTCCACCGTACTCACTGTTCGGGCCGAGTCCGCATTCTCGACCCACTAGACGATTTGCCGCCAGCGGTGCCTCACACGCCTCGGCCGGTACCGATGAACTGCTGGGTGCCGCCCTCACCTCCGCCGCCCCGACGACTCCTTGTTGCGCCATTCTCGCTTTGTCATCCAACTCTCGGCGCTTGTCCTCCAAAATAAGAGCCTTGTTAACTAGCTCTTGGAAGTCGTGGAATGTGTGGGTGATCACCCCACTGCAATCCCGCGCTTAATCCTTCATAAAGCGGGATTGTCTCGCCTTATCTCGTAGCTACGCCTTCTCGCATGTAGCGTGCCAACCGGGTAAACTTATTCGTAATCGCCACCGACCACCTTGCTTGAGGCTTCAAATTCCTCTTTCTTAAGATCCATGATACCCTCGTACATGGTATTGGCGAAAGCGAGGTGAACTCCTCCAACGTAATACTGCGGGTTTTCATGAGCTGCGCAGGTTTTCCCACCACTCGCGGCGCCTTTGAGTTGATGAGAGGCATAGAGCACCCTCTCATGTCCCACACACCGGTAATGTGCGCTTCCTTTCAATTGTCCTTAGCCAATCGTCCGCTTCCATCGGATTGGCATTGCCGAGAAGGTGGGTGGACGAGTTCGCATAAACTCGATAACCTTGAGTAGGGTGTGGTCCATGGTTACCCTGTGTTGAACATTCGCAGCACTCGATTGGATATTTGCCGCATGATCCGTACTCATCGTGTTCATAAGTTGAGTTTGGGCAGCCGAAAGGCTCCCAGTTCTCGATATCGACTTCATGCGGTTGAGGGATTGGCTCATCATTCTGGTTGTCAGCCTGATTCACTCCACTTCCGCTGGTTCCAATGTTTTCGCGAGTCCTCACCATCTGTTGCAAACTTCGAAGGTTAAGAAAAGAAGAAAGCATAGACAAGTAAAAGAACTTATGCAGGGGAAACAAGTGTAACTTAAATTATTTAGCAACTTTATTGATATAATATAAGGTAGTATGGTTACTCACAAGTGCCTAAGGGCAATGCAACAAACACGAGACACTCATAACCAAAAACAAGAAAGCAAACATAGGATTCCATAACGACTCACACCTAATGGTGACTCTGAAACAAAAGATGCGACTCAAACACTCGAGTCTCGACACTACGCCCGACTAGACTCGATCACTCATCGAGCCAACCCGGCTGCCGCTTCCACCGAGCGCATACCGTGGGTGCTCCGCATCGGGCGAACTGGTCCCGATGACCTCATCGCACCGGTGCAAATGACCCCATCGACTCGCTGTCCTGTGGCTGCTCGCCTCGCGCGGCTCTGCTCTCGTGACCGTGCTCTCTCGCCTGCTCCTCCGGATCCGATCGTGCAAAGACTAGGATCGCTCGTGCTCGGTCCATACTGAGCCATCTCCGACTCGGATATTCTCGCATGGAGTGTGCTAAGCCCTCCCGCAGCTTGGATCGCCGCCTCCGTGACCTCGCCGCTGGTCCTTCGCAGCCTCCCGGATCGCCTCGCCCAAGGCGCCCTCCCGGGCGGCGACATACTCGCCAGTGAGTGATCGTGGCGCTTCCTCCAAAAGCTCCATCCTGCCAAAACGATTGTCTCGACGCGATGGTGACGAAAAGATGCGCCTCCAACTCGCGCGAGTAGGTGCAGTAATCCGCCGCATCGCTGCACGCTGTCGCCTTCCGATCCCGCCACCGTAAGACCTCCCGATCGTGATGTAAATAGGACGGCTCGCCCTTGTCCTCTCTCGGCGACATCGTAATCTTGACATCCCAGCGATATCAAGTCCTCGCCTGCACTCACCGTGGTCCCCGATAAAGCGGTTCATCAAATCCTCCGAGCACCGTGATCATACGCCATAACTCAAATGGCGATCCTCCAAAGGCGCTCTCCATAGGTGTGGATCATCCTCATCTTCCAAAACAATCCTCGCTTAAATTAAACATATAATAAAATTTCAAAGATAGATATGAAGCAAGAGAGAAAGGATAAGTCGAGATTTCATTGATATTCTTGCTCAAGTTGATTAAAGTTTAGAAAATAGTTTTATCCTCTCGGACACAACCTAACTAGGGTCAAATCCTACAGTCAGCCTGCTCTGATACCACCTCTGTCGGGCCCCGAATACGCTAATCTGACCCTCGTATTCTCGTGCGACCCAGATCACGCCAAAGACACACAGTCTTACTGTGGTTGCACATCACGCATATCACAAATAATATAAAAATAAATAGTGCAAACACTTAAATAAACTGAGTTGTACAACCTTATGGTCTCCTTACATAAAATCAGCCACGCAGGGCTTACATTATTCAGAGTAAATGAAATAGCAGCAGAATAAAAATAAATGACATGGAAGCCTTCATCTTGCCACAGGCAACCAACTGGGCTTGCCCCCTAATTGTCCGGATCCTCAATGTACTCCTCCCACGCTGGTGTAGACTCCTCCACTGATGTTGCGGTTGATAAGCAAGGAGGGGTGAGTACACAAGGCACTCAACAAGTAATGCACAGAATGCAGCGCTATTACTATATGCAAAGCTTATTCCAAAGGATTGGCTTAATTGGTTCTTTTGCATCAAACAACATTTTTAAACCAGTATCTTATTTATATTAAAGCAGTGAAACAGTTATAATTAATACTAATTTATTCAAATGGTTTTTCTTTGAAGATTCTCGGCACACAGCCTTAACAATTCATTTTTAACACTGGCACACAGCCACCCTTTCCACATTTTGTTTTTGAAGATCTACCCTTGATCAGAATCCCGAGCAATGCTCAATACCGTGAGCACGGCTATTCAATAGTTTTTACACTCTGCAGAGGTTGTACACTTTACCCACAAGATACAACCGCCACCACATGTGATTGTCCGCAACAAAGCTTTTAGGAACCTCTACCTTACCCAAAGAACCTCTCCGTATTGCCTTCACCGCCACTTCCCTCACACAGAGCCAAGTATAGGAGTGCCAATCACCGTTGGATGGGCACCAAGCCGTAGCACAGTGCGCCCCCGCATGCATACACCCACATGTACTTGCCACCCTGAGGTATCAGAGGAAAGATAAAGGAACCCTAATCAACTAGGTCCGTCCCATACCGAACATGTGGTTGTACGGGTGACTCAGATCAAAGGTTTGCAAGGTGAAGTCCTTAACCGACCAAGGCAAGACTTCCAACACTCAACAGTGGCACACAACCCATTTTGGCACACAGACTCACATCACTCAACAACCCATTGCCACACAGGCCCACCTGGCACACAGCCTCTTGCCACTTGGCCCAGTCTAAATCATTTCCCTCCCAGTTGATTATTGTGCAACACATGCCAGCAATAACTCAACATTGGTATGGAACCACACAGGTCTCCACACTTCAATTTCATCATGTGACATCGTCACACGACTTTCAAATTAAATACATTCAATATTCCATTAGTCAATAAGGTATTATTTTTTCCGAAAGATCATTCATGATTCGTTGCTAGGCTAAGCATCTATTCACGGTCTAGCCTCCCGTGTTGGCACAGTATTAACATCCAACTAATACAATCAAACTTAGGGTGACAATGATTTTGGGCATACAATCATTAATTTCAAGGTGGCATAACAAAATGGGTTGATTATCTACATTATCCCAAAGTAGTTCAAATTTATTTTTACTTAATGTAGCATGCATAATTTCAAAGCAAAGTACATTTAAAAATTGGGATCAAAATGGTCAAAGCATCACTTGCCTTCAAAGAGTTGCTGGTCGTGTCCCGAAGCTTGGTCTTGAGCGACGAACTCTTCCTCTAATCCTTCCGAAATTTATGTACGCTGCATAAACAATATATGAAATAAATAACTAATACAGAGGACTAAATGACCTCAAAAATTTAAATAAAATTTACCATTAAATAGATCACAATTTTATGAATTTTTAGAAATTTGAATCACCCAAATCCGAATTAAAATGCAAAAGTTATAGCCATTTGAAGTTTGAATAAAATTTGAAAATACGCAAAATAGAAAATCCGATTTTTCCGAATTATTTTTATACTGAAAAAATGGCATTTATGACGTCAGCATCGCATCATGATGACGTCAGCACAGAAAAGAATTTCGGCTAAAATATTTTTATATACAAAAATATTTATGACGCCGCCGATGACGCCGATGACACGTGGCGCCTCTGTGCAAACCACATCACCCGGCCCATGGATCGGGTCCACGATCGGCTTTGGTCCACCATGGTCCGGCAAAGACTCGCGTGCCTTGCACCACCGACGCAAGCCGTGGCGCCAACGACGATCGCGATCCAATCTCGACGCGACACGCGGCACAATCTAGACCGCTTGCTAAACCAACGGCCGATCTTATGCTCGCGCGACTCAACGACGCCGATTCCTCACGCCCATGCGTCGCGCGATCGAACGGTGCCCTCAGATCCAACGGCCAAGACCGCGACCGCCATCGCGACGCCGGTTTTACGTGGACGACACGCTGCCGACATCGCAATGTACTCGCTCAAAATCGATCGCCGATTTGGTCCGTTCCGATCAACGCACACGCTGCGTCGCACGTGATTCGTGGAGGTGCGCGCCATCTCACCGTGACGCTCAAATTTGAACAAAGATGCATCCGCGCCACGGCTCAATCCATCGCTACCGCTTAGATCTAATCCAATGGCCCACTGGTACGAATCGCTTACTATTCATCAGGCTACGCGGCGCAATCTCACGCGTACACTACTGATCTAGTGGTTGAGATTAAAACATAGCGCTGAAATTAGATCTAATCTAAGCCGTTCAATCTAAATCCAATGATCAAGATTCAACTAACGTGTAATCCTTAGAGTTAATCTACACCGTCCATAACAGATCTAACGGTATAGATCTAATCTAGACAGAAACAGAGAAGGCGACGTGGACGTACCGGAAACATGCGATGCAGATCGGACGGTTGGCGCAGAAAGAGAAGGTCGCCAGAGCTAGGGAAGACGACGCAGTCAACAGTGCTACGGGGCTTCTTCGGTGTGAAGAACTGGCGTGTTCGACGCGACTCGGGGCGGGCGTTACTCCGGTGGCCTTGGCGACGGCGGGGACTCAACGGACGGCGATCAAAAGGCGAAGAGCTACAGCGGCGTAACCGAGCAACTACGGCGAGCTCTCCTGTGGTCTCTAGAGTGTCTCGACGTGCGTGCAAGGGGTTAAAAGACACGGCGTGAAGATCTCTGCACGACGCCCTCAACGAAAACTTAAGGGCTGCCTCGACGTGCGTGCTACAGGCGGCGAAAAATCATGGTCATCAAAGCCCACGCCCCTCCGGCGATCTCGCGGGGATGAAGCGACGTGGCGAAATCCTGACCGTCTGTGCGGCGATGATCCAAAGGCGCTCGCGCGCGGGCGACGTGGCGCGACGACAGCGGTTGGATCTTGATCCAACGGTCCGAAAGCGCGGTGGCTAGGGTTTGCACGGCGCAGGCTGAGCGGGCTATCGGCACGGGCTAGGCCGAGGCGCAGTGCTGGGCCGGGTAGAGGTTTCGGCCTAACACTATTCATCCGATTTTTAATGATTTTCGAATTAAAATAATACAGATAATTAAACAAAGCCAAAATAAATAGGAAAAATACCTGGAAAATCTAGAAAAATTCTGGAAAATATTTTGGAACATTTAGAACTCAGATAAAATATTTCCAATAACACTTTGCATAAAACTTTGCAAGAATTTAATTAAATTCAAAGAAAGGTCAAAAAAAATGAATAAATCCAAATTAAATTCTAATAAATTCTTAGAAATTCCCAAAAATAAAAAATACTCCAAAATTAAATTAGAGTAAATTTCAGGGTGTTACATTTATGCTCATCATATATTGCAACTATGTTAATGTTGGAAAGAATGAAATATGGTATAATTCTTGTCATTTGCATATGTGCATTCATGATGGAAGAGGTGTCAAATGTGGGCCTCTATAACCCACTTTTGGTTGTCACGAAAATCCTACTGCGGTAGACCCCTTCAGGGATGTGGATGGAAGAAAGACCTACTTTGTAGGCCCCTCCACTAGGATGGAAGGGAAAGTGTGACACTGACGGGTGTACACTTGGCTATACCGGTATAAGCAATGAGAAAAAGAGATGCATTTGAGCATAAAGCATGATGCATTACATGAATGAAGTGAATGAAGAGATTTAAATTGATGAGTTCTCGTATATATATGGGTAACATGACATGAGGTATTTTAAACAATGGTTATTTTCTTGTGTTAATATTGTTTTATGACGTACTTTACTGAGTCTTGGACTCACTCTTGTTTATTCAATGTTTTAGGTACTTTGAGGATGTCATGAAGGGATGGGATTTAGCTTCACCACATCACATATTCATGCCATTTAATAACTAGCTTTGGATTAATTTCACCTTAAAGAACCATTTAGTTGTTCAATCATGGATGTGGTCTATTTGGTCTTGTTGATTAAATACTATCTTGGTCAAATGTGGAACTCTGTTACTTGTTGAGCCTAATTGTTGAGCTAGTTCTGTGATGTTATTGTTGCTGAAATTATTTGCTAGAATGCTTCTCTAGTTATTATTATGCATGGGATTAATGTTTTGTGGTTGCCTATTATTTATACCCATGTTTGTGGTCATGGCTTATTATAGTTGTGATATTTTTATTTAGGTTGCTTACTGGAATTTTTGTGTAATCGGAGCATTTGTTATTATTTGTGGTTGTTGTGGTGATATTTTGGGCACGTCTTGTGCTGGGGTGTTACACTAAACCCAGTACTGCATGCTAAGATTTCACGAGTGAAGGGTTCCATTCACCACACTCAGGGCCTCCTCTTGCGTCATGTGAATCTACCCGTCCATCCCAAAACCCAAACAACCAACTGGCAGTACTCAAGTTGAGACATTGCAAATTAATTTGCTAGGTCTGTCCCATACTAGACATGTGGTCGTACGCTTAAGCCCAGATCAATGGTGCGCAAGATTAATTCCTTAAGTTGTCTCAGGTAAGACATCGACATCTCGAATGTGCTATCAGCACCCCCTTTACGCACGATCATTTGCCTAAGAAAAAACTATTTTGTTTAACCAAGACCAATGGCATACCTTACAATGGTACAAGAAATTTTACAACAGTGGCTACCCACCACAATTCCATCTCATTAAGTCAAGATTTCAAATATTCAACATGCGATATGAATCCCATCGTACAACTAAGCATGTTTAAGCATAGCTACAATAACTCAATTACTGGTAATACAACCATGTCCAACTAGTTATGACTATCGAAGGTTAGAATTTGACAATAAACTTATGATCACATGTAACTTCAACGTCAGAATCAAGCACGAAGACAGAGGCACCCGATGTATACAGGTTCAGGCCCCCAGATGGAGTAATACCCTACGTCATGTGCGGATGATGTATATATTTGGTGTATCGAGTACAGAGCGAGCTGTCTAGCCCTTGTTATAATGAAGATTGGATCTAAACAATGGCTAAACTATGGCTAGAGGTTGACGAAGCGTGGTCCATCGGCTACTTGTTGCTCTGCATCTTGTCTAAGCTCTCTCTAAAAGTCTTCTCCTTTTGAGGATACCTAAACCCTGGCCTTATATAGTCGGGGTAGACCCGCCTCAAGCTAAGTCGTAGTCGGTTTGGGATACCAGATCGTAGTTGATGAGGAGTCCATCGTCATGTCGATCTTCGTAGCATATCCAAACTTCCCTAGATACCATGCATACTCGAGTCGGTTTCCTCGTATCAGGAAAGTGATCAAGTCCTTCCTAATAAGGAATTACCTTCTCCATGTATATATTATCCGATAGAATCGGGTCCGTGATATCTGGAGTTTCTATATGTCATTAGAACATATTCTTCACGTATCCTACACGTACTCATACCCCATATTTAGATATTCGATAGTAGCCCCGAACTCTACCCAGTGGAGGGTCCGCTCAAGTGCTTGGTCGATTACTGCCAAGTTCTGGCTTGGTCTAGTAATGCCCCGTCGGCTTGTGATCGAATGATTCGAGTGGATTGGGAATTGCTATGTATCGAGTAGGGATGTTGCCGGGTTGAGCGCCCGGCCATCAGCCCATCTCGAGTTCTTAGGTTAGCCACAAGTTACTCGATGTCGACTTATCGACTTGACTCTGAGCAGAGTTAGAAAATCTAAACATTAGGCAGTTGAGCATTTATTACTCTCGTCTGCAATGTCAAGATTCGTGCAGTGCCATCATTTCGCTTTTCTGGTCAATTGAGGCATCATGCCGTGGGGAGTGAACCGTTTGCCTGGAGAGAAGGTTTTGGCTTATAAATTCTCAGATCTGGAAGTCTAGCCGTTCCCCTCTTTTTGCCTCAAGTCTTACTTTTGAAGCCTCCGCCGCACTCCTTAAACTCTAGCGACGCCATCTTCAGAGAATCCATCCCCCATCTTTCTCAATGGCATCCAACCCTTCAGCCCGTGGCGGAGTTACCCAGTTGCCAGAGAAGAATCTTGAGAAGGCCGCACCCGCTTCCCCCAGCGGCGAAGCGGTCTTCGAGGACAAGCCCTCTAAAGGGTGTGGCAAAAATCGGTGATGACGGAGAAGCACCTTGCCGAATTGGTGAAGGATGGCTTCGTTCCTCCTCGGGAGTTCTTCAATTGGAGGCCATCACAAGGTGAGCTGTATCCCACCCCCAAAAATGAGGATGAGATCGTCATATTTGAGGCCCTTCTCCCGATGCGGACTCAATTTTCCCCTTTCTCCGTTCTTGCTCTCGGTTCTTGATTTCTAGAAGATCTAACTTTTCCACCTAAGCCCCAATTCGATTACCATGCTTAGTGTGTTTGTCCATCTTTGTGAGGCCTATCTGGGTATTAAGTCCAGCCTCAATCTATTCTGCCATTTTTACAATCTATAGAGGGCGACGAAAAATGATGTAGTAGGGGATGCCGGTTTCCACCTCCGCAGGGGAGTGTCGAATACATATATTCCAGTCCCCATAACTTCTTCTTGGTAGCCGGACTGGAAGAAACGGTGGTTTTACATTACCTCTTCAGACAACGTAAACTGCCCTCTAGATTATCGACCACTCCACCCCAATTTGATTGACCTCTTGAAAAAAGTCCCTCATTCGACCGTCCGCAACTCTTATTACATCCGGAAGAGCGAGGAGTTGAGGGAGATCGGGTTACTGGGTGGCATGTACCTATAGGTTTCATCACGCGCTGATCGAGTCCGCTGAAGTGTCGAGATCACTTGGCCTGGGACAACTCCAGAGTTGACGATGCCACCAGGGATAATCCTGGAAGTAAGCACTTGTAATGTTCTTGTTCTTTTTGTTTTAGTATTTGACTGGTGAGCTGACTCATTGTTTGCCAGATTTGTCAGACTCAGACATCTTCTCCAGGCTGAGCAAGATGTTTCAGGGCTCATAACCTAGCTCTTGCAACATTGAGGCATATTCACTCGATAATCCTCGGCCAGAGGTGAGTACTGTGTCGTGGTTCGTAATGCATCATTCATGCATCTGCCTTACACTTTAACCCAGTATTTCATTAGGAAGCCATGCTCGACGATGAAGGTGGGTTGATCACGGGAGCCATCAGCCTGGAGGACGACGAGCTGACCCAAGATGATGATCAGGCATCGGGCGCTGTTCCCGCTGATGCCGTCTTTCCCTTGAACAATCCGGCGCCTACCATCGTCCCAAGTGATGGTGAGGTGGCTTCAGAGCAAGAGGTGGCCGAGTCTCCTCGAGCGATGACTTATGTCTCCAGTGCCCCGTCGACCAACCAAGCGTGCTCGCATGTAACACCCTAAAATTTCCTCTAATTTAAAATTTGGAGTATTTTTTATTTTTGAGAATTTCTGAGAATTTACTAGAATTTAATTGGATTTATTCAGTTTTGACCTTTCTTGAATTTAATTAAATTCATGCAAAAGTTTATGCTAAGTTTTGTTCAAAATATTTTATTTGAGTTCAGAATGATCTAAAATATTTTCCAAATTTTTTTTAGATTTTTCCGGGTATTTTTGCTATTTATTTTGGCTTTGTTTATTTATTTGAATTATTTTAAATCAGAAATGTTTTAAATTTATGTGAGCAATTTTCGGCCGAAACCTCGTTCGGTCCGGCCCATTTGCGCTCGTTGGCCCAGCCCAGCTCACGCCGCGCAAACCCTAGCCACCGCTTCGTTGCCCGCCGTTGGATCGCCGCGCGTGGACGTCCCCGATCGCGCCACGTCACCCGGCCAGTTCTTCCGTCTCCGCCGCCTCCGTCATTGTCGACGATGAGTAACGGCAGCTTATACTCGCGTTTAAGCTCACCTCCCGAGGCCTTTTTAACCCTCTATCGTCCCACTGTGGAGACGTTCTTCCGGCGCTCATTTCGCCCCATTTCTCAGTTCCTGTCTCGCCGCCGTTTAGCCGGAATCGCTCGCCGTAGTTGCTAGCAACTGCCTCTCCTTCTTCGCTTTGCTCCGCTGTTGTCGGGCCGCCTCCACCGTTTCCGAGGACGTTGCCAACCTTGTTGCATCGAGACGCATCGAACGCGTCGCTCATCTGCGCCAAAAAGCCCAGTAACGCTGTCGCGGTGGTTGTCTTCCTCCGCGCCGGTCCAAGCCGCCGCCGTCTCGCCATCACCGCCGCTCGAGTTCCCTTGACCGTCCGATCTCCATCCAACCATCGCGGTAACGCCATGTTTTTCCTCTCGTCTAAATCCAGATCGATTTATCTCATCCGTTAGATCTTAATCGCATGGCCAGATTAATTGTCGTAGATTATTCGATTAGGTTTTATTTAAATCTTTTCGCTAGAATCAATCGCAGCCGTCTGTTTTTGAATTGAACAGTACAGATCGTGCCGTCGCGCCAGCCAATCAGAAGCTGACGCATGTTGATGGAGACCGGCGCCGCTTGACTGGCAGCTTTGCGCATGACGCCGCCGATGACGCCATGGGCGCCGCCCGCTCGTGTACCAGAAGCGGTCAGTGGACCGAGTCCACCGTAGACCGAGCCGTTGAGCTCAGCCCACCATGCACCCAGCCAACCAGAGCATGCCACATGTCAGGTGACGTCAGCAATGATGTCATCAGTGGGTCCCACATGTCAGTTTCTAAAAATTATATTTTCTGAGTACATAATAAATGCTGACGTTAGCGATGACGTCAAAAATTGGATTGAAATATAAAAATGATTCGACTGAATTTCATTTCAGTGCGGACGTCATCATTAGGTCATGATGACGTCATAAATCCCAATTTTTTTCTGTATAAAAATAACTAAAACAAATCGGATTTTCTAATTTATATTTTATTTAAAACTTCAAAAGGCTATAACTGTTGCATTTTAACTTCGATTGAGGTGATTCCAGTCTCTAAAAATTTTTAAAATTGTGCTCCTTTTAATGGTGAATTTTAATTGAATTTTTGAGGTTATATAATCTACGTTTTTGGTTATTCATTGCATATGTTATTTTTATGCGTAGACGCAAATTTGCCGAAAAGTTTCGAAGAGTTCATCCCTCAAGATCAAGCTTCGGATCAAGACCAGCAACTCTTTGATGGCAAGTGATGCTTTGACCATTTTGATCCCAGTTTCTTCTAAATGTATTTTGCTTTGAAATTATGCATGCTAAATTAATTAAAAATGAATTTAAATTAATTTGGGGTATGTAGCTAATCAACCCATATTGTAATCGCCACGTTGAAATTACTATTTGTATGCCTTTAAATCATTGTCCACCCTAAGGTTATTCGTATTTGTTGGATACAAATATGATGCCAACACGGGAGGCTAGACCGTGATTAGATTCTTAGCCTTGCAATGAGTCATGAATGATCATTTGGAAAGTGTATCAATGTTGACTAACGAAATATTGAATGTATTTTGAAAGTGGTGTGATGATGTCACATGATGAGATTGAAGTACGGAGACCTGTGTGGTTCTGTACCGATGTTGAGTTATTGTGGGCATGCATTGCTCAATAATCAAAGGGGTGGGAAATGATTTAGACTATGGCAAGTGGCAAGAGGCTTTGTGCCAGGTGGGCCTGTGTGGCAATGGGTTGATGAGTGATGTGAGTCTGTGTGCCACTATTGAGTGTTGGAAGTCTTGCATTGGTCAGCTAAGGACTTCACCTTGCAAGTCTTTGAACTGAGTCACCCGTACAACCACATGTCTGATATGGGACAGGCCTAGTTGATTAGGGTTCTGATATCTTTTCTCTGATACTCGGGTGACAAAGACACGGGGTGATCTTGTGGGGAGCGCACTGCAGCATGTGCCTGGTGCCATCCAACGGTGTTGGCCTGTCCTATACTTCGCCTGTGTGAGGAGTGACGGTGAAGGCAATACCGAGAGGTTCATTGGTTACGTAGAGGTTCCCGAAAGGCTTTGTTACTGCAATCATCGTGTGGTGAGCGGTCAGATCTTGTGGGTAAAGTATACAACCTCAGCAGAGTGTCAAATCTATTTGAATAGCCGTGCTCGCGGTATTGAGCATTGCTCGGGGATTACAGTCAAGGGGTAGATCTTCAAAAATAAAATATGGAGAGGGTGGCTGTGTGCGTGTTCTAAAAATGAACTGTTTAAGGCAGCGTGCCGAGAATCTTTGAAGAAAAACTGTTTGAAGAACTTAGCATTATATATAACTGTTTTCACTGCTTTTAACCTAAACAAGATGCTAGATTAAAAATGTTGTTTGATGCAAAAGAACCAAGTAAGCCAATTCCTTGGAATAAGCCTTGCATGTAGTAATAGCACCGCATTCTGTGCATTATTTGTTGAGTGCCTTGAGACTCACCCCTCCTTGCCTATCAACCCCAACATCATTGGAGGAGTCTACACCAGCGTGGGAGGAGGAGTACCTCGAAGAGCTGGGCAATTGGGGAGCATGTCCAGTCGGTTGCCTATGGCAAGATGAAGGCTTTCACGAAGTTTATTTGTTTTCCGCTGTTATCTTTTAATACTCTGATAATGTAAGCCCTGCGTGGCTAATCTTTTGTAAGGAGACCATAAGGTCGTACAATTCAGTTTATATAAATGTTTGCACTATTTAATATGATATCGTTGTGATGTCTGCAATGTGCAACCCTGTAAAGATTGTGAGTGCCAGCGTGATCCTGAACTGGCACAGAGTGCACAGAGGGTCTGGATTCTAAGAATCGGGTCCCGACAGAGGTGGTATCAGAGCAGGCTGACTGTAGGTCTTGACCCTAACTTGGATAGTTGTGCCCAGGTGGATAAAACTATTTTCTAAGAATTTAACAACTTTAGCAAGAATATCAATGAAATCTCGACTTATCTTTTCTCTCTTGTTCATACCTATGCTGCATTTTTGTAACATCCCAAAAATTTGCCCATATATTATTTTATTGCTTAAATGTGCATTTATGATTTTCTCGAATTTATTTGGATTTTTCTGGATTTATTTGAATTAATTTTAAATTAAGTATATTGACCTTTTGTTCAAATCTATTTAAATTTATGCAAAGTTAAAATAAAGTTTTGCCAAAAATATTTTATTGAGTCCAGAATGTCTCAATGTATTTTTGAGATTTTTCTTGGATTTTTCCTGATAATTTATTGGCTTAAAACAAATTAAATGAATTTCGACAGTTATTTTAAATGAAAATCTTTTAAATCGGCTTGAATAAAGATTGGGCTTGGCCCATTTGTCTTGAGGAGTGGCCCGAATAGCGTGGCTGCTCAGCCCGCTTTCTAGAAGTCTAATCCTGCCGTTGGATCCAGATCGGATGTGTGAGGACGGCTGCACGGTTCGACTTCGCTTTATCGCCACCGCCGGATCGCGCGCGTGTCGTCGATCCGAACGTCTTCTTCGCGTGTCCATGCCGGACTCCTCTCCGTGTCCGCCATGGACACCGCGTGGAAGCGGGCGAAGGAGGGACTCCCAGTGCTATATAAGGGGCGCGCCGGCATCGCTAGGGTACAAGCAGCCAAAGCCCCAAGGATTTATTTTCAATCTCGGAGCCAAATTGCTGCAATCGAGGGTTCTCTCGGAGCACCGCCGCCGCTGTTCTTCTTCGATTCCGACGTCTTCCGTGGAGCTAAAGGCTCAAGACCAAGGCTGGCAGTTGCGTCTCGTCAAGAGGGAGCCCGTGCGCGCGCTAGTTCGGTCGGAGCATCGCCGGAGAGGAGAAACAGCGGGGAGGTCATCGCCGACAAGAAGAAAGGTCTCGCCGCCGTCGCCCAAGTGCCCAAAACCCGCATCCAAGCGCGTCGAGCAGTAGGCGGTCGCGAGGGCGACGAGGTAGCCGGGCCGATCGCCGACGACCCTAGGCCCTCGTGCCGTCGCCGCCGACGTGGCTTGACGCTCGCTGCCGCGTGTCGCCCACGTAGCGCTCGGCCGAGGTGGCAGCGCCGTGGCGAGCCGCGTGGCGCCGCGTGTGTCTGCGCTGGTGCCGAGTCGATCGTCCGGGACCAGCGTGTCGCTGGCCCGTAATCGCGGAAACGGGTGCACCGTGGACCCGAGGAGATTCGTGGACGCACCATGGACCGGTACACGCGGCGTTGTTTGGTTGGTCCGAGTCGTACTGACGCCACGCTTTGTGCATAATTCTATTTTCAGAATAAAAACAATTCTGTTAATTCCGAATTTCTAATTTCTGTATTTTCAGTATTTATTTCAAACTTCAAAAGGCTATATCTTTTGCATCATAACTCGGATTTGAGTGATTCAAATTTTTAAAAATTTGTAAAATTGAGATCTATTTAATGGTAAAATTTAATTGATTTTTGGAGTTCATTTGCTCTCTGTTTTGGTATTTATTTGCTTTTCTTCTTCGGTACGCGTAGACGTTGAATTGTGCGAAGTTTCGGAGGAAGATCCAGCAACTCAAGAGCAAGCTTCAGATCAAGATCATGACCTATTCCAAGGCAAGTTGTGCTTTGATCATGTTGAACCCATGTTTATAAAATTGCTATATTTGTTTTACCCTATTGCATATTATTTCAAGTATACAATTGTTTCAAATTAAATTGGGCTTAGCTAATATACCAGATTGATTTATATCCAACCTTGTCATTGTATGCCATGATCCATTGTCACCCTAGATTGGTTCAATATAGATGGTTAGTAATTATAATCAACATGGGATGGTTAGTCCGTATTAGATGCTTAGCCATGCCACGTCATCACATGTGTCAGAATCATTGATAATTAATCTTGATTAATGGAATATGGAACCATGTTATGAACTTGTTTGTCATGTGGGATCACACAATGAGATTGAGTTGTTGTGGCGAGGCATGTCACGCAACGATGTTGAATTGTTGATGGCACGTGGTGCTTGGTAATCAACTGGGTGATAATCACTTAGATTGGGGCAAGTGACAAGGAGTGAGTATGCCAAGGTGGGCCCGATGGGCAGATGGTATGTGGATGTCTTGCCTTGATCACACTAAGGACTTAACCTTGCAAGCCTTTGACCTGAGTCAATCATGCAACCACATGTCTGGTATGGGCCAGCCTAGCTGAGTAATTTGCAATATCTTAATTTTGGTACTATCGTGGTCGGTGTGAGTTTCCGAGTTATGGAGTAATTCACATGGCGCAAGAGGGGGGCCTGGATGTGGTAACCAGTCCCACCAGTGTTGAAACCTTAGCGGTGGTACCGGTTAAGCCGGTAGCATTGTAAAGGCTTTGTTATAATCACTCGCCTTGGTGGTGTTTGGTTGTATCACGTGGGTAAAGTGCATAACCTCTGCAGAGTGTAAAAACTATTCGGATAGCCGTGCTCGCGGTATTGAACAATGCTCGGGAATTACAGTTAAGGGTTAGCTTAATTAAATGGACAATTTGGTTGGGATGGCGGAATGCCGTGTGGAAGATGGAACTTGATTTAGGATTGGAAACCTGGTTTACTTGAGAAATACTGAATCTATTTATTATTGCTATTTGTTTTACAAGTCTTTACAATCTAAATATTATATTTGTTCATAAATGCTGCTTATTGCAAAATAGCCATGATAGCCTATCCATTGGAATAAGCCTTACATATAGTTACATAGAATTGCATTCTGTGCACAACTTGTTGAGTGCTTTAAATGCTCACCCTTGCCAACAACAATAATCAACAGTCGAAGAATCTACACCTGTGTTGGAGGAGGAGTTCCAGGAAGACACGAGTCATTAGTGTCCGAGCCTTGTCGGTTGCCTGTGGTGAACTGATGAGCTATCTACATTTTCTACTTTTCGCTGCTTAATTATTAGCTTATATTTCCAATCTTGCCCTGCGTGGCTTAATAATGTAAGTTGGTCATAAGATCATACAATTAGCTATATCAATAAATGAACTATTATTCTATTATCATTGAGTATGATATGATATGTACCGATGTTGAGCTGTGTGCACTAGCGTTGATCCTGGGACTAGTGCGGTAAACACAGTGGGTTCGAATCGGTGGATTCGGGTCCTTACAATTTTCTGTTATTATGTTGGGTTTTTAAACGAGGTCTGTTTTGGCAGATGAGGAGGATCCACACATATGGAGAGCGCACTAGAGGATTCGCCGCTGAGCTATGGCGTATGACGCAACTTCTCAGGGGCTTCGACTGAAGAGGAACGCGGTATGCTACGCTAGCAAAAAAAAAAATTCTACCGCGAAACCAGAAAGCTACTCGCAAGAAGGGGATCATAGATAAGATTACCACTAGATGCGCAGTTGCGGAATCCTTCGCGCGTCGATGTAGTGGATCGCTCTCGCCGCAGTCGTTGCGTCGATGTAGCGGATCGTCCTCGCCTTGCCGTGGATCGTCCTCCCACGCCGCAGTCGCAGCAGCGTCACCGCAGTAGTCCACACGCCCGAGATGGAACGCCGCGGCGCGGCGTGCAAGCACCTAGTCGCCTCGGCGAGGGGCAGCGAGAGGAGTAGGCTAGGTTTCGAGTGAATCACTCCTAAACCGTGGGAAAGCACACCTGCACCCTCCTCCTCCTCCTTATATAGCTACGAGATGAAACCCTAAACTAGGGCCCATCGTGCTAAGCCCACGAGGTTCATTAATTATGGATCCAATCCAAATTAATGCGCCCCACCATTAAGTGTGTGACCTGCAGTTTCACATACGCTTGGACATGGATTCGAAAACTCCTTTTCAATCCAATAGTTGGTAGTGGTTTCTGCAAAGTATGCCAACTCCCAAACATACTATGATCAAATCGACAGAACCTATCAAAAGTACTCATGTAATAATCCCTTTGCCAAGTATATGAAGATTGATCTCAAGGCGAGAAGCATGTCATCCTTTGATGATTCAATCCATCTCTCGTATCCGTGATATATTAATAAGTTGTGATTGACTCTCAATCACGGCATGGCCATGCACTTCCTTAATCATATCACACGAGTGGCCTTGTCATATATCTCCGCTTTCATTGGAGTGGCAAATTCCATCTTGATCAAGCATTTCCTCTCGCACGCTTCATAGTAAACATGAAAGCTACCTTTATAACTATCCGGTTAGGAAGTAGTGTTTGATAGCCCCAAGGAAAACTATTACACATGTAGGGAATATGACAATCTCGTGTCTAAGGATCATACATCTACTAGGTATGAGATACACCGATGACACATAAGAATGAAACATTCTCGCAGTTGTCCCGCTATGGGTCTATCTAACCCATGTTCTTCAACATGCGTCCACAATGTATAGATGATATCTCCATATCCCATGATCTATGAAGCATGATCATCGATCACTACATGTGCTGATCTATTCATCGTTGTCCTATACGATGATATCCGATCAGAGATATTTATCGAATTACATCATTAAGTAAAGAGCTTCATAAGCAAGTCACATACTTGTTGATCAATACAATGATATGCATTCATTGGACCAATAATCATATTATTATTCATAAATATAGTCATGTTACAATCATCTAAATGATTGCCTCAAGGGCATAACACTAACATCGACCAGCCGCTTTATCAGGGGACCACTGTAGTGCGGGCATGGCTTGATATCGACTGGGATTTCAAGATCAATGTTTATGCTCGAGAGCGAACGAGGGCAAGCCGTCCTATCTACATCCCGCCAGAAGAACTTCATTCGAGGCAGGGATCCAGTAGACGGCACGTCTTGCGATGCGACACATCGCCCGCACCTACTCCGCAGAGTTGGATGGCACTGTCTTTCGTCACCACCCACGCCGAGATAATCGCCATGACAGGATGGAGTTCTTGGAGGAGGACACCACGATCACTCACCTGGTGAGGTATGTCATCGCCCAGGAGGAGGCCATGGATGAGACAGTCCAGGAGCTGTAGAGAGCCCGCGACGAGGTCACGGAGGCGAGAACTCAACTGCGGGAGAACTTAGCTCACGCTATGCAGAGGATTCATGAGCTGGAAATGGCTCTGTATGGACCTGAGACTGAGCCAGTTTTGGAGCTGCATGACCCAGATCCGGAGAAGCCAGAGCAGCAACCACAGGACCACCAGTCGATGGGGTCGTTCGCACACCGCAGCAGGCATCAGGATCAATTTGCCCCTATGCCGCTGCACCCACCGCAGTATCCACCGGAAGGACCGCACCACGGGTGGCTTAGTGACTGAGAGAGTTCTTTTTCCTTCAGAGTTGACTCAAATGTTGAGTGAAGTTATTTGAGTCGTGTCTTTTGTTTTTGAGTCGCCAGTAGGTGTGAGTCGTTGTGAAGTCTTATGTTTGTTTACTTGTTTCTGTTTGTGAGTGTCTGGTATGTGTTGCATGGCCCTTAGGCACTTGTGAGCAACCATACTATTTTATATTATATTAATAAAGTGGCTAAATAATTGAAGTTACATCTGTTTTACCAGCATAAGTTCTTTTACTTGTCTATGCTTTCTTCTTTTCTTAACCTTGGAAGCTTTCAACAGATGGTGAGGACTCGTGGCAACGTGGGAGCCAGTGGAAGTGGTGCCAATTAGGCAGGAAACCAGAATGAGGAGCCAATCCCTCAACCACCGCAAGTTGATCTGCAGAACTTGGGAGCTTTTCTGGCTGCCCAAACCCAGTTGATGAACACCATGGTGTAGACCATGCAGCAGATTTCCATCCAAGCTGCTGCAAATGTTCAGCAAGGGGGTAACCATGGACCACACCCCTATTCTAGATTGTCAGAGTTCATGAGGACTCACCCACCTACATTCTCGGGCAATGCTAATCCGTTGGAGGCGGATGATTGGCTGAGGACAATAGAAAGGAAGCTGCACACAACCCAATGTGTATGAAATGAGAGGGTACTCTATGCCTCTCATCAACTAGAGGGAACTGCCACAGAATGGTGGGAAAACTTCTGTGCATCGCACGAGGATCCTCAGGGTATCTCATGGGAGGAGTTCACAACAGCCTTCCGCCAATAACATGTGCCAGAGGGTATCATGGATCTAAAGAAGGAAGAATTTCGGAATCTCAAGCAGGGTGGCCAATCAGTGGCCAACTACCAGAATAAGTTTACTTAGTTGGCACGCTACGCACCAGACGACGTAGCTATGGATAAAGCGAGACAATCCCGCTTTATGAAGGGATTGAATGCAGGGCTACAAGTGGGACTGATTACCCACACATTCCCTGACTTCCAAGAGATAGTCAACAAGGCTCTCATCTTGGAGGATAAGCGCCGGGAGTTGAATGACAACAGAAAGTGTAGAATGGCGCAACAAGGAGGTCGTCTGGGCCACCAGAGGCAGAGGACAGCACCCCAACAATTTATCCGATTCCAGCCAGAGGCGGTGACAAGGCACCACTACCGGCAAATGGTCCAGTGGGCCAGAATGTTCAAACTCCTGCCAGGTCGGTGGTACAGTCCGGAGGAAACTCGCAGGCAGTGGGAAGACGTTGCTATCACTGCAACGAGATAGGGCATTTCGCCAACAACTACCCTAAGAAGGGAGGTGTTACCCCGGTTCGCTTTAATCTGGGGAACAAACCTGCAAGGGCTCCAGCGCCAAATGTGAACCGCGGGGCATCATCATCAGCAACCCCATCTCAAGCAACTGCGAGAGGCCGAGTTAATCACATCACCGCGGATGAGGTTTAGAATGCAACAGACGTTGTACTGGGTAAGTTCCTAGTAAATTCAGTACCAGCTACTATTTTATTTGATTTCTGAACTTCACATTCATTTATTTCCCGAGATTTTGCTGTTCAAAATGATATGGATATAGTGAATCTTAAATGTGTCCTTAGAGTCCAATCCCCTGGATCAGAACTCCGATCCAAAGTAGGATGTTCCGGGGTAAGACTAATAATTAATGGAGTAGAGTTCCTAGCGAACTTAATCGTCCTTAATACCCAAACCCTGGATGTTATCCTGGGAATGGATTGGCTAACTAAGCACAAGGCAGTGTTGGACTGCGGACGAATAGTCATATCAGTCGAGAGCCCGGAAGGGAGAAGGATTGAGTTTGAAGCAACGGCAGTACGAGATGGACAGTTGATGGTCAACAGCATGAAGGCCGTCGGTTTGGAGGAAGTTTCTGTAGTCAATGAATTTTCAGATGTTTTTTCGGAAGATTTACTTGGAATGCCGCCGGATAGAGATATCGAGTTCGTTATAGAACTTGTTCCAGGAACAACTCCGATAGCCAAGAGACCCTACCGGATGTCCACAGATGAGTTGGTAGAAATGAAGAAACAAATTGAAGAACTCTTGGAGAAAGGTTTTATCAGACCTAGTTCATCGCCATGGGGAGCACCTGTCTTGTTTGTCAAGAAAAAGGACGGGAGTTTTAGGATGTGTATTGACTATCGTGCACTCAATGATGTGACGATAAAGAATAAGTATCCGCTACCCAGGATCGATGATCTTTTTGATTAGTTGAGCGGAGCAAGAGTCTTCTCTAAGATTGATCTCTGATCAGGGTATCATCAGATGAAGATCCGCTTCGAGGATATACCAAAGACTGCATTTTCATCAAGATATGGACACTATTAGTTTACAGTTATGTCCTTTGGATTGACAAATTGTTTGCACCAAAATTTGGCAAACTTGGTCAAAATCGGCAATAAAGTCAAAGATACGGAATTAACGGACAGGATGGAAAGGTTTGGAGATATTTTGGTAACTGCAAGATTTTAAAGAAAAACAACCGTCCGAGATAAGGCCGATACGGAACGGACTTGAAGCGTGTTGTAACAGGACACGATCGGCCGAGGGTATAAAAGAAGGGCCAAAGCGAACTACAGAATCATCATCAACACAATACAAACCAGTCTTTACTTTTTCTACTTTTCCTGTCGACTAGGAGTAGTTTCTGTAATTTAGATTCTTGTAACTCAGTTTCGATCAATAAAGTTGCGCATCGCCGATTGTTGATCATCCTCAGTTACGCCCCAGGTTTGATCTATTCTGATCTTGTTGCGCATCGCCTTCTTCAGAATCGATCTGCCTTTATCCTCTGATTAGCCTTAATCGGCTAATTAGATTTATCATGTTACCTTGATCTTAATCGGCTTCAAGCTGATTAAGTCTAAGCCGATTGATTTTGACGATCGGCTTTTGATTGAATTTTATATTTTTACCTTGTCGATTCCGTGTCAAATCGACCGCACGCCCGAACCCGTGTTCGTTCGGTGTCTTCGTTTAAACCCTACATCAAGTTTTTGACGCCAACACACTCTTGGCACGCCCAGTGGAACACGCAATGTCTTCATCAGGGAAGTCGATTCCGCCATCAGATCTCAACGCTGAGGCCATAATCGTCCCAACAATGGACGATTTATCTGCAGAGCAACGTCAAGAAATTGAAGCTCGGAAGGCCGCGCTAGAAGAGATGATGCTAAGTTGCTATCAGAAAACTAGACGCGGCGTCACTCAAAAATCCGCCCTGCCGACGGTCAACGCCCGAAGATGCGGTGTAATGTAATGTAAGTCGATATCTGCTCGCTTCAAGCGAATTATCGGCTATGATTAATCGATGCGGCACCACGCTTGATAAACCAATCATCGGCTCGTAATAACACTTGCCGATGATAGCAAATAGCGCAAATCTATAGCCCAGAGTTAGCCTCGTCAGAAGTCTCGCCGACCCATTGCAAGCTCTGCCGAATTATCCTGCTTTTCTCAAGATCACAAAACACGCAGAGCACAACGGCCGATCCTAAACTATCGGTCAGTAATTTCACCCCCCACCATGATGCCCACACAACCCACGGTTATACTACCTAGGGACCCTCGGTTAAATGGGGTGAACCATTACCACGCCTATACCGACGCCGCTAAGTTAGATGCATCAAGCAATTTGCCGTCGTCGGCTCCGTTCTACGTTTTTCCCCAATCGGTTTCACAGCCAATTGGCTCCAAGAGATTCCCACAAGAACCCACCCTGCTAAAAATCCAGTCCACAGGGGTAGTAACATACTCGTAACCATTTGTCCCAAAGGTCGGGAACCTCAAGTTAGACGTAATCGCACGAGCAAAGATGATCGCGCGACCGGCGATGAAGATAATTGGCAACCCGAGCTCAGACTCGGGGCGTAACGCCGATTATGACAGATATTATCAAGGGCCTGCTATGGCCGATAATGCTAATTGGGCCGATCAGATCTCTGCCGTTTTGAGGGACCAATTCGGCATACAACCAAAAGAAAAGGTTATCGACTATAGAAAGCCGTATCCCGATTACATAGATCGCATGCCCTACCCTCATAACTTCAGAGTTCCAGACTTCGCCAAATTCTCTGGGGATGATTCTATCACCACCCTGGAACACGTTGGATGCTTTATCGCGCAATGCGGTGAAGCGACCCAGTCCGACGGGCTTAAAATTAGACTATTCCCGTTGTCTCTGTTTGGGGCAGCGTTTACTTGGTTTACTTGCTTGCCTCCGAATTCGGTCCATTTGTGGAACGATTTGGAAAGCCGATTTCATGAATACTTCTTTTCATGCAGTTTGGAGCTCAAGATTTCAGATCTGACTTCTGTGCGGCAAAAGTTTGGGGAATCGATAACGGATTACATCAAGAGATTTAGAGAAATTAAGAATCGGTGTTTTAGCGTCACATTGCCTGACAACCAACTTGCCGATTTAGCATTTCAAGGTTTGATTCCGCCGCTTAGGGAGAAATTCAGAGGACAAGAATTCACCGACCTTAGCCACTTATTGCATCACGTATCGGCTCAAGAAAGCCGATTCACTGACAATAAAGTGTTCAAAGACAGATTTAAAAATAGCAATAACAAAGAAAAGGACAAGGCTAAAGTCAATATGGTTGAGTATTGTCCAAGTGACTCATCGGAAGACGAGGAAGCAGAAATAAACATAGCCGAATGGGTAAAAGGATCCAAAAGTCCTTAGTCCGTTTCTTGGCTTAAGCCGACTAGGAATAAGTCGGAGGTTAAGTACTCTTTCGATGTTTCTAAGTGCGATCGTATTTTTGATTTACTTCTGCAAGAAAAGATAATACGATTGCCCGAGGGACATGTGATACCGTCGCCCGATGAGATCAAAAAACGCAGGTATTGCAAGTGGCATCATTCTTATTCGCATAACACTAATGACTGCAATATCTTCCGTTAAAAGATCCAATCTGCTATTGAGGATGGTCGGTTGAAGTTTGCTGATGAGCCGACCATGCAAGTCGATGTTGATCCGTTTCCCATCAACATGGTACAGTGTTCGGCTAAAGGAAAAGAGCCGATGCATGACGAGCAGAAAAAGGATCGACAAGTCAACATCCAATCAAGCTCGAACGGCGATCAGACACTGAAGATTACAATCGGCTCTTTACAAATAGAAGCCGATCGTGAAGAAAAAAATTCAAGAACCATCAAACCCGAAGGGAATCCTCAGGTAGGTAAATGGTACAAAGCAGAAAAATCTCCATTAAGGCAGCCAGCGAAAAGGTCATGACCAACATTTTTACAATTAATGGAGAAATACGAGAGGATGAATAGCCGACCACGGTATAAAGCTCACCGGTCGGATAACTTGTACCGCACCGAGAATGTGGAGAGGGCACATAGAAGGTGTCCCTTTTGACAGTTTTGTTGGGAAAGAGGAGTAGCGTTGCCATCACCATACACCCGCCTGATGGAACATTATCCCGGACGATAGGTTAAGGCAATCGCCGAGATAGGCTATCTGGGCCGATTAAAGAGCAAGGCAGAAGTGACAGAAGGCCTGTCCACGAGAGAATATCCAAACCAGATCAAGAACCGAGCCAAATCAAGATACACAAGCCCAGTTCTAATCAAGAAGATTTGGCTGGTCAAATACGAAAGCCGGTGGAACCCAAACCCAGGTGGTGTCCATCTGGCCTGAGCTGGTCACAACGACGACGGCTTCAAAGGCTAAGGACGCAAAAAATCCGTGAAGCCGATGCCGAAAAACAGAGAGACGAAATGTTTAATGAACTTCGTCCAATCAAATGCGTCAAGAAAGAGTGGAGAAGAAAAGAACAAGCCGAAGAAGATTTCGAATCAGCTGATGACTTGGATTCTCCCATGATTCGAGATGACACGCCGCCCATGGATATTAACATGGTGTTCACATTGCCGACTGAGTTCAAAGTTAGAACCGAATCGGCCAAAGAAACAGTGGCTCAGTTGTGTTCCGGCGTTCAGAGCGCCATCTTTGAGAAGCCCAAAGATGACCATCGGCATCTGAAACCATTATATTTAAAAGGGTATATAAATGGCAAGCCGATATCAAGGATGCTGGTAGATGGAGGCGCCACGGTGAACCTGATGCCGTACACGACATGCAAAAAACTGGGTAAGTCTTATGAAGACTTAGTCAAAACTAACATGGTTTTGAATGACTTCACAGGCGACCCCACAGAGGCAAAAGGCGTCATGGTCACAGGACTGACTGTCGGGAGCAAAACTTTGTCGACAGCATTTTTTGTAATTGACGCCAAAGGAAATTACAGTGTGTTGCTCGGTCGGGATTGGATTCATGCCAACTGCTGCATCCCATCGACCATGCATCAAGCACTGGTCCAATGGAACGGAGAAGAGGTCGAAGTCGTTACAGCCGACACATCTGCCCATATCGCCATGGCTAGCTCTGACGCAAATTGGCAACACGAAGAAGCTGGCTGCATATCGGGAAAGGCGCTAAATGACTGTGATTTCATCTGTGTAACCAAATCAGGACTCATGCCGATCAGTGTCAAGCCGGGCACTTTTGATCGAACAAATGATGTGTTGCGCCGATGGGGACAAGAAAAACATTGAAGGCGTTGCAGGATAAAATGCAAAGCTATCGGCAAACAACGGATAGCTACGAAGCTATAGAAGACTTTGAAGAAATTGAAAAGTTAGGTCAAGGTTTTACATCCACCGATTTGATTGAAGAAGTAGATATAGGGAGCGGTGATAGAAAAAGACCAACTTTTGTTAGTGCAAGTTTAGATGTAGAGTACAAAGAAAAACTGATAAAAATCTTTAGAAATTATAAGGATTGTTTTGCTTGGGAATATCATGAGATGCCAGGATTAAGCCGTCAGCTGGTGGAACATCGGCTACCTATAAAATTGGGCTATCAGCTGTTTAAACAGTATCCTAGGCGTTTCAATCCAGCCTTGTACCAAATTATAAAAGAAGAGATAGAACGGTTGTTGGAGGCAAAATTTATCAGGCCTTGCCGATATGCGGAGTGGGTTTCCAACATTGTTCCTGTTATGAAGAAAATGGAAAGCTTGGTGCGTCGACTTTAGAGATTTGAACAAGGCGACGCCGAAAGATAAATATCCGATGCCGATAGCCGATATGCTTATCGATGCTGCATCAGGGAACAAGATCATAAGTTTTCTAGATGGTAATGCCAGGTATAACCGGATACTCATGGCAGAAGCCGATATACCGAAGACAGCATTCAGATGTCATGGTGCAATAGGATTGTTCGAGTGGACGGTGATGACCTTCGGCTTGAAGAACGCTGGAGCAACATATCAGCGAGCGATGAATCTGATCTTCCATGACTTAATCGGCCACATTGTCTAAATATATATTGATGATGTAGTGGTAAAATCCGCAGAAGATTTACAACACTTGGCCGATTTAGAAAGAGTCGATTATAAACATAGCAAAATTACAACACTTGGCCGACGATGCTAGAAGATTGTTTCAAGCATTATAAAGGATGTCAAACATGTCAAAAGTTTGGCAACGTACAACTAGCACCAGCATCGGCTTTACATCCAATTATCAAACCTTGGCCGTTCAGGGGTTGGGGAATAGATATAATCGGCCAAATATTTCCTGCTTCGAGTAAAGGCCACAAGTTTATCTTGGCCGCAACCGATTACTTCTCAAAGTGGGTCGAGGCTATACCACTTAAAAAGGTGACCAGTGTTGAGGCGATTCGTTTTGTGAATGAACATATCGTCCATCGGTTTGGAATACCGCAAACAATCACGACCGATCAAGGTACGGTATTCATGTCTAACGAGTTTCAGGGTTACGCAACGAGTCTAGGGATCAAATTGTTAAACTCTTTGCCATATTACGCTCAGGCTAATGGACAGGCCGAGTCGTCTAATAAAACACTGATCAAAGTTGATCAAAAGAAAAATTGATGAAAAGCCAAGGAATTGGCATTCAACTCTATCGGAGTCACTTTGGGCCTATCGGCTATCGTATCACGGAGCGACGAAACTTTCACCTTATCAATTGGTGTATGGACAAGAAGCCGTTCTACCCATGGAAATTAACATTGAGTCGATATGAGTAGCTAGACAAAATGGTTTGTCGGCTCAAAATTACAATGATTTAATGATCGACAACTTGGATGAGTTAGCAGAGTTACGTTTGTCTACGCTTGATCGGCTTAAGAAGAATAAGATCAGAGTTGCAAGGGCATACAATAAAAGGGTCATGCCTAAGTCTTTCGATCAAGCCGATTTGGTATGGAAAACAATATTGCCTGTTGGTTCTAAGGATAACCGATTTGGAAAATGGTCACCTACGTGGGAAGAGCATACAAAATTAATCGGCTAGTCGGCGGAAACTCGTACTTACTAGAAACACTAGAAGGATATGTATTGCTAAAAGCTATTAACGGGAAATACTTGAAGAAATACTACCCTAGTGTTTGGGTTGGAGCTTAACTGACTAAAGATCATGTACAGAGCCGAGATTAACACGATGCTGTTAATCGGCTGAAAGGATTGCAAACTCAGATATAAGCAAAATATAAATCGGTTAAACAGTCGATTATAAACATAGCAAAATTACAAAGCATTCAAAGTATTTAAGAAAGTGTTTTGGAACGGCCAGTAAAGTTTTACATCCCAGAACTTGGGAGTCGTGCACCTAAAGCCGATAATGCTCCAGCCGCCTTGGCTATAGTTTCCTGTACCTCATCCAGGATTCTGTCATCTTCTGTTGCACTACCTGGGATGGGTACAAGTTTGGCCGACTGCTCTTTGAAGGCTGCCACGGCCGATGCTATTTCTATCTTCTGCTTCTTGGCGGCCGATGAAGTTTTTTCAAAGGAATCTTGTCCTTCAGCAATGAGCATCATCGTCCTCGACAGTTCTTCCTCAAGAAAATTTTTAGTGGTCTCCAATTTCTGAAGAGAAGATTTGTTGACCCTCAGAGACTCCATGGTTACATCAAAATTTTTCTTCTTTGCCTTTGTCTCTGCAACCATTTTGTCGAGGATCCTCTGGTCGGCTTCTTGGGCATCTCTCTTTGCCTTCCTTTCTTGAGCTGCCTCCACCAAAGCCTTTTTCTCGTCCAGATGGCACACTTCGAGCAGTGCAGCCATGGCCTCTGGTGGTAGATCAGTTTTGACTGCGGCCATGGCATCTCGAATCAGCTGATTGTTATCTAGGATCTCCGATTGCGGCCTTGACACTAAAACAGCTTGTTAAGGCGCTCTTGCATTCCAGGAGCCGACGAGGCTACTGCCGATGCGTCTTTTGAAGCCGCGATGATTTTTTGAATTTCAGAAATATAATCATCAGCTGCAAAGATCTCTGGATCATCCAAGTCAGATAAATTGAAGCCGAGGATGTTGGATGGATCAGAGGCTTCTCGAGCTACGGCAGTTGCTGGTGTTGGTATCGGCTGAGGAGGCAACGACTCTTTGGCCGATATATCTGGTAAGCTGGCCAGAATGTTGGCCACTTGTGCTGATGCGGTAGGCTGAAAGAAGAGAATATAATGAAAACCGATGGATTAAATCAAGATCTGTAAATTTTTGAGATGGAAAAATACGAGCGATGAGCCGATCCGTGCGGTGAACTTTCGCCACTTTGTTCCTGTGGCTTGGAGGATTTTTTCTTGGTAGGAACTTTAGTGGACTTCGGCTTCTTCTTCTCTGAAGATCCATCGGCTAGAAAATTAGCTAATGAAAGAATGGAAAGAATGGAAAGGAACAATAGATGATCGGGCATAACTTACTTGGTTGTTGTTGTCTCTCTAAATCAGATAAAGATGGACTTTGAATGCCCAAAGAACCGGAGGTATAACCGGTAAGTGCACGATTTTTACTGTGCGGTCGTTTTCCTTTGCTTATGCGCAGAGCATCGATCGGTTTCTTGCCATCAGCTTTAGTCTACAAAGAGAAGAGTATAAAGCCGATGAGATAAGTTCATATGGGCTATGATAAAGAAAAGTTAAATCGACTAAATACCTCGCTAGTAATATTTACAAGACTTGTATTATCATATCCGGAGCTTGATTCGTCACTTGAATCGTTATCTGAAGAAACCATCGGCTCAGATAGGTCTGGGAAAAGGGCAGCAATAATAGCTGATGGAGAACGATCAAGGAGAAGCGCTTCCGCAATTGAAGACCACCACACAGAATATCGGCTAGACCGACGACTGTTCAAAACAAATTGCGGCAAGGATTTGATTTGCAAATCATCGGCTATTTTCAAGACCATATTGGCTGCAGCTAAAGATCGTACTCTAGTCCTGGGCTGTACTAAATCAAGGAGTGAAAGGTTGGGGATCATCTGAACGAAACCCAATTGTCTAGCAAAGATGGAGGGATGGTAAAACTCATAAGAAGACTGGAAGGTACGGTTTCTTGTATTAAAGCCGACATGCAAGACACCAGGAGAAATAAAAATTTTAAAGAAATCTAGAGTCGATTCAGGCATCTCAGAGCTGTCTGAGTCCAGATGAAGAAAAGATAGCCATTCAAAATCGGCTGCGCCGGTGTAACTGAAGAAATCTTGTTTGCTAAAATCATTACTATTCTAGTTTAGAAAGAAAGTTAACTATTTTCTTAGGCCAACTGGAGAGATCTTCTTGCTGCCAGAACACATGATATATCTTTCACCATAAGATCGCTAGCTCAATTCCGGATCGCATTTTCGGTGTCTTGAGGAAACGCCGAATCTTTTGAAGGATCCAGTTTGAAAGATCGGCTAAATAAGCAGTACAACCATACTTGGATGAACCAGAGAGGACCGCCTACATTGCCGACGCAAAATTTAGCAAATCCGGTAAATAGCCGACTCCTAATCACATGCATCATTTGACAGACTGCTCCTAGGAACATTTTTCCCAATGCTAGCCGACGACCATCTACCAGCTGCTCCGCTATTAGCTGATATACTTGTGTTGGTCCAAGAGACGCTCCACAGAACAAGAAGCGGTCTAGCCAAAGGTTCAGGAATGCAACGTGCTCTTCGTCCGATACTAGGCCATTAACCTTGTTGTTATTTCCAATATATTTTGCCCAACCCTCGCCTTTAGATCGGATAAGCTTATATTTTGGTTTTCCACTAAAAGCCGATACTTGATCTCCATCTGGCCGAAGGCAACACAATTGAGCAACATCTAATAAAGTTGGGCCGATGGGGCCGGTATGAAACAGGAAGGCGTTGAAAGTCTCCGACCAGAAATAATAGGCCGTGGCCACCAAGGGCTCATTGGCTTCTGGGTCGGCTAAAGAGAGAGGGATGCACTCAGCTATACCCATCCTTTCCCACTCCTCTCTTTTTTGGCCAGCCACGCGAATATGCCAAGATCTCCGTCCTTTGAGTGCTGTCGGCCATGCCCTAAAGCTTTTTTCCCAGCTCTCTATATTAAACGCAGTAGCCGATAGAGGAAGGCGAGGAATGTCCTGGCTAATAACCGTGCTGGCATCTAGGTTCCCTATCGGACCAAGGAAATACTGATCTTTACTGTTAGGGATCGGAATGAGTACCTGACTCGCGTCCATTTCAGCCGATCTTAGCAAGCTGACTGATGAAGAGGGATGCAAGCCGATTGATGGAGACTGAGTAATGGACTAAAACAAAAGCCGATTGTTTAGAGTTATAGAGCTTGTACGCGTGAAGAATGACCAAAGTGGGGGCCGCATTTTGTAGCATGGTGAAAATTTGAAGCGGCAGGAAGTGAATCTCAAAAGACGCGGGCAGTTAAAACGCACTACTGGCGTGTCAGAAAATTACGGCGTGAATAAAGTAGCAGTTATTGAGGGAAGTTCAATGGTTAGCCGATTAGAAAAGCCGATAAGTGAAATTTTTGACAAATGACAAGTCATTCTCAAAAATGGGGGGCATATGTTTGCACCAAAATTTGGCAAACTTGGTCAAAATCGGCAATAAAGTCAAAGATACGGAATTAACGGACATGATGGAAAGGTTTGGAGATATTTTGATAACTGCAAGATTTTAAAGAAAAACAACCGTCCGAGATAAGGCCGATACAGAACGGACTTGAAGCGTGTTGTAACAGGACACGATCGGCCGAGGGTATAAAAGAAGGGCCAAAGCGAACTACATAATCATCATCAACACAATACAAACCAGTCTTTACTTTTTCTACTTTTCCTGTCGACTAGGAGTAGTTTCTGTAATTTAGATTCTTGTAGCTCAGTTTCGATCAATAAATTTACGCATCACCGATTGTTGATCATCCTCAGTTACGCCCCAGGTTTGATTTATTCTGATCTTGTTGCGCATCGCCTTCTTCAGAATCGATCTGCCTTTATCCTCTGATTAGCCTTAATCAGCTAATTAGATTTATCTTGTTACCTTGATCTTAATCGGCTTCAAGCTGATTGAGTCTAAGCCGATTGATTTTGACGATCGGCTTTTGATTGAATTTTATATTTTTACCTTGTCGATTCCAGGTCAAATCGACTGGCACGCTCTGAACCCGGTGTTCGTCTGGTGTGCTACTGTCAGAAACCCTACATCAAGTTTTTGATGCCAACACAAATGCACCAGCATATTTCATGAACTTAATGAATAAGGTTTTTATGGAATACTTGGATAAGTTCGCCGTCGTGTTTATAGATGATATCCTTGTCTATTCCAAGACGAGGGAAGAGCATGCCGAGCATTTAAGGCTAGTCCTTGAGAAGTTGAGAGAACAACAGTTGTTTGCAAAATTTAGCAAATGTGATTTCTGGAAGAGTAAGGTGGAATTTCTTGGACACATAATGACCACAGAAGGAGTCACAGTAGATCCAAGTAAGGTGGAGACAGTTTTGCATTGGGAGCAACCAAAGACAGTAACTCAAATTTGTAGTTTCCTTGGAATGGCGGGATATTACCGTCGTTTTATTGAAGGATTCTCTACAATTGTGAGACCCCTTATGCAATTGTTAAAGAAAGAAAAGAAATTCTTGTGGACACCTGAGTGTGAGAAGAGTTTTTAGGAGTTGAAGAAACGATTAACATCAGCAGCTGTATTAGTTTTACCTGACGTTCATCAAAGCTTCGACATCTATTGTGATGCATCACGTCAGGGATTGGGATGCGTGTTAATACAAAACTGAAAGGTAATAGCATATGCATCGAGGCAATTGAGGCCGCATGAGGAGAATTATCCGACTCATGATCTAGAATTAGCTGCTGTAGTGCATGCCCTCGAAATATGGCGTCGCTATCTCATCGGAAACAGATGTGAAGTGTATACTGATCATAAAAGTCTTAAGTATATCTTCACGCAAGCTGACCTAAATATGAGGCAAAGAAGATGGCTTGAGTTAATCAAAGATTATAATGTTGGAATTCATTATCATCCTGGCAAAGCCAACATGGTGGCAGATGCCTTGAGCAGAAAGAACCACAGTGTAAATATGCTGTTGGAAACAAGTCAGGCAGAATTGTGTAAGGATTTCTAGAAATTGGAATTGGAGATGGTACCAGGAGGATTCTTAGCAACCTTGGAAGTAAAACCTACCCTGGAAGATCAGATCAGGGAAGGGCAGAAAGATTACGACAAAATCAAGAGAATTAAGTCCAAAATGGATGCAGGCAAGGCAAAGGATTTCAAACTAGATGAGCAAGGTACTATGTGGTTTAAAGGGCGCATTTGTGTGCCGAACAAAAAGGATTTGAAGTAGTTAATTTTGGAGGAAGCCCATGACTCCAAGTACTCAATTCATCCTGGAAGTGCAAAAATGTATCAAGATTTAAAAGAAAGATTTTGGTGGCCAAGCATGAAGAGGGAAGTTGCTGAGTATGTCGCATTATGTGACATATGTCAAAGAGTCAAAGCTATGTATCAGAGGCCAGCAGGACTATTACAACCCCTGAAAATACCTGAATGGAAATGCGAAGAAATTGGTATGGATTTCATAACCGGTTTACCCAGAACTCAAAGTGGATATGATTCCAACTGGGTCATAGTAGATCGATTAACTAAAGTGGCACATTTCATACCGGTAAAGACCACTTATTCCAGAGATCGGTTAGCAGAACTCTACATGGCAAGAATTGTTTGTCTGCACGGAGTACTGAAGAAAATAGTGTCAGACAGAGGAACTCAGTTTACTTCAAGATTCTGGGGTAAGCTACATGAGGTAATGGGAACTCGTTTAAACTTCAAGATCTGAAAGATACCATCTGCAGACAGATGGTCAAACCGAGAGGGTTAACCAGATATTGGAAGATATGCTAAGAGCTTGTGCGCTAGCATATTCTGCTTCGTGGGACAAGTGTTTGCCTTATGCTGAGTTCAGCTACAATAACAGCTACCAAGCAAGTTTACAGATGTCTTCATTTAAAGCTCTGTATGGTCGATCCCGTCGAACACCTTTGAATTGGAATGAGACGAGCGAACGACACGTTTTGGCCCAGATGTACTTCGAAAAGCGGAAGAACAGATCGCCATGATCAGAGAAAGAATGAAGATTGCTCAGTCAAGGCAGAAAAGCTATGCCGACAATCGTCGCAGGGAATTGAGCTTTGAACCTGAAGACTTTGTGTATCTCCGAGTCACCCCCCTCAAAGGAGTCAGAAGATTCCACACAAAAGGGAAGCTCGCACCCAGATATGTTGGGCCATTCAAGATCTTGAGCCGCAGAGGTGAAGTTGCATATCAGTTGGAGTTACCGCAGTCCTTGGCAGGAGTGCATGATGTATTCCATGTGTCTCAATTGAAGAAGTGTCTTCGAGTACCGGAAGAGCAAACACCTTTGGAGGCAATTGAGTTGCAGGAAGATCTGACTTATAAAGAGCAGCCGGTGAAGATTCTGGACATAATGGTCAGAGAAACAAGGAACAAGTCAACGCGTTTTTGCAGAGTTCAGTGGAGCAACCACTTGGAAAGTGAAGCAACGTGGGAACACGAAGAAGACCTAAAGAAGGAGTTTCCTAACCTGTTCCTGTAGTCAGCCCTGAATCTCGGGGACGAGATTCTGTTAAAGGGGGGAGGTTTGTAATACCCTGAAATTTACTCTAATTTAAATTTTGGAGTATTTTTTATTTTTGAGAATTTCTGAGAATTTACTAGAATCTAATTGGATTTATTCATTTTTGACCTTTCTTGAATTTAATTAAATTCATGCAAAAGTTTATGCAAAGTTTTGTTGGAAATATTTTATTTGAGTTCAGAATGTTCCAAAATATTTTCCAGAATTTTTCAAGATTTTTTCGGGTATTTTTGCTATTTATTTTGGCTTTGTTTATTTATCAGAATTATTTTAAATCAGAAATGTTTTAAATTTATGTGAGCAGTTTTGGGCCGAAACCTTGTTTGGTCCGGCCCATTTGCGCTCGTTGGCCCAGCCTAGCTCGCGCCGCGTAAACCCTAGCCGCCGCTTCGTTGCCCGCCAGTTGGATCGCCGCGCGTGGATGTCCCCGATCGCGCCACATCGCCCGGCCATTTCTTCCGTCTTCGCCGCCTCCGTCGTCGTCGACGACAAGTAACAGCAGCTTTTACTCACGTTTATGCCCGCTTCCCGAGGACTTTTTAACCCCCAATCGTCCCACTGTGGAGACGTTCTTCCGCCGCTCATTTCGCCCCATTTCTCAGCGCCTCTCTCGCCGCCGTTTAGCCGAAATCGCTCACCGTAGTTGCTAGCGACTGCCGCTCCTTCTTCGCTTTGCTCCGCCGTTGTCGGGCCGCCTCTGTCGTTTCCGAGGACGTCACCGACCTCGTCGCATCGAGACGCGTCAAACGCGCCGCTCATCTTTGCTGGAGAAGCCCCGTAACGCCGTCGCGGTGGTCGTCTTCCTCCGTGCCGGTCCAAGCCGCTGTCGTCTCGCCATCGCCGTCGCTCGAGTTCCCTCGATCGTCCAATCTCCATCCAACCGTCGCGGTAACGCTACGTTTTTCCTCTCGTTTAAATCCAGATCGATTTATCTCATCCGTTAGATCTTAATCGCACGGCCAGATTAATTCTCATAGATTATTCGATTAGGTTTTATTTAAATCTTTTCGCTAGACTCAATCGCAGTCGTCCGTTTTTGAATTGAATGGTAGAGATCGTGTCGTCGCGCCAGCCAATCGAAAGTCGACGCGTGTTGACGGAGACCGAAGCATCGCTTTGACCGCGCCGTGCGCATGACGTCAGCGATGACGTCATGGGCGTGGGGCCCGCCTGTCAGCCGTAGTGGTTTGGTGGACCGAGTCCACCGTAGACCGAGCTGGTGAGCTCAGCCCACCATGCACCCAGCCAACCAGAGCGTGCCACGTGTCAGGTTACGTCAGCAATGATGTCATCAGTGGGTCTCACATGTCAGTTTCTAAAAATTATATTTTCTAAGTACTTAATAAATGCTGACGTCAGCGATGACATCATAAATTGGATTTAAATATAAAAATGATTCAGTTGAATTTCATTTCGGTGCTGACGTCATCATTAGGTCATGATGACGTCATAAATCCCAATTTTTTCCTTAGAAAAATAATTAAAACAAATCGGATTTTCTGATTTATATTTTATTTAAAAATTTAAAAGGCTATAACTTTTGCATTTTAACTCCGATTGAGGTGATTCCAGTCTCTAAAAATTTGTAACATTGTGCTCTTTTTAATGGTGAATTCTAATTGAATTTTTGAGGTTATATAGTCTACTGTTTTGGTTATTCATTGCATATGTTAATTTTTCGCGTAGACGCAAATTTGCTGGAAAGTTTCGAAGAAGAGTTCACCACTCAAGATCAAGCTTCAGATCAAGATCAGCAACTCTTTAAAGGCAAGTGATGCTTTGACCATTTTGATCCCAGTTTCTTCTAAATGTATTTTGCTTTGAAATTATGCATGCTAAATTTTTTAAAATGAATTTAAATTAATTTGGGGTATGTAGCTAATCAACCCATATTGTTATCGCCACGTTGAAATTACTAATTGTATGCCTTTTCGTATTTGTTGGATATTAATATGATGCCAACACGGGAGGCTAGACTGTGATTAGAAGCTTAGCCTTGCAACGAGTCATGAATGATCTTTCGGAAAATGTATCAATGTTGACTAACGAAATATTGAATGTATTTTGAAAGTGGTGTGATGATGTCACATGATGAAAATGAAGTACGGAGACCTGTGTGGTTCTGTACCGACGTTGAGTTATTGTTGGCAGGTGTTGCTCAATAATCAACGGGGTGGGAAATGATTTAGACTGGGGCAAGTGGCAAGAGGCTTTGTGCCAGGTGGGCCTGTGTGGCAATGGGCTGATGAGTGATGTGAGTCTGTGTGCCACATTGGGCTGTGTGCCACTGTTGAGTGATGGAAGCCTTGCCTTGGTCAGCTAAGGACTTCACCTTGCAAGTCTTTGAACTGAGTCACCCGTACAACCACATGTCTGATATGGGACAGGCCTAGTTGATTAGGGTTCTGATATCTTTCCTCTGATACCTCGGGGTGACAGTACACGGGGGTGTATCTATGTGGGGAACGTACCTGTGCTATGGCTTGGTGCCCATCCAACGATGTTGGCCTGTCCTATACTTCGGCTCTGTGTGAGGGGAGTGATGGTGAAGGCAATACCGGAGAGGTTCATTGGTTAAGGTAGAGGTTCTTGAAAGGCTTTGTTATGGGCAATCACTTGTGTGGTGAGCGGCTGTATCTTGTGGGTAAAGTGTACAACCTCTGCAGAGTGTCAAATCTATTTGAATAGCCGTGCTCGCGGTATTGAGCATTGCTCGGGGATTACAGTCAAAGGGTAGATCTTCAAAAATAAAATATGGAGAGGGTGGCTGTGTGCCAGTGTTAAAAATAAACTGTTTAAGGCTGCGTGCCGAGAATCTTTGAAGAAAAACTGTTTGAAGAACTTAGCATTATATATAACTGTTTTCACTGCTTTTAACCTAAACAAGATGCTAGTTTAAAAATGTTGTTTGATGCAAAAGAACCAAGTAAGCCAATTCCTTGGAATAAGCCTTGCATGTAGTAATAGCACCGCATTCTGTGCATTACTTGTTGAGTGCCTTGAGTACTCACCCCTCCTTGCCTATCAACCTCAACATCAGTGGAGGAGTCTACACCAGCGTGGGAGGAGGAGTACCTCGAAGAGCCGGGCAATTAGGGAGCAAGCCCAGTCGGTTGCCTGTGGAAAGATGAAGGCTTTTGCGAAGTTTATTTGTTTTCCGCTGTTATCTTTTAATACTCTGATAATGTAAGCCCTGCGTGGCTGATCTTATGTAAGGAGACCCTAAGGTCGTACAATTCAGTTTATATAATTGTTTGCACTATTTAATATGATATCGATGTGGTGTCTGCAATGTGCAACCCTGTAAAGACTGTGAGTGCCAGCGTGATCCTGGACAGGTACAGAGTGCACAGAGGGTACGGATTCTCAGAATTGGGTCCCGACATCGCACCTGATTGTCGAGACCAGCCAACTAGGTGATCTTTAATCGTTAAGCTTGGATGTTATGAAGTTCCTTCTGACGTGATCCAACAGATGCTGGACGACAAATGGGACACCTCGGAGGCCGGTGTGCTGAAGTCAGTGGCTCCCATGTAGGTGTCTCCTCAAGCGGGCTCTCTGTCGACCAGGGCAGTCGAGTAGGGAACACCACTATCGGGCAATGTTTGTTGAATTCCTTTTTGGCGAACTTTTGTTCACACTAACCACTTGTTCGTAGTCAGCTGCTGACCGTCCGGCACCATCTCCTCCAACGGCTGCACCGATCGAGAAGCCAGCTGCCTGGACTAGACCAATCCTAATGAAGACAACTGCGCAGACGAAGAATGTGCAGGCGAAGGTTCATTTGGCGAAGTAAGTCACCTCTCCTTTCTCTCCATGATTCCTTTCCTTTCGAAGATGTCAGGTGGAGAACTTCTTGTAGGAAGGGTGTTGTCAATAAAGTTGACACCGCCATGGCTGCCTTATCATCTCTTCGCATGGTCACCATTGTCGCAGCCCCCTCTCTGGCAGCTGAACGTAGCGGCGGTCCTACTACAGCGACAACACCACCTCCTCCGGCTTCACAGGTGCCTCCGAAGTTTTGGTCCGTCCTGAAGCCCCAGATTTGGGTATGTGACCACGAACAGCCCTGCCCTGTGTTCTACTCTATTCCTTGCTCTATTTTTTATGCTTCTTGGCTTCTTTTCATAGCGTGCTGCGGATACCTTGCTTGAGGCTGAAGTCTTCCACGAGCAAGCTTATCAACAAACGGAGCGGCTCTTGGCCGTCAATCTACAAGCGATCAAGATGAAAGATGTTGAACTAGAGGCACTCAGGCCTGATTTGAAGACTGGAAAAGCAGAAGCAGAGAAGCGAAAGGTGGAAGCGAAGAAGTTAAAAACCAAGAAAGCTACTGCCGATGCTGCGCTGCTCAAGGCCAAGGTCAGTCAAGATAAGGCAAAGGCTAGCAAGAAAGTGGTCGAGGTCGAAAAGGCTACAGTAGATGTGGCACTTGCCATTCTGCAATCGAAAATGGTCGAGCACATGACTTCATATTCCCATCTCACAACATCCGACGTGCTCGGCCTAGTGAAGAGCCACCATCCTGGCCTAGACCTCTCGATACTGGATGAGGGATTCGCATGTGAGGCAAGCGAAGCTGCCGACTACATCGAGTCCTTCGAAGATCATGCCGAGAAGTTCATGACCAAGTTGGAGCTATCTCTTACCAGCGATGATGATGACGCCAGCTAGGGTTCTTTGGCCTGAACACGCTTATGTAATAGTTGAACTTTTTTTGCTACTGTGGTCTTGTATGATACTGCTAATTAATTTGCTTCTCTATCGTGCTTTGCCTGCTATTCCCTTATAGATGAAATAAAGTAGCACAAGTAGATGCAAATCTGATTTAGCACTCATAGATCCCTAGTAAGAAGCTTCGTAGCCACGCGCATCATTGATCGTATCTACACACAGGGCTAGAAAAACTTTCATTAAATGATTTAGCCCCTGAGTGTATACTCGAAGAGGCCGCATATAACATAAATGCTATATAAGTTGGAGTGAAACTACAAGATTTCTGCAAATCTTCATCGACCACACAGCTTAGACTTTGTATCGAACATGAACTCGCTGAGCAGCACATGTAGAATCTAGTGCTCGTATGCGTGCAGGATAGAATTGCTCATTGTCGGGTTCAGGCAGGGCCACCCTTTGGTTTTGTTCGCTAACATACTAAGTACGCTATCGAGTAAATGCATGCAAAAAAATCGCATGTAAAAGAAATAAAGAGATTGTACATACAGTGCCCCACTCGATAGCAGTATCGACCAGGAAATAGAACAAGGTACAGAGTTACCTGTAGCCCCCAACTCCTTACTCGATGATATCATCGAGTAGGGAGTAGAGTTACGTAAGCACAAAGTTGTGATGTAGCCTCCAACTCCCTGCCCGATAGCTAGATCGAGCAAAAAGTGAAGCATCAGCATTAAAAATACCTGTTGTGACTCCCAACCCCTTATTCGATAGATGTATCGACCAAAGAGTGGAGCCAGGTAAAGAAAGATAGAGCAATGTAGCTCCCAACATTCTGCTCGATGAGGGCACCGAGTAGAGGGTAGAGCATATGCGTCGAAAATGCATGATGTAGCCCCCGACCGTATGCTCATAACGGTCAGAGTAAAAACCCATTCCAGCGGCTGGGTACTGTTGCAGTCTTTGCGCCCCTTCAACTTCCACGCGGTGCGTCATCCAGTCAATGTCATCAATTAACATCTCTCTGGTTTCCGTATTTGTGCGGAAGTGCAATGGGACACCTCGTGGATTGGGACTGAAGCGAATCTTGACGAAGCCGTTGCTACAGTGCAACCCGTTCCATGAGCTATAAGTAGACGGGACTTGTAGTCGTCTGCAACACTCCGTTTTCTTTCTTGCCTTCTACAAGAGCCCTTCGAGCTTGTGCTCTAGCTTACGAACCTCTTTCAGATATGCCGTCATGTTGTCATCCGAGCATAGGTACTCCTTCTGTACTTGGTTCACGACTAGCTGTGAGTCCCCTTTCATCAGTAGTCATCTGATCCCGAGTGATGCAGCTATGCGGAGTCCATTAACCAGTCCTTCGTATTCTGCAACATTGTTTGAGGCTTGAAATCAAGTTGGATAACATAGTTAAGCTCCTCACCTGTCAGGGATTTGAGCACGATGCTAGACCCCAAGCCCTTAATCGTGAGCGACCCATCGAAGAACATAGTCCAGTGGTTATCGACCATCTTATGCTCTTTTTATTCGACGTGCGTCCATTCCGCGATGAAGTCCGCCAATGCTCCTAACTTGATGCTGGTTCATGGCGCGAAATCGACCTCGAACTCATTGAATTCGACAACCCACTGTGCAATTCGCCCTGTCACCTCTCGGTTGCGTATTACCTCCTTAAGCGAATACATCGTCATGATCATAATCTTGTGCGCATGGAAGTAGTGCCATAGCTTTCGGGAGGTCATCAGGATGGTGTACAACATCTTCTGCACTTGAGGGTTTCGCAGCTTGGCGTCATGCAAGACCTCGCTCACATCGTACATCAGCTTCTGGACCTTGGCCTTTTTCTCGGGGCAATCCCGCTCGACCACTAGGATTGTGCTTACTACTTGAAGGGTAGCTGCAATGTACAAAAAGAGCTCTTCTTTTTCGTTAGACGAGGTTAAAACTGACAGAGACGATAAGTACCTTTTCTAATCTTGAAAAGCTTCTTTTGCCTCCTTGGTCCATTCGAAAATGTCCTGCCTCTTGAGTAATTTGAAGAAGGGTAGCCCTCGCTCGCCCATCCAAGAGATGAATCGACTAAGGGCTGCAATGCAACCCGTGAGCTTTTACACTTCCCTCAGCGTCCGCGAAGAACGCATCTGTTCGATGGCCTCAATTTTACACGAGTTGGCCTCGATGCTTCGCTAGACACAAAGAAACCGATAAGCTTGCCTGACGGAATGCCGAACATACACTTCTCGGGGCTAAGCACCATGATATACTTCCTGAGGTTGTCGAATGTCTCCTCGAGCTCGCTGATTGAAGTGTTCCCGGTTTTCGACTTGACTACGATATCATCGACGTATGCTTCCACATTTCGCTCAATTTGGGATTTCATGCAATTTTGGATACAACGTTGATACGTAGCACTAGCACATTTCAAACTGAAAGGCATCTCAATATAACAGAATACATCGAAGGGAGTAGTAAAAGAAGTTTTTTCATCATCCTCTGCGCACATGCTAATTTGGTGATACCCCGAGTAGGCATCTAGAAAACTTAACAGTTCACAGCCCGCCGTAGAGTCCACTATTTGGTCGATGTGGGGAAGAGAAAATGGGTCTTTGGGGCAAGCCTTGTTGAGGTCGATGTAGTCGATGCACATCCTCCACTTGCCATTGGGTTTCTTGATGAGGATAGGGTTCGCCAACCACGTTGGGTGACGAACTTCTCGAATAAATCCAGCTTTTAGGAGTTTACCGACTTCCTCTCGTATGGCCTGCTTCCTGTCTTCTGCAAATCTACGCTGCTTCTGCACCAAAGGTCTGGCGCTCGGTTCCACAGCTAGTCGATGCTCGATCGCCTCCTTGTGGACCCCGGGCATGTTGGACGGTTGCCACGCAAACACGTCGCGGTTTGCCCAAATAAAAGTTAAGAGCTCGAGTTCCTATTTGGGGTGAAGGTCGACACCTATTTTGACTGTCTTGGAAGGTTCTGACGAGTCTAAGGGCACTGTCTTCTTATCCTTCTTGCCATCGTCGACTGGGTCCTTGGCGACGCTATTGGATATAGGAGCCTTATCGATGCTCTTGGATTTTTGGTGATTGGCTCCCTCGTCGTCGGCACTAGCTACCAATCCGCAAAGTTGCTCGACCATCTCCAGGCTCTTCTTATCGCACCTGACTGCCGCGCGCTAGTCCTCCTTGATTGTAAGAAGTCCTTTTGGCACCGGCATCTTAATGGTCTGGTATGCATAGTGCACCACTGCCATGAACTTGGCTAGCATTGGGCGGCCTAGGATCACATTGTCAGTAGTCTCAAAGTTCGGCACGCCGAAGCGGATCTTTCAGTGAGGAAATTGTCTAGTGTGCCAAACGTGACACGCAACTCGATCTAGCCAAGGGGCGTCGATGATGAATGTGGAGTTCGGGTAATCTCCATGTTCTCCAGCATTTTTGTGAAGACAAGGTTCAACGAACTACCTCCATCGACCAAGGTTCGAGCGACCTTAACATTGATGATGCTTAGCTCGACCACCATAGGGTATCGACCTGGATGTGGAACCATAGCTGGGTGATCTGATTGGTTGAAGGTGATCGGCACTTCTGACCACTTGAGGAACCTAGGGGGAGCCGGTGTGGCCAGGCTGACTGTCGGGACCCGGATTTGCAAATCCGAAACCCTCTGTGTATACTGCACTAGTCCAGGATCACGCTAGTGCACACAGTGGAAACATAGATGAAATATCATTCCATACAACGAATTAACTAAGAAGAAGCAAATTATTATTGAATAAAGCAAACGACCTTATGGTCAAAGTTTACATCATTATGCCTTAAGGGCTTAAGAAACAAATACTATTGCAGCGGAAAAGATAACTTGAGCCATTCGACATGCCACAGGCAATCGTGTGGGGAACGTCTTCCTAATCCATGTAGTCTTCATAGAATTCTTCCTCACGAGATTCATTATCTCCTTCAGCAACTGATCAACAAGGGCATAAAGCCGTGAGTACAAAGGTACTCAGTAAGCCGTAGGGAATTGATGCAATATATTCTTGCACGGCTTGACAAGGATGGCTATATATTTCATTTGCAGAAAGCAGTAACTTGAATTGAAATACAATAAATAGATTGAAAGCATATTTATAAAAAGATAAATAAATAACTGGTAGATCAATGATAGACAACAAAACAACAGTGAACTCCCCGTTCACATCCCAACAATTCCACATTCCACATTTTATGAAGCACTCTATACCCCGTGTGAAATTCCCGGGCTTTGTCCATGATCATGACGCGCTATTCGAATAGTTTTACACTCTACAGAGGTTGTACAACTTTACCCACAAGACATGAAATCTCTTTGCGCAATCGATCTTAACACACTTCCTTTGGTGTGTCGCAGAGATATCATAACAAAGCCTTTACAATGCACTGTCTAAACTCGGTACTACCCGCTAAGGTTTCGCCCATTAGGGCCCCCTCTTACGCCTTGCGAATTTACCCATCCATCCCGGAACCCACACCACGAACTGGCAGTACTCAAGGCTAGACATTGCAAATTAATCAGTTAAGTCTGTCCCATTCCAAACATGTGGTAGTACGGTTAGGCCCAGTTCAATGGCGCACAAGATTAAGTCCTTAATTTGTCTCAGGCAAGACATCCACATCCCAATGTGCTAGAAAGCACCCCCTTTACTGCACGATCACTTGCCTGAGGGAAAACAATTCGTTTAACCAAGACCAATGGCAAACCCCGCCATGGTACAACAAATTTTACAACAAGTACTAATGACCACGATTCAATATCTCATTAAGTCAAGATTAACATTATTCAATATGTGATATGAATCCCAACGTATATCTAAGCATGTCTAAGCATAGCTACGTTAACCCAATGTTGGTGTAATAATTATGTCCAACTAATAATGTCCCAACCTAGGTCTAACAATGGATACATGGCATACAACTAATCAAGGTGGCATAATGTCAACTAGGTATACATCTACTCCCATTAAATAAGCATTGATACACAAAATAGCATGCGATTGTAATAAAGTAAATTACTTTTGCAAACATAGGATCACTATGATCAAAGGATTATGACTTGCCTTGCTGATCTAGTGCTGAATCTTGGTCTTCGAAGTCTTCGTTCGCTCCCTCGGAATTAGCGTCTACCGAAAAAGAAGCAATGAAACCAAATAAATACAAAACAGAGACTCAAACAAGCTCAAAACTGAAAATAATGGCTCTTGAAGATATATCTTGATTTTAGAAAAATTTAGAAACTTGAATCGCCTCAATCGGAGTTCGTATGAGCGAGAACGGGCCTCCGAAAGATTAAATTCAGAGAAAATACAGAAAATCGTAAAATCGAATTTCGGATTTCTTTTATACGGAAAGGATTTATTGCGCAACGCCGACGTCACCGGCTCGGTGGACTCGGTCCACGACGCTGCCTCGATTCACCGTCAGGCGCGGCGACGGCCGACGTCATCGGCCGACGCGGGCAGATCGGCCGACGCTGGCGTCGACGCAGCGACCACGCCAGTACCGACGCGGCAAGCCACACGTCGCGCATCGACGGCTGCGATCGGATCTGACGGCTGAGGACGAGGGCGCGGACAGAGGCGACGCGGCACGATCCAGGGCACCCTTCGCAGATCGGACGGCCAGGGTTTATAGCGAGGAACGACGGCGAGGCGGGCGGCGCGGGCTTACCGGAGACGAGGAAGAAGACCCGGCAAGCGGCGGAGGAGGGCCGGTTCAGGTGAAAGACAATGCAGACCGGGCAAAGGGCGACGCGGTGGACTCGGGCGAGCAAACGGCGATGGCGAAGACGCACCGAAGCGGCGTTGCAATGGAAAATGGCTTCGGCGGCGACGGCGGAGCTACGGCGAGCTCGCGCGGCGCAACGGCGGCGTTTCGGGCAGCGAGGAAGGGGGCAAAAGAAGCAGCGGTGCGAGGGGATCCTCGGGAGGCGCGCGGCACGGCTTTTATAGCCTCGGGGGATGCGCAACGGACGCGGCACGGATGCCAAGGCGTGAGCGAGGCGGACTCCGAGTGGCGGCGACGGCTAGGGTTTGGCTGCGGCCGATGATGTGGCGCAATCGCGGCCAACGCGGCGTGGGCTGGCAGGCTGCTTTCGTGCGAGAGGTGGGCCGAGCGGAGCTAAGCGGCTGGGCTGCTGGGCCGAGAGAAGATTCGGCCCAGATGGGTTTTTATAAATTAAAAGCATTTTTCGATTTTAGAAATTGCCAGAATTTCAAATAAAATCAAATAAATTCAAATAAATTCAAAAAATCCCCAAAAATACAAAAAAATTCCTGGAGCATAATGAACCCAACTAATTCTTGAGTTTGATGAATAGTTTAGTCAAATTAAATTCTTTTATTCATGGAAAATTCAAATTAAGCTGGAATTAATTCAAGAAAATGCAAATGGTTTATTTTTTAATTCAAACATTCCAAAACTCAAATTTTGGGATGTTACAAACCTCCCCCCCTTAAATGGAATCTCGACCCGAGATTCAGTGCAAGGGAATAGGTGGGGAAACTCGGACTTCAGATCCTCTTCTCGCTCCCAAGTTGCTTCCTCTTCTGAATGATTACTCCACTGGACCTTGCAAAAACGGATGATCCTGCTTCTCGTGATACGCTCTGCTATATCTAAAATTTTCACTGGTTGCTCCTTGTAGGTAAGATCCTTTTGCAAATCAATGGCTTCCAATGGCATCTGTTCCTCTAGCACACGCAGGCATTTCTTCAACTGCGATACATGGAAGACATCATGTATTCCGGCAAAAGACTGAGGCAATTCTAACATGTAGGCAACCTCTCCTCTTCGTACCAAGATTTTGAACGGTCCCACATATCTAGGGGCAAGCTTTCCTTTTACTTGAAATCTCTTAACTCCTTTGAGATGGGTGACTCTGAGATAAACATAATCATTGGGCTCGAAACTCAAATCTCGACCACGATTATCTGCATAACTATTTTGTCTGCTTTGAGCTATCTTCAACCTGTCTCGAATTAATTGGACTTGCTCTTCGGCTTCTTGCAATATGGCAGGGCCAAACAATTGTCTTTCTCCTGACTCCTTCCAGCTTGAGAGGGTTCTCGCACTTTCTTCCATATAAGGCTTCAAAAGGCGACATTTGCAGATCGGCTCGATAACTATTGTTGTACGAAAACTCGGCATAGGGCAAACACTTGTCCCACTTAGCACCATAAGTTAAGGCACAAGCTCTTAACATATCTTCAAGAATCTGATTCACACGCTCATTCTGTCCATCGGTTTGTGGGTGATAGGCAGTACTGAATCTGAGATGAGTTCCCATGGCTTCATGCAGACTCTGCCAAAAAACGAGAGGTAAATTGGCTTCCTCTATCAGACACTATCTTCTTAGGCACTCCGTGAAGACTGACGATCCTTGACATATATAATTCTGCTAATTTATCTCCTGCATAGGTAGTCTTAACTGGAATAAAGTGAGCTACCTTAGTCAATCGATCCACTATTACCCAGATCGAGTCATAACCTGCTTGGGTCTTAGGAAATCCGGTAATGAAATCCATACCAATTTCTTCCCACTTCCACTGAATCTTTAATGGTCGCAGCAATCCTGCCGGCCTCGATGCTCGCCTTGACCTTCGCGCGACATCACAAAGTGCAACACACTCTGCAATCTCACGCTTCATACTAGGCCACCAATACCTTTCCTTGAGGTCTTGATACATCTTAGTACTTCCAGGATGAATGGAGTATAAAGTCTCATGCGCTTCTTTGAGAATCAACTCCTTAAGCTCTTTCTGATCTGGTACGCAAATATGCTTCTCATACCAAATAGTACCTTGTTCATCTTCGGTGAACCCTGGGGCTTTTCCTTTCTTCATATTGCTCTTGATCTCCTTGATATCGGCATCATCTACCTGTGCTTCTCGAATCTGATCTTCCAATGTAGGGTGTACTTCCAAAGTAGCTAAATACCCTTCTTGAACCAATTCCAAACTAAGCTTCTGAAATTCCTTATAAAGGGTTGGCTGACTTTCCTTAATCGTCAGAGTATTGCAGTAGCTCTTTCTACTCAAAGCATCGGCTACGACATTGGCCTTGCCTGGATGATAATGAATTCCAATGTCATAGTCCTTGATCAATTCCAACCATTTTCTTTGTCTCATATTGAGGTCGGCTTGGGTAAAGATAACTTCAAACTCTTGTGATCAGTATAAACTTCACAACGATTACCAAAGAGATAGTGACGCCAAATCTTTAAAGCATGCCCTACGGCTGCTAATTCCAAATCATGGGTAGGATAGTTAACTTCATGTGGCCTTAGTTGCCGCGAAGCATACGCTACAACCTTCTTATCTTGCATTAGCACACAACCGAGTCCTTGTCGGGATGCATCACAGAATATCTCAAAATCCTTCCTATTATCTGGCAGGATGAGCACTGGGGCAGTTGTCAAACATTTCTTTAATTCTTGAAAACTTTGCTCACACTCTGGTGTCCAAACAAATTTCTTCTCCTTCTTTAAGAGTTGAGTGAGCGGTCTAGCTTTTCTAGAAAACCCTTCTATGAAACGGTGATAATATCCCGCCATTCCAAGAAAACTTCGGATTTGGGGTACCGTCTTGGGTGACTCCCAACTTAGCACATCTCGTACCTTACCAGGGTCAACAGCGACTCCTTCTGCGGATATGACATGTCCTAGAAAAGCAACTTCTTTCATCCAGAACTCACATTTACTGAAATTCGCATAAAGCTGATTCTCTCTTAGATTCATTAAAACTTGGCGCAAGTGATCCTCATGTTCCTCCTCACTTTTGGAGTAGATCAGAATGTCATCAATGAAAACAACAACAAACTTATCCAGATATTCCATGAATACCTTATTCATCATGGTCATGAAGTAGGCAGGGGCATTAGTCAATCCAAAAGACATCACGGTATACTCATATTGTCCATACCGAGTAACAAAAGCTGTTTTGGGTATATCCTCTTGACGAATCTTCAACTGGTGATATCCTGATCTCAGGTCAATCTTCGAGAACACTCCGGCTCCTTGAAGTTGGTCAAACAAATCATCGATTCTTGGCAGAGGGTACTTATTCTTGATGGTGACCTCATTAAGTGAGCGATAATCCACACACATTCTCTGAGTTCCATCTTTCTTTTCAACTAGAAGAACTGGCGCTCCCCATGGCGAAGAACTTGGTCGAACAAAACTTTGATCTTGCAGCTCTTTGATCTGTCTCTTTACTTCGGCTAACTCATTAGCAGGCATCCTATAAGGTCTCTTGGAAATGGGTGGCGTCCCAGGAACAAGTTCTATCAAGAACTCCATATCTCGGTCCGGTGGCATCCCAGGCAACTCATCCAGAAACACATCAGGAAATTCGCTGGCGACTGACACATCTTCCAAACTTATTCCTTTGGCACTACAAACTTTAATCCCTTCGGACTGATCTGATGCGGCTTGAACTTTTAACTTGGCTCCATCTGGACTGGTTAGGGCGATCTCTCTATTCCCACAATCCAAAACTGCTTGGTTCTTGGAAAGCCAATCCATTCCTAGGATCACATCTAGGGACTTGGTGTCTAGGACAATAAGGTTGGCTAGAAATTCTACCCTCCAATTAATATCTTAACTTCGGGGCAACCTTGGTTCGTACTCAAATCAGAACCAGGAGATTGCACTAGTAAAATAGTCTTAAGAGGCATTGTCTTTAATTGATGATTGGCAGCAAAACTCCGAGAAACAAACGAATGTGTAGCTCTAGAATCAAACAAAACCATGGCAGATGCTGAGTTGACTAGGAGCTTACCTAGTATGACGCCCGTGCGGTCAAGGTCCTCGGTGGTGAAGTGATTCACACGGCCTCTTCCAGCAGGTGGCAGAGTCCTGGTGGCTTGGTTAGGAGTCTGGGGCGCTCCACGTCCTGATCCTGGTGCGGGGGTCTTGGCTGGCGTAGATCCCATGTTGAAACGGACCGGCGTCACAGCTTGCTTCCTGGGGCAATTATTGGCATAGTGACCGAGTTCATGACAGTTGAAACATGTGACTCCTGCAGCTGGATTACTGTTCCTCTAAGGTGGATTGCTGTTGGTGTTGAGGTTGCGATTGCCTGAGGGAGCTGGGCGAGGTGCTGGTGCAGGGGTCCTGGATGCATTCAGAGGAGTGAAGCGAGTAGGCTGTTGAGCATTGGTTCTGATTCTCTGCTGGTGACTGTGATGGGCTCCATGCTGCATCATCTTTCTCTTACGGGATTCTTCTAATTCACAACGAGATTCTTCAATGAGCATAGCTTTATCTACCAGGTGCTGAAAATCTGCATAGTCATTGCCAATGACTTGCACCTTTATTCCTGGATTGAGTCCACGCTTGAATTTCTTCTGGCGAGCATCATCTGTGGCTACATCCTCTGGAGCGTAGCGAGCGAGTTGAGTGAATTTATTAAGGTATTCACTCACTGACATCCCTTCTTGCTTGAGGTCGCGAAACTCATTCTTCTTCATCTCCACTTTTCCATCTGGGATATGGGAGTGGCGAAAAGCATTGGAAAACTCTGCCCAAGTGATAGTCTGAGGGTCATCATGGGCGGCACTGTAGTTCTCCCACCATTCAGCGACGGTGCCCTCCAGCTGATGAGCGGCATAGAGAACCTTCTCACGATCTGTGCACTGAGCAATTGCGAGCTTCTTCTCAATAGAGTGAATCCAGTCATCGGCATCCAATGGTTCTGAAGAGTTGGAGAAAGTTGGCGGACGAGTCCTCATAAATTCTGCTAGCTTGGACTGGAGACGAGCTTGAGGAGGTGCAGCAGCAGCTTGGTTCTGTTGGTTCAATAGATTAGCTAGGGCAACTGCAGTCTGGTTCTGTTGATTCATCATGTTGTTCATATTCTGCATCATTGTGTTCATTAGCTGAGTCTGAGCTGCCAGAAAATGTCCCATGTTCTGATCTGTCACTGCTGGTGGTGGCGGTGGTGCATTGGGATTGGGGTTGGTACTGGCACTGGCATCCACGGGCGAACTACGACCGGCTCCAGAACGAGTGTCAACCATCTGAGATGCAGCACAAGGGTTTGATAGGTAAGAGGGAAAAGCAGTAGACGAGTGGTAAGATCATCAAGGGGAGAAGGTAATACCCAGGGACAAAAGGTCACAGCAGAAAAGGCTATAGAGTAAAGAGGCAAATAAAGCTTTTTCAACTAAAGGTATGGTTGCAACACCGTGCTTGGGGCAAGTGTACAACATACCAGGCACACAAGCAATGAAAATCTTAGTATACGCGGACTAAACGTAACTGAACTGAAATTGGGAAAAACATGCTCAAACACCGCTAAGCACAAAACCCTATCTTATACGGTAATCTTCTCGGATATATCTTTGATGGCTTGATTCATAATCTCCCTTGATTTGATTCCTTGCAGAAGGCTCGAGGTTTTGAGAAGTTTCATAAGATAAGTTCAATTTAAATTTCAAATCAATGTCTCAGCAAAGGAGAGAATTAAGAACCTAAGAATAAGACGAGAGGAGACGAAAACTATTAAGTACCAATTTTGGTGGTTTGATTTAGAGAATAATTTTGAAGACCATGCTAACTAGGATAGCGACCTACAGTCGATATGGCTCTGATACCATATCTGTCGGGACCCGGATTTGCAAATCCGAAACCCTCTGTGTATACTGCACTAGTCCAGGATCACGCTAGTGCACACAGTGGAAACATAGATTAAATATCATTCCATACAATGAATGAACTAAGAAGAAGCAAATTATTATTGAATAAAGCAAACGACCTTATGGTCAAGGTTTACATCATTATGCCTTAAGGGCTTAAGAAACAAATACCATTGCAGCGGAAAAGATAACTTGAGCCATTCGACATGCCACAGGCAATCGTCTGGGGAACGCCTTCCTAATCCACGTAGTCTTCATAGAATTCCTCCTCATGAGATTCATTATCTCCTTCAGCAACTGATCAACAAGGGCATAAAGCCGTGAGTACAAAGGTACTCAGCAAGCCGTAGGGAATTGATGCAATATATTCATGCACGGCTTGAAAAAGATGGCTATATATTTCATTTGCAGAAAGCAGTAACTTGAATTGAAATACAATAAATAGATTGAAAGCATATTTATAAAAAGATAAATAAATAACTGGTAGATCGATGATAGACAACAAAACAACAGTGAACTCCCCGTTCACATCCCAACAATTCCACATTCCACATTTTATGAAACACTCTATACCCCGTGTGAAATTCCCGGGCTTTGTCCATGACCATGACGCTGCTATTCAATAGTTTTACACTCTGCAGAGGTTGTACAACTTTACCCACAAGACATGAAATCTCTTTGCAATCGATCTTAACACACTTTCTTTGGTGTGTCGCAGATATCATAACAAAGCCTTTACAATGCAATCGCTCAACTCGAATCGCGCCGCTAAGGTTTCGCCCATTAGGGCCCCCTCTTGCGCTTTGCGAATTTACCCGTCCATCCCGGAACCCACACCACCAACTAGCGACTCAAGGCTAGACATTGCAAATTAATCACTAAGTCTGTCCCATTCGGACATGTGGTAGTACGGTTAGGCCCACCAATGGCGCACAAGATTAAGTCCTTAAATTGTCTCAGGCAAGACATCCACATCCCAATGTGCTAGAAAGCACCCCCTTTACTGCAGGATCACTTGCCTGAGGGAAAACAATTCGTTTAACCAAGACCAATGGCAAACCCCGCCATGGTACAACAAATTTTACAACAGTGGCTAACGGCCACGATTCAATATCTCACTAAGTCAAGATTAACATTATTCAATATGTGATATGAATCCCAACGTATATCTAAGCATGTCTAGGCATAGCTACGTTAACCCAATGTTGGTGTAATAATTATGTCCAACTAATAATGTCCCAACCTAGGTCTAACAATGGATACATGGCATACAACTAATCAAGGTGGCATAATGTCAACTAGGTATACATCTACTCCCATTAAATAAGCATTGATACACAAAATAGCATGCAATTGTAATAAAGTAAATTACTTTTGCAAACATAGGATCAATATGATCAAAGGATTATGACTTGCCTTGCTGATCTAGTGCTGAATCTTGGTCTTCGAAGTCTTCGTTCGCTCCCTCGGAATTAGCGTCTACCGGAAAAGAAGCAATGAAACCAAATAAATACAAAACAGAGAGTTAAACAAGCTCAAAACAGAAAATAAATGGCTCTGAAAGATAGATCTTGATTTTAGAAAAATTTATAAACTTGAATCGTCTCAATCGGAGTTCGTATGAGCTAGAACGGGCCTCCGAAAGATTAAATTCAGAGAAAATACAGAAAATCAGAATTTCTGGATTTATTTTTATACGGAAAAAGGATTTATTGCGCAACGCTGACGTCAGTCGGCTCTCGGTTGACTCGGTCCACGGCGCGGCCTCGGTTCACCGTGCGCTCGGCGCACGGCTGACGTCATCGCTGACGCGGGCAGATCGGCTGACGCGACGTCTGACGCAAGCGGCCACACCAGCGCTAACGCGGCTAGCCACGCGTCGCGCATCGGCGGCTGCGATCGGATCTGACGGCCGAGGACGACGGCGTGGACAGAGGCGACACGACACTATCCAGGGCACCCTTGGCAGATCGGACGGCCAAGGTTTATAGCGAGGAACGACGGCGAGGCGGGCGGCACGGGCTTACCGGAGACGAGGAAGAAGACCCGACAAGCGGCGGAGGAGGGCCGGTTCGGGCGGAAGACAAAGCAGACCGGGTAGAGGGCGACGCGGCGGACTCGGGCGAGCAAACAGCAACGGCGAAGACGCACCGAAGTGGCGAGGCAACGGAAAAAGGCTTCGACGGCGACGGCGGAGCTACGGCGAGCTCGCGCGGCGAAACGGCGGCATTTCGGGCAGCGAGGAAGGGGGCAAAAGAAGCAGCGGCGCGAGGGGATCCTCGAGAGGCATGTGGCACAGCTTTTATAGCCTCGGGGGATGCGCAACAGACGCGGCACGGACGCCAAGGCGTGAGCGAGGCGGACTCCGAGCGACGGCGGCGGCTAGGGTTTGGCTGCGGCCGACGAAGTGGCGCAATCGCGGCCACACGCGTGTCGCAGTCGGCGCGCAATGCGCGCGGGGCGGTTTGGTCATTGCGTGCGAGAGGTGGGCCGAGCGGAGCGGGCCGGGGCGGAGTGAAGCGGCTGGGCTGCTGGGCTGAGAGAAGATTCGGCCCAGATGGGTTTTTTTTTGAAATTAAAAACATTTTTCGATTTTAGAAGTTGCCAGAATTTCAAATAAAATCAAATAAATTCATATAAATATCAAATAAATTCAAAAAAATCCCCAAAAATACAGAAAAATTCCTTGGAGCATAATGAACCCAACTAAAACTGAAATTCTTGAGTTTGATGAATAGTTTAGTCAAATTAAATCCTTTTATTCATGGAAAATTCAAATTAAGCTCGAATTAATTCAAGAAAATGCAAATGGTTTATTTTTGAATTCAAACATTCCAAAACTCAAATTTTGGGATGTAACACTGACCTCCCTTTTGACTACCTAGTACTGTATTTTGGACTAATACGTGGAAGATCCCCTAAAGATGTGTGCTAGCTTGTGATCAGCCCCGTGGTATTCGGGCTCGTCGTCCTGGAGCTTCTCTTTGGCTTGCTCGATCTTGCGCTCGATGAGGGTGGCCTTGATCTTCTCCTGGACATTTTTGTTGATCACTTGCCATTCATTGAAGTTGTGTTTGTCTGTGTGATGGACTAGGCAGTATTTTCCTCCACGGCTTTGACCCTTGTTGTCGTCGGTATTGCGCGCCTTGCCCCTTTTGACCGCGGCTACGGTGGAGTCACATTGAGCTTCTCTCTGCATTTTCTGTTCTTCTTTGCCCCTTGCTTGGATGACTCAGGCTTGTTGTCGTTAGACTTGGGGTCGTCTATATGGTCTTGGGCTACTGCACGTATAGCGTATTTAGCTGCCAACTCGAAAAGCTCCTTGGTGGTTTTGATTTTTCGAGTGACAAGCTTTCCCTTCAACTCCCTATCCTTGACACCGTTCTGGAAGGCAACTATGACCGCCTTGTTTGAGATGTCAAGGATTGAATTGCGCTTGTCGCTGAAGTGTCGGATGAAGCTGCGCAATGACTCCCTTGCCTTTTTTTATTACTTGATGCAAATCACTGCATGTTCCGGGGCATTCATATGTGCCCTGAAAGTTGGCGATGAACTGGGCCTGTAACTCCACACACGAGGATACCGATCGAAGTGGGAGGTTGAGTAACCAAGTTCTCATCACACCATCTAGGGTGGTTAGCAAGTAATTGTCCATTATCTTCTCGTTTCCTCCGTCAGCCCTCATGACTGTAGTATAAATCTGCAGCCACTCGATGGGGTTGATCTTGCCCGAATACTTCTTGACAGGGCCTAGCTTGAACTTGTCCGGCCATCTGACTGCACATAGCTCAGAGGTGAAAGCCTTGCACCCTTCATCGACGTCCTCAGGGGTCGTCTGTCACAGACCTTGTCATTCTCCTTGTAGAGGAGGGAACCTGCACCGTGCCGGCCAATGGCCCCTCGAAGGTGGAGATTCGCCTCGTTGGGCCCCGTGTGCGGGAGATTGGTCCCTCGAAGGTTGGGACTCATTTTCCTGTCTCTCGCAGTCTTCCTGGTCGTATTCTTCCCTTCGATCATGAAGGATGTCGCGCAAATCCCATCGATTGTGAGGAATACGATCTCGAAGATCCTCGGAACGTCTCCAATGGGGGTTGGAACGAATTGTCTTGGAAGCGCGATGGTTAGAGCTAGCCACCACCGATCTAACAGCTCGATGACGATCGTGGGATGGTCATGACAACTGGCTTCTGGCACCCTGCTGGCTGGGGCATCCGACTGCTGGAGCGGTCTGAGCCTGCGCTACATCGATTAGTGTTTTCATCTGATTGAACACTGGAGACATCGGGTTGCTCGGATCCATTGGCAGAAGGTATTTCAGCAACATGTGAGTGCACTGGACATTTGCCTCAGGGGTGCTGAAGATGTCGCTGTTGTGGCTCTAGCGGGACGCTGCTCCCGAGGCACGGTCGGACCCGCCATTGCAATTTTGCTGTCGAGGGACTTGCTGTCCCTGAAGATCCGGCGACCGTGGGTGGGGTGTCGTTGGATTATCGAGATCAAGTTGTTTCAATAGGTTGGCCACGATCCTAGCTGTGGCCACGGCTGCTAGATTCCGCTAATGATCTGTAGTATTGGGAGCAACAACGTTTGCGGCCGCTCGGGTTGCAGCCGTCACCACTGCGGGATCTTGAGGTGTGTACGGAGGGATCTGGTGTCCCTGACGCTCTGTAGTGTCTACCCCTGGATTCCTTTCTTGGGAATTGTCGGCAGTAGCACCGTTGCTGGCTTTGGCCATGAACACGTATCGATCTGTTCGGCTGCTGTTCTAGCTTGTGTGGCCATCGCTTTCACTATCGCTCTAAGTCTCGACGTACATGAGAACGTTGGGCTCCATAGGGTCAAAGTCTATAAAACCCACCTCTCGGCATGGATCCCAAGAGCGGGACTCAGTGAAGCCGACGTGCATTAGATCTCCGCCTAGTCCACATCGATAGAGCATGGTTCCGAAGGCGATCTCAGATCCAACCACGAGTGCTTGGTCGATAACGGTGATCAAGCGAAAATTGTCACCGGAGTTGTCGACAAAGAATTCGATGTGAGCGTGCACTGAAGACATGCTTCATCTACAAAAACAGTTAAAGGCCCCTACATGGCGCGCCAACTGTCAAAGGTCAGAATTCAACAATAAACTTATGATCAGAGGTACCTTCGATGTCAGAGTCAAGCACGAAGACAACGGCACACGATGTATACCGGTTTGGGCCCGCGGATGGAGTAATACCCTATGTCCTGTGCGGATGATGTATGTATTTTGTGTATTGAGTACAGAGCGAGTTGTCTAGCACTAGTTATAACAAAGATTGGATCTAAACAATAACTAAACCATGACTGGAGGTTAACGAAGCGTGGTCCGGTGGCTCCTGGTTGCTCTACGTCTCGTCCAAGCTATCTCTAAAAGTCTTCTCCTTCTGAGGATACCTACCCCCCGGCCTTATATAGTCGAGGTAGCCCTACTCAAGCTGAGTTGTAGTTGGTTTGGGATACTAGCTCGAGGTTGATGAGGAGTCCATCGTCATGTCGATCTTCACAGCATATCCAAACTTCCCTGGATACCAGGCGTACTCGAGTCGGTTTCCTCGTATCGAGAAAGTGATCGAGTCCTTCCTAATATGGAATTAGCTTCTCCACGTATGTCTTATCCAATAGAATCGGGCCCATGATATTCGAAGTTTCTATATGTCGTTAGAACATATTCTTCACGTATCCTGCACATACTCATATCCCATATTTAGACATTCGACAATGAGCTAACCTATGGTAACAATAAATACATGGCATTCCAAATAATCAAGGTGGCACCATGACAATTAGGTATTTAGCCATTCCTAGGAAATAATCATTGATACACAAATAGCATGCAATTGGTATAAAACAAAATACTTTCACAAATATTGGTTCAACATGATCAAAGGTTATGACTTGCTTTGTTGATCTACTGCTAGTGCTGTGTCTTGATCTTCAAAACCTTCATTTGCTCCCTCAAGATTATTGTCTACCGAAAAAAGCAACAAATAAAAATAAACAACAAACAGACAAACAAACTCCAAATTGAAAATAAATGGTTCTAGAATGTAGAGCTCGATTTTAGAAAAAATTAAAAACTTGAATCGCCTCAATCAGAGCTCGTGTGTAAGAGAACGGTCATATAGAAAATTTAAATTCAAGAAATTAAGAGAGAAAGGATTTTTCAAAAAAAATTGGAATTATTTTTTAAAGAAAAATCAATTTATTATTTCATGCTAATGTTAGGGCCAAAATTTTGAAAATAAAAATGAATTTGGTGAAAGGTTTAGAGGCCAACATGTCGGCCTATGGTCCATAGACGAGGTTCGCAGACTTAGATCAGTCTACGATAGACCGAGTTCACGTAATATAGTTAGGGCTAATGTCATCGCTGACGTCATTGCTGACGTGGCGGCTAACAAGGCGACACAAGACGCTTACTTGCTAACGGGATGCTGACTAGGCACACACGTGGCTACCACGCGGAGGCCATGTCGACATGGCTGGGTTCTCAAGCTCCGACGAACTCTCCACGATGCGGGTTCGCCGGCCACTAGCACTACCTTGAAAAAGGCCATCTGTGGCGGTTCATAACTACCATCAGTGGCGGTTTTTGAACCGCCACAGATTTAGTGCCACTGATAATCGAGGATTATCAGTGGCGGTTCTAGAATTGCCACAGATAACACTATCTGTGGCGGTTTTGGCTAGAACGACCATCGATATTCGGTATCGATGGCGGTTCGAGCCAAAAACCGCCACTGATCATCCAAGTATCAGTGGCAGTTTTTTGACAGAACCGCCACTGATACTCAAATATCAGTAGCGGTTCTATCCCAAAAACTGCCACGGATAATACGACTATTAGTGGCGGTTTTTGGATAGAACTGCCACTGATACAACTATCAGTGGCGGTTTTTTGATAGAACCGTCACTGGTATTACGTTAGTAGCCGTTTTGGGCCAAAAACGCCGCTGATAATCCCACACACGAAAATAAAAAACTGGCATTTGTGGCTAGCCTCAGGCAGCGCTAGCCATGCCTTTTTATTATGTACATTGTTGTTTCAGTTGACATCACTAGTTCAAATGTAAGATTTATTAGCATAATCATTTTAAAAAAACTGTCAGATACAAGAGAGATAAAAACAAGATGCTGGGTATAGAAGAATTGGAGATAACAAAAAATAGCTAAGATTCTATCTACTTATTAATCACGTGAAGGTTTTTATGCAACTCTCTGGCAACTTCAAGGAACTAAAAACCACTCAACTCTTCAATTGTATGTTTTAGCAACAACCTGACCATCACCAGACGAATTTGAGCCATCAGCTTCATCATCACTGCCGTCTCCTCCCATCATATGTTCTCTAGCTTTGTTTGCTTCATCACTGCAGTACTGGGACTCGTCAAAGACAATGCCAAGTTGTAAGGCTCTTCGCATGGCTGTGTAAACATCACCGCCTTGAGTGTCTCCGAAGAAGCTTTGCATCTTAAAATAATTATTAGACAACTTTTCTCTTCAGTGTACAGAATCATCATATGAGTAATAACAGTAACTTATTCTGCATGCATTGTTAGCTCACAGTTGCTGTTTCTGCTGGTTGGATGTAGGAATGATAGTGGGTTGTGTTAGGTCTTGTGTGACGAGTCTCCATAGATTTAAAATTTAAGGCATCATTCCTGCATCTGTTTGCAACCATTGCCTTGTTTTGTTCCCTTTCCATTCTCTTTCGATGTTTCTGGGAAAAGAGTTTACTATAAACTCAATAAAATAGTTATTCCAAGAGGAAAACAATTGACTTGATAGTAGAAATCAGAACAAGCATCAGTCGGACATTTTTTTGGTAGTATCAATCAAACATTTTATGAGCAGAACCAGTGCACGCGTTTATTTTTATCTGAGAAACAATGCACTTCATTGTTTATAAAAAAGACAAGGCATTTTAACTTAGTTCAATTTTTTAACTGTTTGACTTGGTTGAACTGATGTGTATGATATGAATTGCATGCAGAAAATTTCTTCTATCCATACGAGTAATCAATAAATGTATAGAATACACATACCTGCAGATGAGAAGAAATTTGTTTGCGATCAATCACATCTACGTTCATGATCATGTCTATCTTTTTAGGTTGAGCATCTGAAATAAATCGACATGTATAATTTTTATACCTATCTGAAATCCAAAAGTTAATCTTGTAGTTAAACTATTTGATCTTAAAAAATATCTATTAACCTTCTCTAAGTATTTTAAGAGCATGCAGAAACTTTCTCTGCAGATATGGAGTCCAAATGAGAGAAGTTCTCTTTTGAGACCATCCTTTGTTGTACCGCACACTTCCCCATCTCTTCTCCACCGTATGTTTCATCTCCAACACCTACATACATATATACACACACAAAATAGTAGTTCATTACTGTTCTTAAGAACACATGATTTTTTTTACTTGATACATTGTTTAAAATGAAACGTATCTTTAACCATTAAAAGGTACTACAATATGTTAGTAGTAAAAAGTTATGAAATTCTACCATTATAAAAGTATATTTAAAAAATTATGCTGATGTAATATATTCATGGCAAATCCAGATAAATAACGATTAACATATTTGTACCAAACTTAGAAAAATTGTGAATGTCATTCACATTAAAGTGTGATGTTCTTTGATCCGAGATGAGACTACAATATATCAGCTTTTGCTACCCACTATAAGAAGGAAATTAATTAATGAGAACACTAATTGCTACCTTGAAATAAATGCTCGATCTTCTCCATCCTTAGAACTTTTAGATCGAGATGTTGCCATATATTATTCACGGTTTCAGCATCAAGAGGCTTCTTCACCAAAAACGTCGCCAAGTTCAACACACCTCTTCATTATGTACATTGTTGTTTCAGTTGACATCACTAGTTCAAATGTAAGATTTATTAGCATAATCATTTTAAAAAAACTGTCAGATACAAGAGAGATAAAAATGGGGTGATGGGCATAGAAGAATTGGAGATAACAAGAAATAGTAAAGATTCTATATATCTACTTACTAATCACTTGAAGGTTTTTATGCAACTCTCTGGCAACTTCAAGGAACTGAAAACCACTCAACTCTTCCATGTGCACCGCTGCCAAAATGAAATCAACATCTTGTGCATGATTCTCAAGACATCGGAGTGCCTCTATGGGACTTGAATACACCGTCACTAAAAAAGGGAAAATTTTAGTGCCTATTCGAATACAAAAATCTCGAACTATAAAGAAAGAGTTTCGCATGCGCACCATTGCAAAGTCGGAATAAGTGATGAGGAATATTATGAAGGATGGAAAAGTAGTAGTAATAAAATATCTACTTCTTAAAAGAACATGGATTATTGGCGAGGAATTGATGGTGCTTACCATAAAAGTTGAGTTTACACAAAGATAGACCTTGCCAAATTCGCATGATGTTTATCTTCATCGATGACCATGACACTAAGCCCATCGAGAGTGCGTCCTTCTCATTCTTTGAGCCATGAGTTTCTCAATGCTAGAGTTATTCTGGTTTTTGAGCTTTATTTTTGTGTGTGAAGCACTTGATCCTGATGAGCAATTGTTTCTAAGAAGAAACCAGCATGATGAGCAAGAAAAGCATGATTCACTCAGAAAACAACGCATTTCTTTAGTAATTTTTTCACTTGGTTAGTTTATCAAACTATTACAAACACATGATATAACTTCATATGAAAAAATAACCATGTAAGGCAAACACATGAAATATTTAGAAGTGTCACTCGCATGTGTGTGTGTTCCTGAAGAAGACAAAAGTACATGCAAGTTTAGCACAACCACTGACAAAAGAAGTGGCATTGACAAAAGAAGGGGTTCCCATTTGAAAGGAACAAAGAGTTATTTACACTTTGTAATGAAACAGAATCGAAGTAACAAAAGCCTAAACTAGTGGAGGTAAACTAGAAGCCTACGGGTCTTCGGAGGTTGGAGACACGTCATTTGAGACAAGAGTATGGATGACTGGATCGTTGTTTCTTCGTCATTAAAACTCGCCATTTTGTTGATTATTTCCTTCATGATGAAGTAGGCGAGCTGGCCCCGAATGGCTTGGATTTGAATGAAGCGGTCATAACGTAGACAACTTGAGGCGCTGTAAGTATAAAAAACAAAATTAAGAGAGAATATAGAAATTGAGTGGTGCGAATCGATTGTGTCATGTCGGCATGACTGACCTCTACGCCATTGTCTTTTATTGTGCATGATAAGATTTCGCGCATGTAATCGGCACACAAAGTACCCACATAAATTTGTTCCTTTAATTTGCTTGTGACATCGCAAAAATCGAATGAACTAAGATGTCGTCGAAGGAGCTATTTACTATGAAATATGATATAAGAATATTCCTTGCGTGCGTACCGAAAACTTAGTACGGATTGTAAGGGATTTGTGGTATGGGCGGTATCTCGAGCTCTTCTGACAATATCTTTTGAACGCCTCATTCACTAAATGTGTCATCTCTTCAAAGTCTTTTTAGGTTTATCCAAAGGATCCATGATCGACATCTTGCTCTTTTCTCGATGAATTATTACGAGAATCCATGGAAGCTACATACACATGCATGATGCCAGTCATTAGTCCTTACATCAGAGTAAATAACGAAATAAACGAGTAATTTAACTAGCTATTGAGCAACTTACTTAAAATGGTATGGCAAAAGTATAAACTCCTTGTCTTGTAGTTTAATCAAAACTTTGTATACGTACTCCTCGACCTCCTTTGGTGCTCTTTTGATTTCATGTTGGCAAACCGTTCCCGGGTCGAGGAATCCCACTGGCCCCTTGGTTCTTCGTACTTCAATCATCTCGTAACTATATAACGAAATAGTTAGACATGATATTTATCGGTATTACGTGAATGTAGGCCAAGATTGATATATTAGACACTTAAAGTGACTAGCATCTCAAAAAGATATGTCGAGGGCGTCGTGATAGAACAAGTTGTGCAAGTTATCGAATTCTATTAACAAGTAGCCATGGCCCTCATGGTGAAAATGTCCCTCACGAAAAATTGGAGTGATCACCTTCGCGAGTACGTCTTGGTTGGATCGATCTAAGTACCATGCATGTAATCGCTGCATCATGGGTGTTAGACTTTTTAACTTCGAAGCGGTGACAAAGGGCTTCCCTACCTCGAATTTCAATCTTTGTTGATTATCTTGGTCATCAGACTGCGCCTTGCCCTTACTTTTTTGTCGCACGACATCATACTCGGTCCTAGCCTCGCTTGATCTGGCTGATACGGCTTGTCTAATGTGCCAATTTTTGGGATCAGGGGTTGTAGGTTTGTCCTTTGAAGTACCAGGTGTTATAGGTTTCTGCTTCGGAGTAACAACAGTGGCCATCTTGATGGGGTCCTCAATGGATTTCTTTTCTACCTCATTTTGCTTCTTCCCCGTTTCACTCTCACGTGCTGGTGACGGATGCGAGGATTGTACTGCAGGAGAGGCTGGCACTACATGGTCCAAGACGATGTCACGCTTGCGCCATTGGATGAATGAGTGGACGACACTTCCTAGAGTTGTTATCACATCATTGGCGGGTTTTTCCAGTCTGATCTCAGCAAACTGTGCAAGTACCGTGTCCACTTGGACCTTTGCATAACCTGGTGCTATCGAGGTATTGTGCAGGACACCCCCTTCTTGGCACGGATAGACTACCCCGTGGCGGCTGCATAAATATGTTCATCACGGGCACGTTGGTGACGAGTGTGGGGTCCCGTATGTCGCCCACGGGATAATGGTTGTTGTCCGCCGCTAATGGCGTGGGCCGCAATCGCTAACGCGACGACTTGTAGGGCTTGATAGAACGTTGTGGGCTGCGATCGGCTCAAGGCTTGTTGTACTTGTCGCATAACTTGTGACTCAATGGTGCCTTGTATTTCTCGCAACCCTTTCCTTCATCATTTCCATTTCCTTCTCACCGCTCTTCTTTAGCTCTCTTCCGACTCTATAAGAGTCTCCGTGCTCGAGAATCCACTCCTCCATGGAACCTTGACCCCGACGCCTCGTGTCCGACTGTGGTGCTCTTTGTTTCCTAGGGCATTGTTAGCTCGTCTTTCTCCTGTCTTGGTGAAAAGATCCTTGGGTGGATCGGCGTAAAACTCATGAACTCTTTGCGTCATTGCTTCGTCTTCACGCTCTTGAATGATAAACCCCTAGTAGACAAGATATCTGCCCTCGCTAGCACGTAGTGCTTCACTCGGTCTGGTAGTCAGATCAAGGGACTTGTTCCAGCCAATTGGACCGCTTCTAATTCCTGCCTCTCCCATTCAGCAATTTTACCCGCGTACCCACTCGTGCCAAGTCTGTGGGGGTGAGTATTCCTTCTTGCGATGCTAATGTGGTCCTCACCGACTTCCTTGTCGCTTCCGATTGCTTCATCGCCACAAACTCATCCCAATATGGCTCCAATCTTGGGTACTCTCCAATGGCTGACCGGTTTTGCTTCACATAATTTGTGTTCAGCCTCGCCTTGAAGTTTCTCCACGCCGCATCCATGGTCATCAATGCATCGCAACACACAAGATCTTCGGCTCCTTCGGGGAATTCGAAGGTTTCTTTGAGCTCTGTCCACAGATCCTCTTTGGTGGCTCGGGGCACTTTATGCCAATCCGAATAGGTGATTGGCACTTTATCCCTTACGATGCACCCGCATGTTGACTTGTATTTTGCTGCTGATTTTCTCGGTGCAACAGGGGCCCCAGTATCTAAGACCTCTGAGATGGTGTACCGGCCTTCAGTCTTCTTAGTTTTCCCTCGTCCTCGGCGTCTTGCAACAGGAGCATCATCTGCAACAGCGGTGGAGGCCTCGGCACCTTCGGTGGTTGGGTGGAGGGTAAGGTACCTGCTTGGGCTCTCCTCCACTATAGGATCGGTTTCGGGCTCCATTAGAACTACAGTTCTACCCGAAACATAATTTTCGTCAATTACTACAGAATCATCTCACATAATTTCAAAGTACAGAATCATCTCATGAAAATGATTTTGCAAGAGCAAGAGACTTAATTAGCTCAGAACAAAACTAATTAAGCAAGCATTAACTCTTGAACTAGTGCTGATTGGTTGTAAATTTTGAGGACACAATATGTAGCTATGGTTTACTGACTATTCCATATAACAATATGATTAAAAGTGCATAATCCAATGATTGTCGAAATGACATACATCGCAAGATCCAGCATAAAAGCAAGATTATGTCATTCATACAATGAATCATGTCTTACACAACTTAGTACTTATTTATTAAATGTGATGATGGATATGTTGCGATGACTACACAACTTAGTAGACCATTCAAAATGTGGCATGAATGTCTAGGTCATCTTGGATACCTTGCATTGATAAAAATCATCTAGTACACAATGAAATCACACATAACAAATAACACATAACAAATAACATACAAAGTGAGATTAGTAGCAAAGACCTTGCCTTCTTCCCCCAAGGGTCTGTGTTGAGAAGCGGCAGGTCGAGGGCGACGTCGGCGCGGCGCAGGGCGAGGGCGTTAGGCGGGCGGGGTGTCGGTGCACGGGCGTCGGGCGCGGGCGCTGGGCGACGCCATCGGTCTGGCGTCGGGCACGAGCGCGGGTGAGGGCGTCAGCGGGCGGCGTTGTCGAACACGAGGCGTCTGGTGCGGGCGACGCGTCGAACGCAGCGCAGCGGCATCGGGCGGCGACCACGCGGCGTCGAGCGCGCGGGAGCTTAGAGGTTTAGTGCGCGTTAGAAGAGGCGGGAGTTTAAGGGTTTGGGCACTCGGTGAAAAGAGAGAACTATCCATTTTTATATACGGAGCATATTATCAGTGGCGGTTCTTAAAAAGAACAGCCACTGATATAGTTATCTGTGGCGTTTCTTTATACAAACCGCCACAGATAATTTATCAGTGGCGATTCGTTGTACGAACCGCCACTGATACATATAATATCTGTGGCGGTTCTTTATACGAACCGCCACAGATAATGTTATCAGTGGCGGTTCGTTGTAAGAACCGCCACTGATACATATAATATCTGTGGCGGTTCTTTATACGAATCGCCACGGATAATGTTATCAGTGGCGGTTCGTTTTAAGAACCGCCACTGATACATATAATATCTGTAGCGGTTCTTTATACGAACCGCCACAGATAAGGTTATTAGTGGCGGTTCTTTATACGCACCGCCACAGATAAGGTTATCAGTGGCAGTTATTTTTAAGAACCACCATTGATGTGCCTACCCTGAAATCCGTTTCTGAATCCACAATACGCTTCACTGTATATTGTCGAATAGCAGCGCAGAGTTTAGAAGACCTTGTTTTTGGTGCTGCTCAATTTCAGCGTTTTCTGATATGTCTATTACTTATAAAGCAAATACATAAGCAGTTTACTGGAAAGAATCTAGACTCCTTTCACCTGACGGACTCAACAAACTCTCCAAACTTTCAACTGGATAAAGCACTATTTTGTCATCCGGCAAAACAACCAAGTACTCTTCAGACTCTGAAACAATCACCAAAACTAACAGAGTCCGAAACTGACTCAAAGACCAGAAAAACTAGCACATAGCTAGGAAACAAAACCGAAAACAGACTTAATACTACCATGCACAAGATTATACTAGGAAATAAAACCGAAAACAGACTTTATACTACCATACATAGAAGACTTGTGCGGCCTGGTCATCGCCGGCGAACTCGGGCAGGCGCCCGCCCTGCCCAGGAGCTGGCTCCGCCTATGATATTGCCATTACTCGTATATAGCTAATTATTTTCTTTCACAATTTGCCCTTCTTCATGATCGTCGCGATGATAGGTAGCTTCCTGAGTGGTTTCTTCCTCGAGCCTGATGTTGCCATCTACGAAAGGAGGCAACTCATCAAACTGGTTGTACTCTTCCTCATTCACGACATTCTCAACTCCGACGATCCTTCTTTTTCCCTGAAGAACTACATGGCGCTTCTTATCTGCCGGGTCGATTACATAGAAGACTTGCGCTACTTGCTTCGCAAGTACGAATGGTTCGTCTCTGTATCCGACATGTTCGATGTCCAGAGTAGTGAAGCCATACTTGTCCACCTTGACACCCTTTGGGAGTTGTACCCAACGACACTGAAACATTGGGATCTTAAAAATACAGTAGTCGAGCTCCCAAATCACTTCTATGAACCCATAGAAGCTACACTTCTTACTGCCTGTGTTGTCATAGGCATATATGCGGACACCACTATTTTGGTAAGTGCTTTTGCTATCCTGAGATCTCGTGTAAAAGGTATATCCATTTATGTCGATCCTTGCCATGTCAAGATTGTACCGATGGCCCTTTGCCACCACCTCAACATGACGCTCGTTTCTTTCCCAGTCATATGCTCTTTGAACCAATGATTGAACAAACGGTTATGCTCTTTTGTTACCCAAACCTCTGATCGTCCACGATTTTCCTCTCGTAGCTTATCCTTGTGCATGTCCATATACGAGGATACCTCAACTGACTGTTGCAAGACTATGAAATGAGCTTTTTCGAACAATCCATGATCGTAAGAATTTGTTGATTTCCTTCCAATGGTCCCTTTCCCAGCTAGCCTACCCTCATGGCGAGATACAGGCACTCCTACCGGTTCCACCCCCTCCTTGTAATCCACGCAAAACTCGATAACCTCCTTAGTTGCATAACCTTCTACAATGCAGCCCTCTGGCTGAGATCGATTGCGTACATACTTCTTCAGGATACCCATGTACCTTTCGAACGGGTACATTTGATGCAGGAATACGGGGCCACATACATTTATCTCGTTCACAAGGTGAACAATGAGATGAACCATTATATCGAAAAATGATGGAGGGAAATACATCTTTAGCTGGCATAGTGTCTTGACCACATCATTCTGCAGTTCAGAAAGTCCGATGGGATCGATGACCTTCTGTGAAATCATGTTGAAGAAGAAACACAACCTCATGATTGCCTCTCGGACCTTTTCAGGCAAAATACCTCTAATTGCAATAGGAAGCATTTGTGTCATCATCACATGACAATCATGGGACTTCATGCCAGTTAACTTCAAATCTTTCATCGAGACCAGTTTCTTGATGCTTGCGGAGTAACCGGACGGAACTTTCACACCATGCAAGCATTTGTAGAGGTCTGTTCTCTCTTTCTTGGAAAGAGTGTAGCAAGCTGGGGGAAGGTAAAGTCGCCCTTTCCTGGTGTCCTGAGGATATAGCTCAGCTCTGATTTTCATATCTTCTAGGTCCCTTCGTGCCTTGATCAGTCCTTAGTTTTGCTAGGAATGTTCAAAAAAAGACCAATCAAGTGTCACATACATTTTTCTCTCGTGCATGACGCGTCTATGCGAGGTCGAACTTCTAAGTCCTTCCAATAGGGCAAGTTCCAAAATATCGATCTCTTCTTCCACGTGGTCTTCTTAGTACGAGACCTCGATTTATTATTACTCTCCCTTTCCAAGTACGACATTAATATCCTTAACCATATCATATACCTCTTCCCCACGACGAGGCCTTGGGGCTATACCATCCTCTTTTGTCCCGTCGAATTGTTTTTTCATATTGCGGTAGGGGTGATTCCTGCGAAGGAACCTACGGTGATGCATGTACACGTTTTCCTCGAGTTATTGAGCCACACACTAGCGGTTTCATCCATGCACTTGGGGCATGCTTTGGCCCCTTTACAAGACGACCGGATAGGTTACCAAGGGCGGGAAATCATTGATGGTGCAAAACAACAATGCCCGTGGGATGAAGTACTCGCTTGTACTCATCCCATACCTGACACCTTCGTTCCACAAGACCACAAGATCTTCCACCAATGGTTGTAGGTATACATCAATATCATTGCCAGTTGTCTCGGCCCTTGGATAGCAATGACATCATAATGTACCTTCGTTTCATACACAACCAAGGAGGAAGGTTGTAGATACAGAGAGTCACAGGCCAAGTGCCATGAATACTACTCATGTTACCGAAAGGATTCATTCCATCCGTACTCAACCCAAACCTTATATCCTCGGTTCATTCCCGAAGTCCTTCCTAAAGATTCTATCAATGGTTCTCCACTGAGCAGAATTAGCAGGGTGTCTCAGCTTTCCATCCTTTTTACGCTCTTCTGAGTGCCATCGCATCAGTTGGGCATGCTTTTTGTTTCCAAATAAACGCTTCAACCGAGGAATTACTGGTAAATACCACACCACTTTAGCGGGAGCTCCTTTCTTCACCACGGTGCCCTTGCTGTCATGGCCTTTACGCTTGTATCGCGGTGAATTGCACACCGGGCATACATGCATGTCTGTATACTCTTTGCGATAGAGTATACAATCGTTTGGAGATGCATGTATTCTTTCTACTTCCAATCCCAATGGACATACAACCTTCTTAGCTAAATAAGTGGTTATCGGCAATACATTTCCATCTGGAAGCATGTCCGCTAAAAGATGTAATGACGCCGTGAAACTCTTATCGGACCAACCATTGCTTGCCTTCAATTTTAGAAGTGAAAGAACGGTGTGCAACTTTGTGTATTCCTCCTTGCAACCCGGGAACAAAGGTGTGTCCGAGTCGTCGAACAAACCATTGAATTGATTAAACTCTCTCTGACTAGTGTAGTTCCCTTCTGCATCGTGCAACATCTGAGTAAGATTATTATCGTCATCAATGTCCAACCTATCCTCACCAGATCCATAACTAATGTCAGCTGCCATAATGCCTTCTCCATCATCCAATACGTTATCACCTTCATGTATGTTTTCCTCTTCACCGTGACTTGTCCAACGTGTATAGCCAACTACAAAACCTCTTCGAATCAAGTGCAAGTGGATGTGCTTTTTGTCTGAAAACATTTTCTCATTCTTGCAATCAATGCATGGACAATGTATGTACTCCGTCTTCTTGTGCAACTTGTTCTCCTCAATGCTCTTAGAAAAGTAGATACCCGTCGATGTAATCTCTACAGTAACAGTTCGCATTGTACACCCATCTCCGGTCCATCTAAAATTAATTAACATATAAAAATTGATTAAAAAACTAATCTAAATACTTATCTTGTAAAGAAGCTAGATAATAAATTCATCATCTAAAAATGATGAGCACCCACCTAACAAATTAACTAAAATTTCATGTATATTAATATCCACTAATCCTAAATAAATAAATTTAATATATGCAAGATGTATATTATAATGTTCACACTAATGGAACCAAATTAATAGTAATTAAAAAACTAATCTAATTACCTATCATCTAAAGGAGCTAGATAATAAATTCATCATCTAAAAATGATGAGCACCCACCTACCAAATTAACTAAAATTTCATGTATATTAATATCCACTAATCTTAATTGAACAAATTTAATATATGCAAGATGTATATTATACGTGCACACTAATGGAACCAAATTAATAGTAATTAAAAAACTAATCTAATTACTTATCATCTAAAGAAGCTAGATAATAAATTCATCATCTACCAAATTAAGTTAAAATGCAATTTATATTAAATATATGCTTGATCATAATTCATCATCTATAAAAGGAACACAACATCATCTAATGAATCTAGGTAGGAAATAAATTCATCAACTAAAAAATGGTAGGTAAATAAAAATAAACAAAATCTAAACTTTTCATCACATCTACATATAAACCTTAATTGAACTAGGTTTAAAAATAAAATTGCAACAAGATTAACACAAATCAAGAGAGGAGAAAAAATAAATCACCAAGGAACAACTAGAGGAAGTACAACACAAGAATTGGAGAAAACGAAATCTGAAAATTAGAAGTTTTGGTTTGCTCTCGGGAGGAAGAAGACCAGTGCTGCTACTGACCACCTACTTATAGGGAGTATTATCAGTAGCGGTTGTTAACTAGAACCGCCACGGATAATTATCCGTGGCGGTTCTATCCTCGAACCGCCATTGATAATAAATTATCAGTGGCGGTTGGAGGATAGAACCGCCACGGATAATACAATTGTATCAGTAGCGGTTGGAGGATAGAACCGCCACAGATAACCTTGTTATCAGTGACAGTTCTATCCTCCATCTGCCACTGATGATGTATTTGTTATCAGTGGCGGTTCTCTCCTCGAACCACCACTAATAATTCAACCTTTGAAACCTATTATGAACTCTAAGCCCATTACAACTATTGGGTGGCAGCTAGGGTTTTAGGAATTCCGAATTCCTATTGTGTTTCTTCGTATATCTCTCCTTTATATAGACGTCCCATAATGGGTTTCAACCTTTGAAAACTATTATGAACTCTAAGCCCATTACAACTCGGATCCCTATCCGAATTGGTTACAACCCCTTAAGTGTGTGACCCTATAGGTTTACGTGTAATTGGACATGGCCCAAGTACTCCTACTCGACTAAACATGGCTCGAGTACTCCTACTCGACCAGTCATAGCTCGAGTACCCTTATTCGACTAGTCATGGCTCGAGTACTCCTACTCGATCAGACATAGCTCGAATACTTTTACTCGACCAATAACCAGCAGTGGCCCCTAGTAGGACGTGCCGATTCCCAAGTACATGTAAAGATTGAACGAATCTCAACAGTGTCCTATATGCAATTCCTTTTGCCTCATGATATTGGTCAAACCCAAGGCGAGTTGTTGTCAACCTTGTTTGGATGGCTCGACCACTCTTTCTCGATGCCGTGACTTGAATTCCCCAAATACATCGAGTTAAATCTTTAAATCGATGACTCGAGTAGCATGGCCATGCATTTTCTGGAATCCAACCACTCGAGAGGCCTAGAGACATCTCTCCCGATACATGGAGGGGTAAATCCTATCTTGATCGACCATGCCTCGCAGCATGTTTCATGACAAACCCGAAAGCCATCTTTATAACTACCCAGTTACGGAGTAGCTTTTGATGACCCCTACCTCGAGGATGCCGAGCCGCCCTGCGCCGCCCCACCACTTGACGCCCTGGCGCCCCATCATGCCCCGCCGCCTTGTGGGCCTTGGCCGCCCGCCCCGACGCCCACCGCCTGACGCCCCACCGCCACTCCAGGACGCCCAGCCGACCCGGCGCCCCACCGCGATGCCCAGTCGCCACTCACTCTCGAGATCGGCGTGAACCTTTGCTCTCTTCTTACCCACTAGCGAGATGCATCTATGTCTGCGTCCGATGCTCTGTTCTTCGACAGCTGAGGTGAGGTGGTGGCTGCTTTAGATTCAGTCTTCTCTTTCAATGTCGATTCAGGCAACCCTGCTTGTGCTGAAGTAGTGTTGACAATAGTGTTGCCTTGTCAGTTGGTACTGGAATCGCGACTTTACTTTCTGGATGTTACATGTGTTTTGGAGTTGAAAATGTGGTTCACCTTGCCTGTTTCCATACCACAGAATCACATGGCAGTGATCGATATACAGTAGTTCCAAAATGCACTCTGACGACGAACTATAAAATTGTAATGATCTCTGCACACACTGCAATAATGCAAATCCCCATGTGTAACCAATGTCACGGGCAGCTAATGTAGTCATTGTAAAATTTCTAGATTATGTTAGTAGGTTGTACCTTTAGCTTGTTAGGTACCCCATATTAGTATTAGTATAACAAAGCGATAAAAAAGTATCAAGATAACCAATTTTTTGCATCCGAGTGGAGAATTTCAAATAGATATGGACCTAAAGCACCATACCTAACCACCTAGGAATGAACAAAACTGCAATCTGGTGTGGCCCAATGCAACATGTGACCAACTATCGACCTATCACAGGTTGGCTTCAGCTTTCTGCCTCAAATATTCTATCCTTCCAAAAACCAGAGAAAAAAAGGCTAAAAAGGCAAAAGATGATGAAAAGGGAAAACATTATTGGAGAAGCACCATGGACTGTGGTGCACAATGTCTTCCTCAAAACCACCATTATCTCATACTCTAACACGCTTACATAGTTCATTTTCATCTTTGTCCTAGACTCCCAATTATTTATCACTAACTATGTGCATACTTCATGAATTACTTCATGAATATTTTTCAACCTGAGCCATAGTAATTGTCTTATGTTGTTGCATCTCACACAAATCTCATAATATTTTTCAACCTGGTACTGTCTCTATGAGTGGAGGCAATACGTGTGGCTCCATATTGGGGAATCAAGGTAACTTTGGTCTGAAGAGAATCGTACGATGTAAGTCCTCTCTTCCATGCACTTCTGATTAATATTGTTATTTTATTGTTGGCATCCTTTTAAGCCTTCACATAAGAGAGTTAAATTTAGTTCACAGCCACAATATGCCATTTGTCTAGTCCATCGTTTGGATTATTTACTAATTGATGCATTTTGTGAGCTTTGGTAGTTGCAGTCTGTTGACATACAACAAGAAAATAAAATGTTAAGCTGATTAATCAACAAGTAAATGTTTGATAAGTAAGACATGGATATATGTTCCAGAATGCTTAAATTACCATGTTCACTTTACATCAACTGCAAGTATCAACGTTAGAGTTCACAATGCGTAACCTACGTCTCTCGTTCGAGAGTACTTGTTTATGAATATGCCATTTCGGCACATTCATAAGCAAGTAGTCTCGAATTGTCCATGTCCTTTGGACAGTTCGAGGATATGTGGTTCGGGCAAGTTTCTGAACTGTTGTACAACTCCAGAGTAGATTTTGGTAACATCTCCGTACGGTGTTTTCCGGGTACACACCCCTCTTGACCTGTTGTCAAGACATGTATCTGGAGAACAGCGGGGAAATGCTGCCGAAATTTTCTCTAGAGTTGTACAACAGCTTAGGAACTTGCTCGAACCACATATCCTCGAATGGGATTAGGACCAAACCTATTTAGAGATTAGGGGTTATCGTTTGTACGTATTTAGTTTGTCAACAGATAGACTTTTCTTGAATATCATTCATTCATCTATTACTCTACTGAAATATGCTAGAACAATTACATCTTATTACTTATCTATTTAGCTGTTGCTTTACATGATTTATTGTCAAATTCACAAAATAGGTACGAATTTCTTTCTCTCATGTCAAATATATGACCTTATCAGATAAGAAAACTCAAAATGTCACAATTAGAGAGCATCGGCTCCTCGCCAGACAGAATAGAAGATGCTCTTGAGGGGTCGAGCCAAGTTCCAAATGTTGAGGGGCTGAGTAAGGTGAGGAAGGACCGAACAAAGGGGACACAGGGAGAACACTACAGGTTCTCCACTTCAATGCCACGGGGGTCTGCACGGGTCCTCCTAAGTACAAGGGGCGATACCGGCCATTCCTCAGTCAATTGGTGAGCGAGAAAGTGCCCATAACGATTAAGGATTGGAGGAAGGAAGTCAGCGCCGAGCAGAAGAATCGGTTATGGGACGAGGTTAAGGGCAAATAGATTATAGAGGAGGAAGATGAACGCAATGTGAGGTGGTACGCCTTGAAGAGAATGGGTGTGGCCTTGAGGCACTTTAGGGTCCTCATGCATAGTGAGTACGTACTGAAAGGTCGTACACCATTTGAGCGGTATCCGTTCGTGACTCCAGATGTTTGGAAGGAGTTCGTGACGACGAAGGGTATGCCCGAGGAAGAGCAGCTGAGAGAGAGGAACACCGCTATCCAGAGGCACAACACGCACCCGCACCACCTCCGTCCATGTGGCTATGAGGGGAAGAAGGTAGAGTGGGCGTGACTAGCTGAGGAGTGCGCGAACTCCGGAACGACGATGCCTTACTCCCACATATGTGAGGAACGGGCACGCAACTGGGTATTAGCGAGGACAAAGAAAACCCCCGATGGGCAGCTTATAGTTGCAAACCCCGCTACTGCGCACGTCGTCTCCACCATCGTAAGACATCTAACTTAGTACATTATAGTTGACCCAACTTGTTGTATTTCAGATCTAATTCATACTCGCTTATTGCATGAGGAGGTAAGCCAGCGAAAAGAGCACGGGACCTTCCAGAGCCAAGGGTCGAAGGACATCCTGTCGTCTGCGATCGGGAAGCCCGACCATAAGGGCCGGGTGCTTGCCGTAGGGGCGGGGCACCCGAAGAAGTCCTACTTCCAAGATGACGCTGCGAGTGCCAGATCAAGATCATGGGAGGCACATGCGGAGCGCCTCAAGGACACGCTCAGGGAGCAGCTGAGGGAGGAGATCAAGCAGGAGATGAGGGAGGATATGATGGCACGTGAAGAACGCCTGAGGGCCGAGATAATGGCAATGATCTCCCAGAGTCAGAGCCAGATGCCCTCGCCTCTCGTAGAGAAGCCTGTGCCCCGATCCAGCAGCTGCAGCACCAAAAATGATAAGACCAGTCCCCATCTGAAGGTAATAATTAATTTTTCCTAACTTAAAGCTACAAGTGTAACTCCCACAATGTTTTTCCTCAAGTTGCGCACATCTTACAGGCGCCTGCTAATTGCCAGCTCACCACCCTAACGGAGGATGGATTTCCTGTCGAAGCTGCACGCGGGGTTGCATTTCCATGCAAGGAGATCGACACTATTCATGGCCAGCCTTTGGGGAAGGGCTACATGAGGGTGCAGGTGGACTACGTCCACGAAAACTTCTTATCACATGTGCTCGAGTTCCCCCCAACGAAGATATCAGCACTCTCAGGCAAGCACGCATGTCGTTCATCAAGTGGCCTACGACGGGTGTCATACTGGTCAAGGTAAAAATCCCCTACATCTTCTCTACCATTCCAGTAGTACTGTACCTGTGCTTGCTCCTGCTTCTGCTCCCACCACCGTGATGAGTCCTACATAGAGTGCAAACCTGACGTGTAAAAGGACAAGCACAACACCCACAGAACCACAGGAGGCCTCCGAGACTCCTTTCGCCAAGATGGCAAAGCTTACAAAGGCCACAACGCCCCTTGAGGTACCTGAAAAGCCCACTACCCTGACCTCGAAGACTCCGTTGGCCCAGAAAGGAAAGTCAGCATAGGCCACAGACATCCCTTAAGATTTTAAGGCTTACGTACATGGAAAGCCCGTGATTACATCCAATGAACTAAATGATCTAGGCAGGTGGACTCGCATGCTCCATGGATGGTACATTGATAACGTGAATGAGGAAGAGCGTCGAGTCGACTTCAATGTGATGTATAAAAGGGTACATTTCCACCGTGACGAGAATGGGATATTCCACGTCAGTTTTGGGATCTGTTCCGTGTGTACCAATTGATAGCCGTCGATATTTCTACTTTACGATCCTGGACGCTGTGAGTATCGCACCATACATCATGAGTTGATGACTTTTATAGGGTTTTGCATTCTGTTTTTTAATATTTTCGGGACAAGATTCTGAGAATCCGGACCCTTTGTGCATTCTGTGCGATCCGGATCACACCGCACACACGATCTTCTGAGGTTGCACATTGCAGACATTACAGCGATACCATAAATAGTGCAAACATTTATATAAACTGAATTGTACGACCTTATGGTCCCATGCATAAATCAGCCACGCAGGGCTTACATTATCAGAGTTAGAAAGAAAACAGAGGAAAACAAATAAACTTCGTGGAAGCCTTCATCTTGCCACAGGCAACCGACTGGGACTCCCGGATCCGACGGCTGGCTCTCGCGCACGTTCTGCGGCGTTTCGGTTCACGTGCGGCCACGCGGCAAGATCGCAGCGATGCGCCCGAAAGAAACGGTCGGATCTGATCCCCGCCCCAGTCAACGCGCACACGCGTCTGCGCGCGATTCGGTTGGAGCACGGCGTCATCTCCGCCGCACGTTCAAATCTGAACGGCGCGGATTCACGCGACACAGCTCAACCCACAACTACCGTTTAGATCTAATCCAACGACCCACGCACCGAGCCGATTCATCGCTCATCTTAACTACGCGGCGCAATCTCACGCGTACACTAACGATCCAACAGCTGAGATCTAAACAAGCACAAAAACTAAATCTAACCACCACCGTTTAATCTAGATCTAACGGTCAAGATTAACGCTGGGTAAGAAAGGGGATCAGCGACGTGGACGTACCAGAACCGTGCGATGTAGATCGAACGGTCGATGAGGCTTGACGAAGTCGATGGCGGCGAGGGAGCGAAGGTTGCCGGAGCTGGGAAAGACGACGCGGTCGACGATGCTACTGTGTCTCTGTAGCGTGAAGAACTGGTGCGTTTGACGCATCACGGCAAGAGCGCTACTCCGGTGGCCTTGGCGACGGTGGAGACTCAACGGACGATGAGCAAAAGGCGAAAAACTACGGCGGCGCACTCGAGCAACTACGGCGAGCTAGAACAGAGTCTCTGGGGCGTCTCCACGTGCGTGCGAGGAGTCAAAAGAAGCGGCACGAGGAGCTCTGCACGACGCACTCAGTGACGACTATAAAGACGCCTCGACGTGCGTGCAAACATCTGCGAAACGAGTGGAAACGCTAGGCGGCGTTAACTCCGGCGATTACGCCCGGTCGGACTGACGTGGCTCCATCTCAACCGTCCAAGCAGCGACGATCCGATGGCGCACGTACGCGGGAGACGCGGCGCAACGGTGACCGTTGGATCTCGATCCGACGGACCAGACACGCGGCGGCTAGGGTTTCGGTGAAGCGGCTGCGCGGGCCGACGGCGCACGGGCTGACTTGGGCCTAATCGAAGTGTTTCGGCCCAAACACTATTCACCCTATTTTTAAAACATTTCTGATTAAAAATAAATCATATAAATAAACAAAGCCAAAATAAATAGTAAAAATACCCGAAAAAATCCAGAAAAATTCAGTAAAATATTTTGGAACATTCTGAACACGAATAAAATATTTCCAACAAAACTTTGCATTAACTTTTATATTATTTTAATTAAATTCAAGAAAACCATATTTGAATACATCCAAATTTCTTTTCAATAAATCACCAAAAATTTTCAAAAGTCAAAATAACTCCAAAATTTAAATTAATGAAAATTTTAGGGTGTTACAAATATTCAACACGAGTTGCAGGGCAATGAGACAGTGAGCCGTGACAAATTAAAACCAAGTTGGGTTCATCGACCCCGAGCTTGTGTCTGCGACCACGGCTAGGCTTCATCCGGTGTTCTTTGCTGGCTACGTCAAGGGGGCATTGCATACTGAGTCGAAGAAGGACTTCGTTATAATACCGTACCACAAGGAGTAAGTAGTACAAACCCTTCAATTACTTGTACGCACTACATTCCATTTAATAAGCAACCATTGGGTTCTACTTGTCCTCATTCCGAGTCAAAACAGAGTCTACATTTTTAACTCGATCAAGAAGAGACCGATGGCCTACGTGATCAAGTGTCCTTTGCAGAAGTAAGTACATTACCGTAACCTAACACTTTCTGAATTTAACTATGTTTATTTATTTTTACTCAATGGCATCTCTCCAATATATGTAGGGGGTTTCTCGGACTATGTCGATGAAGGAGGGTCACACGATGACAAAAAGGGCAAGACGCTGGAGTATAAGCGATTCAAGGTACAAGTGCCTAGCATATATACGATTAATTTTTTCTAACATATAATCTTCATATGTTAATTTCTTTTTCTCTCCTCACAGTGTCTTCAACAGGGCAGCGATGACCTGTGCGGCTTCTATGTCATGCAACACATGTTGGTTGTGGTCGGCGGCTCACACCTTTTTCCTAAGGTATATGTACATGCATACTTAGCCTTTCACACATAAATTTTGAAACTTAAATTCGTGCACTTGTTTCTATTTTGCAGAAGATCAATATCTCCCAGAAGAGCTTAGACAACAAAGCACTGAACAATTTACAAGGCCACTTATGCCAGTGGTATTGGTTAGAAGTTATATCGGAGGACAGTAGGTTTAGAGATCCTGAAGCGTCCTACTAGTCCATATGGAAACAATATTAATTGTATATGTCAATATGATATATATGCACGTGTACTGATTGTTAAGCATGTTTGTGTTTGTATATTGTGAACGAATGGGCAATATGTATTGTAATTTAAGTGTTCGTGTTCTGTGAATGTGATATGTGCATTCTGTGTTCTGTATTGTTAATGTGATATATGCATATTGTTAATATGTGCTATTTTGGGTAATATGCAAAATTGGCACACCCCCCATGAGGGTCATCAGAATCGGTTCTTATGTGGAACCGATTCTGATAACCACATAATTAGAATCGGTTCTTATATATATCATTCTGATGACGTCTCATCAGAATCGATTTTTTGAAGAAAGCGATTGTGATGACCCTATCATTAGAATCGGTTCTTATGTGGAACTGGTTCTGATGACTTCTCATCAGAATCGGTTCTTTTAAGCAAGTGATTGTGATGACCACATCATTAGAATCGGTTCTTTTAAGCAAGTGATTGTGATGGCCACATCAGTAGAATCGTTTCTCTGACGGAAGCGATTGTGATAACCATACCATTACAATCGGTTCTTGGAAGCAAGCGATTGTGCTGAGCCATCATTAGAATCAGTTTTTTGAAGGAAGCAATTGTGATGACCCCCTCATTAGAATCGGTTTTTGTGTGGAACCGATTCTGATAACCACGTCATCAGAATCGGTTCCACATAAGAACCAATTCTAATGATGGGTTCATCACAATCGCTTCCTTGAAGGAACCGATTCTGATGACCCTTTATCAGAATCGGTTCTTCGAAAGAACCGATTGTGATAATGTGATCATCAGAATCGGTTTCACCTAAGAACCGATTCTAATGAGATTTTATCACAATCGGGGCAAAAACGACTGTGATAGCTCCACCTCATCACTATCTAAAGACTTCGTATCGCCATTTGAACTGACTGTAATGACAAAAAAGAACCGATTTTGATGTACAATTCTGTAGTAGTGGAGCTTGTAGCCTTTATTTTAGTGGGACAACTCGAAAACGGTTTAGCCGTCTCGAGAGGAAGTGAAGTTTCAGTTGGGAGTAGGAGTGTTGTTGCTTAATGATATGATTGCTTTGTTTTGAGATGCATGTGATTGTTTTTTCATGAGGTGTCTTCGGGAGTTGCCTCATCCTTGTGCCACTCCGCTCCTCGCGGTTAGAGGCAAGTGTATCATGTACAGTGAATGTTAAAAGGATTTGTGGCTTGCTTTGCTTTGTGATTTTGTTTATGTTGATAATTATGAGTATGATTATGCATAGGATTATGAGTTTGATTATGATGATGCAAATGCTAGGTTATGGATATAGGAGTATGTCAATGCATATGATTGTGGCCATGGTTATGATTAGGATGATGAAAATGCTAAGCTTGTGTAGTAAGATTATGTCATGTGTATGTTAATGTTTAGGAATATGATTACGGTGAGGTGAGTGTTAAAATAGAACACCACTTGCAACTTATCCATTTCATTCGCATTTATGCATTCATAATAGAAGACGTGACCCGATTGGGCCTCTTTGTCTCACACGTAGTGAGACACGAAAAGTCCTATGTCGGTAGGCCCCTCCACGGGCTGGATGGGAATGAGAGGGTGCACACCAACGGGTGTGCACTCAGCTATACCAGTATATGCTATGAGATGGGCACTATGAGCATGCATATTGCATTGCATGGGTAAAGAGAAATTAATGCTAAGTGAATGTGTTTATATTCTTATGTGATTATCAAAATGTTTATTCTCTTGTGTGGTTATCATTCAATGTTACAATTTATCTTGATTTATTATTTTGTGTTATATGTTTTGATATGATGCACTTTGCTGAGTTTTTGAATTCACACTTATTTTGTAATGTTTTCTTTTATGTACCTCAAGAGCGGCATATGGGAAAGGGCTTTAGCACTGCTTTCATACTTGCTATCACTCGAATTAGTCACCCGCATGTTTAAGTTAATGTAATAGATTTTTACAAGTGGGTTGTGTTGCGATTAATTTATTGCTATGTCTAATTATCTAGTGTGAGTAGTCTATGATGGCTTTGTAGTTATGTTTATTGAGTTCATATCTTGTAATTTAGTTGTGAGGTTATGGATCATGAATAGGGACTTGGTATGTTGTTGTTGCTTAGGTTTACTCTTCCTTGATTTGTTTGCACTTATGGTTGTTATTAGCTATTCCATATTACTTGTATTGTCAAATTTTGGGCTCTTAATGCGTAGGGTTCATGCTGAAATTTTTAGTAGATTTGGGTGCTTTGTTGATTATTGGTGCTTGTGGGTGTAACATTTGGGGGCACGTGGGTGCCGGGGTTTTACAGTTGGTATCAGAGCGGGCATTAGGTCCGTGTTGTACAAAATTAGTAAATGATCTTAGAGTGAACTAAAATGTGACTTGGGAAAACATAGAAACCTGGTTATGGTCATTCTTTAAAATCTTGCCTTAGGTCAATAACTTTAAAACCTAGTATGTGTCGGTCAATTAATTATAATTTTGACACACTTTGGAGCACAGTAGGAAGGGTATGATAAATCATTGCATTACACTTTAATGTTTTATTTTAGTTTTGATGATAAATGTTGAATATGATTATGCATATTGCTATGATTATGAAAGAATTGATGGAATAATTATGTTTGTATGAGTTAGCTAGGTTGAAAGGTTTTGGGCATGTTCTTTTGGCCGTGGAAAAGACCATGGTTATGGGTGTGTCCGGTTAGAGCCACCGTTAGAGGAATAGGAACCTCTCGTAAGGGAGGATTATTGTTTAAAGATGTCTTTGATTGACAAGTTTACCGAGGAGGTTGTTTTTCGTTTTGTTATCGATGGTCTGAGGCAAAGGAAAAAGAGTTTGGTGATGAGACATTATTGGTTGCTATTACCCCATTTCTAGATATTGGTTTTGTTGAAAAAGAGTTTCCTTTTTGTTTGTGTTTAGTGGTTTTCGAGTTTGAAAAAAAAATCTTGAAGTTTTTGTGCAATACTTAATTGTGTTGGGATAAATTTTCTGGCTTTACTAGGAAAAGACTACTTGATCGCTTGGTTTTTCCTTTTTGTGAAAATTTCCTTGCAACCATTTCCCTTCGTGGAAGTTCTCAATTTAAAATTTGTTTTGGGAGAACTTCTGCCTTTTAGAGTTTGGGCCTCGTTTTATTGTGATTTGAGAGTCGAGTTCCTTCATGAGATGTGGTTGGGCTTCTCTAGAAGAAAATGCTATGATTTTTTTTGGTGTATTGCTGGTGTATGGTTTAACATGTTCTTGGTATGTAATTGTGTGTCATATAGAATGACGTACTTCAATAGTAACTTATGCGTTAACTCAATTAAATGTAATGGATGTCTTCAGTTTAAAACTGGATAAACTTCTGTGGTCAAAGATTATTTTATAGTGAGAAATGATTAATTGTGTTCTGGATTATGCTAAGAAATCGTTGCAGTAATTAAATTTGGGGTCTCACCCTATCATTAAGGGTAGGTGATCATCGAGAAAGTTTAAAACTTTTATGCATAGTTAGATCATTGAGATGATGTAAGTTACTATTGATATTAAAGAAATTTTTGTTGACTGTTTAAAGGCAAATTAAGATAAGGTGTTGGTAGAGAAATTTAATCATGATGGTAGGTGATCCTAAATTGAAAAGTTGATTGGAGATATTAGGCTATTTGGTTTGGTATATGGATAGAATGACTTAAAACAAGGATGTAATCAGAGTATGAAGAATTATTGGAATGATTATCTTGGTGTATGGTTTTATCCTTGGCGGATGACTGTCTTAGAGCCATATTTTCGAATTATGTCTCATGGAGATAATATTTAATTGTTGGAGTAATTTATGGACTGAGTAAGTTTCGATTGTCGAGATAGTGACCTAGGGGTTGTATGAAAATTAAATGTTGATCCTGATGAGAGTTTCCTTGAAAAGGTAGGCCTTAAAACTTAGATTATGAAGTTGTATGACCAATGACTGATGGTTTATTATGGGTTGTAGACCAAAGAATTGTTGATGCACTATCTTATATGGTATTTACTAGTAGGTTGAATGTGTTTAAAAAAAATTATGACATATTTTCCCTTGATGATCATCATGGGATAGAGTTGGTTTATTGTTGGATGACAGCATTGCCAATTATGTATATAATTATCAAAGAGAGTAATTAAAGGAAGGATTGGTTACATAATTCATGATTATATCTTGATGGGGTTTCTCAAAGTGCAAATTTTGAATAATGAAACGTTTGATGGTAAGCCAAGTTGATTACTAGAGATGGTAGGATTTGAGATGGACCTTCTTTTCGAAATGTTTATGGATGGGTTCATTTGTATGGTATTAAGGATGGATGCCTTTTGTCTAAGATGTCCTGGTTTGTGTGCTTAGAGATTCCCCAAATTATGTTGCATTTTTGTCCAGTTCTGGAGTTAACCTTGATGATTGAAAATGATGATGAAAGGAGGTTTAATCATGAAGCAATATATTGGTAAATTGTGAAAGTGTTACCTCGTGGAATAATGCCTTTCAAGTATCTTTGCTAAAAAATTAGCTTAAGTTGATTGAAGGACTTTTTTTTTCAAGGGTGTAGGATTGGATTGCGCTCTTTAGCGTACAATTGAGTTATCGGTTGTATTATCAGTCAAAGGGAACAACCAAACTCAATGTGATGTCTTGAGAGTTATGGATTTGGAGATATTAGTAGTTCTGTTTCGGCTAGAGCTACATTTTTATTAAAAAGTGCGGTAATTGTGAATGTTTCTACAAGGTAATTCTTATGATTTTCTTAAGTGGCTTTTACTGGTAAAGTAGTTTTCTACCAGGAAACGAGATTCCCCTTCTCTTAAAAAAAGAATGATGGTTGTTGTGTGGAGGTGTTTGATTCTTTGACCGGTTTCCACTATATGAAATGATTGGCTTTGGTAAAAGTGAAATGCATCTATAAAAGATTTGTGCGGCGTTCCTCTTTTAAATGGAGTTTTTCCCTGAGATAAATCATGGTGCCTTGGTTTTATGATGATAAAAGTGGTTTATGTTGTTCAAGAGAATCGAGTTTTCTTTTGAGTTCTAGCATGGGAAAAGAAAATGATTGATCTTATGTTTTTGGTTGAGTATAATATAGGATTATACTCTTTGATTTGGTTCTTTGGGAGAAAGAATGTGGGGGCAATACCCTTTTAGAAACAGAAATTGAGTGTGGGTTGGTAACAATCTAAGGTCCTAGATTTTGCCAAGTGTTGACCGTAATTGGTTACAGAGTGGAGATTATTGGAGGTTTTTGCATGTCTAGGTCCAAATCTTCTCGGGAGGACCGTTTATTTGTTATGTTCCTTGGTAGTTTTTGATTAATTTATTAGTAAACCACTTGGATGCTGTTGGTAATTACATTATCCTTTTCAGAGTATTTCATGGGATATAGCTACTGTTATGTCAATGGGAAGTGAAATATTCAGTGGTGAACGTTTATCTTGTGTAGTTGTCTCTGGGTTGTGAAGAAGGACGGTAGAAGGCGGATTAAAGATTATATTGTGGATTTGTGGTGGATAAAGAAATTGCGCCTTTGTTGGCTATCTTTTTGTTGGTAATGATCCTTTTGTTAAAAGGTCAACTGTTTAGGGGAGTTGGGTTTTTGTGTTTTGGTTCCTAAGATAAACGTTTGGAATCCCAGTTGTACAAGCGGATGGTATTGGTGATTTGTTGAGATTTGGTTTAGAGGCATGTTAGTGTGGAGTGTCTCGTGTCGTTCTTGTCGTCTTGAGTAAGTTGAACCGTGATAGAGAGGTTAATAATAGAAGGTAGAGATTTTCCATTGAAGTTGAAAAGGGATTTGGAGTTGAGCTTAGAGGTTGGTACCATGTTCTTTCGAGGAGAATCATTGGTTATATGGAGGTCGTACCCTGTAGTTCCAAAGGAAAGTTTTCTGAGTTACGTTAGATTGTTTGCGTTAGTGGTATGATATGGGAATCTAGCTTATCGATTGATTATAGCTGAATCTTTGTGTGGGGGGCATTGAGGTTGTAGGTTGTGGAAGTTCTTGCAGAATTCCCTATTTAGGAGGTCCCTGCGGGATCTAGAACTCGAGGTAGTGTTGTTAGGCGTTAGTCCTTGAGTAAGGCCATGCTTTCGAGTCTTGTCCCATGTAATTTAAGGAAAACTTAGAGTGAGTGTGGAGTCGTGTGAAGATGAAATGAGTTAAGGTGCTTGCTCGAAATAATCTGCGAGAAAAGTGGTTTGGGATTTGGAGTCTCAGAAGTGTGAGAAATTTCCAGAGCTATTCCTATCGGGTATGTGTTGTGATTTAAATTCCTTGATCGATCTGTTCTGATTAGCCGGTGTACATTGAATTCGCGGTCGAATTCCTTTAAGGGGAGGAGAATGTAATATCACCGATCATTTTCTAGGTTCAGGAATTTTCATTTGGGGATCTTGTGAGCTTTAGGAGGTGGGTTTTGGCCCTTATGGAAGGGGTTTCCCTACCCCTAGTCTCACCTAATTCCCCACATAACTCCTCACCTAATTTCTCCTCCACCCAATTCCTCTCCTCCCTAGCGCATGTTCCCTGGCCGACCTGCCCTTTTGCTCCCTGGTCAGCCTCCCTCTAGCGCCTCCTTTCCCTAGTGCCTTCTCTCCTGCCGAAGCCTCCTCAAGCACCTTCCTCCCTGGCCAGCTGACCTACTCTCTCCTCCTGGCGCCTCCCTCCCTAGCCTAGCCGCCCCCAGCCAGCCCTACCGAAGCTCCCCCTGCAGTTTCCCCTCCTCCTATTTTCTCCTCCTTGGGGGTAAGTGAAGGTAGGCTAGATATTGTGGCTAGATTGTTGTTTTGAGGAGAAGCCTTGCTAGATTTGTGGGTTCTAGGGTTGGTGGATTTGGAGGATTTGGGGGGTAATGGTGGATCTAGAGATTTGGGGAGAAGTTCTGATTTTCGGGCTGTGCACCTATCGATTTTGGAGCTGCGATTTGAGGCTCATAGAAGCATTTCCAGAGAGGTTGGCTGAACAAGAAGTTGTAGATCGTGGTCTTAAGGTTTTTTAGAGACCAAGAATTTGAATTTTGGTTCAGCCATTTAGATGATATGCTAGTTTGGCTGTTGATTCAAACTTCAGATTTGTGTCGATTTGAGGTTCATGGAGGCATTTCTATAGAGGTTGGCTGTAGAAAAAGTTGTAGATAGTGTTCTTAAGATTAATTAGAGTCAAAGAACACAATTTTTGGGTCATCCGTTTAAAAGTTGTGGTCATCTGAATGCCTGCTGTCCAAAACTTATTCATGCTAGCAGTAGCTTCGAGTTTGTGCTGTTCATGGCTAGTTAGAAGCCGGATTAAATTATTTCAATAACTAAAGAAAGCAAGGAAATTTCCTGTAGATTCCAAAAATGTCTTCGTTTACTGAATTTGATGTTGCATGCTAGAATTTTTGCTAGTTGGAAGATGGCTGTCCTATTTTGCAGCATGCTGAAATTCTGTGGGCTAGGTTTTGTTTGCTAGATGGAGTCTTGGGTCTCGTGCAGCAACTAAAAATTTGGTGATTAGGCTTTGATAGCCTTTTGTTTAGTTCAATGTTTCCGTAATTTGGGGATTTTAAGGATAGAGCTTGTAGCCTTTATTTTAGTGGGACAGCTCGGAAACGGTTTAGCCATCTCGAGAGGAAGTGAAGTTTGAGTTGGGTGTAGGAGTGTTGTTGCTTAATGATATGATTGCTTTGTTTTGAGATGCATGTGATTGTTTTTTTTCATGAGGTGTCTTCGGGAGTGGCATCATCCTTGCGCCACTCCGCCCCTTGCGGTTAGAGGCAAGTGTATCATGTCGAGTGAATGCTAAAAGGATTTGTGGCTTGCTTTACTTTGTGATTTTGCTTATGTTGATAATTATGAGTATGATTATGCATAGTATTATGAGTTTAATTATGATGAAGAAAATGATAAGTGATGGATATAGGAGTATGTCAATGCATATGATTGTGGTTATGGTTATGATTAGGATGATGAAAATGCTAAGCTTGTGAAGGAAGATTATGTCATGTGTATGTTAATGTTTAGGAATATGGTTACGGTGAGGTGAATGTTAAAATAGAATACCACTTGCAATTTATCCATTTCATTCACATTTATGCATTCATTATGGAAGAGGTGACTCGAGTGGGCTACTATGTCTCACATGTAGTGAGACACGAAAGACCTACTTCATTAGGCCCCTCCACAAGCTGGATGGGAATGAGAGGGCGCACACCGACAGGTGTGCACTCAGCTATACTAGTATATGCTATGAGATGGGCATTATGAGCATGCATGTTGCATTGCATGGGTAAAGAGAAATTAATGCTAAGTGAATGTGTTTATATTCTTATGTGATTATCAAAATGTTTAATTCTCTTGTGTGGTTATCATTCAATGTTACAATTTATCTTGATTTCTTATTATGTGTTATATGTTTTGATATGATGCACTTTGTTGAGTTTTTGAACTCACACTTATTTTGTAATATTTTATTTTAGGTACCTCAAGAGCGGCATATGTGAAAGGGCTTTAGCACTGCTTTCGCACTTGCTATCACTCGAATTAGTCATCCGCATGTTTAAGTTAATGCAATAGATTCTTACTAGTGGGTTGCGTTGGAATTAATTTGTTGCTATGTCTAATTATCTTGTGTGAGTAGTCTATGATGGCTTTGTGGTTATGTTTATTGAGTTCATGTCTTGTAATTTAGTTGTGAGGTTATGGATCATAAATAGGGACTTGGTATGTTGTTGTTGCTTAGATTTACTCTTCCTTGATTTGTTTGCACTTATGGTTGTGTATTAGCTATTCCATATTACTTGTATTGTCGAATTTTGGGCTCTTAATGCGTAGGGTTCATGCTGAAATTTTTAGTAGATTTGGGTGCTTTGTTGATTGTTTGTGCTTGTGGGTGTAACATTCGGGGCACGTGGGTGCCGGGGTGTTACATATTGCATTCAATGTGATCATCTAGAATAGTTAAGCATTACAAGAACCCGATCCTCGCATTGTGGAAAGAAGAAAAGAAATTTGAGGTATAGGTCTTTCAAATGGTGAGTCCTAATGCTTTAGACATGTTAATTGAAATCCTTTTGTGCTCTTGCTGTTGGCGTCAAAAACTTGAAGTAGGTTTTCTGACAACAGTACACCAGATGAACACCTGGGTCAGAGCGTGCCAGTCGATTTGACCTGTAATCGACAAGGTCAAAATATGAAATTTACTCAAAGCTGATGGTGAAGGTCAATCGGCTTAGACTCAATCAGCTTGAAGCCGATTAAATCGGAATAAAAGGGTAAATCTAATTAGCCGATTAAGGCTAATTAGAGGATAAAGGCTGATCGATTCTGAAGAAGGCGATGCGCAACAAAATCAGAACAAATCGAACCTGGGGTGTAATTTGAAAAAGATCAACAATCGGCGATGCACAACTTTATTGATCAAGATCGAATTACAAAGCCTAAATTACAAGAACTACTCCTAGTCGACAGGAAAAACTAATGTAAACTGGTGTGTTTGATTGTGTTGGATGATTTTCGCAGCTCGCTCTGGCCCTTCTTTTATACCTGTCGGCCGATCGTGTCCTATTACAACACGCTACAAAATCTGATCCGTATCGGCCTTATTTCGGATAGCTTTTCCTCAAAAGATCTTGTCATTGCCAAATATCTCCAAATCTTTCCAAATCGTCTGTTAGTTACCGTATGTTGACTTTCTTGCCGATTTTGACTAGACTTACCAAATTCTGGTGCAAACATATGCCCCCCATTTTTGAGAGATGACTTGTCATCTTTCAAAAATTATAACTATCGGCTAACCGTTTAGACTTCATGTAGTAACTGCTGCTTTAATTGTGCCGTAATTTTCTGCCATGCGTGTAGTGCATTTTAACTACTAGCGTCTTTTGAGATTCATTTCCCGCCGCTTCAAATTTTTACCATGCTATATAAAGCGGCCCCACTCGGTCATTCTTCACGTGCTCGAGCTCTCGCATTATTCGCAATCGGCTTAAGCTTTCTGTTTGACGGATCTCCAGAGCAGTACTTAGCTTAATCATCCTCCCTGATCGCCTGCAATGGACCCAAGCTAGGTACTTACTCCGATCCCGCATAGCAACGACCAATATGTTTTGGGTCCTTTGGGAAATCTAGATGTCCATACTGTCACAAACCAAGAAATTCCTCGTCTCCCTTTATGGGCTTCTAGTCATAACATAGAAGGTTGGAATAAAAGTTTTAGAGCTTGCCCGACAGCCCTCAAGGGGTGGAGAAATTAGTTTATTAGAGTGGCAGCCCAAAAGAGGGGTGAATGGAAAAAATGGGCATAGCCGAGGCCAATGAGCCCTTGGTGGCCACGGCTTGTTATTTTTGGTCGGACTGCTTTAATGCTTTTCTGTTTCATACTGGTCCTATCGGCCCAACTCTTTTGGATGTCGCTCAGTTGTGCTGCCTTCGGCCAGATGGTGAACAGTGTCGGCTTTTAGCGGTAAACCAAAGTATAAACTTATCCGATCTAAAGGTGAAGGTTGGGCCAAATATATCAGAAATAATAATAAGGTTAATGGCCTGGTATCGAACGAAGAACACGTTGCTTTTCTGAACCTTTGGCTAGATCGCTTTTTGTTCTGCGTGGCATCCCTTGGGCCGACTCAAGTTTATCAAGTAATAGCAGAACAGCTTGTCGAAGGACGTCGAATAGCATTAGGAAAAACCTTCCTTGGCACTGTATATCAGATGCTCTATGTGATAAGGAGTCGGCTTTTCACTGGCTTTGAGAATTTTACCGTTGGTAACGTAGGTGGTCCGATGTGGTTTGCACAAATATGGTTGTACTGCTTATTCAGTCGTTCTTTCAATCTGGATTTAGCCGACGGGACTCCTTTTTCGAGAGAAGACACACCAAAGGGAGCACCTATCCAGTTCAGAGAATGCCGATCCTTTGGCGAGAGGTTCATAACGTGCTCCAGTAATGAGACAAGGGTTTCACCCATCGGCTGCAGAAAATTCTTGTCCTTCTTGCAATTAGATTCTAAAGACTTCAAACAGCAAGACTTCTTTAGTTATGGCGCCACAGCCGATTTTCCTTGGCCTTCATTTCTGCATTTGGAAGCCGACAGTTCTTTGATGCCTCAGGAGACCATGGACTTGTATAGAATCTTCATTTCTTCATGTGTCTTCCATGTCTGCCTTCATACTAGGTATTGGACATTCCAGCCTTCGTACGAGTTTTACCACCCCTCAGTCTACGCAAGGCAGCTCGGCTTTGGTCAGGTGATTCCAAGCCTGCCACTTCTTGATCGGCTTCAACCTAGAGCAAGGGTTCACAATGCCACTTCAGCTGGGCTAGTTTTGGAGTTAGCCGATGAGCTTCAACTACGCAGCCTTCCTCACTTCTTCTTGAATGCTCGCCGGGCAGGAGGCTTTACAACATAGTGATCGGCTATTGAGGAGTGTATATATATGGAGAAGACCCCATCACTCATATTCAAGGAATTCTTTCCCGATCTGCCAGAGCCATCTTTAGTGTCTAACAGCGATTCTAGCAGTGAAGCTAGTTCATCGGGTTACACTAACACAAGTCCTATAGATATTGATAAGGTATCGGCTCGAATAATTTTTCTTTTATACGTCAGTTCTTTTACCAGATACATCTTCTAATCACTTTAATTGTCGCACTGCAGACTAAGGCTGCCGGCAAGAAGCCTACCTCTGGCCAATCGGGCAATGGCCAAGTTAAAAGGCCACTCCAGTCGACCATCCTCACTGGGTACACCTCGGGTACCCTAGGGATTTAGAGTCCGTCTTGGTCGGACATCGAGAAAAAACAACCAAGTAAGTATAATACAATCGGCTGTTATTTGTTTTTCTCTTTATCCAACTGACCGTTAGCCGATTATATACCAAGGTTCCAGCGAAAAGGGGATCTAAGCCCCAGGAGCAAAGTGGCGAGAGTTCGCCACACGCGTTGGCTACTACAAAGGTAAGTAGTATATTTTATGGATTTAATAATGTTTTCCCGATGAAGTTGGCTTACTCTTTGTTTGCTTCTTTTTAGCCGACGCAATCGATGCAAGCTACGAAGATTTTAGCCGATCTTCCTAGGATTTCATCGGCGCCGCTTTCTCCACCACGGCCGACGCCAACAGCTCCGATCGCCGATCTGCCAGAGCTCTCAGACCTGACAAACTTGTTGGGCTTTTCCCTGGCTGACCTGGATGATCCTGAGATCATGGCGACCGACGACTATGACGCTGAGATCAGGAAGATTCTTCAAGTCTCAAAGGAAGCGTCGGCTGCTATCACCTCTGCTCCTGGAATGCAAGAACGGCTCAACAAACTCTTCAATTTGGTGATGAAGCCACAGTCGAAGATGTTGGCAAACAACCAGCGGATCAGAGATGCCATGGCTGCAGTAGAAGCCGATCTGCCTCCAGAAGCCATGGAAGCTCTCCTCAATGTCTGCCACTTAGACGAGAGGAGGTCTGAAGTGGATGAAGTGGAGGCAGCTCAGGCAAGGATAGCGCAGCGCGAGGCTCAAGAAGCCAATCAAAAAATTCTGGATGAGCTCGTCGCTGATGCCAAGGCCAAGAAGCAGAAGTTTGATGCTGACACAGAGCTGATAAAAACTCGAATTGACCAAGAAGTTTCTCATGGAAGAGTTGGCCAAGATAGAGAAGCTAATCATAGAAGGCCAACAAACCCTTGAGAAGACTTCTTCGGCCATCAAGGACCAAAAGCTAGGCATCGCAATGGCCATGGTCAGTGTGAAAAAGCAGATGGCCAAGGTGGTGCCAGTGCCAGGGAGCTCAAAATAAGGCAATCGCATCATTGACGAAGTTCAATGTGTGATTGCCAAAGCAGCCGGTGCCTTATCGGCTTTAGGCGCAACTCTTCCAGGCTCTGGCATCCAATATTAGCTTTTATAAGATGTAAAAACTTTGTCAATTGTCTTGAAAATACTTGTCCTGATATTTTGTAACTCTTTACTATTTATAATCGGCTGTTTAACCGATTTATGTTTATCTTTGTGTAATTTTACTTCTCCTAGCCGATTAGCAGCACTGTGTTAACTCGGCACTCAATGCAATTCCCAGTCGGCTAGGTTCCAATCCAAACGCTAGTTTCTCACTTTCCGCCCTTTGCGAGCTAAGCGATGACCAACTGGAAAAATTTCTAGAAAATGAGCTTTCCCTTCTTGCTCGCAAATTTTCACATGCATACAAGAGGGTGAGAGAGAGGAAGAGAGGTGGCATGATCACTTGCTTCGAGTGTGGTGGCCTCAACCACATTCGGGCCAATTGCCCCAAACTGGAGAAGGCAAAGAACGACACCGGCGGTTCGGCAAAGAATGACTACATCGACAAGAACCGCAACAAGAAGCCTCCAGTTCGCGAGCCGGTGCGTGAGAAGAAGAACCACAACTTCTCCAAGAACAAAAAGCTCTTCCACCGCGTCCTCACCGTGCTTGAAGACATCAACCTCTCCAACACGAAGACATGGAGCGACGAGGGCGAGGATGAACCGCAAGAGAAGAAGAGTGGTGACGACTTCTCCAGCATTTAATTCATGTCCGACGCCAACGGCATCAATAACTCGGAGCTCTACAGTTACTCGGACGAGGTACCCTTCTATGACCAGCTCAATGAAGCTTTCTACAAATTAGGAAAAATTCATGCTAGAGCTAGAGCTAGGTGTGTGGAGCTAGAGAAGGAAGTAGGTACCTTGACTCGAGAGTTAGCTTCTCTTAGATCTTCTCCCTCTCGAGTCACTGATGATTGTTCTTTATGTGATGCACTTCTTGTGGAGTTCGAGAACCTAAGGACTATGCATGATAGTGTGTTATCTGAACTAGATAGTCTTAGGTTGAAGAATGCTAGCGATGATTCTGTTGATGCTATTGCACTAGATGCTAGTTTTCTTCATGCTCACTCTACTCCATCATGCGCTAATTGCCCTAAATTGCTTGCTGAAATTAATACCATGAGCGACACCTTAGGAAGCTTTCTTCTAGAACCGATGAACTTGAAATACATGCCTCTAAGGACCAAGTTAGCTCATGTGAGGGCTGTAGGCAACTAAAAATTGACAATGAATCAATAAATGTCAAGTGTGCTAAACTTGCTAAGGACTTACTAGATAAGTCACAAGAAAGTTGCTTGCGATGTAATGTGATTGAGGGGGATTTGGATAAAATCCATGTTGAACTTAGGAAGAAGTTAGAAGACCAAGTCCATAGGATTAGAAATGCGTCGTGCGTTTCTTGTGAGGCCCTTAAGATTGAGGCAGCCGTGCTGAGGGAGAAAAATGCACGTACTGAGAGAGCTCATCTTTCTTGTTCTTCTTCTTCCTCTCTTCCCTGTTCTTCATGTGCCTCTTTCTTCCGAGATTGTGAATATGTCATGAGCACTCTCGAGAAGTTTGTAGGAGGCAAGAAGAAGCTCAATCTCATTCTAGATCAATCCAAAATTAGCAGATTTAATCAGGGTCTAGTATTTGACTACTTGGAGCACGCTCGGGCGCATCCTCCCACCATTGTGCGTGGCTCCAAGAGTGGTGAGATTGTGGTAGCTCCCAGAGTGAGTACCACTGTATTTAGGTCTGCTGAGATTGTCTATGGGACTTCTGACCAGAAGGACGTTACTCCTGTTGCTTCTGCCTCTAGCAAGGCGAAGTAAACATGCACCTTCTGTAAGAAAGATGGTCTCCTAGTAGATTTCTGTTTTAGGCGCACAAAGATCACTCGGCATGAGCGTGTCGTTGCTCTTAGAAGTATTCATGATTATCCCCAGACCTTGAGTGCTCCTAAGGCACGCACTACTTCTAGACAGGTTAGAGAGTCGCCTGTTTTTAGGCAGCGTCCTGGACTCGATTTTCATTCTGTTCAGTCGAGTTTTAGTCATGGAGCTGCTCGTGGTCAGTCTTTCGCCGTCCTCTTGATATTCCTCATTTTTCTCATCGAGGAAGATATCAACGACGTGAGGTGTTTTCTGGTAGGAGTTTTAGGCAGCCTCACTTGGGTGGTCCGGCCTTTGCACCACGGCAGGCCAACCCAGTTCCAGCTCCTAGATCATCTACTAGAGTTGCTACTGATCTTGTTAGGGTTAAACGTCAGAGAGACACTCGAGTCCAGTCTTCTCCTGTGGTTGGTACTCTGAGGCGTCGTGTGGTTCAGTATTGGGTTCCCAAGTCTTCACTCTATCCCAGTACTGAGTCATCTTTCTCTCTTGTGTCTTGATCAGGTTCGTCGGATGGGAAAGAAAGATGTTTGGAATGTTGACTACGGTTGTTCTCGTCATATGATCGGAGATTCTCAATGGTTCTCTTCCCTAGTCCGAGCCCCCGGTGATGAGTTGATCACTTTCGGGGATGCTTCTTTAGGTAGAGTCATTGCTAATGGTACCATCTGCACCAATGACAATTTCATTCTTAATGATGTTGCCTTAGTGGGTAAGCTGCAATACAATTTGCTTTCTGTTTCTCAGCTTATTGATGATTCTTTCGAGGTGAGTTTCAAGAGTATTGCCTGTAGAATCCTCTATTCTTCAGGAATGTTAGTTTGGGGGATTTCTAGATATGGGAGAGTTTTTCATGCTGATTTTTCTGCTTCTTCTCGAGACTCTCTTCGTTGTTTGATTGCTTCAGAGTCCCGTGATCTCTCCTTCTAGCATAGGAGACTTGGTCACATTGGTTTTGATCATTTGACCTGAGTCAGTATCCATGATCTCATTTGTGGTTTGCCCAAACTCAAGATGTTCAAGACTTAGTTTGCTCTCCTTGCCGACATAACAAGACGGTTACTACTTCACATCCACCAGTCACCGTTCTGATGACTGATGCACCAGGAAGCTTTTACATATGGACACTGTTGGTTCAGCTAGAGTTCAGTCAGTGGGTGGGAAGTGGTATATTCTTGTCAGAGTCGATGATTTTTCAAGGTACTCTTGGGTGTTTTTCATGTCCTTGAAGGATGAGACTTTTACCCATTTTAGGGGTTTGGTTCATAGGTTGTCTTTGGAGCTCCCTGGTGCCCTACGAGCTATACGAAGTGACAATGGCATGGAGTTCAAGAACTCCTATTTTGAGAGTTTACGTGTGGAGTGCGGTTTAGAGCATCGGTTCTCCTCTCCCTCGTCCCTCGAAGAAATGGCGTAGTGGATAGGAAGAACAGGAACACAGTAGAGATGGCGGGATGATGCTAGGCAGTGCAGATACTCTAGGAAGTTTTGGGCTGAGGCTATAGCTACTGCTTGCCATGTTTCTAATCGTGTATTCTTGAGAGCACATTTGCACCGTACTTCTTAGGAGTTGAGGTATGGGCGAAGCCCAGTGTTTCTCATTTTCGTTTGTTTGGTTGCAAGTGTTTTCTTTTGAAGTCTGTTAAGCTGGAAAAGTTTGAGTCTCGTTCTTCTGATGGTATCTTTCTGGGTTATTTGACTTCTTCTCGTAGCTATAGGGTCTGGAGTTGCGATGCGCATAGGATCATACAGACCTGTGAAGTGACCTTTGATGAGGCTAGCCCAGGAGCTAGACCTGACATTTTAGGGTCTTCTTCTTCCTCCGAGACCATTTTTGTAGAGGATGAGGATGATGGAGATGATGGTGTTCCACCTAATCCAGTCCCCTCTACACCTGAGGTGCCTCTTGTTTCCATTTCTGCACCTCAAGAAGTCCAGCCCTTGCCTTCTGACTCTCATGCAGCTAGTGGCTCTGCTCCTACCTCTTCTGTGCATGAGGTAGAGGCTACTTCTGCTTCTGGACCTCCTCATCATATTCAGCATTCTCATCCACCTGATCAGATCATCCGCGATCTGTTTGAGCGAGGCACTCGCTCAAATCAGGTTTGTCCAGTTTCTACCTTCACTCTGCCTTTGTTGCCTCGTTTGAGCCGAAGGATGTGACTCATGCATTATCTGATGAGTCTTCGACTAATTCTATGCATGAGGAACTTGATAACTTGGAGAGGAACAAAGTCTGGCAGCTTGTAGAATGTCCATCTGGTCATAATGTCATTGGGACCAAGTGGGTATTCAAAAACAAGTAGAGTGAGGATGGGGTTGTTATTCGCAACAAGGCTAGGCTAGTTGCATAGGTCTTTTCTTAGGTTTAGGGTCTTGACTTTGAGGAGACCTTTACCCCTGTAGCTAGACTAGAGGCTATCAGGATCTTGCTTGTATTCTCTGCTTCCCAGGGCTTCAAGCTCTATCAAATGGATGTCAAGAGTACATTCCTCAATGGCTGTATTGAGGAAGAGGTTAATGTCAAACAACCTACAGGATTTGAGAACCCCAAGTTTCCGAGCCATGTATACAAGCTTTCCAAAGCTCTATATAGACTCAAGCTGGCCCCCAGAGCATGGTATGAGAGGCTCAAGTCTTATCTTCTCAGCCATGACTTCAAGATGGGCATAGTAGACAAGGCTCTGTTCATCAAACACCACGAGTCGGATTTTCTTCTCATCCAGATCTATGCGGACGATATCATTTTTGGTGGCTAATCTCATTCGCTTGTGTCTCAGTTTTCTGAGGTGATGAGCACAGAGTTTGAGATGAGTATGATGGGCGAGTTGAGCTACTTTCTTGGTTTCCAAATCAAGCAGACTCGGGAGGGTACTTTCTTGCATCAAGGCAAGTATACCCGGGACCTCCTAAGGCATTTCGATATGTCTGATGGGAAGCCGGTGCTGACTCCTATGGCCACCACTGCTGTCCTCGAGCCGGATGAGGATAGTGAACTTGCTGATCAAAAGGAGTATCGGAGCATGATCGGCTCTCTCTTGTACCTCACTGCTTCGAGGCCAGACATACATTTCGCTGTGAGTTTGTGCGCTCGATTTCAGGCCTCTCCTAGTGCCTCTCACCGCCAGGCAGTCAAGTGCGTCTTAAGGTACCTTCGTGCTACCACTGATTATGGTATTTGGTACTCTTCTTCTTCTTGTCTGTCCCTTCGAGCCGTTTCCGATGCCAACTTTGCTGGCTGTAGGATAGATAGGAAGAGCACTTCTGGCACTTGCCAATTCGTTGGCACTTCTCTTGTTTCTTTGTCGTCTAGGAAGCAGTTCAGAGTTGCGCAGTCCACCGCCGAGGCCGAGTATGTTCTTTGCGGCCGATTCTTTCGAGCTGAGTTCTCTGGATGAGATCGACCTTGCGGGACTTTGGGTTACAGATAGAGAGTGTGCCACTTTTCTGTGACAACACTTCTGCTATTTGCATTGCTAAAAACCTAGTGCAACATTCCTGAACCAAGCACATTGATATTAGATATCACTTCCTTGGAGACCATGTGGAGAAGGGTGATATCGCGCTTCAGTTCGTAGAGAGCGACCTTCAGTTAGCCGATATCTTCACCAAGCCTTTAGATAGCTCCCGATTTGTTGCCTTGAGGAGTGAGCTTGGAGTCGTGAGCCCTTACGGTCTTTCGTGAGGGGGAGCTGGTTTGTATATTATGTATTATATGTTTTCTTCCAGCTTTTCTTTTCTTTGTGTTTCTTCTGGTTGACTTTGGGATTATTTTCTTTAGTTGAGTTCACTCACTTAGACTTCTGGCTTGCCTTGCATGGACTTCTTATCTTGTGCTTTAGGTTGCTATCATGCCTGATTAGCTGTTCTCTCTTCTCTCTGGGTTGAATTCCCTCACAGTCTTATAAGTCTAGCAGGTGTTGAGCCTCCTGGGTAGACAAGGTCTGTGTGCACTCCTTAGTTTGAGATCTAGAGTCAGCTTCTCTATGTAAGTCATTGGGTAAGATAAGAGCGAGTCTGAGCCATAGTGAGTCTCTTCTATCTCATCTATGCTCAATAGCCACCCAGTTTGCAGTTTTCTTGACTTCTTCTCTTCATTCTGTGATTCTGGTTTTTATTGAGTTCATTTGGATTTTCTTTACGCCTAATTCTGCTAATAACTCAATTTAACCAGATTTGTGCTTTAAATTTGCTCATATGTTGTGGGGGAGTTTGGGAATTTGTTCATGCATTGCATATAGACTGTATTTTCTGTTTAATGAGCTTTGTCTATTATGCAATTGATTTCTTCTTCATGCTATACACCATGCTACATCATATGGAGAAAATCACTAGCTTAGATATGTCCAAGATCATTTAACTTGCTAAGCTTAAAAATGAAAATAAAGCTTTAAATGAAAAACTTGATGAAACATGTTTATTTTACTTGCTAGGTTTCTTCTCTAGAGGTTTGTGCCATAATTTGAGAAATTTTGGAGTTTTCTAGAGTCCCTATAGGAACTTGGGTGAAACTAGTTTGTTTCATACTTGAGTCCTTCATTTGCTCATTAATCATTACGCTAAAAATAAAAATTAAGCAAAATTGACTCTTCTTGACTCCACACCTTGCATTCCCAAGACAGCTTCCCATTGCACTTGGGACGAACTTGGAATGCATCGTGTATGACCTAGATCATCCTCTTAAGAGTTCATCTTGAGATGGTCGCATATGGCTTGAGTCAATTGCTTGTCAAAAGAAAATGCAAATAAAAAAACATAAGTGGGTAAAGAATGCAAATAATGTCAAACATTTGCACCCCGCTATGTCTTGTAAGAAAATAAAGCAAAATTTTAATTAAGTGATAAATGACCCCGATGGACCTTGTATGCACTTCTAGATTCCCCAAAGTGTTGAGTAGGTTGAACTCTAGGTTTTCCTTTTGATCCTTAGAGTGGCTATTCTTCGATTTTTGAAACTAAAGCTGGGTGTTGCAATTGTCAAATCTTGCTAAAAATGAAATATTCAAAACTAAGCTTGTATTTTCACTTGGACATGTCTTAGACTAGTCGAATCTAAAAATTGACTAGCTTGGTGTCATATCTTGTTATTATCAATTGGATAATCTTCAAAGCTCCCTTAGCTTGCATTTCATGCATACATAAAAAAGGGGGAGACAATGTCATGTTGATGCCTATATTGCCAAAAGGGGGAGAAATTGAAGAAAAGGCATCATTAAAAAGATAAAAATGAAAAATGTATCTTGGATTTTATGATTTTGTTGAAAATTTGCAAATCTTAAGAATCATAAATTTTTATGAGTTTTTATTGGATTTTTAGAGCTTTTTGTGGAAAACTTGCTCTTTCCTTGATTTAGCTCTAAAATATGTCTTATCAACTTGGTCATGTTCTCAGTCTATTCTCTTTGGACCATTTTTGGTTTTGCAATCAAATTGCTTTCTTTACTTCTATCTTTCAAACTCAAATTTATACCTTTTGTGTGGTTTGTTAATATACTCATCAAGGGGGAGATTGAAGGACCATGTGGAGGTCTATCCATGTTTGTGATGAGTATTTGACTTTATTTGAGCAAGGTGTGCTTAGGTTTGAGTTTGATTTAAATTGGAATTCAAAAGGAAGTAATTTGAGTTGTGTTAGCTTCTTGCGATACTATCGGCCTGTGGCTGGCAGTAGAACCGACTGATGATTGAGACATAATTAATTGTGATCATTTGTCATGATTGAACATTGCTATGTGAGGTATTTCCTTGTTTTTTATGGTTGCAGGACGACGGTGCTAGGTCATGGTGAGGCGAAGGATGGCCGAGACTAGGCGAGGAGCGTCGGAGGTCCAGACGGTAGGGGATCGCCAGAAGATGATTGAAGATGGAGTCCGCGCAAGCCGTGAAAACAAGGAACGGATGAGATGCTAGCTAGACGCTTCGTGGATCAATGAGGATCATTAGATCTTAGTCTAGTTGATAGGTTAGAGGGTCTAGTTAGTGTGCTTTGAGAACCATAAAAGAAAACCCATTATGTGTTGTGGGTTTTGGGAGAACCCTTGCATGGCTGGTTGAGTGGGTAAATCCTAGCCCTTGATGGATGTTCTAGGGTTTAGAGGCTCATCCAAGGGTGGTAGGTGGCCCAAGAGTTGTATAAATAGGGGTGGAGGGGTAGCCTTCTGAAAGTTCAAGCTCCATTAAGTTGGTTTTGGTGTTAATGACAAATCTAATATTGAGACTAACTCTTTTGATAATTATAATATTGATTAGTCTCAATTGTTAAGTAATGACAAATCGTTTATAAGACTAACTCTTTTTGTGAGCTTCTTATTAGTCTCATATTTGGATGGAAAATGGAAAACCTAAGGTATGCACTTGTATGCACTCTATCATCTGAATGCATATTTAGGATTCAAGTTAAAGTATGAACTCTTCCCTTGCTTTTAGTCCAAATATGTGCATTATGTTCCTAATTCATATATTACATGAATGCACACATCTAGGGGGAGTTTATAATTTAACTTGTTGTTTCAATAGTATTGATCCATGTCTTATTACTAAATAACATATAAAGGATCAATACTTTGAAACAATCGTTAGAGTATATATAACTTGTGTAGTTGTAATATACTCATGCAAATATAGGATAAACTCATATGCAATCTAAGATTGATTATGTGCGTATTGATTCTATGATCAATTTGTTATATGCACATACCTAATGGAGTTTATTCTATAGTTGATGGTTTAAATGTATTGATCCCATTTCTATCACTCAAACATATATGGATCATTACTAACCATCATATTGGGTATATGAAACTTGTGTAGTTAATATATACTCATGACAATTTAAATTGTGTTCGGTTGCCATTCAATCAACAAAGAACTAGTCATGTGTTGATAGTTCACTTTGTTGATCCTAGGGCAATCGAAAGTTCTTGTGTATATGAACATTAGTTGCATTAGTATACTCAAGACACAATTAATCTTTCAATCATTTGTCTTTGGGTTGTGTTCAATCATCAAAGGAAAAGATCAAAGGATCTTGGGAGCATCCATTATGTGTTAATGGAGTGCAATGATGATTGAGACAACCATGTGTTTTGGACTAACACTTTCAATGAGTTTGAAATAGGTTAAGTGCAAGTTTGAGATGGATGAACGGGAAAAGGACGTCATCATGTGTTGATGAGCATCAAGAGAGGATCCCGAAGCTAAGACAAGGGGAGTTCATCATGTGTTGATGAATAAGACAAAGATCCCGACTTGGAGAGAAGATGATGGAAATCATAAAAGCTCCAAGTGGATGTGCTAGAGGCAAAGGTATAACTAGCTAGGGCAAAGGATGTGTTCCTAGTCTTTTACCGGTCTCAGTTTTTGGATGGGAGACCGGGTTGCTAGTTAGGTGCCATACTATTAAGAGGGGTTAAGTATTATAGCTTGAGCTTCATCATGTGTTGATGAACTCAATCCGGTTCACTCTAGCTCTCTCTCTATTTGGTTCTTGCATGAGCTAAGTATTTGCATGTGTTGCAAATAAGGGAGCTCATGCTTGCTTCTTATTGAATCTTAATCGATTTGGTTTTTGCATGGAGCTATGAAATTGCATGTGTTGCAAAAGGGAGATAGCTCATGTAATTTGGTTTATATGGTTTTTGCATAGAGCTAAGTTTTGCATATGTTGCAAAAGGTGAGAGCTCGTGCATCGGTGTTTTACCTTGTGATTTGATCATGTATTGATCATCACAAGGCTAAGTAAAGTTTATGATTTTTCTATTTGCAAATAATCTAGAGGTTATGGTTTTGATCCTAGAGCATGTGTTGGCATTTGCAAATGTGTTTTGCAAAATGTCGGGATTATGTGTTGATCCTTACATGGCTAGAGGATTGATCTCATGGGTTCTCGGTTTATTTGCAAATATGTTTTGCAAACTGTTTTGATCATGAGTTGATCACCAAATGGCATAAGATTTGATCTTATTTGATTCCCTCTAGCTTCTAGTCATGCTCTTAATCAAGTCTATGTGAGGGATTTCGAGAAATCAGATTTTAGACTTGAATGACTACATTAGAGTCTCTATTTTTGTGATATTTAAAAATATCTATGGTTGCTTAAATCTTGAAAATGGGTGGAGATTGTAGCCCTCATGATAAGCTTCGCATATAATCAAAAATTACCTAAATCGGAGTTCGGAGTAAAAAGTTATGAGCATTTTAGTGGCTCTGACAGTGGTAGCACCGCCCCTACATGGGCGGTAGCACCGCCCGAGCGGTGCTACCGGCCCTAGATAGGCGGTAGGACCGCCCGGGGCAGTACTACCGGCCCAGAGGCGGTGTAAAAACTCCAGAGAAGTGTTTTTTGGTGGAAATGGCCGGTGCTACCGGTCCTAGATGGGTGGTAGCACCGGGGGTACTGTAGCAACGTTTAGTTTTTGGTGTTTTTAATGCACAGAAGTGACCGTTGGCCTAAAGGCCGGTGCTACCGGCCCTAGTAGGGCGGTAGCACCGGGTTTGCTGCGTTTTTACCCCATTCTACCCTCCAACGGCTAGTTTTCTTGAGGGGTTATAAAAGGGGATGAGCTAGGAGGGTTTTGTGGCTGTTCTAGCACCCATTTGAGGTATTCTTGTGTGAGCAAAACCCCAAGAGCTCATAGAGCCATATTTGAGTGATTTGAGATGAATTTGATTTAGTGTTTCTTGTGTAGAATCTCTTTGGTGTTGATTTGCTTTCTCATGAGCTATTGTGAGCCTCTCCTCCATATTGTGCATATGTTGCACTTTGTGAGCAAGGAGAGAAGCCTCTAGTTGCATGTGTTGCATCTTGAGAAGGATTGAGCATCCTTGTGCATGTGTTGCACTTGGTGAGGTTCAAGCTAGAGGGCTTGGCTTATTACTCTTGGTGTTTGCCGACACCTAGACGGCGTGTGGAGGCGTCGTGCACGGTGACCTTCTCAAGGAGATTATTAGAAGGCCCGGCAAAGTTGTGAAGGTCGGAGCTCGCCTACCCGGAGGAGGAAAGAGCTACCACTAGTGGAATCGAGGCGGGTGCTCAATTCGTGGAGCCGGTCCAAAGTGGTTTGGGCTTGCCTCAACGTAGATTAGGGGAGACCGGCAAGTCTCCAAACACCACGGTAAAACATCGGTGTGTCTCCTTATGTTTGCTTTCAATTCTCTATTTACATTGTTGCAATTTACATTCCTAGAATTAAATTGCTTGATTGTCTTTAGGATTGTATATTTTATTTAGTAGAGGCATAATTAGCTAGTGCACTTAGTAAGCCTAGTTGATTTAGGCTTTAATTTATCAAAACCTTAGTTTGTCGCTTCCGCATTGATTGTTGTTTAGGTTTTGACATAGAGATAAATAAAGTGTGTATTTAGTGAGAAGAATTTTTAAAACCGCCTATTCACCCCCCCTCTAGTCGGCATCCTCGATCTTACACCTTCCCCCCTTGAAGGTTGATGCTCCTTTGAGCTTTGCCCACAAGAATGTGAGGCCTTGTAACCTCTCCTTCCAGAAAATACAAAATTTTCTTTACATTATTGTGAATTTAAATTGCGCATTTACATATGTCTTTACTTTACGCAATTTAAATTCGGCATTTACTTTCCCGCATTTACATTCTAGCAATTTACTTTCTCGCAATTTTGATTTGCCTCCCCTCCTTCTAAAAGCTGTTCTTCTAGGACGTCTTGAGGGTGTTCATATGGTTTTACATCTTTCTTGCACCCTAGGATAGAATAGAGATCAAGTTTTTATCGAATTGCATATCTGTCCAGAACTTGTTCTTCGCGCAGCAGTCAGTTTTTGATTTTCATATAAATATAGAAAAATCCTTTTTAAGTGATTCTTTTTGGAAAATGTGCGCTACTCATATATCCATCTCTGGAAAAATTTGTGTGTCCACTGATTGCACCGTTTGAGCGCTATGAAGTGAAAACCGAGCCTCAAACTTTCTAATCGAAGTTCCTGACTGTATGTAATGGTTGATTTCTCATGTTTATTCTACAAAGCATTTTGAGGTTAATTTTGGTGGACTGTTTCATGACTCAACTGCTCACAGGGATAAAAATACCAAAATTTTTAGAGCAACTGAAACTCACCAACCACCTGCTCTAATTGAGGACAATTCCTGGAAAATCTGCTTTTACTTTTCTGGAAAGAGACTTTGGTGTTTTAGATTTATCTCTTTTTGAAAAGTAGTCTTTGAATTGATTCCTCTTTATTTGGACACTGGACAACCAGGATTGTGATTAAAAAATCCCTCACATGGTTCATAGTTCTCATCCATGCAAGCTAGGGGTACACATAGTTGTCTAATTGTTTGGGTTTTGGAGGGTGCGAATATGAGAAACACTAGTTTAAAAAAAATCTTTGGGTGTTTCAGATTTTTATTACGAGATTGTTTGGAGTAATTTGTGTGGGGGAAAATTTTATTTGGGATCATTCACCCCCCCCCCTCTGATCGCCATTTCAATCCATTAGTACGAGAGGCTCAAGTCTTATCTTCTCAGCCATGACCTCAAGATGGGCATAGTAGACAAGGCTCTATTCATCAAACACCACGAGTCGTATTTTCTTCTCGTCCATATCTATATGGACGATATAATTTTTGGTGCCTCATCTCATTCGCTTGTGTCTCGGTTTTTTGAGGTGATGAGCATAGAGTTTGAGATGAGTATGATGGGAGAGTTGGGCTACTTTCTTGGCTCCCAAATCAAGCAAACTCGCGAGGGTACTTTCTTGCATCAAGGCAAGTATACCCGGGACCTCCTGAGACGTTTCGGTATGTCTGATGGGAAGTCGGTGATGACTCCTATGGCCACCACTGCTGTCCTCGAGCCGGATGAGGATAGTGAACCTACTGATCAAAAGGAGTTTCAGAGCATGATCGGCTCTCTCTTGTACCTCACTGCTTCGAGGCCGGACATACATTTCGCTGCGTGTCTGTGCGCTCGATTTCAGGCCTCTCCTAGTGCCTCTCACCGCCAGGCGGTAAAGCGCATCTTCAGGTACCTTCGTGTTACCACTGATTATGGTATTTGGTACTCTTCTTCTTCTTGTCTATCCCTTCGAGCCTTTTCCGATGCCGACTTTGCTGGTTGTAGGATAGATAGGAAGAGCACTTCTGGCACTTGCCAATTCATTGGCACTTCTCTTGTTTCTTGGTCGTCTAGGAAGTAGTCCGGAGTTGCACAGTCCACCGTCGAGGCCGATTATGTTGCTGCAGCCAGTTGCTGTAGCCAGGTTCTCTGGATGAGATCGACCTTGCGGGACTTTGGGTTACAAATAGAGAGTGTGCCACTTTTCTGTGACAACACTTCTGCTATTTGCATTGCTAAAAACCCAGTGCAACATTCCCGGACCAAGCACATTGATATTAGAGATCACTTCCTTAGAGACCATGTGGAGAAGGGTGATATCACACTTTAGTTCATAGAGAGTGACATCCAGTTAGTCGATATCTTCACCAAGCCTTTGGATAGCTCCAGATTTGTTGCTTTGAGGAGTGATCTTGGAGTCATTAGCCCTTACGGCTTATCGTGAGGGGAGCTAGTTTGTATAATATGTTCTCTTCCAGCTTTTCTTTTCTTTGTTTTTCTTCTGGGTGATTTTGGGCTTATTTTCCTGAATTGAGTTCACTCACTTAGACTTCTGGCATGCCTTGCATGGACCTCTTATCTTGTGCTTTAGGTTGCTATCATGCGTGATTAGCTGTTCTCTCTTCTCTCTAGGTTAAGTTCCCTCACAGTCTTATAAGTCTAGCAGGTGTTGGGCCTCCTGGGTAGACAAGATCTGTGTGCACTCCTTAGATTGAGATCTAGAGTCAGCTTCTCTATTTAAGTCATTGGAGAAGATAAGAGCGAGTCTGAGCCATAGTGAGTCTCTTCTATCTTATCTATGCTCAATAGCCATCTAATTTGCAGTTTCTCGACTTCTTCTTCTCATTCCGTTCTTCTGGTTGTTAGTGAGTTCATTTGGGTTCTTCTTATGCCTAATTTTGCTAATAACTCAATTTAAACCAGATTTGAGCTTAAAATTGATTCACTTGTTGAGGAGGAGTTTGGGAATCTGTTCATGCATTTCATTTAGACTGCATTTTCTGTTTTATGAGCTTTGTCTATTACGCAATTGACTCCATCTTCATGAAATACATCATGCTAAATCTTTTGAAGAAAATCACTAGCTTAGAGAAACATGTTGCTTTACTTACTAAAGTTCTTTCATTATGCTATGTTTTTTTTAAAATCTGAAAATTGAAAGCTTTGAATGAAAACTTGATGAAACATGTTGCTTTACTTACTAAAGTTTCTTCTCTAGGAGTATTTACCATGATTTGTGAAATTTTGGAGTTCTCTAGAGTCCCTATAGCAACTTGGGTGAAATTTGTTTGTTCCATATTTGAGTCCTTCAGAATTGCTCATATGTGCTAAATTGAAATCAAGAAAAATTTGACTCTTTTGTGCAAAATTGATCTCAACATTTTATATTTACGAGATTGCTTCCCATTACATTTGGGATGAACTTGGAATATATTGTGTATGACCAAGATCATTCTCTTAAGAAAAATTGCAAATAACAAACACATAAGTGGGTAAAGAATGCAAATAATATCGAACATTTGCACCCCGCTATGTTTTTCAAAGTCTTAAAGAAAAATTTGCATAAATTGAAAAATGAGCTCGAAGGACCCTATATGCACTTCAAAATCCCCCAAAGTGTTGAGTAGGTTGAACTCTAGGTATTCTATTTGTTCCAATAAATGGTTTTGCTTCTAGCTTTGAAAATTTACCAAGTTTTGCACTTGTCAAATCTTGCTAAAATGAAATATTGTAAACTAAGCTTTTTCACAAAATGTATTGGTCTTGGACATGTCTTAGTTTAGTCATATTCTGAAATTGACAAGTTTGGTGTAATATCTTTCCATTATGATCAATTGGATAATCTTCAAAGCTCTTTAGATTGCATTTCATGTATAGATAAAAAAAATCGATGCCTATATTGTCAAAAGAGGGAGAAAACGTAGAAAAGGCATTATTAAAAATATGAAAATGTGAATGCTTATTTGGTTATTATGATCTTTGTAAAACTTTGCTACTTCTATTGGATCGTAATCTCATAATCACAGTTGACATGTATGATTGGATTTTAGAGATTTTGGGAAAACTTGCTCTTTCTTAAATTTAACTCCAAAATCTAAACCTTCTTGATTTTAGCTCCATAATCACTTTTGTCAACTTGGTCATGATCTCAATTCTTATCTTTGGACCAAGTTTGACTTTGCAACTAAAAATTGCTTTCTTCTTCTTCTTCAAACTCAAATCATATGCCTTTTGTTGTGTTTGTCAATATACCCATCAAGGGGGAGATTGAAGGACCATGTGGAGGTCTATCCAGATTTGTCATGAGTATTTGACTAATTTTGAGCTTGGTTTGCTCGTGTTTGAGTTTGATTTGAAATGGATTTTCAAATGGAAGCAATTTGAGGTGTTCTCTTTTTTTTCCCAGTGCTACCGACCATGGTAGCGCGGTGCTACCGGGCGAGCGGTAGCACTGGACCAAATGGTCAGTCCGATATTTCCAGAGAGGGCATTATTTCGGGTTTTTGGCCAGGCGGTGCTACCGGCCATGGAAGCCCAGTGCTACCGGGTGAGCGGTAGCACCGGACTTTGGAGCAGTGTGAATTCCAGAGAGGGGTGTTCTCTGGTGTTTGTGCAGTGCGGTGCTACCAGCAGAGTGCGGTAGCACCGGTCCACCATGGGCGGTGCTACCGGCCTGAGTGCGGTAGCACCGGCTAGAACGAACAAAGATGAATTTCAAAGTGTGGACTTTGATGAATTTCTTGCATATTTTTGTGGGCATTGCTATGTGAGGAGTTTCCTTATTTTTGATGGTTGCAGGTCGACGATGCTAGATCATGGTGAGGCGAAGGATGATCGGGACTAGGCGAGGAGCGTCGGAGGTCCAAACGGTCGGGGATTGCTAGAAGATGATCGGAGACGGAGTCGTGGCAAGCTATGAAGACAAGGAACAGATGAGATGCTAACTAGACGCTACGTGGATCAATGAGGACCATTGGATCTTGGTCTAGTTCATAGGTTAGCTAGTGTAGTTAGTGTGTTTTGAGAATCGTGCAAGAAAACGCATTATGTGTTGTGGGTTTTGGGTGAACCCTTGCATGGCTGGTTGAGTGGGTAAATCCTAGCCTTTGATGGATGCTCTAGGGTTTAGAGACTCATCCAAGGGTGGTAGGTGGCCCAAGAGTTGTATAAATAGGGGTGGAGGGGTAGCCTTCTCCCCTTGAAGGTTTGAGTTTCTCCTTTGAGCTTTGCCCACATCAAGTGAGGCTTTGTAAACCTTCCATCCAGAAAATACAAAAATTTTCTTTACCTTATTGTGAATTTAAATTGCGCATTTACATTATGTCTTTACTTTACCCAATTTAAATTCAGCATTTACTTTCCCGCATTTACATTCTCGTAATTTGGATTTGCCTCCCGTCCTTCTAAATGTTGTTGTTCTAAGATGTCTTGAGGGTGTTTATATGGTTTTACACTTCTCTTGCACCCTAGGATAGACCAAAGATCAAGTTTTCTATCAAGTTGTCATTCTGTCCAGAACTTGTTCTTCGCGCGGCATTCAGTATTTGATTTTTATGAAAATCTAGAAATATCTTTTTTGAGTGATTCTTATTGGACAAGGTGCGTGACTCATATATCCATCTCTATAAAAATTTGTGAGTCCTCTGGTTGCACCGTTTGAGCGCTATGAAGTTAAAACCGAGGGTCGAACTTTCTGGTCGAAATTCCTGACTGTCTGTAATACTTGATTTTTCATTTCTATTATACAAAGCTTTTTAACATGATTTTTGGTAGACAGTTTGATAACTCAACTTCTCACATAAAACACACCAACCACCTGCTCCAAGTGAGGGCAATTCCTGAAAAATCTGCTTTTACTTTTCTGAAAAGAGACTTTGTTGTTTTTAGCCTTATCTCTTTTAGAAAAGAATTCTTTGAATTGATTCCTTTTTGTTTGGACACTTGAAAACCAGGATTGTGATTAAAACATTCCTAACATGGTTCATGGTTCTCAACCATGTAAGCTAGGGGTACACATAGTTGTCTAGTTGTTCGGGTTTTGGAGGGTGTGCGAATCTGAGAAGCACAAGTTTGAACGAAAATCTTTGGGTGTTTCAGATTTTTATTGCGAGATTGTTTGGAGTACTTTGAGTGGGGGAAAATTTTATTTGGGATCATTCACCCCCCTCTGATCGCCATTTCGTTCCTTCACCAACAATAAATCTTTGGGAACTTTCCAACCCTGCAAGTATCTTTTAACTGCTTCTTCCCATGTCAGTCTTGGCTAACCTCTACCTCTTCTTATGTTTTTGGGACGACTTTGTGAGACCTTGTGGAGGTCAACCTATGATGTGTGATGAGTATTTGACATTTTTTAGTCCTATGTCGATTTATGTGAGTTTGTTTTGGTTTGGAAAATTGAATTTGCAATTTTGGGTTGCTGTCGGCCTTCCTTGTGAGCTTGAGCGATGCATTTAATTGGGAATTCATATTTCTACTAATTAAATATTGCATATTTGTTGTGCAATGCTATGTGGTGTTTTGATTGTCCGGGACTAAGTTATGAGAGTTGTGGTCCAGACGGTCAAGGTGACGCCGAAAGATGACTAAGGTTGGGGAGTTGCTGCAAAGCAGGATGATAAGTGCATGGATGAGATGCTAACTTAAGCCATACTCAAGCGAAGGAGGATCATTGGATCAAGGGTTCGTGGGTGGAGTAGTGGTTAGGTTAGTGTCAAATGGTTAAAATCCATTATGTTGTTGGGTTTCGTGTTAGCCCATGTATAAGTGAGTGAGTTAATCCCAACCCTTTATGAGGTTCCTTATGGGAGAAGGAAGTTATGCAAGGGTGGAGAATCCCAGCCCTTGATGAGGTTTCTTATGAGAGAAGAAAGTCAACTAAGGGTGGAGATTGACTACGTTGTACTATAAATAGAGGGGTAGGGGTATGCCTCTATTCCAAGTCATTGAGAAGGATTTTGGTTTCCTTGTGCTCCTTTGAGCTTTGCCCACCTAGTTGTGAGGCTTTGTAAATCTTCCTCTCAAAGCAATGAAATTTTAATTTCATCTTATATTATGCAATTTACATTACACACTTTAAATTCCTGCTATTTACATTCCACACTTCAAATTCTTGCAATTTACTTTCTGCACATTTGGATTTTCCTCCCCTCCTTCTAAATGCTTGTGGATTTTATGCCAAGGATTAATGATTGATGGATGAATCTTCTTCATATCATATCCCAATCATCTAGGCAAACTTTGTCTTAATTATTGCAAGAATTTTTGCTTGGTTGTTTCTTGCAACTTGAGCTTTGCTTCCCCTCCTTCTACTTGTTGTAGTTATTTTGGATTTAGGACATGTAAGAGGTTGAGGAACTCATCTAAATCATGTCCCAATCCAGCAAGATCTATTAGAACACATTTTTGCTCAAGTTATGCTTGCAACACCATGTTCTTGATTTGAAATCACTGTTTTTGGTGCAGCTTGAACCATTTGCATGAAAGGTTGAGACCTTAGGCTTATTCTTATAATTAATTCTGGAACCATAGTCCTAAGGTCATTTAATAGTCATGGTTCTAGTTTTATCAAGTTTTGTTGGATAGATCAAAAGTTATTGAGGTTTCTTTGTGGTCAAAGTTTCTGAAATCTCTACTTTTGTGCAGCGTGTATCTTAGGCAAAAACAGTCACTCTTTTGTGCTTTATTTTGAAATTCCTTTTGGAATCATGACCCTGAGGACCTCACCCTGCTTTATTTCAAATTTTATCAGCTTTTGATGAGTAGATCAAAAGTTATTGATGTTTCTTGATAGCCAAGTTTCTAAAAGCTCTGCTTTTGTGCAGCAGTGGAGTTGAGCTAGAACGTTCTCTCTTTTGGGCTTTATTTTGAAATCCCTTTTGGATTCACAACCTAGAGGATCTAATCTTGCTTTTATTCAAATTTCATCAATTTTTTTGGATGAGTAGATCTAAAGTTATTCACGTTTCTTGACGATCAAGTCTGATATTTCTACTCATCCTTGTTGATGAAATTCTTGCTCCTTTCATCCTGCTTTTGGCGTTCTTGAACCTAGTATTCTAGAAGATATTTTTTAGGGGAAATTTTTTATTTGGCTCCTATTCACCCCCCTCTAGTCACCGATTTCTGTCCTTCAGACTTAAAATTTCACTGCCTCCATTAAAGATGTCCAAACCATCTCAAACGATTTTGGACAAGTTTCTTCAATTGGTGCTACCCCAACCCTATCATGTATATCATCATTGCGGATTTGATCTCTCCTTGTATGACCACAGATCCACAACAACATCCACATCTCTACTATACTCATCTTTTGTTTTTGTCACCAAACACTCCGCTTCATACAAAATCATAGGCCTAATCGCCATCCAATTGAACTTATGAAAGACCATGTGAAGTTCTATCCATGTTTGTGATGAGTTATTAATAGTTTTTGAGCATGTGATGCTCAAGTTTGAGTTTGATTTGAAATCAATTTTGAATTTGAAGCAATTTGAGGTGCTGCCTGTGTTGGGTGGTACTACAGGCCATCTAAGAGCGGTAGTACTAGGGGTGTGGTACTAACAACCTCCAGTGGCAGTAGCTATTTTCCAAATAGTGTCTCTTGGGTTTGATCAGTGGGAGCGGTACTACCAACCAAACAGGAGTGGTAGTACCAGACTTGCGGTACTACCGTCCTCTGGTTGGCGATAGTACCAAGTTTCTAGCGAATCTGTGCTTAATATTTGCATTATTGATGATTAATGCATATTATTCTGAACAGTTCTATGTGATGTGTTTCTTGTCTATGTTGGTTGCAAGACTCTAGGGCTAGATCATGGTGAGGCGAAGGCGAGACCAGGACTAGGCTAGGAGAGATGAGGTCCAGAATGGTCAAGTGACACCGGAAGATGACTAAGATGGGAAGTGGCTGCAAGCCAAGAAGACAAGAAACCTGAGCATAATGCACTGGTGATTGACATGGGAAGCAACGGCATGGACATGGACTAGGCTTAGGGAGGAGTTGAGGTTCAAACTATCAGGAAAGCCAGTGCCACCATGGTGAAGCTAACGAGGACATGTGCTGTACCAAGTGACTTAGACCGTCATGTAAGCGAGGATGGTTCGAGGGACTCTGGACATGTGAGAGGCTTGGCAGGAAGTCATCCGGGCCACGTGGAAAGCGTGAAGCATGGCGATGCTTCAAGGAGAAGGAAGACCAGTCATTGGGGCAAATTGATAATTTTTTCAATATCGGCGATCAAGGCGGTTTAGAGAACTACGGCGGTGGCCTAAGTGGTTTAGGTCACGCCAAAGTGGAGTTGGATGCAAATTCGGGCTCGTGGAGCGAATTTAGCGTCAATGTAAAGGCCGCTTTGAGAAGTGTGCTTGTGTGAGTGAAAAATCTGTTAAGAGTGTTGGATTTCGGGTTAACCCATGTAAGAGTGGATGGTATCCACCTTAGTGTCCAGGTTTAGGGTTAGGGTTGCCTCCATTATATAAGGAGATATAGTGGGAGGTGATGACTTGAGCCTTAGACTAGACACTTAGAGGTTTAGGGTTTCCACAAGATTTTAGTTTTCTTGTGTGTGAATGCTCCTTAGGAGCTTTGCCCTCAAGAGGAGAAGCTTTGTAATCATCCATCTTGCTGTGAAATGAAGTCAAAATTCATGCTCAATATTTGTCTTGTATTTTGATCTTCCTCTTTCTTGGTTCTTGATCCCTCTATTTGGTTTTTTCTTTCTTGATCTTGTACTACCAAGGATGAATGAATGATTGATGGATGTATCCTCTGTAGATCATCACCCAATCATCTAGGCAAGCTTATACATGACCATCAAAGTTTCTTCAAGAAACAGGTTTTTGGGTTGAGAAGGAGGATTTTGAGGTAGATCTTGAGTTTGTACGTTTGAGATCAATTTCTTTGGTGTTCTTTCTTGTTGTGACACATGGGAAGCCATCTAACATCATCTTGATCTTCAAAACTCCACTAGCAAGCTTAGGGCAAAGTTCTGGATTTTGACCTAGTTTTGGTGCAACCTTCGGTAAATTTGAAAAAGGTCAAAACTTTGACGTTAATTCTTGCAATTGAAGGTTGGAATAGTGTAACATCCCAAATTTTTCTTTTATTGGATTTAATATGATTTTTCTTTGTTATTGAATTTCTGAGGTTTTATTTAATTCATTTTGGAATTTTGAATAAAGCCTTTTGCTATCTTTTGTTATTCGGAGAAAAATATTAATGATCTTTTGTTGTAAATATTTTATTTGAGTTCCAAATGTTCTAAAATATTTTTTGAAATTTTTTGGGATTTTTCCTGATATTTTTGCTATGTATTATGGATTTATCTATTTATCTGAATTATTTAAATTCAAAAATATTTTTAAAATCGGTTGAGCAGTGTTGGACCGAAACCCACCAGGTCCGGCCCATTTCTTCGCCCAGCCCGTGCAGCCCACCCCGCCGAACCCTAGCCGTGCGATCGTTGGATTTTGATCCAACGGCTGTGATCGGATCCGCATGGACGTTTGTGATCGCGCAACTTCAGCTCGTCCGAATCCACCACACCACCGTATACCGTGAGACTCGGAATTCTTTTTCGCGCCCTAAACGGAAGTCGAGGGTCCTATTTAATGCGTCGCCGCCACACTTGTGTCACAGACGTCGAGACGCATCCGTAGCCCTAGCGCGCGCATCCCGAGCCAGTGCTGTTTGCATGCAAAAGCTCGTCGTAGTTGCGCTTGGTGCCACCGTGAGTTTTTGCCTCGTTCCGCCGCCGCCGGTCCGCTTCTGCCGTCGCCAAGGTCACCGGAGTGTCGCCCTCACCGAGCCGTTTCGAACGCACTAGAAGACATTGCCAAAGACCCATGGAAACGTCGCCGATCGTGTCGTCGTCCTCGTCTCCAGCAAGCTTTCACCGCCGCACGCCATCATCGAGCACAGAAGCTTGAGGACCGCTGGATCTGCAACTAGTGGTAAGGATCAAGCCATGTTGCCTAATCTACAGTAAACAACTCCGCCAACCTTAGCCATTAGATTTTAATCATGCGGTTCGGATCTCGTCGTGTCATCGTCTGTTGCTTCGCCCGCCGTCACCGTTGCATCTGCGCTGATCGGTGCAGATGGTGCTGCGTGTCCCCGCATGTGCCGCTGTGTCATCAGATCTGAGCCGTCGGATTGAATTCGAATGGTTGTGATCTCACCGTGCGCTGGGCCAGTCCCGTGCTGTCGCATGTTGTGCAGAAATCGAGGAGTCGCCGTCGCCGATTTTGCTGACGTCATCGCCTCTGACCTTCATCGTCCGATCTGAAATGAACGGTCAAGATCATCGCCGCTGTGTGTTTAATCACGTCCATTAAATATGTGCCATGTGTCATTCATCCAAGGTTACCACGTGTGTGCATGCGTCAGCCGGTGCACGAGCACAGTACCGCTGGTCCACCGTGGACCAGCGCCTGCTGTGGACCGTGCCCATACGCCAGTGACACGTGTCGCACCGTGGTTGTGCCGCGTGTCAGCACCCGATTGGGCCACGTGTCTGCTGACGTCAACGTGACATCATAAATCATTTTTCAATAGAAAAATAATTAGCCAAAAATCATATTCGGTGCTCACGTCAGCATGACATCATAAATGCTATTTTCCAATGTAAAAGTAATTCGGTTTTTCTATTTTTCAGAATTATCTTTTATTCCAAACTTTGAATAGCTATATCTTTTGCATTTGAACTCTGATTGAGGTGATTCCAGTTTTTGAAATTTTTAAAATTATGCTCTATTTAATGGTGAATTTTATTTAATTTTTGGAGTTGATCTTGCTCTCTCTACTTGCTATTTATTGCTCTCTCGCTTGTTACGCGTAGACGTCAAGTTGCCCGCTGGGTTTGTGATTGAGGAGCCAGCACCCGAGCATGGTCCAGAGCAGGAGTCAGAGCTGTTTGAAGGCAAGTTGTGCTTTTATCATGTTGAACCTATTCTTTAAATATTATATTGTTTCAAAGTACTGCATATTAATTCAAGTATCGTTGTTTCAAATATCTTGGGAGTTGTTATTGTCTACTTTGAGTTACATCCACATTGTAATGTTATATATCGTATCTCATTTATCACCCTACAATGGTTTAATACTAATTGGTAGCTATAATTGCCAATGTGGTTGGTTAGAACGCAACTAGAATGCTTATCCGTGCAACGAGTCATCATTTTATGTAAAAGTGGTTAATCTTGCTTAATAGCTATGGAACATGTTTATTAAATTGTGTGTCGAAGTTGTCACACAATGTTGTTGTTTTTGATGGCACGTGGTGCATAGTAATCAACCGCAGTGGTAAAATGATTTAGACTGAGGCAACTGGCATATATTTGTGGTGGGCCAATGCAGCACTTGGGCGGTCGAATTGCTTTTTATGATAATGGTTGATTCATGGTTATGATGATTTTTAGTTAGTCTTGCCTTGGCCAATTAAGGACTTAACCTTGCAATAATTTGAACGGAGTCATTCATACAACCACATGTTTATTATGGGACAGACCAAGCTGATTAATTTGTTGAGGCTAAACTTTTGTACTATTTATGGTGGTGTGAGGCCCGGGTAGTCGTAACCAGTCCTCGCACGATTGTGCTCACATGGCGCACGAGGGGGACTCTAGATGTGGTAACCAGTCCCACTAGTGTTGAAACCTTAGCGGATAGTACTGGGTTTAGATAGGCATTGGAAAGGCTTTGTTATAATCACTCGCCTTTGTGTTGTATGGTTGTATCTTCTAGGTAAAGTGTATAACCTCTGTAGAGTGTAAAACCTATTCGAATAGTCGTGCTCGCGGTATTGAGCATTGCTCGGTGATTACAATCAAGGATTAGATTTTATTAAAAATAGATGGGGTATGGATGTGAAATGTGGAATAAGGTAATGAGTTGGTTATTGGAAAACACATGAAAAAATGTATTATTGATATTATTTGTTTTTCTGTCTTTCAATCTATTAATGCTATTCTTTTACGAATATTGTTTATGCAAATTAACCATGTCAGCTTATCCATTGTATTAAGCCATTCATATAAAATATTAGACTTGCACTCTGTGCGCAACTTGTTGAGTGCTTTATGTACTCACCCCCTTGCAACGAAACATCACAAGTTGGAGAAGAAGCAACGCCTGTTTCTGAGGAAGAGTATCAGGAAGAGGCGATTAACTAGGGTACGAACCTTGTCAGTTGCCTGTGGCAGATTGAGGGGTTTCTACGCTTGTGTTTATTTCCGTTGCTATTTATTTACTTTCAGTCTTAGCCCTGCGAGGCGTATTCATGTAAGGTTGACCATAAGGTCGTGGAGCAGTTATATTTAATATTGATGAAGTCTTTATTATCTTACCCTTAAGTATGATTGTGATATTCATTAATGTTGAGCCTGTGTGCACTAGTGTGATCCTAGACTAGTACAAAATACACAGAGGGTTCGGATTTGCATACTCGAGTCCCGACAGAGGTGGTATAGAGCCATATTGACTGTAGGTCAAGCCCTATATAGTTTGTCATCTTAGGATTATCCAAAACTATTTTCTGAAGGAAAAATTAACTTCAAAGATTAAAAGGATCTTGACTTATCCCTTCTTTCTTCCTTTCCACCTTTGCTGATTTTTTCTCTCTCTTCTCTAGTTTTGAGTTGAGGTTTTTACGAGAGCCGCTTTCTACAGGTTGAGATGGAGTGTCTTTATGGAGAGCGTAAGGGAGGATTTGCCGCTGAGCTTTGGAGGATGCTGCAGCTGTTGGGAGGCTTTGATCGTCCTATCTATCGTGGTATCAACTGGATCGTGAACGGAAAAATAAGAGGGACAATTTGCAAGATCACGGTCTACGCCAGGGAGAACACCATCAGGAGCCGCCCTGTCCACATTTGAGCGAGGAGATCCACATTTGAGTCTGGGATCCAGGAGACCACCCGTCTTGCACTTTGTTGCCTTGCCCGTGACTACGCTTCAGAGTTGGAGTCCACCATATTCAAGTATTATCCCAATGGAAGTGCCGTCACTGAGGACAGGATGAAGGGGGAGGAAGATGCCACCATTGTCCACCGAGCACGTTTTGCTTCAACACAGGAGACCCTCACGAAGATTATGAACTAGGAGCTTACAGAGGTATATGAAGCATTGGAGAAGGCCGAAAAGGATCTTTAGGAGTCTAGGAGGATGGCTTCTGAGAAAATAGCCGAGCTGGAGGAGGCTCTCTACCTCAAGGAGGAGGCAGCTGAGCTGGAGGGGTCCGAGGAGGATCCAGAGGAGCTTGTGCCAGAGCTGGAGAGTTAGGGATCAGTGTCATCCAACGAGACCCACAGTCATCAAAACAAGTTTGCCCTGATGCCGCATCATCTGCCGCAGTGTCCACCTGGAGGCCCACATCTAGGATGGCTTAGTGACTAGGTAGAGTCTTAAGTTTTTTTAGTAGTAGCGACTAAAGTGTTCGAGTTGCATAAGTTTAAGTTTAGAGTTTTGCCATTAGTCGATTAGAGATGCTTGTTTAGCTAAATGAGAGTTTTTATGGTCTTTTTGAGTGTGCAGTATGCGTTGCATTGCCCTTAGGCACTTGTGAGTAGCCATACGAAGTATTAAATAAAGTTTAATATATTTAGAGTTTGAGTTAAAGCTTTTTCCCCCACATAAGATCTTATATTACTTGTCTATGCTATTTCCCTCTTTTCTCTAAACCTTGGAGTAATCAGCAGATGGTTCAGACTCATGGAAACATCAGAGCTGGTGGAAGTGGAGCCGTCAGAATGAGAACCAGAATGAGTCGTCAATTCCTCAAGCAGCGCCACCAGTTAACATGAGTAACTTTTGAGCCTTTCTTGCTGCACAAACTAAGCTTATGCAATCCATGATGCAGCAAATGCAGCATTTCACCAATCAATCAGTGGCCAACAATACAAATCAAGCTGCTAATAATGGGAACTGTCCATTCTCGAAGCTGTCAGACTTCATGAGGACCTGTTCACCAACTTTTTCTGGGAATGCTAACCCAATTGAGGCTGATGATTGGCTAAGGACAATTGAGAGAAAGTTGCATATCACCCAGTATGAGGGAAATGATAAGGTGCTCTATACTTCTCATCAGCTAGAAGGCACAGCTGCCGAATGGTGGGAGAATTACTGCGCATCATAGGAGAAACCACAAGAGATCACTTGGGAAGAATTTTCTACCGCTTTTCGTCAGTATCATGTTCCTGAAGGTGTCATGGACTTAAAGAAGGAAGAATTTAGAGCCATCAAGCAGGGAGGCCAGTCTGTGGTAGACTACCTGAACCAGGTTCACTCAACTTGCTCGCTATGCACCTGAAGATGTAGCGACTGATAAGGCAAGACAGTCCCGCTTCATGAAATGACTGAATTCATGATTGCAGGTTGGGTTAATCACCCATAATTTTCCTGATTTTCAAGGACTAGTGAACAAGGCCCTTATTCTGGAAGACAAGTGCAAAGAGTTAGATGACAACCGCAAGCGCAGGATAGTACAACAAGGAGCTTGCCAAGGCCAGCAAAAATTGAGGGTTGCACCGCAGCAGTTTGTTAGGTTTCAGCCCAAGGCAATTTTCAAGACGCCTTCTTCCACACCTCGCCCCAGTGGCCAGAATTTTCAGACACCTGTTCAGATCAATAACGCCTCGGGAGGAAATCAACAGTCAGTAGTCAGGCGCTGTTTTAGCTGCAATGAGCCAGGAAATTTCGCCAATAACTGTCCCAAGAGAGGAGGTGTTACGCCTGTTCGCTTCAACCTTGGATCTACGCTGGCCAAGATGCCTGCACTAGGAGGAAAGCGTGGAGCTGTTCAATCTAGAGCTACGACTCAAGCCACGGTGAGGAGTCGTGTTAATCATATCACAACTAATGAAGCCCAAGAAGCATCGAATGTCATACTGGGTAAGTTTCTAGTTAATTTAGTACCTACTACAGTTCTATTTGATTCTGGAGCTTCGCATTCCTTTATTTCTTGAGATTTTGCTGCTGGGAATGGGTTAGAAGTGATGAACCTTAAGTGCATGCTTTTGGTCCAATCCCCTGGATCAGAACTGCGATCTAAGCTAGGATGTATGGGAGTTAAGATGCTCATGAATGGAATAGAGTTCCTAGCGAACCTTATTATTTTGGAGACACGATCATTAGATGTTATCCTTGGAATGGATTGGTTGTCTAAGCACAAGGTTGTGCTGGATTGTGGTAGAAGAGTAGTGTCAATTGAAAGCCCGAAAGGTGAAAGAGTGGAAGTTCAAGCAACTGCCGTTCGCAATGGTCAGATGATGGTTAATAGTGCTAAAGCAGTCAGCATTGAAGAAGTGCTAGTTGTTAATGAATATTCAGATGTTTTTCCAGAAGATTTACCTGGGATGCCACCTGATCGAGATATTGAGTTCATGATTGAATTGATGCCTGGTACAGCCCCAATAGCCAAGAGATTGTACCGGATGCCTACGGATGAGTTGGTAGAAATGAAGAAACAGATTGAGGAGTTGTTAGAAAAAGGTTTTGTAAGGCCAAGTTCATCGCCATGGGGAGCATCTATTTTGTTTGTTGGGAAGAAAGATGGAAGCATGAGAATGTGCATTGATTACCGAGCTCTGAATAAAGTGACAATAAAGAATAAGTATCCGCTACCCAGGATAGATGATTTGTTTGATCAATTAAGAGGAGCTAGAATTTTCTCTAAGATAGATCTTCGATCAGGATATCATTAGTTGAAGATTCTCGTAGAGGACGTGCCCAAGACAGCATTTTCAACAAGATATGGACATTATGAGTTCACAGTTATGTCATTTGGATAGACAAATGCTCCTGCATATTTTATGAACTTGATGAATAAAGTTTTCATGGAATATTTGGATAAGTTTGTTGTCATATTCATAGATGACATTCTTGTCTACTCCAAGACAGAAGAAGATCATGCCGCACATCTGAGGCTGGTTCTTGAAAAGTTTCAAGAGTAGCAATTATACGTGAAATTTAGTAAGTGTGATTTCTAGAAAAAGAAAGTGGAATTTCTTGGTCATGTGATGATTGCTAAAGATATTGCAGTCGACCCTAGTAAAGTTGAGACAGTATTGCACTAGGGACAACCAAAGTCGGTGACTCAGATTCGCAGTTTTCTTGGAATGGCGGGGCTATTACCGTTGATTCATTAAAGGATTCTCAATAATTGCTAGATCCCTTACGCTGTTGTTGAAGAAGGAGAAGAAATTTGCATGGACACTAGATTGTGAGAAGAGTTTTCAAGAATTAAAGAGAAGGTTAAAATCCGCACTGGTATTAGTGTTGCCAGATATTCAGAACAGTTTTGATATTTACTGTGATGCTTCGTGAAGGACTTGGATGTGTGCTAATGTAGAATGGCAAGGTTGTTGCTTGTGCATCAAGGTAGTTGAGGCCACATGAGAAGAATTACCCGACGCATGATTTGGAATTAGCAGTAATAGTGCATGCCTTGAAGATATGGCGTCACTATCTTATTGGAAATCGCTGTGAAGTATACATAGAACATAAGAGTTTAAAGTATAGTTTCATGTAGTCAGACCAGAATATGAGGCAGATAAGATGATTAGAGTTAATCAAGGATTATAACCTAGGAATACATTATCACCCTGGGAAGGCTAATATGGTAGCCGATGCTTTAAGCGGAAAGAGTTACAATGGTAGCTTGTTAGTGCAGAAGGATCAATCCGAGTTATGCAAGGATTTTCAAAAGCTGAGATTGGAAGTAGTACCAAAAGGTTTTTTCGCTACCCTAGATGTAAAGCCAACCTTGGAGGATCAAATTAGAGAAGAGCAGAAAGATAATGCCAAAATTGAGAGAATTAAGTCCAAGATGGATTAAGGTAAAGCGAAGAATTTCACTTTGGATGAGCAAGGAACCTTATGGATGAAAGGTCGGATTTGTGTGCCAAATAAGAAGGAATTAAAGCAATTAATTCTTGTAAAAGCTCATGACTCGAAGTACTCTATTCATCCAGAAAGTGCAAAGTTCTACCAGGATTTGAAGGTAAGATTTTGGTGGCCTTATATGAAGCGTGAAGTTCCCGAGCATGTCGCTTTGTGTGATATATGCCAAAGAGTGAAGGCAATGCATCAGAGGCCAGCAGGGTTGTTGCAACCATTGAAAGTACCTAAATAAAAGTGGGAGGAAATCGGTATGGATTTTATTACCGGTTTGCCAAGAACCCAGAGTGGATATGATTCCATATGGGTCATAATCGATTGCTTGACCAAAGCTGCCCATTTCATACCCGTAAAACCACATATTCAAGAGATCGTTTGGTAGAATTGTATATGTCAAGGATTGTGTGTTTGCATGGAGTACCGAAGAAAATAGTGTCAGACAGAGGTACGCAATTTACCTCAAGATTCTGGAATAAGTTGCATGAAGCAATGGGAACTCGCCTGAATTTAATACAGCTTATCATCCTCAAACAGATGGTCAAACTGAGAGAGTCAATCATATTTTGGAAGATATGTTGAGAGCTTGTGCTTTAGCTTATGCCGCATCGTGGGATAAATGTTTGCCGTATGCTGAATTTAGCTATAATAACAGTTATCAAGCCAGTTTGCAAATATCACCGTTTGAAACCTTGTATGGTCGATCATGTCGTACCCCGCTAAATTGGAATGAGATGGGGGAGCGTATAGTTTTTGGACCAGATATTTTAATGGAGGCCGAAGAGCAAACCATCATGATTAGAGAAAGATTGAAGACTGCTCAGTCAAGGTAGAAGAGTTATGTTGATAATCGCGGCCAAGAGTTGAGTTTCGAAACTGGTGATTTCGTGTATCTCAGAGTAACTCCTCTTAAGGGAGTAAAAATGTTTCATGCCAAAGGAAAGCTTGCACCAACATATGTTGGTCCGTTTGAAATATTGAGTCACAGAGGAGAGGTTGTATATCAGTTAGAGATGCCGCAGTCATTGGCAAGAGTGCATGATGTGTTCCATGTGTCTCAGTTCAAGAAGTGTCTTCGAGTGCCCGCAGAGCGATCGTAGAACCCGAAGCAACTCAGTGTGTTTCTGCAGAGTGCAGTGCAGCAATCATTCTGAGAGCGGGGCTACATGGGAGTGTGAGGAGGATCTGAAGTTAGAATTTCCAAACCTATTCCTTAGTTAGCGCTAAATCTCGGGGTCGAGATTCCATTAAGGGGAGAGGTTTGTAACATCCCAAATTTTGCTTTTATTGGATTTAATATGATTTTTCTTTGTTATTGAATTTTTGAGGTTTATTTAATTCATTTTGGAATTTTGAATAAAGCCTTTTGCTATCTTTTGATTATTTAGAGAAAAGTATTAATGATCTTTTGTTGGAAATATTTTATTTGAGTTCCAAATGTTCCAAAATATTTTCTGGAATTTTTTGTGATTTTCCTGATATTTTTGCTATGTATTATTGGTTTATCTATTTATCTGAATTATTTTAATTCAAAAATGTTTTAAAAATCATATGAGCAGTGTTGGGCTGAAACCCACTCGGTCCTGCCCATTTCTTCCGCAGCCCGCCCCACCGAACCCTAGCCACGCGACCGTTGGATTTTGATCCAACGGTTGTGATCCTACTGCGCCGCCACTTGCTGCAACCCGTTCGATCGGATCCATGTGGACGTCTGTGATCGCGACACGTCTGCTCATCCGAATGAGCCACGCCACCGTATCCTGTGAGACTCGAAATTTGTTTTTGCGCCCTACACGGAAGCCGAGGGTCCTATTTAATGCGCCACCGCCACCCCTGTGTCGCGCATGTCGAGATGCATCCGTAGCCCTAGCGCGAACATCCTGAGCCACCGTCATTTGCCCGCAAAAGCTCGCTGTAGTTGCACTTGGTGCCGCCGTGAATTTTTGCCTCGTTTCTCCGCCGTCGATCCACTTCCGCCGTCGCCAAGGTCACAGGAGTGTCATCCTCACCGAGCCGTTTTGAACGCACCAGAAGACGTCACCGAAGACCCGTGGAAACACTGTGGGCCGTGTCGTCGTCCTCATTTCTGGCAAGCTTTCACCGCCGCACGCCATCGCCGAGCACCGAAGCTTGAGGACCGTTGGATCTGCAACCAGCGATAACGATCAAGCCACATCGCCTCATATACACTAAACAACTCTGTCAAACTTAGCCGTTAGATTTTAATCGTGCGGTTCAGATCTCGCAACATCATCGTCTGTTTCTTCGCCCGCCGTCACCATTGAATCCACGCCGATCAGTGCAGATTGAAGGGATACGGGTAGGCTACGCTAGCACACAATTAAAAATTTACCTCGTAAACCAGAAAGCCATGCAAGTAAATGATCATGGATCATTAGCACTAGACGCACAGTGTAGCGGAAGGAAGTTGATGCAGCCCGAATCAATGAAGTGTGCGTCCTATTGCAGTAGTCGATCTTCCTCATGCGGTGGCCGGTCCTCCTCGGGCGGTGGTCGATCGTTTCGATCAGTGTCGCAGTAGCAGCAACACCTCTACTGGCATCTACACGTTTGGGAAAAGAACGACATGCGTCGGTGTGCCAGCACCAGCGCACACAGGAAGGCTCAAGTAAAGACAGCTAGGTTTTCGGTGGCTACGCCCTCTCACATATCAATTGCAACCACGAACTCCCTTTATATAGCCGTCCCCTCCCCTGTGGTGGAACCCTACATTAGGGCCTAATTGAAGGACAAAGCCCACTTGGCCCATTAGTGACAGATTCAATCCATACCACTATATTCCAACCCCTTATGTTTGTGACCCTGTAGGTTCATGTATATTTGGACACGACTCGGAAACACCTTTCCGATCGATAATCGACAGCGGTACCTAGTAGCACATATCGATTCCCAAATATCTATAAAGCATCGGACGAACCTACTATAATGTGATAATGTCATGTTCCCTTTGCTTCACGATATCAGATCAAGCTCAAGGCGAGAGTCGTGTCATCCTATGACAGCTCGATCTCTTCACTCATACCGTAGTGGAATAATTTATCTGGATTGACTCTCAATCACATCCGGCATGGCCATGTACTTACTTAATCCATCTACCTCGAGGGGCCTAGAGATATCTCTCTGTTATATAGGAGGAGCAAATTCCATCTTGATCATTCATGTACCTCAGCATGTTTCATAATAAACCCGAAAGCTTCCTTTATAACTACATAGTTAAAGAGTAGCATTTGGTAACTCCTAAGTAAACCATTACACATCTAGGAAACCAATGACGATCTCAGGTTTAAGGAATATACATACACTATGCATGAGACCAACTGATGACACATAAAAATATATATAACAATTCTCGTAGTGTCTCATATGGGACTATCCAACGCATGTTCTCTAACATGTGTCCACATTATTGATTAGATATCTCCATATCTCTATGACCCGTGAAATATGGTCATCAATCAATACATGTGTTGATCTATGAAACATAATCGTCCTATATTATGATAACTAATCAGAGATAACAAGAATAATATCAATATATGGAAAAAGTTGCACGAACAAGTCACTTACTAGTTGATTAATCCAATCAATATTTATTCAAAGGACAAACAATTATATTGTTCCACAGACATAAGGTGTGATATAATCATCTCTATGATCGCCTCAAGAGCATATCACCAACACAGATCTTACCGTGTGTCCACGCGTGTGCCCCTGTGTCGTCAGATCTGAGCCGTCGGAATCAAACCGAATAGTTGTGATCACACCGCGCGCTGGGCTAGTACTGTGCTGCCGCGTGTCACGCAAAAACTAAGGCATCGCTGCCGTCGGTTTTGCTGACGTCATCACCTCTGATCTCCACCGTTCGATGTGAATGAACGATCGAGATCACCGCCGTTGTGTGTTTAATCGCATCCGTTAAATATGTGCCACGTGTCATTCATCCAAGGGTGCCACGTGTGTACTTGCGTCAGCCGGTGCACGGGCACAGTGCCACCAGTCCACCGTGGACCAGCGCTGGCCATGAACCGAGTCCATACGCCAGTGACACGTGTCGCACCGTGGTTATGCCGCGTGTCAGCACCCGATTGGGCCACGTGTCCGCTGACGTCAGCGTGACGTCATAAATGCTATTTTTCAGTGTAAAAGTAATTCGGTTAATTAGGTTTTTCTATTTTTCAGAATTATCTTTTATTCCAAACTTTGAATAGCTATATCTTTTGCATTTGAACTCTAATTGAGGTGATTCCAGTTTCTAAAAATTTGTAAAATCATGATCTATTTAATGGTGAATTTTATTTAACATTTGGAGTTGATATTGCTCTCTGTACTTGCTATTTATTGCTCTCTCGCTTGTTACGCGTAGACGTGGAGTTGCCCAGTGAGTTTGTGATTGAGGAGGCAGCACCCGAGCAAGGTCCAAAGAAGGAGTCAGAGCTGTTTGAAGGCAAGTTGTGCTTTGATCATGTTGAACCTATGCTTTAAATATTATATTGTTTCAAAGTGCATATTAATTCAAGTATCGTTGTTTCAAATATGTTGGGAGTAGTTATTGTCCACTTTTAGTTACATCCACCTTGTCATGTTATACATCGTATCTCATTTGTCACCCTAGAAAGGTTTAATACTAATTGGTAGCTATAATTGCCAATGTGGTTGGTTAGAACGCAACTAGAATGCTTAGCCGTGCAACGAGTCATCATTTTACGTAAAAGTAGTTAATCTTGCTTAATGGCTATGGAACATTTTTATTAAATTGTGTGTCGGTGTTGTCACACAATGTTGTTGTTGTTGATGGCACGTGGTGCATGGTAATCAACTGGGGTGGTAAAATGATTTAGACTAAGGCAAGTGGCATGTATTTGTGGTGGGCCAATGCGGCACTTGGGCGGTCGCATTGCTTTTTATAATAATGGTTGGTTCATTGTGATGATGATTTTTAATTAGTCTTGCCATAGTCAATTAAGGACTTAACCTTGCAAGAATTTGAACGGAGTCATTCATACAACCACATGTCTGTTATGGGACAGACCTAGCTAATTAAATTGTTGAGTCTAAACTTTTGTACTATTTATGGTTGTGTGAGGCCCATGTAGTGGTAACCAGTCCTCGCACAGGTGTGCTCACATGGCGCAAGAGGGGGCCCTGAATGTGGTAACCAGTCACACCAGTGTTGAAACCTTAGCGGATAGTACTGGGTTTAGATAGGCTTTGGAAAGGCTTTGTTATAATCACTCGCCTTTGTGGTGTATTGTTGTATCTTGTGGGTAAAGTGTACAACCTCTGCAGAGTGTAAAACTTATTCGAATAGCCGTGCTCGCGGTATTGAGCATTGCTCGGTGATTACAGTCAAGGGTTAGATTTTATAAAAAACAGATGGGGTATGGATGTGAAATGTGGAATAAGGTAATGAGTTGGTTATTGGAAAACAAATGAAAAAATGTATTATTGATATTATTTGTTTTGCTGTCTTTCAATCTTTAATGCTATTCTTTTACGAACGATGTTTATGCAAATTAACCATGTCAGCTTATCCTTTGTATTAAGCCATCCATATAGAATATTAGACTTGCATTCTGTGCGCAACTTGTTGAGTGCTTTATGTACTCACCCCCTTACAACAAGACATCACCAGTTGGAGAAGAAACAACGCCTATTTTTGAGGAAGAGTATCAGGAAGAGGCGATTAACTAGAGTGCGAACCTTGTCAATTGTCTGTGGCAGATTGAGGGGTATCTACACTTGTGTTATTTCTGCTGCTATTTATTTACTTTTAGTCTTAGCCCTGCAAGGCGTATTCATGTAAGGTTGACCATAAGGTCGTCGAACAGTTATATTTAATATTGATGAATTTTTATTATGTTACCATTAAGTATGATTGTGATATTCATCAATGTTGAGCCTGTGTGCACTAGCGTGATCCTAGACTAGTGCAGAATACACAAAGGGTCCGAATTTGCATATTCGGGTCCCGACAAATAGGCTCCTAACATCTTTAAGAAGGTACATACAAAGTTTCACAGGGTTTGGACCAGCTAATCAAAAGTTACACGAATTTTTGATCTTGAACTCGTGATGATTTTCCTGTTCATACCCTGTATTATTCTTCATCCCGGTACTATCGGCCATCTAAGTGCGGTAGTACCACCCCTGCGGTGATTTCCAGAAGAAATTTCATCTTCTACTATTCTGAGGTCTTAGGAGGTTTTGGTTGGATTCTTTGGGGAAAATTGGATTTTGATCATTTACCCCCCTATGATCGCCATTTTCGATCCTTCAATTGGTATCAAAGCCTGGTTTTGCTCTCTTTAGATCTTGACAGGTCTCAAGAGCCATGTCGTCGGACAAGTATTCCATGAGGCCTCCAATTTTTTCTAGGGTGGATTATCCTTTTTGGAAATGCAGGATGGACTCATACATCACTGCCCAAGGTTGTCATCGCTCCTATCATACTACATGTACTTGTAGCATGCCTTCTTTTCCTCGATAGTGTTTTGCACTTTCTCGTTCAACCACCAAGTGTCTTTAGATACATATGTAGGCCCTCGGGTCACTCCACACACCTCCGCTGCCACCTTCCTAATGTGAATTACCATCACTGTCCACGTGCTATTCGCGTCCTCTCCCACGTTCCTATCCCTTCCACGATCATCCTCTCCTTAAATGCCCGTGCAGCGTCCCGTTTAAGCTTCCACCACTTCGTCCTCATGACTTTGGTGACCTTGGTCGGTCTAGCACGTACCCTAAATAGAAAGTTCGACACGATTTGGTGACCTTCGCCAAGTATAACCTTACAGTTTATGAATTCATAAATAGATAATGTATAAAAAATCCTTTGGAAAAAACCAGAACATCAATGAATATCATAAATACACATCTTGATGATATCAACCTTGGATGATTGGAGTAGTAATTAGACTGTAGGCTCATGCAGTAGTGTGGTGCGGCGCTGATTGGGATTGGGAGGGGATGGGAAGTGGCAGATCACCAGCTATAAGGATGTAGGATCCACAAAAGGGATCCAATGCCAATGGCCAGAAGGAGTGTAGAGTTAGCGCGGGAGGTGGTGAGTCGAGGTAGGCAACATCGAGGTCGTTGTGGAAAATGAGCGCTAATATACTGCAATAGTCCATAATCGTGCTAATGCACAATGGCAACATAGATGTAATAGCACAATCATATACAGCGGAAACATAATAAAAAGACTATATTTATTCAATAGAAGATAATTAAATGACCTAAAGGTCGACTTTACACTTATTGCGCCTCACAGGGATTTAAACCTAAGAAAACAATAGCGGAATGGAAAACTTCAGAGAATAACCCATCAATGTGCCATAAGCATCTTACAAGGTTCGATTCCTAGTAACTTGTCTCCTCGTGCAACTCCTCCATAGCAGGTGTAAGACTCCTCTTCAACTGCTGGATTTGTTGTGGCAAGGGTGAGTACATAAAGCAATCAACAAGTTGTGTACAGAATACAAGTCTATTATAACTACATGCAAGGCTTATTCCAAAAGAATAGGTGATATGGCTATTTTGCAATATAGCAGCATTTTCTATTGAATACAAGTAAATAGATTAAAACAAAGAGTAAAAAAAATATCAATAATAATAATAATAGATTTCTCAAATATTTCTCAAGATAAACCGGCACACAGCCTAAACCAAATTCTATTACTTCTATTGGCACACACCCTCCCTTCCCAAGTTTTATTTTATAAAATCTAACCTATGTGTGAAATTCCCAAGCATTGTCAATAATCGGGGACACGGCTATTCGAATAGTTTGACACTCTGCAGAGGTTATACACTTTACCCACAAAAAATGATCAATCTCTTATTGTCATGCAATTTACATGGTTTCTTAGGCTTGCAACTAAGAAGATCATAACAAAAACTTTCGGAAACTCTATCCGAAAATAGACACTCCCGATAAGCCTAGTCTCACTATTCCTCCTCGACACATAGCAGAAGAATAAGAGGGACTTATCGTTAGACTACGAACAATCACTATTTAAGATATGGAGCTACTACCACACACACCTTCCCTAACCGCGCACATAGCTTGGTTTCCTTCTAAGATATCATATGTCAAGACTCAGTAACTTACTAATCTAGGTCTAGCCCATAATAGACATGTGGTTGTACGATTAGCCATGTTCAATGGCCTACAAGGTTAAGTCCTTAATTGACCGAGGCAAAACTTCCAATTAAACATAGTATCCAAATATCAAAAGATTCACACAAAATCTTCAACCCAAATGTCACACAGACCAACTCTAGCACACGGTCTCTTTCCACTTGCCTCAATCTAAATCATTTACCATCCTATTTGATTATAGTGCAACACATGCCATCAACAACTCAACATCATTGTGTGACAACACATGACACCCTTTTTCATAAACATGTTCCATATATCATTAGTCAAATTTGGACTTGCACTTCCAAAAGATATCAGTTATTCGTGGCATAGCTAAGCAAACTAAGCACAACCTAACCAACCCACGTTGGCATATACTAGCAACCAACTAATACTTATCCATCCTAGGGTGACACATAAATATGGCATAGCTAACGACAAGATAAGTATAATTCAAATGGGTTGAATAGCTAATTCTCAAATTATTTGAAAATAAGTATAACTTGAAATAATATGCAATAGGTTACAACAAAATATCATTTGTATAACTGAGTTCAACATTATCAAAGAACAACTTGCCTTGGAACAACTCTTAATCTTGATCTGGACTTTGAACTTTAGTCAACTCTTCACTTTTGTACACTCCCAGCATTTCAACGTCCAAACGAAATGAACAGTAAAAACCAAAATAAATACAAAACTAAGACAAGACAAACTCCAAAAATCAAATAAAATCTCCAAAAGTTAGATCTTGAATTTAGACGAGTTTAGAAATTTGAATGGCCTCAAGCGGAGTTCGTATGAGTAAGAACAGAGTCTCGAAAAGATTCATCGCACAATTAAATCTGAAAAAAGAGAAAGAAACTAGAATATTCCTTCCCGGGAGACTGACATGTGGGCCTTTGATCTTTATACCGAGTGCACAGGCTCAAAACTCTGATCCACGGTGGACCTATCTCACAGCATGTCTCATTGACATGTGGGCCCCACGCGTTAGAGATATGACTCAACGTAAACCTAGCCTACACACGGATCTACGCTTGTGTGGCTTCCTATCGTTAGCACCACGTGGCATGCCACATCAACTCCACGTTGGTGCCACGTCAACATGGCAGCACAGGACCTATGGTCGACGGTAGCGTGCAAACGATGACATTCTGACCACTCAGGGTCATCACGTCTAGAAGCTCTCGACACGGAGCATCTGGTGACGCGGATGACATGGAAAATGGCGACCGGTAATGACGACAGTGAGCAAAGGAAGTGGCTGTGGCGCGGGCTTCACTGCAATGGCGGCTTAGAGGCTCCCTCCTGGCAAGATCGTGTGCACACCAGAGAGAACATGACGTAGTAAGCACGATGGTGGGGAGTAAGAGCGCAAGAACTCACTAGCGACAGTAGAATCCGATGTTGTCTCTGATGGAGCTCACAAAGACCTTTAGATTCTAACAAAATGGCGGTGCCTCAGGGTTCCCAAGGCTATGGCTTCAATTGCTTGACTCAAGGCGATCTTGATGCATGTCTTAAGTAATCCTTGGCGTCTGTGTAGAGCATGAGATGGCAAGCATACCAGCAGTGGACCTGGCTCAAACATAGTGTCCAGGTCGGGCATGGGGATAACAGCATTAATAGGTAGGACCCACCTGTAAGTCACGCGGTGTGGTTGGCGGGCTAGGCAGGCATGTGGGTTTGGTTGGCTGGCTACAGAGCTATGTGACAAGGTTGACTTGGGCTGGACTGGGTTGGTTTCATCCCAAGAGCTTTTCCAGGTTTTTATATACTTTTTTATTTTAGAAAATATATAAAATCCAAATATGCTTCAAATAAATAGCAACTTGGCTCAGAAAAATCCTAGAAAATGATGTAAAAAACATTATAGTATATAGAACCCAAATAAAATAATTTTGGCAATTGTTCACTTGCACGTTAATCATATTAAATCCTTTTTGATTTAGGGAAAATCCATATTGATCAGTAATTAGAAATAAAAATTCTAAAAATTCATAGAAAGTTAAATACATAAAACCAATTCAAAGGTAAAAAATTGGAATGTTTCATCGTGGCACTTGGTGGAGAGGACGAAGGTGCCAGAGGAGCTTGGTGTGGGGTTCGACGCAGGGCAGGGCTCACTGGGGGCATGCTGGTTAGTCGAGTCGTGGGAGTTTGGGGCCGCCAGGTCTGCATCACGCTCGCCACCGTTGTTGTCTACCTTCGTCTCTATCACGGCTCTACACCTCCATCGGTGACACTGGCCAGATCTGGCCTCCTCATCACTACTAGCCGAATCCGGACTATGTTGGTATGAAGAGGGAGGAGCTAGAGTCTTCGATGTCGTGGCTGGACCAGCTCCTCCCTATTTCTATCCAATGCGGGTGGTCCTACACTAGGCTTAGCACCTTGTACCTGAGAGAGGCCTTTCATCTCAAGGACCTATCCTCATCCTCCAATCATCGCCCTATCCCTCGTCGGGCCATGCAAATTGGAAGGTGAGCTGCTGTTATGGAAGGAAGGACAAGAATCGATGAGGGATATGGGAAGACTGCTGCTACCAGAGCATGGCTAGGCAACAGGTGATGGATCCACCTGATCCCGCCCAGATCCAGTGGAGGCAATGTAGGGACACGCTAGGGTTTGGAAATGGCCATGCGGCCTCTCTATCCTGGCCAGACTTGGAGAGCTTGATGAAGGCTACGGCTCCACCGATGATCGATGACAGCCGAGAGGTCAAGTGGGAAAGCGGCGGTAGGTAGATGACTGGGGGTAGAGGAAGGGTGGTCGTCGCGCAAGGGAGGAGTGAGGGGGAGATGCGAGAGCGAGAGAGAGATAGGAGCAAAATGAGTGAAGGATGGATGGAGGAGGGCGATGCTGATCAAGATCAAGGTTTGAAATTTCATTTTCGTACACCATCTCGGAGGTGGCCAAAATCCAAAATTTTAGCAAAATCTCGGTATTTCATTCGAAATCTGGGAAAAATTAAAAACCAAATTTGAAATCTGGAATTTTTAGGGCGCAAAAACAGAAATTTCAGTCGAAATCACCAAAATTTTGGCGAAATTGGCTGAAATTTCGGCCCTTGCGCACTTTCTATTATCGTCACTGGGGATCTGGATGGCCACCAGATCCAATGCGGGGGAGGAGGGCATCGAACGCTCGATGGATCTGGAGAGGGGAGGAGGGCGTGGGGGATGGTGACATGGTCTAGGCCGAAGCCAATGTTACCATGGCCCACCACGCTGAGGTCGCCTATCCACCATGGCCGAGCTCACCCGCCACCGACGCCATGCCTGCCATGCCTAGGATGGAGTCGACAAGGGGGACAAGGATGGAGTTGACCAAATCTGGACAGCTGCCCACCAAGTGGAGGGGAAGGAAGTGGGGCCTGGCCAAGGCGGAGGGGGAGGAGGTGAGGGGAGGCATGGGAGAGGATGCCGTGGATGGCGCGGAGTGGGGGAGGACGCCGAGGCACAGGGGGAGGTGCAGGGTGGAGGCTGCGGATGGCACAGTGCCAGGGTGGAGACCGAGGAGGCCATGGAGGGCATGGGGAATCTGGCGAGGCCGCTGCTCGAGGAAGAGGCCAAATTCGGTCCTAAAACCATCAAATCCAGTCGATTTTGTAACAATTTCGATCCAAAAGGCCAAAATTTACCGAATTACTGTAGAAATTTGAAAACTATTCAATTTTTTATCCCATCGAGATTTTGTTGGAAATATAGGCATATTAATGATGAATTTATTCCAAAAATAATCTATGATGATAATTGAAGATAGAACAATGGAAACAAATAAACTAAACACAAGCAATATACCAATTGCAATGCCTATCTCATGCATATTAACAGATAACCAGAACATAGATGCGGTATGTGTGCGTTACCAAGATGATGCAAAGAAGTGGCCGAACCAGTAGTAGATGTCGATGAAGAACAGAACACAATGTAGTCGAAACCGATCGGCGGTGAAAAAAACAGCAAGCAGTCGTGTGGGAACGCTTCCCAAAAACGTGATTTGTCCTCTTCCGGTGCAGGATCTTAAGGACGGATGATTCAGAGACCTGCTCTCCCAACAATCGGTGCACGCCGACGAAGAAGGATGCAACGCAGTACTCAGGGAAGGCAAAAGGTTTGAGAGATAGATTGATCTGATCTCTGTTATGTGTATATATAACAGAGATAAAATCATGGAACAAGATACGAGTCGGTTATGGATTCTGTGTAAAATCCGTTCCACGATTCGAATTGGTTACGGATTTTGCGTGCAGTTAATTCCTCATAACATAACCGTGTTGACGATTTAATCCCACATTGCAAAAACTACAAAAGAGAACTGCGCCTGTGCAAGCCATCAAACTCGATTTTGCTGCACCATTCACGCTCATGTCGCGTACACGCGCTGCTTGGCCTAGCATGGCATGGCGAGGCGAGGCTAGCGAGCGTGTGCGTGTGTTCTCTTCTTCTCATTCTCTAGTATGGTGGAGAGAACCATTCCTTATATATTAGTCATTATCCACCTCCACTAGCAATGTGGTACTATTCTATTTTCATCTCCCTTCCACCTAATGGGTCTTTGGGATTTCCAATAATTATTTGTGAACTAATGGGCCTCTAGCCCAAATAATTCAAACAATCCCCCACCAGAACCCAGAGGTCCCATAGATCTTTGCATGTTCGAAAGTACTATTTTTATACCAGTTTTTGGTGACAATGGACTATGCCTTGAATTGCACCTAGACTTCAAGCTACATTCATCTACAACTTGAACAATGGACTATACCTTGAATTGCATGTTTTGCATAGACAAGTTTCACTTAAGTCCCTAACTGATAATAGCCTGCCGACAGTCTATTCCTCGGGTGGAGCGTATAAGTCATACTCCTTGACCTCTTCATGAGCTTCTTAGAGTACCCACGTCTCACGGGCTGCGACCAACAGTCAGACTCATATAGGTGTGTTCTTTCAAGAATGCTCCGTGGGACAGCATCTTTGTTTGTGTAAAACCAATAGAACACATTAAGACCGTAGTCAACCTGTCTCACAGATTTTAAGAGTACGGCATCTTTCATAGAGTGGGATGTAGAATGTACTCTTCTTCAGTTAATCCAATAGCTTGTTATTACCCAGGTACTAATTCACGGGATCTCCGATCACATAGTTTGGGTTACCACTGTGGTTAACTATTTGGTAGGTCTCATTCCCATCTCCCTAGATGCACTATCTACCACGTTTCATGATATACCCTTTGTAAACGGATCTGCCAGATTCTTAGCGGTTTGGATATAATCCAGAGCTATCACTCTGGAGTTTCTCAATTTCCTGATAGATTTCAACCATCTTTTTACGTGTCTTGAGGACTTCATGTTATCCTATGCACTGTTCACTTTCACGATAACCGTTTGATTATCACAGATCATAAGGATAGCCGATATCAGTTTTTCAACTATCGGTAATTCTATCAAGAGCTCACGAAGCCATTCTGCTTCAACAGCGGCTGTATCCAATGCTGTGAGTTCTGCTTCCATGGTTGACCTTGTCAAAATGGTCTGTTTACAACACCTCCATGAGACAGCAGCACCACCAAGAGTGAATACATACCCACTTGTGGCCTTGAGCTCATCAGCATCAGATATCCAGTTAGAATCACTATATCCCTCAAGTACACCTGGATACCCAGTATAGTGAATTCCATAACTCGTAGTACCTCTCAGATAACGCATTACTCTCTCAAGAGCATGCCAATGATCATCACCGGATTAGAGACAAACTGGCTCAATTGGCTGACAGCAAACTAGATGTCAGGCCTTGTAGCACTAGCTAGATACGTATGTGAACCAAGATTCTGAGAGTATCTCAGTTGATCCCTAGTAATTCTTTGGTTCTTTCAAAGTATTAAACTAGCATCATAAGGTGTTGGAGAAGGCTTATTGTCCATATAGCCAAAACGGCTTAAGACCTGTTCCACATAATGGGATTGCACAAGTGTAATCTCATCCTCACCTTAAATCAGCTTGATGTTCAGAATTACATCAGCTTCTCCCAGATCCTTCATATCAAAGCTTTGGGACAAAAACATCTTGACCTCCTTAATCACATCAAGATTTGTTCCAAATATAAGTATGTCATCCACATACAAGCATAGAATAACTCCCTCACCCCCACCATAGCGGTAGTATACAGATCTATCAGCTTCGTTTACAGCAAAGCCTTCAGATGTTAAACTCTATTGAACTTCTCATGCCATTGTCTGGGTGCTTGCTTAAGGCCATACAAAGATTGCAGCAACTTACACATTTTGTTCTCTTGACCATTTACTACAAATCTATCGAGCTATTCCATATAGATTTCCTCATCTAACTCTCCATTAAGTAAAGTTGTTTTAACATCCATTTGATAAACGAGAAGACCATAAGAGGTAGCCAAGGACAGTAGTACACGTATTGTGGTCAATTTAGCAACAGGTGAATAAGTATCAAAGAAATCCTCGCCTTCTGTTCGGATGTAACCCTTGGCCACAAGCCGAGCCTTGTACTTCTCAATAGTACCATCAGGCCTAAGCTTCTTTTTGAACACCCACTTGCATCCAACTGGTTTACAACCATAAGGATGATTTGTGATTTTCCAAGTTCCGTTAGAGAGAATGGAATCCATTTCACTATGGACCGCATCCTTCCAGTAGTCTGCATCAGGACATGCCTATGCTTCTGAAATGGTCTTGGGAAAATCATTCACAAGGTATACATTGAAATCATCACCAAAGGATTTTGAGGTCCTTTGTCTCTTGCTCCTTCTAGGAGCATCACTGTCATCCTCCTTAGGAGTTTGTTCATATGTTTGTTCAAAATGCTCAATCGGTATGGCAGGTTCAGGAGTTGAATCACAAGCCTAACTCAAAATGCTATGCATATCCTTCATAGGAAATATATTCTCAAAAAATGTTGCATCTCGAGACTCCATTATTGTACCGACGTGCATGTCAGATACCTCAGATTTAACTACTAAAAACCTATAGACAATGCTACAATGAGCATATCCCAGAAAGACACAATCAACAGTTTTAGGTCCATATTCGCACTTCTTTATTATTGGCACATTGACTTTCGCCAAGCACCCCCAAGTGCGCAAGTAGGATAGTGATGGTTTTCTTCCTTCCCATCCCTCATATGGAGTTACCTCACTATTTTTAGTGGGAACTCTATTTAGGACATGACTCGAGGTCAACAAGGCCCCCCCTACCATGCCTTAGATAATCCCACAGTGTCTAACATGGCATTAACCAAGTCAGTCAGGGTGCGGTTCTTCCTTTCGGCAACCCCGTTAGATTGGGATCAAAAACTTGAAGTAGGGTTTCTGACACCAGACGAACACCTGGTTCAGAGCGTGCCAGTCGATTTGACCTGTAATCGACAAGGTAAAAATATAAAATTCACTCAAAGCCGATCGTCAAGATCAATCGGCTTAGACTCAATCAGCTTGAAGTCGATTAAATCGAAATAAAAGGGTAAGTCTAATTAGTCAATTAAAGTTAATCAGAGGATAAAGGCAGATCGATTCTGAAGAAGGTGATGCGCAACAAAATCAAAATAAATCGAACCTGGGATGTAATTTGAAGAAGATCAACAATCAGCGATGCGCAACTTTATTGATCAAGATCGAATTACAAAGATTAAATTACAAGAACTACTCCTAGTCGACAGGAAAAAGTAATGTAAACTGGTATGTTTGATTGTGTTGGATCCTTTTCGCTGCTTGCTTTTGCCCTTCTTTTATACCCGTTGGCCGATCGTGTCCTATTACAACACGTTACAAAACCTGATCCATATCGGCCTTATTTTGGATAGCTTTTCCTCAAAGATCTTGCCGTTGCCAAATATCTTCAAATATTTGCAAATCGTCTGTTAGTTACCGTATGTTGACTTTCTCGCCGATTTTGACTAGACTTACCAAATTCTGGTGCAAACATGTGCCCCCCATTTTTTAGAGATGACTTGTCATCTTTCAAAAATTATAATTGTTGGCTTCTTCTCCATCGGCTAGCTGTTAACCTACACCCAGTAACTGCTGCTTTAATTGCGTCGTAATTTTCTGACATGCAGGTAGTGCGTTTTAACTACTCGTGTCTTTTGAGATTCGTTTCCTGCCGCTTCAAATTTTCACAGTGCTACAAATATGCGGTGATGAGGACATCCATTCCTTGGATACACACACTACAACCGCTGTTCCTCATGTTTGACCACTTCAAGGTCCTTTGACACGAGCTCGTGCTCGTCAATTAAATCATAAGGTGAGCTCGTTCCTCGCTATTCATAATTATTTTAATAGGGATGGTATGCTACCTAATGGACATCGTGATTTGTTGTTACTTAGGAATATTGGTGAATATGTCATGCCAAGTCTCCATCCTCAATTCGGAGAGCACATTATTTTGAGCTGCAATTCGAGTTGGAGTCAGCCTGACAGCTTTGGATTCAAACGGCCAAAACTTTCTCATACGGCGTCATTCGGAGGTGTATAAGTACTCTATTGAAAGGTTATTTCATGATATTTCCAATGGATCTAACCTCACCTCCAAATTATATCAAGAAGGCTTCCAAATAGTCGTAACAAGTGGCTGCTATTTTCTGGACGGTGCTACGCCACCTTTTCTTTGGGCCACGGGCCTTGTATCTCGACAGAGGTTCCAAGCCCAGGTTGTGGACGTGGAAGGAAACCCTAGCACACCCTCTCCCTGGCCGCGGCTGCCCTCTCCCTTTCCACATCATTAAAACAAGCCGCCGTCATCAGTTTAGGGCCGGTTATTTTGCTAAGTTTGTTCCCCATTGCGTGTGAAACACTTGTTCATCGGAGTAGTGTCACAAGACCTAGTTTGGTGAAAGAGATAACCTCAACTTTGATCGTTTTGAATTGTCAGATTGTTTTCTTTCTCGTTCTTGCTCGTTTCTTCTATTGTGTGCAGGAATTAACCTTCGTGGTTAGGTCATCCGGGCGTGAGCACGGTTGATAACGATAGGTGCGTGGGTTTAGCGATTGCAAGGATTCAATCTTCGCTGATTGAAAGCCCTTGGAACGTGAACGTCTCCGTTCCGCAAAAATAGAACCTATCGGAAGATCGGGCCGTTGGCGCATCAAGTGGTATCAGAGCTGCGTTGCCCATTAGGTAATTCATATTTTCCCCATTGTTTAGTTTTCCAACATCCAAGTGTCCAAAAAAAAATTGGCCCCAAAAATACTTGCGTTCATCGCTGTCCTTGTTTTCGCTATCCAAACCCCTTTGATCCTTTGCACTTTCTTTCGGTTTTTGCTTTATTTAATTGTTGTCCCCCGCTGTGTCATTATGTTGCCGAATCTAGATTGAGTCTTGTCCTGGTTGTAGCGGTCGAGTTTGTTTGCCGCGGAAATCCTAGGGCATCAGTTCGGATTTTGTGTCCAAGAATAAGAAGGGTTCGTGCAGCGTTCAGTAAAACAGGCATAACTTTTGCATACGGACTCCGATTTGGTTCTATTTTTTTTTGTGGAATATAAGAACCCGGGTACCCTCATGACAGGCCCCAGAGGGAGGCCCAGAAGATACTCCCCGCGTCAGGCCCCGCTGCCGTGCGCAAGGGGACATATCATAAAGGAAGTTGAACTTATATTTAGATATGATAGATACGGTTGTAATCCGAGTCGTTAATAGGGTAGATAAAGATGTCAACTCTATCTTTTAACCGACTAGAATCTTGTTACCGATCGGAATCTCTTAACCGATCAGGACTCTATAAGTCGCCCCACCCCCGCTATATAAGGGAGAGGGCGGGCAACAACATAGGGATCCGATCATCCAAGCATAGAGCATAGCATACCTCACATCGCCCAGAGCATATTGTGCTTTGAGCAGTCTTAGATCTAAGAGATCTGCATAATACTAGCTTACAGGATTAGGGTATTATCTCCTCCGCGAGAGCCTGAACCTGTCTAAACCCCTTGTCTTGTGTGACCTTCAAGTTTGAGATCTAGTGTCTACCCCATAATTTCATTGCCGACTACAAAAGTCGACAGTAAAACAGGCATAACTTTTGCATACGAACTCCGATTTGGGTCTATTTTTTTGTTTCGAAGAGGACAACGACGCGTATCTGAAAAATCCACATGTCTTTAGACCTGAGCACTTTTGACCCTCAAAATCGGCCTCTAAGACTGAGTTCTGGGCCCTGGAAGTTTCGGTGCCATCTTTTTGTCATCTTTCAGTCATCTGTTTAGCATTTTATCTCGTTCAAAAAGGTGGGATTGTTGTTTTCCATCCTTTTTTTTAGTTGAGAGGGATAGTATACCTCTAAGAAAAAGAAAAAAAAAGAGAGCCGCACCAAAAGAAGAGAAAAAGGCGAGTGCAAAAAAAAAGCCGCACTGAAAAAAAAATCAGAAGTGCTGGAATCCTCTGTGTCCTTTGTATATTTGTGTGCTTCGCTTCGCATAACTAGGTCTGTGAAAAGTTGAGGCTGGCAACACAGACTAGCTTGGGACTACTTTTCAGTTTTGCAATTTCTGATTTGAATTGTTGCATAACCTTTGCTACTCATACATAACCTTCCGAGCTCCACTCTCTTCCAATTCAGTTGCAGGTTTTACTTTGCAATCGCATACCCCACCATTGTCACAGGTTATCATTAACCAGCCTACCGGATTGCACCACCTGTCACAGTTGGTAAGAAACTTGCAAGAGCTTGGAAAGAAGCTTGAGCGAGAGTGATCTTTTCCCTTTTGTCCACCACCTAGTAGTTGATAGGAAGAATATATACTCCATTTTTCCTTCTTGTCTTCTACTAACAATGACAGGATCACATAAACAAATTCCAGATGGAGACAAATGTGTTGCAAAAATTGAGCTCATGAAGTACATGGAGGATCATCAAAGCGCGTTGAGAGGCATCAATGCAAACCTCACAAAGCTTGCTCAAGACAATGAACATAGGATGGAGCGAATTGAGCGGAGCATTGCTAACCTCGTCACCAGAATGGAGTACCTAGAGAGGCAGCCGCCTCCACCTGCAGATCCTGCACCTCTCAATGGAGGTCGAAGGGAGGGCAATCTTGCTGCCCCTAGAGATGAAGAAGCATTCCCCGCCGACGACATAGAGGATGATGAATATGAAGAAAGTGTCGGCAATATACATGATCGTGGTACTGAACAGAATGCCTGTTTTCGTGATCGTCTTCTGTCGGGACCCGGATTTACAAATCCGAAACCCTCTGTGTATACTGCACTAGTCCAGGATCACGCTAGTGCACATAGTGGAAACATAGATGAAATACCATTCCATACAACGAATTAACTAAGAAGAAGCAAATTATTAGTAAATAAAGCAAACGACCTTAGGATCAATGTTTACACCATTATGCCTTAAGGGCTTAAGAAACAAATACTATTGCAGCGGAAAAGATAACTTGAGCCATTCGACATGCCACAGGCAATAAATGTCTCGTCTGGGGAACGCAGTCCTAATCCACGTAGTCTTCATAGAATTCCTCCTCATGATACTCAGCATTTCCTGATCCTTCCTCAGCAACAGATCAACAAAGGCGTATAGCCGTGAGTACAAAAAGTACTCAGCAAGCCGTAGGGAATTGATGCAATATATTCATGCACGGCTTGACAAGGATGGCTATATGTTTCAATTGCGGAAAGCAATAACTTGAATTGAAATACAATAAATAGATTGAAAGCATATTTATGAAAAGATAAATAAATAACTGATAGATCAATGATAGACAACAAAACAACAGTGAACTCCCCTCCCCGTTCACATCCCAACAATTCCACATTCCACATTTTATGAAACACTCTATACCCCGTGTGAAATTCCCGGGCTTGTCCATGACTGCAGACGTGGCTATTCGAATAGTTTTACACTCTGCAGAGGTTGTACAACTTTACCCACAAGACATGATTTCTCATATTGCCACGCGATAAACACACTTCCTTTGGTGTGTCGGCGGAAAATCATGACAAAGCCTTTACAATGCACTGTCTAAACTCGGTACTGCCCGCTAAGGTTTCGCCCATTAGGGCCCCCTCTTGCGCCTTGCGAATCTACCCGTCCATCCCGGAACCCACACCACCAATCGGCGATACTCAAGGCTAGACATTGCAAATTAATCAGCTAGGTCTATCCCATTCCAGACATGTGGTAGTACGGTTAGGCCCAGTTCAATGGCGCACAAGATTAAGTCCTTAAGTTGTCTCAGGCAAGACATCCACATCCCAATGTGCTAGAAAGCACCCCTTTTCTTGCACGATCACTTGCAGGGAAAACAATTCGTTCAACCATGACCAATGGCAAACCCAGCCATGGTACAACAAATTTTACAACAGTGGCTAACGGCCACGATTCAATATCTCATTAAGTCAAGGTTAACATTATTCAACAGGTGATATGGATCCCAACTTATATCTAAGCATGTCTAAGCATAACTGCGATAACCCAATGTTGGTATAATGATTATGTCCAACTAGTAATGTCCCAACCTAGGGTTAACAATGGATACACCGCATACAACTAATCAAGGTGGCATAATGTCAACTAGGTATACATCTACTCCCATTAAATAAGCATTGTTACACAAAATAGCATGCAGTTGTATAAAAGTAAATTACTTTTGCAAACATAGGATCAATATGATCAAAAGGTTACGACTTGCCTTGCTGATCTAGTGCTGAATCTTGGTCTTCGAAGTCTTCATTTGCTCCCTCGGAATTAGCGTCTACCGGAAAAGAAGCAACGAAACCAAATAAATACAAAACAGAGACTCAAACAAGCTCAAAACTGAAAATAAATGGCTCTGGAAGATAGATCTTGATTTTAGAAAAATTTAGAAACTCGAATCGCCTCAATCGGAGTTCTTATGGCGAAGCGGGCCTCGAAAGATTAAATTCAGAGAAAATACAGAAAATCGTAAAATCAGATTTTCGGATTTATTTTATCTGGAAAAAAGGATTTATTGCGCAACGGCGTCGGCCGACTCGGTGGACTCGGTCCACAGCGCTGCCTCGGTTCACCGTCGCTCGGTGCCGACGGCGTAAATCCTTGCAGCAGGCGATCGGTGGCGTGGCGACGGAGGTGGCGCTGACGCTGGCACTGACGTGGATTTCCACGTGTCATGCATCTGGTGACCTGGCCAGATCGGACGGTTGGGAACAAGGCGCGGGCGGTGAGGGACGTGGCCCGATCAGGCGCGTCGGTTGGCGATCGGATGGCCACGGTCCCTCGGCGGAGAATGACAGCGAGGCAGCGGCGCGGGGCTCACTAGACTTCGAGAAGAAGACACGGCCGACGGCGAGATGGCGACGGATCGGACCCGGGACAAGGCGGAACGGGGAGAGTATGACGCGGGGAACACGGGGAGACCAACAACGGCGGCGGAGACACACCGACGGTGAAGGAAAAGGCGGCGGAAGCTTCGCAAAGCGGCGGACTCGGCGAGTGCAGCGCCAACGGCGGCTGCTCGGGACGATGGGAGAAGGGGAAGCGGCGGCGCGGAGCGATCCTCGGGAGAGTGCGGCGCTTTAAATAGGAGTCTCGGAGGCGTGTCGACCGGACTCAAACGGCGGCAGCGTCGGCGGCGGGACTCGGCGCTATGGTTTCGTGGAAGCGCGATCTCGGCCGCTTGCGTGGCGTCGTCGGACGGCCGACGCGGGTGGGTGTGGCGGCGAGCGCGAAAGAGGTGGGCAGCGGGCGTGGGTATGGGCCGAGGCGAGCGAGCCGTCGTGGGGCGCGGCTAAGGTAGCGAGTGGAGGCGCGGCGTGGAGATTCGGCCCGAGAGGCTTTTCAGAAAATAAAAACCTTTTCCAATTAATAATAATCCAGAAAATCAATTAAATGCAAATAAATTCAGAAAAATGCCCAAAAATACAGAAAAATTCCTTGGAGCTTAATGAACCCAACTAAAACTGAAAATATTTAGTTTGATGAGTAGTTTAGCCGAATTAAATCCTTTTATTTATGGAAAATTCAAATTAAGCTGGAATTAATTCAAGAAAATGCAAATGGTTTATTTTTGAATTCAAACATTCCAAAACTCAAATTTTGGGATGTTACATCTTCGTTGTAATCATCATGGTATGGGAGGTAACAATGGTAACGCTAATCGACATCATGGTAATGTTAATGATACATTTTCTAAAGTTAAGTTTACCATGCCATCTTTTGTGGGTCATTATAATCCGGATGAATATTTAGAATGGGAACTATCTGTGGATCAAAAATTTTCATGCTTTGAAGTCCCAGAAGAACATAGAATAAGACTTGCCACTAGTGAATTTACTAACTTTGCATCATATTGGTGGCATGAAATTAAACAAACAGATAATGTCCCTACCACTTGAAATGGTTTGAAAGAATGCATGCAAGTTAGATTTGTACCCTCATATTATGCTAGAGATTTATTGAAAAAATTACAGCGCTTGACACAAGGTAATAAGTCCGTAGAAGAGTATTATCAGGAGTTACAAATTGGTATGTTGCGTTGTAAAGTGCAAGAGGATGAGGATGCAAAAATATCTATATTTTTTGGGGGTTCAAATCATGAAATTCGAGACATATTAGAGTATAAGGATTATCATAATCTCACTCGTTTGTTTCATCTTGCTTGCAAAGCTGAAAGGGAAGTACAGGGACGACAAGCTCGATCACAAGGAGTTTCTTTCGGAGGATCTCCTCCAACTCGGGCCACACCTAGGGCACCACATGTGGCACCTTCTGCTGGTCGCTCTACTTCATCTTATTTCCGTGCACGTTTCGCTGATTCCACACCACAACCACGTGCTCCTGCAGCAAGCAAATCAGCGACGATGCAAGCACCGGCAAAGAGCACGTCATCGGTTGCTTCACGGGCAGGACACGTGATACACAGTGCTATTGCTGCAAGGGATGGGGTCATGTGATGAAAGACTATCCAAATCAATGGGCTCTCATTGCCAAAGATGACGGTGAGTATACCAGTGCTAGTGATATTGATGACGAAGATTTAACTCTTGTTTCAGCTAACCCTGCAGGTGACGAACATGAGACGGGTAGCGATGATGATGGAGTGGACAGATTTGGAGCTAAAGCTTCCGAGAGGTACATGACCATTGTAGCATAGCGAGTACTTAGTGCTCAAATGGAGAGAGCGGAGCAAAATCAGTGTCACACCTTGTTCCAAACAAAGTACGTTGTGAAGGAAAGATCATGTCGCGTCATCATCGATGGAGGTAGTTGCAATAATCTTGCTAGCATTGAGTTGGTCGAGAAGCTTGCACTACAAGAATCAGGGAAAAATTCGTGGGCCAAAAACCCAAGAATTTAAGCTAAAACCCACGAATTTAACTTAAATTCGTGAGCAAATCGTCGAATTTAGTTCACGAATTTAACTCGACGAAATTAATTAATTAAATTCGTGGGTACCCATGAATTTAAGTTAAATTCGTGGGTTTCTACTAAGCCCACGAATTTAATTGGGTTTCTGAGTTAAATTCGTGGGTTTTTTCATTACAATTTAAGCTATCATTTTACAAAAAAATGTATATATATCCAAATGATTTATATATATATATATATGTATCGCACTCAATACATATATGTATATATATCCAAATGTATGTATTTTATATATATATGTATCGCACTCAATACATATAACAACTAAAGAAGAAAAGAAAAGGCAAAAGAAAATTGAAACTAAAAATTGCTAAGCGAAGAATAAATAAGATCATCTATTTTGTTCAAATCGATCGAAATCGTAACACAAAAGACAAACTCCACAATGAAGTTGAAGCGAGCGAATAATTAACAAGCGAGACACCAAACCTATTACCGAGTACTAAAATACTGAAACCAACCTTTTAACTCTTCAAAACCGGCTTAAAACTAAGTCTCAAAAATGTACAAAATTTGGCATGACCTCTCTTGTAAATAGGACATCCACTCGTGAGACAAAAAAACATTTGCGATTATAATATATATATCAATCTCTCAAACCGAAGGAGACATTCTAGCGCAGATCCTTAGATAATCCAATCACACATCCAACGGCAATTTGTAAACTACGCAATGACGTACAACACATTACAACCACAATAGATACAATCCACGATCCATTAAAATAAGTCCATCACAATAAGTCGATCTAACGTATCCATCACAACAAGTTATAAAATACAACGATTATACACCAATCGAGCTCACAATGGAATTCATGCCTCGGGGTTGTTGGAGTTATGGCGCTACCACCACCGTCGTATTGTTGAAGATGTCTTCTATGATGTAAATCGTTAGAGCGTCTTTGGGCGTGACCTAGAAACACAAGTTCAAGATTAACTTAGGTTGTGCTACAAGTAACATTATCTTTGATTCACATGAATGTCAATATGAGAATATCAATAGTACTATTCAACCAAGACACAATATGAGAATATCAATATGACAGGTCAAGCTAAACAAGAATAGGTATTATATATAAGAACTACACGTCTGAGCTAGTCAAGATATCTTGCAATAGTCATATGAACATCAATCTCATATTCAATGAAGTATCAAAGTAATACTCTCTAGTATTAACATAAGGCCAAGATTACAACTACAATTATTTAATTCAACTTCCAAAGACCCCAATTGCATCACTAAGTATTCAAAAGATAACAAGCAGTGAAAATAGTTCAAAGAAGCAATAAGAGTTTTGGTAGTCATTTTAAGAGTTCAATATACAAAGTACAAATATAAAGCATTCTACAAGGATAAACAATCAGTTGTACATGGGCAAACAACATTCTACAAGGATGCCATATGAAGCATTTAAAACATAAGTTCACAATTGAACAAGTTGTCTTAAGATAACTTTTCAATTCCAAGAAATCGACACAATATAAGGTTCAAATCAAAAGTTATTGTGAAAGAAAAAATCAAATAGCACGTAATGGGTTCATAATTTGGTAAACCATCACTTATCTACATGAGCACGATAATGAACTTTCATAAGCACACAAGTTAACCTTTCCAAGTATGAACATTGAGATGATTTGTGCAAGGTTTAAGAAAGAGTTGCCTAAATATCCTAAAATCGACTCGGTTGTGCATTTCAACAAAAATTATCACTTTGCAACAGATTACTAAGATTGATATATACTAAAAGAATGAACTAGATTTCCTCACGAGTATATGTCCATCCATTGCACACGTAATCTCATATTCAATGAAGCATATGTAATCTCATATTCAAAGAATGAACTAAAGTTCCTCTGAAGCATATGTTTCTAAATTTGAGCAAGAGAAAGGAAGGGATGGGGCAGGTAGCTCACCAAGTAATCAAACTCCACAACAAAGTTCAAGCTAACGAAAAATTAACAAATGAGACACCAAACCTACTACCTCTACTAAAAGACTGAAACCAACCTTTCAACTCTTTCAAACCGGCTTAAAACTAAGTCATTGAAATGTACAAAATTTCGGCATGACCTCTCTAGTAAATAGGACATCCACTTAGCAGACAAAGAAACATTTGCAGTTATAATATATATACCAATCTCTCAAACCAGAAGGAGACATTCTAGCAGATCCTTAGATAATCAATCACACATCCAAAACGGCAATTTGTACAAGAATTGACAAACTTAGCTCGTGTCGCAAACTTATAATATTTTAGACATCCATACATGTGGTGTAAATGCGAGGTGGCTGCAGGGCCCACGGGTTGAAGTACATAGGCATTCCTTGGCTTGGCATAGGTGGTGGGTACATGTAGAACGGGTTTGGAGGCTGGGAGCCCTGTAAGGCATAGACAGGTACATCATGCCACATATAAATCATTCATTCAAATTTTAAATAACGAATTGAACCGATCCGTCTTTACCTGTGGTGCCTCTCACATAGAAGGTGGTGCATCATGGATTGAACATGCGAGAAAGGAGGAGGAGGCTGGGAGCTCTGTGGATCATAGTTTGTGATATGAAGTACACATAATAGAGTTTTTGAAAATAAAGAATGCATGAGAATATCATATAACTTGAGGTGCATCTCCTAGGGTGGTGCTGCATCCTAGTAGGGTTTATGAAGGGCCAGGGAGGTGAGCACCTGTGATGCTTCTCCTTGTGGTGGTGGCTGCATGTGCGGAGAAAACATGTAGAAGGGAGGTGGTGGGAGCCCTATGACATAATAGTCCGTTTGTGAATTCGTGATTTTACAAGCTAAGTGAATTAAAGTAATGAACTCAAGTATCTTTACTGCGAGCAGGAGGCGAAACAACTTGTACGTTAGGTCAAGAGATTGTGACGATTCTTGCATATAGATTGTTTGTTAGGTTTCAATCACAAATGTAAACTTGATCGTTTTGTTCAAAGTTGAGATTGTACTGCAGATACATTTTCATGTATTCGAGTCTTCTCGGCCTGCGAGCTTCCTCTCGTGCTTGCGAGACTCTTCTCGTGCTTGCAGAGCCTCCTCTCGCGCTTCACGAGCCTCCTCGTGCGCTTGTGCTTCCGTGCGGACCTCGGCGAGTGAGCACTCCCACGTGAGAAACCGAGCCTCGTGGAGGACGATCGCATTCCACAACTCCATCCCCATGGCCCACCTACAAGCGATATATCTTGAAATGTGACCATGCAATTTTTTCCCTTAGTAGGCGAAAACAAATAAAATCAGTTTTATTAACGAACCTCCCATGCTTTAGGCCCCCTCCAGCGTGGTACAACGCTTCCACATCGACCGGTGCGGCCCTCCAATCAACCTCCGCCCCATGACGTTGTGTCATTTGTTCCGCATATGAGTGCCCCCCATTCCCTTGAGTGCCCCCCATCACTCCTCCATCCGTCATACATCGTCCTTCGATCGTCACCCATTATCAAAGCTAAACAAATGAAACAATGTCAACGTACGACCGTGGCTTAGGTGACAAAGACAACCTATTAGGAAAGATTTGTCCTAAACCCACCCAAGAATGGAGGCTATTGCATGTGACTGTGGGCGTGCGCTCTGAGCCGAACGAAATTTGGCGACATAACCCCTTTGTTCTCCAAGCGCACGCTGATCTTTGGTGCGTCGGAGAACAACAGGTTATGTGGCGAAATCACGTTCGGATCGCTTCACGCGTCACAGCCCTATGCAACAACAAACATTCTCGGGCATCCAAAATCTGTTGGACAATTCGGAACCGCGCACCTCACAAGCAAATGTGAGATGCGCCGTTCCCAACAGGTGGCGCCTATGCTCTCTCTTGTTCGACACAAACCCTAAACTCTAACGTTACATACAACGGCAATGAAAATAAAAATATATATATCATATGAAGCGAATATAAAATGAGATGAAATAACTTTAAACTAATATAAAAAGAGGCGAAATATACCTTCTCCAGCGCCGGTGGGGCGTCGCGGAGGTCCGGGAGGGCGGGGTGGCGCCGGCGGCGGCGAGGTGGCGCCAGCGGCGGCGCCGGCGATGGCCAGGCGAGTGGCGCCGCCCAGCGGACAAAGGCGAGCGGGTGGAGGCGGTGGCGCGGCGGCGGAGCGAGCCCGGGCGGGGTAGAAGCGCCGGCCGTCAGCGAGCGAGCGGCGTCTCGAGCGGCAGCGAAGCGATGCGCAGGCGGCGGCGAGGGGCGAAGCGCGATCGGGCCGGCGGCGGCCGGCGGCGTCGCCAGCGGGCAGCGTATGGCCGCACACGGCCGAGGCCGGCGTCGGGCGAAACACCACGGCCGGCGGCCGCCGGCGGCGCCGCAGGTGGGAAGCAGCCGATGCGGCCGGCGGCCGGCCAGGCGGCGTCCAGGGCGGAGGGCGGCGGGCGGCGGGCGGCGCGCGAGCAGCGGCGGCGGCGGCGGCGGCGCGGTGGCGGCGGCACCACGGGCGGCGGCCGGCGAGCGAGAAGCGGCCTGGCGAAGCGCGGCCGCGGGCGGGTAGCCTACACCGGGCAGCGTCGCGGCGAAGCAGCGTGGCGAGGCGGCCCGGCAGCGGCAAGCGGCCAGGCGGGCGGTCTGCCGAGCTGCGCGGCATGGCGGAGGTCGGCGGGCGGCCAGCCATGGCAAGCGCGGCAGGCGAGCGGCGGCGCGCGGCGCGTGGCAACCAGGCGGCGACGGCGCTTGCGTAGAAAAGACAGCGGCGGCGCGCGCGGCAGGCCAGCGGCCAGATCTCGGCGCCGGCAGCCAGCGAAGCGCGGCGAAAGCGAAGCGCGGCGAAGCGGCGCGGCGGCGGCGGGCGGCGAAGGCGGCGAGCGGCCGGCGAGCGAAGCGAAGCGGCGGCGAGCGGGAGCGAGGGCAGCAGCGGGCGGCGGCGGGCCGACAGCGCGCGAAGGCGGCGAGCAGCAGCAGCGGGCAGCGGAAGCGAGGCGAAGCGGGCGAGGCGGGCGGCGCGCGGGTGGGGATTTTTAGCCTCGGTGGAGTGCGTCTTGTGGCGCTGTGGGTTTTCGAGTTAAATTCGTGGGTATGCGGGCCCACGAATTTAAAAGTTTAAATCGTGGGTATTGTTTGGCCCCGAATTTAAATATTTAAATTAATGGGTAATTTTGGCCACAATTTAAAGTTTAAATCGTGGGTATTGTTTGGCCCACAATTTAAATATTTAAATTGGGTAATTTTTGGCCCAATTTAAATATTTAAATTCGTGGGTTTCATTTTGGCCCACAATTTAAATGTTTAAATTAAATGGGTTTCATTTTGTTACAATTTAATTAAAACGTGCGTTTTATTCAAACCGAAGCAATTTAAATAAATAAATTCGTGAGTTTTTTTTTTGGGCCCACGAATTTAAAAAACCCATGAATTTTTGCCTGATTCTTGTAGTGTTGGCTTGACCACGCAGCAGCACCCGTAGCCATATTATATTCAATGGTTCAACTCCTGCGGTAAGTTGAAGGTAAATAAGACTGTGAGAGTGCATTTTTCAATTGGTACCTACCATGATCATGCAGATTTTGATATCGTGCCTATGCAAGCTTATTCTTTACTTTTAGGTAGGCCTTGGCAGTATGATACTGATGCTTTACACCATGGTAGAAGCAATAAATACACTTTCACAAATAAGGGAAGAACAGTTGAATTAATTCCAATGACCCCTGCTGCAATTTTGGAAGATGAGTTAGAAAGAGCTGAAAAAGAACGTAAGGTGAAGGATACTAAAACTGAAAATCAGATTGTAGCTAAAGAAGTTTTCCCACCTAAAAAGGAAAAGAAAGCACCTAGTGTTAAGAAGACGGGAATTAAATTGAAGGGTGCTAACATGCTTGCTACAAAATCTGATTTACTTGAGTTTGATGTGTCTACCTCGGTTTGCTATGCTTTGATTTGCAAAGAGGCTTATTTTTCTCTTGATAAATTGCCTAGCTCCATGCCTCCTACTGTCACTAACCTTTTGCAGGAGTATGAGGATGTATTTCCGGATGAGCTTCCCCCGGGGCTGCCACCTATGAGAGGAATCGAGCATCAAATTGACTTGATTCCGGGAGCGACGTTGCCAAACTGTGCGCCTTACCGAATCAACCCCGAAGAGACTAAGGAAATTCAGCACCAAGTCCAAGACTTATTGGACCGAGGGTATGTACGAGAGAGCCTTAGTCCTTGTGCCGTTCCTATTATTTTGGTTCCTAAGAAAGATAGTAGTTGGCAAATGTGCGTAGATTGTAGAGCCATTAATAATACCACAATAAGGTATCGTTATCCTATTCCTCGCTTAGACGACATGCTTGATGAGTTAAGTGGTTCTATCATTTTTTCTAAGGTAGACTTGCGATGTGGATACCACCAAATTAGAATAAAGTTGGGAGATGAATGGAAAACAGCTTTCAAAACTAAGTTCGGATTATATGAGTGGTTAGTAATGCCTTTTGGGTTAACTAACGCACCTAGCACTTTCATGCGGCTAATGAACGAAGTTTTACGTGCCTTTATTGGAAAATTTGTGGTGGTTTATTTTGATGATATTTTGATCTATAGCAAGTCACACAAAGAACACATGGAACATTTACGTGCTATTTTTAATGTTTTGAGAGATTCACGTTTGTTTGGTAATCTTGATAAATGCACATTTTGCACGGATCGAGTCTCTTTTCTTTGCTATGTTGTTACTTCACAGGGAATTGAAGTGGATGAAGCAAAAATTGAAGCCATCAAGAGCTGGCCGACCCCTGAGACAGTCACACAGGTGAGAAGTTTTCATGGTCTTGCAGGGTTCTATAAACGTTTTGTGAAAGATTTCAGCACCATTGCTGCCCCGCTGAATGAGTTGACAAAGAAGGGTGCCCCTTTTCATTGAGGACCAGCACAAGAACATGCTTTTAGGGTACTAAAGGAGAAGCTTACCAATGCCCCTCTGCTTCAGCTTCCAGACTTCGGTAAAACTTTTGAGTTAGAGTGTGATGCTAGTGGGATTGGAATAGGAGGAGTATTGCTACAAGAAGGTAAACCCGTTGCATATTTTAGTGAGAAATTGAATGGGCCGGCTCTGAATTATTCTACATATGACAAAGAATTGTATGCTTTAGTGCGTGTGTTAGAAACGTGGCAACACTACCTTTGGCCCAAAGAATTTGTTATTCATTCCGATCATGAATCTTTGAAATATATTAGAAGTCAAGCTAAACTAAATAAACGACATGCTAAATGGGTTGAGTTCATAGAGTCATCTCCATATATCATTAAGCACAAGAAAGGTAAGGACAATGTAATTGCCGATGCGTTGTCTTGACGATATACTTTGTTATCACAACTTGATCATAAAATTTTTGGCTTAGAAATAATAAAAGAATTATATGCTAATGATTTGGATTTTAAAGATGTTTACATGAATTGTAGAGAAGGAAGAACATGGAATAAGTATGTGCTGAATGATGGATTGTTGTATCGTGCTAACAAGCTATGTGTTCCAGCTAGCTCTATTCGTTTTTTGTTTTTGCAGGAAGCGCATGGAGGTGGTTTGATGGGACATTTTGGGGTGAAGAAGATGGAGGATGTACTTGCTGCACATTTCTTTTGGCCTAAGATGAAGCGCGACATCGAGCGTTATGTGTCACGATGCACCACTTGCAATAAAGCTAAGTCCCGTTTGAACCCGAATGGTCTTTATATGCCTCTTCCTGTTCCTAGCGTTCCGTGGGAGGATATTTCAATGGATTTTGTATTAGGATTGCCTAGGACTAAGAGGGGGAGGGATAGTATATTTGTGGTGGTTGATCGTTTTTCTAAAATGGCACATTTTATACCTTGTCATAAGAACGACGATGCTACAAATGTTGCTGAATTATTTTTCATTTACACGGCGTGCCCAATACCATTGTTTCAGATCGTGATGCGAAATTTTTGAGTCATTTTTGGATAAGCTTATGGAATAAATTGGGGACAAAGCTACTTTTCTCTACTACTTGTCATCCCCAAACCGACGGACAGACGGAAGTCGTCAATCGCACATTGTCAACTATGCTACGGGCTATCCTCAAGAAGAATTTGAAGATGTGGGAAGAGTGTCTACCTCATATTGAATTTCCATACAACAGGGCAGTACACTCCACCACCAAGGTAAGTCCATTTCATGTAGTATATGGGTTTAATCCACGTGCTCCTATTGATTTACTACCTTTACCTACTTCTAAAAAATCTAATTTTGATGCTAAGAAACGAGCTGAATTGGTTTTGAAAATGCATAAATTGGTTAAAGAAAATATTGAAAAGATGAATGAGAAATATAGAGTTTATGGTAGCCAGGGTCGAAAACATTTAACCTTTGAACCTGGTGATCTTGTCTGGTTACATTTGCGTAAAGATAGATTCCCCGAGTTGAGAAAGTCTAAATTAATGCCTCGAGCTGATGGTCCTTTTAAAGTGCTTGAAAAGATTAATGACAATGCCTATAAGCTTGAGTTGCCTGCAGATTTCGGGGTTAATCCCACATTTAACATTTCAGATTTAAAGCTGTATGTGGGAGAAGAAGATGAGCCTGAGTCAAGGACGACTCCAATTTTAGAGGGGGAGGATGATGAGGACATCCATTCCTTAGATACACACACTACAACCGCTGTTCCTCATGTTTCACCACTTCAAGGTCCAATGACACGAGCTCGTGCTCGTCAATTAAATCATAAGGTGAGCTCGTTCCTCGCTGTTCATAATTATTTTAATAGGGATGGTATGCTACCTAATGGACATCGTGATTTGTTGTTACTTAGGAATATTGGTGAAGATGTCATGCCAAGTCTCCATCCTCAATTCGGAGAGCAAATTATTTCGAGCTGCAATTCGAGTTGGAGTCAGCCTGACAGCCTTGGATTCAAACGGCCAAAACTTTCTCATACGGCGTCATTCGGAGGTGTATAAGTACTCTATTGAAAGGTTATTTCATGATATTTCCAATGGATCTAACCTCACCTCCAAATTATATCGGGAAGGCTTCCAAATACTCGTAACAAGTGGCTGCTGTTTTCTGGACGGTGCTACGCCACCTTTTCTTTGGGCCACGGGCCTTGTATCTCGACAGAGGGTCCAAGCCCAGGTTGTGGACATGGAAGGAAACCCTAGCACACCCTCTCCCTGGCCGCGGCTGCCCTCTCCCTTTCCACATCATTAAAACAAGCCGCCGTCATCAATTTAGGGCAGGTTATTTTGCTAAGTTTGTTCCCCATTGCGTGTGAAACACTTGTTCATCGGAGTAATGTCGCAAGACCTAGTTTGGTGAAAGAGATAACCTCAACTTTGATCATTTTGAATTGTCAGATTGTTTTCTTTCTCGTTCTAGCTCGTTTCTTCTATTGCGTGCAAGAATTAACCTTCGTGGTTAGGTTATCTGGGCATGAGCACGGTTGATAACGACAGGTCCGTGGGTGTAGTGATTGCAAGGATTCAATCTTCGTTGATTGGAAGCCCTTGGAACGCGAACTTCTCCATTCCGCAAAAATATAACCTATCGAAAGATCGGGCCGTTGGCGCATCATGCAGCCCCCACAGATTCATTCCTCACACGCACAAGCTCTCGAATTGTCTGCAATCGGCTTCTGGTCTTCAAGTCTTTCAGCGCTCATCACTTCCAATCGCCTGCTTGCCAAGATCATCTCAATGGATCCTTCTCAGGTATTCATCCCAATCCCAAACAGCAATGACCAATTTAATCTAGGCCCAGTAGGAAATCTAGAAACCGATTCAGTTATAAATGAAGAGATTCCTCGCCTACCTCTATCGGCTGCGGGATATAACATAGAGGGTTAGAGTAAGAGCTTTAGAGCTTGGCCGACGGCGCGTAAGTGGTGGAGATCGTGGTACATCCGCGTAGCGGCCCAAAAGAGGGGTGAATGGGAAAAGATGGGCATAGCTAAATGTCTCCCCATTTCCTTCGAGTTGTGCTGGACAGCCACCTTGTCAAGACGTTCAATAGAACCCCACCTTGATTTTTGCCTTCAATTCTTATTTGCAATTTCAAATTGCTTTTACTATTGTTCTTGCTTGTTCTTCGGTTGCTTGCATGAATTGAACCTCGTGTTCAGGTTGATCGTGCCTACGGCAAGATCAATAACACTCCGGAGTTGGTTTAGCAATTACTAAGACGCATCGTCGTCGTATGTTGTAGTCGGATCGTCAAAGTCAATTCCACCAAATCGATATTTATCTACCTCATCGAAAGATCGAGCACCCTATTTTACATCAAAGGCATATTTAACTTCCGACTTATTCCTAGTCGGCTTGAGCCAAGAACAGACTAAGGATTTTTTAGACCCTTTTATCCATTCGGCTATGTTTATTTCTGCTTCATTGTCTTCTGAAGAATCACTCGGACAATAGTCGACCATATTGACTTTGGCCTTGTCCTTTTCTTTATTATTACCATTTTTAAATCTCTCTTTAAATGCCTTATTATCCGCGAATCGGCTTTCCTGAGCTGACACGCGTTGAAGCAAATGACTTAGATCGGTCAACTCTTGTCCTCCAAACTTCTCTCTAAGTGGTGGAATTAACCCTTAGAAAGCCAAATCAGCGAGTTGGTTATCGGATAATGTGACACTAAAGCATCGATTTCTTATTTCCCTAAATCTTTTAATATAATCAGTCACCGATTCTCCAAATCTCTGGTAAACAGAGCTTAGATCGGAGATCCTGAGTTCTAAACTGCCTGAGAAAAAATATTCGTGAAATCGGTGTCGACTTTTGTAGTCGGCAATGAATTTTATGGGGCAGGCGTTAGATCTTAAACTCGAAGGTCACACAAAACAAAGGTTTAGACAGGTTCAGACCCTCGACGGAGGAGGTAATACCCTAGTCCTGTGTGCTGGGATTATCTGGATCTCTTGGATCTGAGATTGCTCATGTCCCTGTTGTTGCCCGCCCTCTCCCTTATATAATGGGGGTGGGGCGGTTTACAGAGTCCCGATTGGTTAAAGGATTCCGATCGGTTATTGGATTCTAATCGGTTACAGCATAGAGTTTACATCTTTATCTACCCTGCTAACAACTCAGATTACAATCATATCTCTTATATCTAAATATACGTTCAACTGTCTCTAGGATGTATCTCCTTACGCACGGCAGCAAGGATTGGCGCGGAGTTTATCCTTTGGGCCTTCTGTTCAGCCCTATCTCAGGCATTTCTAGGCCGGTTATGAAGACACCTGGGTTCTCATATTCCATAGTAGCCCCCGAGTGATTCATGATCCGATTGCTATATCTTTATCTGGGTCTCAATTCTGGATCAACGTTTCCAGCTTCCAGCATAAACCTCCGACTGGTTTCTTCTTTGATTTGAATGCTTCTCATTGCAGCAAGGGGATTATGAAGGACTCGAATATAACCCCCGTTTTTTGTTCCAACTAATTATAATCTTTCATCTGTCAGGTTTATTGTGAGTAGCTTCGTGAAACTGACCCATATCTCATACGAGGATTAGATATTTCTTCCCGCTCGAGGCAAAACTCTAATATCCTTCCTCTTCAGGGATCAGCGTCAGACTGTCTTCGAAGTTGTTTTGACTTCTTGTGCCAATTCATTTTCCAAGAACCTCTTTGGCTTCTAAAACTATCTTCACTCCAAGTCTCCTCGGCTTCTGATGTCATTACATCTTCGAATTTACTTCAACCTTGCCGTATCGGCTATAAAAGGCGAACCAGCGCTTTTAGAATTTATTCTCTCACGCTTAGTTCTCCATTTCTTGCACCAAGCTCTACCTTCTTCTCGAGGGATTTCATGGACAACCAGGATCCAGAACTTGCCGAAGAGTGGGTGCTCTTCTACCTCGCCATGGCTGAATGGGCGGAAGACAAAGCCGTCGCCCTCGACTGCGCCGCTGTCGATGCCTTCCTTGTGATTTTCCCCGCCCTTTATAGGGCTAAGGAGGCTCTCGTGGAGGCGCTTGGTCGTGTGCGCCGCGGAGAAGTATAAGACCCCTGTAAATGTAAGAAAATATTTTCCCGGGCGTAATGCCTGGGGAATTTATATATAATAAAGAAATACCTTTCCAAGTGATATCCATGATTGTCGTTAGACATAGCTTAGACCCAGCTTGGGGTATATCAAAACTTGCATGGCTCTTTGATCGGGTGATATCCATATCCAATCATCACAGGATATATCTTAGGTCCGACTTGGGACATATTAGGATTTGCGTGGCTTTTGGCCGAGTGATGCCTATATCCGACTGCTGTAGGATACAGCACTGGTCCGACTCGGGACATATCCGACTGTTGTAGGATATAGCCTAGGCTCGACTTGGAGCGTATCATATTTACATGTCTCTTGGCCGAGTGATACTTATATCCGACTGCTGTAGGATATAGCTTAGGCTCAACCTGGAGCGTATCATATTTATGTGGCTCTTGGCAGAGTGATACCCATATTCGACTGTTGTAGGATATAGCTTAGGCTCAACTTAGAGCGTATCAGGATTTTCTTGGCTCATGGCCGAGCGATACCTATATCTGACTGGTGTAGGATATAGCTCTGGTCCATCTTGGGACATATCAAGGTTTATCCGAACGGTATCCGTACTCGTTTATTACGATGCACAGCTTATCGACCCATCTTGGGGCATACCATTGGAATTGTGCCTTATCAGGCTCAACCCGCAATATATGATTCCGTCATGCGGTAACCAATCTGTGACCCGACATGGGGTATATTGCAAGAAGATATTTTTAATCCAAACTGGAGGATACACACGTACCGCTTAGTTCGATAAATGGTTAAACATCCCATCGTGGGGAGCAACGTGTCCCAAATATGACTTGGTCAAACCATGACTGCCTCCGATGTCAGGACGCCGTGCTGGCGAATTATTACGAAGCATAGGGCAGGGTTAGGTGTTCTGCAATCCTTTTCCCGCCGATTTGGCGAAAACCTAAATTTTCCCCATTTTAAGACTAAGCCGATGGTTTATTTTTCCCATCGCACACTCCTGCCTCTTCTGCTTCCTTGTCTCTCTGACTTCTACGCCGCTAGGGTTAGCTGCTGTTGTGCTCGCATTTTTGCGCCGTCGTTGATCTTTCCTCCAAAAATGTCTTCTCATTCTTCCAAAGACACCTCCTCGCTGCCTTTGCCTCAAGATTGGACCCACCTCGATAACGATGGAAGAGCGGTTACAATCCATGGCAGATGACGGGGTTCTTCCAGCCTTGACTTTGATTTCCGCCCGACCGGCCGTAGGTGAATCCATCCCTACCCCTCACTCAGAAGAAATTATGGTTCTCGAATCTTTCTTCCAACGCGTGCTGGGCCTTCCTGCCTGCGCTTTTCTTCGCGGTCTTCTCTTTTTCTATGGTATAGAGTTAGTGAACTTGAATCCCAACTCCATCTTGCAAATCTCCCTCTTCGTTCACCTCTGTGAGGCCTTCTTGGGCATCCGCCCTCATTTCAATCTCTTTCGCCACTTTTACCTTTTAAAACCTTATCCCTCAAAGAGCGACCCCAAGGTAATTGGGGAGCCGGATTCCAATTACGGGAAGGATTAAAGAAAAATTACTTTGCCATTCCCTTCAAATCTTCAAATAGAGGCTGGCATCACGAATGGTTCTACTGTGCCAATCCTCATCCTGCCCTCCCCTCTTTTGTCGGGCGCCGGCCTAAGGTGTCCCTTTTTTGGGTATCTGCTCCCAATGCTGGCGACATGGACCAGGTGCATGATCTTCTGGTGCTTATTGAGAAATTGAAAGAAGACGGTCTCACGGGAGTTGGTCTAGCCCTCCATTTTGTCGCTCGTCGGGTACAACCGCTAAAAGAGCGGGTCCATCTGGGATATGAATTTGAAGGGAGGGACGATCCGACCCGACCCAGGAACTGCCCGAATCAGCGTCAAAGGAGCAAGTATATGCTCGGGTAGGCGACTTTTTCATCCTGAGCGTAGAGATGTCCACTGCCAGATGCCCGAAGTCCTTCACTGCATCAAATCCTCCTCCTGAGGTAAGAAAGTTTAGCTGATAGACTCCCACATTCGTCTCTGAATGACTTTTAACAGTTATAATACTCCTTTCCAGGATCGATTGGCTTTCTTGATGTGCGCCTCTCGTAAATGCTCGCTCATAAGAGCGCTCCTGAAGCGACCCATGACTCCCAAGCGGAGACCGGACGCTAAGAAGGGGAAGAAAACAATTGTCAAGGACTCCTCGAAGCCTCGACGCCCGACTGGTGGTCCCAAAATACAAGAACCATCAGTGCAAGCCCCGGTGCCTTTAGTTCCCCTTCCGCATAAGCCCGTGGTCCAGCCGAGTCCAACTCCGAGTGACTCGAGCGCTCGGGAAGAGCCTAGGGTCCTAGATCATAGCACCCCGACTGGTCCCTCCGGAAGTGGTTCTGCCGCTCGCAAGAAACCCCCAATTAGAATAAAGAAGTCCGACAGGTTGGATATCCTATCGACTCTTATTAGACGCAATTTGCCGGCTTATTCACCGATCATTCTTCTTATAGGAATCCTTTTTATGACATTCCCGTCGAGACACCATCTGGGGCCCCTGAAGGAACTGAGTCCCAGGACATACCTGTCTTGGTTGAGGGGGGTCCTACAATCTACCTCGCCTGGAGACACAGGGGCACCCTCCAAGCCTGAGCTGCCTTCATCGACACCCCGTGCTTTGGCATCGGGACCTGCTGCTCGAGAGCCCATCTCCCGTCCATCCCCCGAGGTTGAAGAGATCCGCCGACCTTTGCTCGCCCCCAACTCATAATGCAAACCGCGTGGGTTGATGAGGAAGACGGCTTGAAGTCCCTTGATGACTCGGCGGAGGAGGAAGAAAGGAATGACTTTTATAGTCATGCCGCCGCTTGTGCTCGCCTGGCCCGAGTAATATTTTCACTATTCTTGTCACCTTCTTGCTTGTGCCAATTAGCATGTTGTCACCTTTTCCTATGATGGTTACAGAAATTGGGAGAACGCTCTGCAAAAAGTCTGAATACCTCCAAAAGATGCTCCTGGAGGTCAGGACGCGGTAGGAATATCTGGTCGAATTGGAGCAGATCAAAGTTAAACATGCAGCCGAGCTGCAAAATCTGCGGTCAGAGGTCCAAGCCCTGCGGGAGGAAAAGGAAACCCTGCGGTAAGAGAAGCTAGATGTTGTTGGCTCCCTTAGAGGTAGATATTTCATGAACCATCCCGTGTTCTTGTTTAATCGTCTGGTCTTTTGATTTCCTCACCTTCATGTTAGCTCGAGGTTCTACTATTGTGAAGCTCCAAGAGCAGCTTAAGGCTTCGGAGGCCTCCAACTTGAAAACGAAGAAGGAGTTAGAAGGTACACTCAGCAGCTTGGCCCTCCCTTGCCTTCGTTGTCTTCTTGGTATTTCTTGAAAATCTGCTTTGCTTGTAGACTACAAGTTCAAGACACGAGCGCAATACGCCGCTTATAACGAGAAGGTCGTAGCCCTTGAAACGTCTTGCGCTAAGCTTCACGAGGCCTCTGGGCCATTGCTGAGGTTTCTTCATCCCGGAGGCGAGATGTCGCTCAGTAGGGACCAAGTTATCTCCCAACTGGAGGAAGCCCCCAAGGAGCTTAATATACTCTTGAAGTAAACGGCGACCAATGGTGCTAGCCAGTCTCTGGCGATCACCAAGTCGCTTTATCCCCGAGTTGGTCTTGAGGCCATTAAAGATGGCTATGCCTGTAATGTGGATGAAGACCGGGCAGCCGAACTCTGGGAGGAAGTTAAGGATGCTTCTTCGGCTGTCGCGGAAACCTTGGACCTGTGAATGACTATTTAAAAGTGTTTATTTGGCCCTGCATGAAAAATGTTTCTTTGGCCCTACATTTTCTCTTTAAATATGCTGCTTTGCACGAGTAGTTTTGACATCTTAAATATCATGTCTGACTAGATCAGCCCCCAGGCTCTGGGGCATGGTTCATGACACACGTCTCAGAGTGTTAAAAATTCGTAGGAGCGAAGCACTCAGACGCATAATTTTCGAGAACAACTTTAAGAGCAAACATTCATTCATAAAGAAGTAATTGAATTACAAAGTTCAAGTGAAAAAACGACGTAGCTGTTCTATGTTCCAGGTGTTGTTGACAATCGTGCGTCTTCAGCAGAGCTTATAAGCCCGTAGCGTATCACCTCATCGATGATGTAAGGGCCCTCCCAGCTTGGGGAGAGTTTATGCTCGCATTTCTGATTCTTTCTAAGGACCAGATCTCCTTTCGAGAATGCGCGGCTCCTTACATTGCGACCGTGATAGCGACGTAAGCCCTGAAGGTACTTTTCCCACTGAATTGTTGCAATGTCCCTGGCTTCTTCCAGTTGGTCGAGGTCTTCTAGCCGGCTTTCTTCCAAAGCGATCTCTTCATAGCTCTGAACCCGCGGGGATCCGAATTCTAACTCGGTGGGGAGGACCGCCTCTGAGCCATACACCAGGAAGAAAGGTGACTGCCCGGTTGCTCTGCTAGGGGTGGTTCGCAGCCCCCAGAGTACCGAAGGAAATTCTTTGAGCACACCGAGTGGCGTATGGTATGAGACGATCAAAAATCCTTGCCTTTAGGCCTTGTAGCACCATGTCGTTGGCTCATTCGACTTGCCCATTACTTCGGGGGGGTGCTACTGATGTTAAGCAAATTTTTATGCCGAGTTCACCGCACCAGTCTTGAAATATGCCACCTCTGAATTGGGTGCCGTTGTCCGTGATGATTCGGTTTGGTACGCCGAATCTAACCACGATTTCATAGAAGAATTCTTTGGCCTTTGCGACTGTGATTGTGGCGACTGGCTTGGCCTCAATCCATTTGGTAAATTTATCGACGGCCACGAAGAGATGAGTATAACCACCTTGAGCCTTCTTCAAAGGTCCCACCATGTCAAGCCCCCAGACTGCAAATGGCCAGGTGATTGGGATGGTCTATAGTTCCTGTGCTGGTTTGTTCACCTGTTGCGCAAAGAATTGACATCCTTCGCATGTCCGAACGATGTCCTCTGCATCAGTGACAGCAGTCAGCCAGAAAAATCCCTGATGATAAGCCTTGCCGACTAGTGTTGTTGACGCCTCGTGATTCCCACAAATTCCAGAGTGGATTTCTTTGAGAAGATCCCTCCCTTCTTGTTCTGATATGCACCGTCGTAGTACACTAGAGGAGCTCTTGCGATGGAGTTGTTCCCTGATTACCAAATAGCTCTTGCTTCGGCGCATTATCCGTTCGCCCTGCATGCTGTCTTTGGGTAGCTCGTCCTTTGTCAAATAGTCCAGATATGGAGCTGTCCAATCGGGGTGATGATCAGGACTTCTGCCTCTACGCTCTTCTCCATTGGGATGTCCGACTTTGGCCGAGTGCTTATTGCGGGCTTATGAATTTCTTCGACGAATACTCCCACGGGCACTGTGGTCCGCCCGGATCCCATTTTTGCTAGCTCGTTGGCCGCTTCATTGTCCCGACGGAGCACATGAACAAGTTCCAAGCCGTCAAAGTTGCCTTCTAGCTTGCGTACCTCCTGGCAGTAGGCGGCCATGTTGTCTTCGATGCTGGACCATTCTTTTTGCACCTCATTGACCACGAGCATTGAATCTCCGTGAACTGTCAAGCGTTGGATCTTGGCGATATGGCGTCTGGAGCCCATGGATGAGTGCCTCGTACTCGGCGATGTTGTTCGACGCGGGAAAAAGTATTTGAAGAACGTACCTCAACCGTTCTCCGCTTGGTGATATGAGCACTATACCAGCCCCCGCGCCGCTGAGCATGAGGGAACCATCGAAGTACATCGTCCAATACTCAAGTTCCTTGACGACCGTCAGGTTTTGTAGTTCTGTCCACTCGGCAGTAAAGTCGGCGAGCGCTTGAGACTTGATGGCTGCGCGAGACTTGAATAGGATATCAAAAGCTCCAAGCTCGACTGCCCACTTTGCAACTCTCCCAGTGGCCTCCTGGTTGTGAAGTATATCTCCTATTGGGAAGGAAGTGACCACCAAAACAGTATGCTCTTGGAAGTAGTGCGAGATGTAAGAAGTACGGCATATAATAATTTCTGCACTTGTGGATACCGCATCTTAGATTCACTCAGGACCTCGCTGACGAAATAGACCAGGTGTTGGATCTTCTGCACGTGACCCGGCTCCTCCCTTTATACGATGATTGCAATGCTGACTACATGAGTCGTTGCCGCGATGTAAAGTAACAGAGGTTCTCGTGGCATCGGTGAAACCAAGACCGGGGGTGTCGCTAAGAAGGTCTTCAGATCTTCAAACGCTTGATGTGCCTCAAGCGTCCATTGGAACTTGTCCTGCTTCTTGAGGAGTTTAAAGAATGGCATACCTCGCATACCCATTCGGGAAATAAACCTGTTGAGTGCTGCCATTCACACCGTGAGCTTCTGGACGTCCTTTTGGCAAGTCGGCGGTTCCATATTTGATATGGCCTTGATCTTTTCTGGGTTGGCCTCAATGCCTCGTTGGGATACGATAAACCCGAGCAGTTTTCCCGAAGATACTCCGAAAACACACTTCTTGGGATTAAGCTTCATGCTGAAAGCCCTAAGACTCTCGAACGTCTCGGTCAGGTCGACGATAAGGTCCTTCTTCTCCCAAGTCTTTACCACGACATCATCCACATATGCCTCCACATTGCGTCCGAGTTGGGCGTGAAAACACCGATGTATTGCGTGCTAATAAGTTGCACCAGCATTTTTCAACCCGAACGACATCGTGGTATAGCAAAAGGCCCCAAAGGGCGTGATGAATGAAGTCTTGATATGATTTTCCGCCTTTAGGCGAATCTGGTGGTACCCTGAGTAGGCATCGAGGAAACTCAGGATCTCGCACCCGACGGTTGAATCAACCACCTGATCAATCCGAGGTAGCCCGAATGGATCCTTCGAACATGCCTTGTTGAGATCAGTATAATCAACGCACATGCGCCAAGTTTTATTCTTCTTTTGAACTAGTACAGGGTTCGCCAACCAGTCGGGATGATACACTTCTTTGATAAAACCTGCAGCTAATAGCTTGGTGATCTCCTGCTTGACGGCGTTCCAACGATCTGGAGCGAACCGCCGGAGTCTTTGCTTGACTAGCTTTGCCTTTTCATCGACGTGTAGAGAATGCTGGATCAACTCCCTAGGGACACGTGGCATGTCAGATGGTTTCCAGGCAAAGATGTCCTTGTTAGCCTGGAGGAAGGTGACGAGCAAGCCTTCCTATTTATCCTCGAGCCCTATCCCGATCAGAGTCGTTCTGGATGGGTCGGATGAGTTGAGAATAATTTTCTTGGTTCCTCCGCCAGACTTTATCCCTGGCGTGGCCTGCTTCTTGGATGGGATGCCGCCTTCTTCCTGCAATGTGGCAGCCTCTGCCTGGATATTCATCCCCTCGGCGGTTGCCTCCTATAGCTCAACAAGTTCGTAGTTCTCTCGGTCGCATTCCAAAGATCGCTTGATGTCACTGCGAACCGTGATGACGCTTCTAGGTCCCGGCATCTTCATCACCAAATAGTTGTAGTGCGGGACGGCCATGAACCGAGTTAGACCGGGCCTTCCCAAGATAGCATGATACGCTGTCTCGAAATTTGCTACCTCAAAATTTATATACTTGGTCCGATAGTTGTTTTTGGTACCAAAGGTGACGGGCAAAGCAATCTGCCTAAGAGGAAACGAAGACGCCCCAGGGATCACCCCGTGGAACGGCTGTGAGCTCGGCCTTAGCTCGGAGCAGGGGACGTTCATGTCGTCAAAGGTTTTGGCGAACAGGACGTTGAGTCCACTCCCTCCATCAATCAAGACTTTGTTGAGCTTTACATTGCGAATAACAGGGTCGAGCACTAGAGGAAACTTACCTGGATGCAGAACTCGGTTGGGGTGATCCGAGCGATCGAAGGTGATCGGGACTTTAGACCACTTTAGATACTGGGGGGTTGCCGGTTCCACCGCATTGATCTCCCGAGCGGTAAGCTTTTGCTTCCGCTTGGACTCGTATCCAGTGGAGCCCCCGTATATGTAGTTCAGCTCGTGCTCAGGTTCTTGGTAATCGTCCTCGTCGGGAGGGTCTTTCTTCTTGGCAGCCTCGTCCTTCACTGGAGCCAGTTGCTTGTTGCTTTCACGCGCAAAACGCTTCAAGGTAAAGCAGTCTTGGGCGGCGTGCTCGTGCTTTCCCTAAGGGTGGAAAGGACAGATCGCATCCATGACAGTACTGTAATTGGGCACCTCCCTCCGTGTGACTCGGGGCCGGTTGCGTTCGGCTACCGCAACTAGCTCCTCGCCTTTCCGCTTTTTATCTTTGTGCTTGGAGGACTCGGGCTTGTCGCCTTTGTTCTTCTGTTGCGGGCGATCTTCTTGGCGCTTGGCCAGGGCGTCTGAGGCCGTGGCATAGCGGTCGGCCAATGCAAACATCTCCATTATGGAGGTCGGTGGTTTTCTGGACATTTTCTTGATCAGATCAGGATCGCTGACCCCTTTCTGAAAAGCTGCTACCACCACTGCATCAGACACATCCCTGATGGTGTTTTTCTTCTGCATGAAACGCCGGATGAAATCTCTCAGTGTCTCGACTTTCTTCTGGTGAAGCTGATATAGGTCCCACGGGGTGCCAAGCCTCTCGTAGGTTCCCTGAAAGTTCGCGATAACTCCAGGAGTCCACCGAGTTCGCAGGAAGTCCTGTGAGCCATGATTGAGTTGAGGGGGTAAGATTTACTGGCAGATAATTTGCCATCACGTTTTGATTGCCCCTGGCCTCTTTAACAGCCAGGGCATAGACCTACAGCCAAGCTTTCGGATCTCGCTTCCCGTCAAACTTAATAATGCCCTTGGGGTTGAAGCCTTCTGGCCATACCACTCACGTAACCGAGAAGTGAACGCTCATATTCCGTCGATGGATCTGTCATCATGATGAGGGGGAGTCCGGTGTGACGAGCCTCTGGCTCGACGATTGTCGTCAACGCGTCAGGGTGGAGTTCGGCACGGCGAGTCCATGACTCGGTGATCGTCGGCATCTTTCCGACCCCGGCGATGATGGCCTCTATGATCGTAGCAATCGTCGTACCGTTGATCACTTCCTCGATCGTGGCCGGTGCCGAAACGTTCGTAGTCGTCGTAGCACCAGCGTCGTTCTTCCTCGTCCCGCTCTTGCCGTATGGCGGTGATGTCTCGGCGAAGGTCACGGTTGAGATTCCGGCGGGCGTCTCCGAATGGTTGTATGGGGCGCCGACTGCCGGTACTTCGACTGGTAGTAGTCCGACTGCTAGCGACGCGGGTAGCCGCGTGGGAGCATGAGTGCGCTTCTCCTAACGGCTTTTCCTGATTCTGCTGAATGGCTGCCGCTGTCACCATGGCCTTGTTCTAGGCCACGATCGGGGCCACCGGGCTATCAGATGCAATCATCGGGTCTAGCTTGTCGAGAAGCGTCTTGGAGGCGACGACGTTCTGCTACAGCGTATGGAAGATAGCTTGGTCTCCCAATCTTGATTGTAGGATGTCCTCGTGGACATTGCGGCCACACGATCAAAGCGATCGGGCCTGTACCTCCTTAGCCTTACGAAGAAGGCGATCTTCCTCCGCAACTTCTTGAACCTCTTGTTGGCAGTGGAGATCGGTCTTCTGCTCTTCTATGGCGAAGATGCCACGAAGATTGTAGCAATTCCTCACGGTACCGGCTGGTTTGCTGGCAGAGTCAGTGTGGCATACCTGAGATGGGTCGGCCTGATCTTTACCACATTGGATCTGGTTTAAGTCTAGGCAGACAAGTTCTCCGCGCGCATCTGCGACGAAGTCCAGGCTTCCAAAGCGGAGAGCCTGACCGAAGATGAAGGTGGCGATGATTCCGCTGGTTGCTGCCATCGAGTTTGTAGGAAAATATTATAGCGCTCCCCCTACCTGGCGCGCCAACTGTCGACTTTTGTAGTCGGTAATGAATTTTATAGGCAGGCGCTAGATCTCAAACTCGAAGGTCACACAAGACAAAGGTTTAGACAAGTTCAGGCCCTCGACGGAGGAGGTAATACCCTAGTCCTCTGTGCTGGTATTATCTGGATCTCTTGGATCTGAGATTGCTCATGTCCCTGTTATTGCCCGCCCTCTCCCTTATATAATGGGGGTGGGGCGGTTTACAGAGTCCCGATCGGTTAAAGGATTTTGATCGATTATTAGATTCTAATCGATTACAGGATAGAGTTTATATCTTTATCTACCCCGCTGACAACTCGGATTACAATCATATCTCTTATATCTAAATATACGTTCAACTGTCTCTAGGATGTATCTCCTTGCGCACGGCAGCAAGGCTTGGCGCGGAGCTTATCCTTTGGGCCTTCTGTTCAGCCCTATTTCAGGCATTTCTAGGCTGGTTATGAAGACACCTGGGTTCTCATATTCCACAATCGGGTTTCCAAATCGTTCCATAAATGAACCGAATTTGGAGGCACACAAGTGAACCAAGTAAAAGCTGCTCCTGACAATGACAAAGGGAACAGTCTGATTTTCAATCCATCGGACTGAGTCGCTTCACCTCATTGCGCGATAAAGCATCCGATATGCTCTAGGGTAGTAATCGAGTCATCACCAGAGAATTTTGCAAAATCTTGGACTTTGAAATTGTGAGGGTAAGGCATGCGATCTATGTAATCAGGATACGGCTTTCTATAGCCGATAACCTTTCCTTTTGGCTATATGCCGAATTGATCCCTCAAGATGGCTGAAATTTGATCGGCCCAATTCGCATTATCGGTCACTGGAATAATAGGCCCGTGATAATGCTGGTCATAGTTGGCATTCTGCCCCCCGAGTGCAAACTCGGGTTGCCAATTAGGCTGAGCCGATGGCAAACGGGTGTACCGATCGTACCTATTATATCTAAATTGGGGTTCTGGTGCTGGAACAAAAGGTTCTGCATAGGTCACTACCCTATGCGGACCTGGATTTCTAGGCAGAATAGACTCATGTGGGTATCTCTCAGACCCAATCGACTGTGAAACCGATTGTGGAAAAGTATAGAACGGAGCTGATGGTGGTAGGTTTGCCAATGCATCTAATTTGGAAGCATCGGTGTAAGCCTGGTAATGGTTCACCCCACTTGACCGAGGGTCTCTAGGCAAATATGATGGTGGGTTGAGTAGGCATCATGGTAGGGGGTGAGGTCATAGCCGTTGGTTTAGGATCGGCTAGTGTGCTCTGCGTGTTTTGCGCTACTGAAAAAACAGGGTAATTTGGCAGAACTTGTAATGGGTCAAGCAGACTTCCGGACGAGGCTAATTCCAGGGCGATAGTTTTAACATTGTTTGCTATCATCGGCTTAAGCGTGGTAACAAGAGCTGATGATTGGTTTATTAGAGCGTGGTGCATAGACTGATTAATCATAGTCGATAATTCGGCTTGAGTAGGTAGATATCGGTTTACCGGTTCTGTGACACCTGCATCCCCCAGGGCGTTGATCATCGGTAGGGCGGTTTTTTGAGTGACGCCACGTCTAGTCTTCTGATAACAGTTTAGCATCATCTCTTCTAGCGCAGTTTTCCGATCTTCGATTTCTCTACGTTGTTCTGGTGTCAAATCGTCCATTGTTGGGACGATTATAGCCTCTGCGTTGAGATCAGACGGCGGAATCGACTTCCCTGATGAAGACATTGGGTCCCACCGGGCATGCCAAGAGTGTGTTGGCGTCAAAAACTTGAAGTAGGGTTTCGACAACGACACCGCATTTAACACAGTTGAGCGTGCGATCGATTTGACACATGTCGACAAGGTAAAAATATAAAATTCACTCAAAGCCGATCGTCAAGATCAATCGGCTTAGACTCAATCAGCTTGAAGCCGATTAAATCAAAATAAAAGGGTAAGTCTAATTAGCTGATTAAGGCTAATCAGAGGATAAAGGCAGATCGATTCTGAAGAAGGCGATGCGCAACAAAATCAGAATAAATCGCACCTGGGATGTAATTTGAAGAAGATCAACAATTGGCGATGCGCAACTTTATTGATCAAGATCGAATTACAAAGACTAAATACTCCTAGTCGATAGGAAAAAGTAATGTAAACTGGTATGTTTGATTGTGTTGGATCCTTTTCGCAGCTTGCTTTGGCCCTTCTTTTATACCGTCGGCCTATCATGTCCTATTACAACACATTACAAAACCTGATCCGTATCGGCCTTATTTTGGATAGCTTTTCCTCAAAGATCTTGTCGTTGCCAAATATCTTCAAATCTTTCCAAATCGTCTGTTAGTTACCGTATGTTGACTTTCTCGCCGATTTTGACTAGACTTACCAAATTCTGGTGCAAACACAAGCTCTGTACAGTATTGGGAGAATTCATTGGAGAAATACTCTCCACCACGATCCAACCAAAATCTTTTGATTTTTCTTTCCCGTTGATTCTCAACTTCTGCCTTATAGGTTTTAAAATAGTTTAAAGCCTCATCTTTTGTTTTCAAGATATACACATAGCAAAATCTAGTCGCATCATCAATTAAAGTCATGATGTATCTTTTTCCACCCTTCGTCAACACACCATTCATCTCACAAATATCTGAATGTATGAGTTCTAATGGTGCCAAGTTTCTTTCCTTGGCTGCCTTAGGAGGCTTGCGAGGTTACTTAGACTGCACACAACTTTGGCACTTAGAACCTTTGACAATGAAAAATCTCGGAATTAATTTCATACTGGAAAGCCGAGACATAGAACCAAAATTAAGATGACATAGTCTTGAGTGCCAAATACTTACCTCACTACCAATAACATCGTCACAAAGATGATTCACAAATTTATTACAGACGTTCTAAGGGAAAAGCGGAACAAGCCTCCGTTGTCACAGCCTTTACCAATAAATAATCCATACTTTGATATGACTACTTTATTCAACTCTAACACCAACTTAAACCCATCTCTGCAAAGAAGGGAGCCACTAACGAGATTCTTGTTGATTGAAGGGACATGTTGCATGTTCTTTAGCCGCACGATCTTTCCCGAAGTAAGCTTCAGATCTACCATTCCAACACCAAGAACAAAAGCATGTGACCCATTCTCCATCAACACAGAGGAACCTCGAGCAACCTGGTAAGAAGAAAACAATGATACATCAGCAAAAACATGAATATTAGCCCCAGTATCAATCCACCAATCGGTAGATTGACTAGCCGAAAGAACAATGAGTAAATTACCATGCCTAGGTGTCTCCGTCTCGGCATTGCCAATAGCCACAATGACTGATTTGGAGTTCTGTCCCTACTAATCCTTTCCTTGTTCGTGGCTTGGACATTTCTTCGCCCAATGTCAAATCTCATCACACACGAAGCAAGGCTTGTCATTCTACTGCTTCTTCTTCTTAAAGTTGGTAGTCTTAACAGCTTTTCTCTTTGACTTGAACTTACCAGAACCAGAATGCTACACAAAATTGACGCTGGTTTGTCCCTGAACCACATTTGGGTGCACATCCTTCGCCCGAGCTTTCTCCGCAACATCAAGAGACGCGATCAGATTCTCAACAGAGATTTCTTGCCTCTTGTGTTTTAGAGATGTGGCAAAATTCCTCCACGAGGGAGGCAATTTGGCAATGATGCCACCAGCCACAAACTTGACGGGTAACATGCACTTGAGGTGATCAATTTTCCTCGCAATGAATTGTATCTCGTGAGCCTGTTCAACCACAGAACGGCCATCAACCATTTTGTAGTCATGATATTGCTCCATAACATACAGTTCACTGCTAGCATCCGAGGCACTAAATTTATTTTCGAGTGCCTCCCATAACTCCTTTGCATCTGACATGTGCATATACACTTTGCAAAGGCGGTCTGAAAGAACGCTAAGAACGCATCCTACAAAACTTGTGGCATCCTCGATATCCTATTCCTGCTAAGCAGTAAGGGTTCCATCAGGTTTGCCAGTCGCAACCCAGTAGACGTTCATAGCTGTGAGCCACAGAGTGGCTCGTGTCTACCATCTCTTAAAGTGAACGCCGCTAAATCTATCCGGTCTCATTGCCTTAGCAAATCTAGATGCTTTCATCATATTCACCATGAAAAGCCTATCACATTTTTGGATTGTTGGAAATATAGGCATATTAATGATGAATTTATTCATAAGCTATAATGATAATTGAAGATAGAATAGTGGAAAAAATAAACTAGACACAAGCAATATACCAATTGCAATGCCTATCTCATGCATATTAGTAGATAAACAGAACATAGATGCGGTTTGCGTGCGTTATCGAGATGACGCAAAGAAGTGGCCAAACCGGTAGTAGATGTCGATGAAGAATAGCAGAGATTGTAGTCGAAGCCGATCGGCGGTGAAGAAAACAACGAGCAGTCGCGTGAGAACGCTTCCCAAAAATGTGATTCGTTCTCTCCCGATGCAGGATCTCAAGGACAGATGATTCAGAGACCTGCTCTCCCAACAGTCGGTGCATGCCGGCGAAGAAGGATGCAACACAGTACTGAGGGAAGGCAAAAGGTTTGAGAGATAGATTGATCTGATCTCTGTTCTGCATATATCTAATAGAGATAAATTCATGGAACACGATACGAGTCAGTTACGGATTCCGCATAACGTAACCGTGTTGACCACATAATCCCACGCTGCAAAAACTACAAAAGAGAACTGCGCCTGTGCAAGCCATCGGACTCAATTTCGCTGCACCATTCATGCGCACGTCACGTACGCACGCCGCCTGGCGAGGTGAGTTGAGCAAGCGCTCACATATGTTCTCTTCTTCTCTTGCTCTAGCATGGTGGAGAGAACCATTCCTTATATATTGGTCATCATCCACCTCAATTAGCAATGTGGTACTATTCTATTTTCATCTCCCTTCCACCTAATGGGCCTTTGGGATTTTCTAAGAATTATTTGTGAACTAGTGGGCCTCTAGCCCAAATAATTCAAACAGATTTAGCATCTCGGCCGTGGCCAGATACCAAAATCTCTACCGAGATGACCAAAATCTCAGCGAGATTTCATTCCCTTATCAGGAAGGGATAGGAAAGAGTAGTGGGTATTCGGGGCGTTTAAGGCGCGGCAGCGTGGGGAAGAGGAGAGGAGTAGGTGGTTTAGGGCCAATTGTGTGGGCATCGGTTTGGAGGCTGAGAATGAACAATGAGAGAATCCTGAGGGATGGTGACGATGCAGGGCCCACATGTAAGTGAACGAAAAAGAAAAAGATGGGGATGCGCGCTGGGTGGGATGAAGTTAGAAACTTGAAGAAGGCAGAGGAGAGAACGAATGGACCACCACTAATTTGTATTATTAAGTAGTATGTGTGTATATACTATTTCAGTGCCCGTGCATTGCTACGGAAAACAAAATTGATAACGAAACATAAAGGTCAAGCAATAAAAGAAAATGACCGTGTGTTGCTACGATTAAAAAAATCATGTTATCTAACACATCGAGTTGGCTTATATCAAGTCATCGACTCAATTGAAATAACCAGCTGAACTCTGCCTGACCCGCATCGTGTCTTCTCCACTGTACTTGGTCTACACACCTCCTTGACTCCATCGCCACGCCCAACTATGCTCTGCTCCGTGGCAGCCCTTGTCTGGCCTATCCCGCTATTCCTAGCCGAAATCATAAAACAAACCTGGGAATTATGAAAAAAATCATGTTTGATGATAACATTTTACTATATGTATCACCTTCTTTTCATAATCAGGTGGTAGACAGATCGGGGAACCGTAGAGGGGAAAGAAAGAGAACCTTACCAAGGATGAGGAGCTGCAATTGCGCATCGATTGGCTGGTGCCGCTCCATAACTGCCTTCCACGCGGTATGACCATCGATAGTTGCTTGCTTGCGGCGAACCGCTGAAATCAATTGAATTGCCCCTGCGTGGAAGGCGAATCTCCATGCAGAATCGTAAGGTCAAAAATTCAAAAGTTTTGTCCTGGGAACCATGCAACAATTTTATAGCAATTCTCGTTATTTAAGTCATACCCGGGCTAGGCTACATGTGACGTGACATGCACAGGTTTACAAATCACAACGCTATGCTATTGACGAGGTCAAGGGCAATGCCAACAACCATCATCCACGATGTTGCTAGGAAACCTGGCACACACTAATCTAAGCTACATGTAGCTCGTAAATCTAAAGTAGTTCACTTTAATCACCCGTAGAGCGTCAAGTTCAACCAATCGAAGGTCCAGAGTTATGATGCCATGATCATGCCTTTGAAATATGTTTAGTGAACGAAGAAAAAAATCTGTGAAACAGTTCTGCGCTAAAAATGGAACCTCAAGGTGTGGATTGCTATCAGAGAATATGGGACAAGTTCGCTTGCACTTGCAGTTGCATATACACTCGACAGAAGCACTCTGTGGTTGTGAGCTCCATTAGATTTATTGACAATTGCATGCAGTCATGCACCTGAGTGCATCAGGCGTCGCCGGCGTAGACGAAGTTGTGCACAGCCACGAACAGCTCCTCGACCTTCTCCAGCATGAAGAGTTCCACGGCGTGAAACCCCGCGCCCTCCGTCTTCGCGACAACCTACACGCCGTGCTCCTGCAGCCACTGGACGAAGTCTCTCTGCCTATCGATCAGTGGGTCGCCATCGCTCCTGGACACTAGGCACCGCGGCAGCCCCATCGCAGCATCCGGCACCAACCCTTTCACCGGGTTTGCGAACTCGTGGTCACGGTTTGCACTCGCCGGCAGCTCGAGGCTCCAAATCTTGTCGTTTGCCTCCAGTGGCAGCATGAGCTCCCGCACCGTGACGGGGCTCAAGTCAAAGACCTTGGTCCGGACGTCGGCGTTGAACGCCATGTTCCTACCAGAGCTACTGCCCATGATGAAGCACCGGGAGAGGTCGCCGTGCGCGGCAACCCAGTGGTCCTCGAGCGCCACATTGCGGAGCCAGAGCATGGCGGAGACAGTGTTGTCGTAGGCGGTGTGTAACCGGTGCTCGGGAGCGAGGCTGTAGTCGAGGGAGGCGACAATGGCGGGGACAGCTGCCACCATGGCCTCACAGGAGGCATGGTAGAAGGAAGTGTCGACGGAGAAAACTATGAAGCCCCACCATGGAAGTAGAGGATGACGGGGAACTTGGACGGCGACGGCGGAACGGGGTTGGGGACGTACAGGTGGAGGAACGTGCTGCGGGAGGAGTCGAGGGGCACGTCTGTAACATCCTAAAAATTTCAATTTGATTTGTTTTATTTATTTTATTCAATTTAGAATTTACTTGGAATGTTACAGATTTTATTAAAACTCTTTCCTCAACTCTCAGTTTTACAAAATGAATTTTTGCAAAACATTTAAAAGCTTAAAAATTACAAAAATAAATTTATTGGGTTACGAATATTCTAAAGTATTTTTAAGAATTTTTCCATAATTTTTAAAACCTTTTTACTATTTTTCCCAAACCTATTTAATTTTCAGCATTTAAAAATTAATTATTGTGCTATAAATAATAATTTTATATTATTAAAAATATTTATTCATGCTTTTATTACTGAAACTAGTATCTCTTCAAATTCCCAAATTTAATAAAATTTATTTGCTATTTTTTGGATTTAATATGAATTATCAGTGGAAAATTAATTGTTTTCAGAATTACTAATTTCGGTTACTGTTCGTTATGACCCGATCCGCTTCTCCTTCCCTGTCAGCTACACTGCACCCCATGTGCTACAGTAACCGATGGACCCGACCCGCATTTAATTCTCACCCATTTCACTCATTTACTCCGGCGAGCCTGTTACTATACTCACCATAACTTTGGCGAGCATTTGCCGACGATCCACTAGTCGGATCACCCTATAAATTGAACTCTAGCTTGCTCTCCTCATTCCTCACATCCTCAGCTTTGGTTTAGTCCAATCCATCTACCGGATCTCCCTACACAAGCCATTCTTTCTAAACTCTGATGAACTTTTGGCGAGCTCTCCCGGCCACTCCCAACCTCTATTCGGCCTCAAATTTTTACTGGAGCTTCCTCTCATTGTCATCTACATCTACATCTGGTAAATCATATTTCGAAAATTCTCACCAGAGCTTTGTCGGCAATCATTTCTTCTCCAAGTCCGGCGAAAGGTCAATTTTTGGATTCAAAAGGTCCGATCTCCTTCATCTTAAGTCCGATTTACCTCATTTTTCTTCCTAAATTCATATGAAATTATAATATATCTATTTGTACTGGTTTTGTATTTTATTTGAATTTGGATACTTTTCGCGTATAGTTTCCAGAGAGCCGAAAGGAGTTGCTATCGACGATCTTGATCACCTACCCTTCGATCCAGGCAAGTCTTCCTTGAACATGTTGAACCCAAATTTACAAAATGCTTATGTTATTTTAAATTATGCATGCTTACTTTTACGCAATGTACTTTAAATGTAGTTTTAAGGATTAGTTAAAGTCCAGATTTGTTATACCCTCATTGGTATTGATCATGTCAAACCTTTGTCACCGTAGATAATACTAGCTAATTTATCTGGTGATAACCAATAGTGTAGCATGGGATGGTAGAATTGCTTAGTCTGGCTTAAACGTTTCGGTATTATGTTATTATGGAAATCATTTCAAACATTATGTAAACATATTTGTGAAGATGCAGTAATCGGTGTTGCTGCTGTTATTTAAATAAAATAAAATAGAAAATATGATTTAGACCGGGGCGGATGGATGTTTGGCGGGTGCTGATGTACGAGACCTTGAAAGTGAATGTTCTGCCCTAGTCAATTAAGGACCGAAGCATGTGTTATCATGGACCGAGCACTACCGTACAACCACAAGTCTATATGGGTATGACCTGACTAATTAATTTGTGCGTCTCGATATTGACTTCGCCAGCCGGTGGAATATGGGTGTCGGATGGAGACAGGTTTTCCCCACATGGCGCAAAAGGGGGCTTCTGATTGGGTGGATGTAACCCTTCAGCGGTGAAACCTTAGCAGGTGAGGTTAATAGCGGGTCTGTACATTGTAAAGGCCTTGTCATGATCTCTCTGCCGACACACCAAAGGAAGTGTGTTAATTGCATGGCAAAAAGAGTTGATCATGTCTTGTGGGTAAAGTTGTACACACTCTGCAGAGTTAAAACTACTTAAGTAGCCGTGCCCACGGTCAAGGGCAGGCAAGGTACGCTTGCACATTGTAGATTTTATGGTTTTGTTTTAAATGAAAATGGTGGTTTGGGAATCTGTGAGTGGATGGAACTCTCGGGTTGTACTTTGGCGGCTGGAGCCAGTCAGGTGGTTGGAACCTGATTAGCTGTTATTTCAAATTCAATTTATATTCAATTACATTTTGATCAAGTGATGCTTTGTGAAATTATATTGGTACTTAAGTTAACATTGTTTTATGCCAAAAGAGCTATATTATGCCTTCAATTGTTCAGCCATGCATATAGTTATCATGTATTATGTTTCCAAGACTTGCGGAGTACATTCTGTGCTCACCCTTGCAACACCCCCACTTTCCACAGAAGAGTGTGCAGAAGCTGAATGTGACTACAATTTTTACGCTTGTGGTTATGATGAAGGTGATCCAGATTGCTAGGACGCGAACCCCAGTCGATTGCCTCTGGGCAAATGGATGGGTTAATTTATTCTAGATTATTTCGTTTCATTGTTGCTACTTATTGAACTCAAGCCAAGAGGCTGTTTACTTGTAATATTTGGCCATAAGGTTGATACCTCTTTTGTTTAATTAATAATATTTGAATCGTGATATGGATATGTTGTCATCACTGTTTCCACTATGTGTGCTAGATTTTCCTGGACTAGCACAGTTTATACACAGAGGATTTGGATTTGGAAATCCGGTCCCGACAACGTCCCCGGAGATGACCTGTTCCGCGTCGGAGGTTGGTGAGGTGGGAACGAGGTGGCACGTGACGGTGCCGTTCAGGTGGACGATGGTCTGCATGAAGAGATTGGTCGACTTGCTCGGGGGCGGGCACACGGCGGCGTCAACGTCGACGACCGTGGTGTCGCCCATGGTTCTCGCTCGGCTTGCTCTGTTTCTTGCAATCAATTTTACGTAATCTTCTATAGAGATATCAATTTCCAATCATTTATCAAATCGTGGTATGATACACTACTACTTTCCTTTTCTACTGTCCAAATTTTACGTAATCTTCTACAAAGATATCAATTTCCAATCAATTATCAAAACGCGGGCCCGGGGGCTGGGAGAGGAGTGGTGGGAGAACGGACCACCGCCACCAACTGGTAATTAGAAGTAGTAGAGATATATAAGCTATTCTTCAACTGTGTCAGTTTACGCAGTCCGATCAAGCCATGCATGCAACTATTCAACGCATCGGACTACTCCAGTTGACCGAGCCATGCATCAGGGCTAACATACTAATAAATGCGTTCCTTGTTTGTACATGAATCTTTTTTCTTTGTTTTAGCCATAACCTTTTATTGGCAACTCCGATTCACAATTGTTTTCACTAGTTGGTTACTGATGATGAGAGGAACAGAATGATATAAGTCTCGCTAACAAACAATAATTTTACTGGCTAGTAACAGATTTTACTACATCTATATATAGAAATTACTACATTTCTATATAGATTTTACTATCATACAGATTGATGTTCATTTGGTAGTAAAATTTGATTTATGCGATGTTTATTAGCTTGACTTATATTGGGTTGTTCCTCTCGTCGTCAGTAATCTAATGGTGAAATTCGTTAGTGAATTGGAGCTACCAATAAAAATTTATAGCGAAAATAAAGAAAAAACAGATTTATGTACAAACTAGGATTGCATTTCTCAGTTCGGTGGAAACCAACTAGTAAATGTGTTTGCTTGTTTGTACATAAATATTTTTTATTTGTTTTAGCCATAATTTTTTATTGGCAGCTCCGATTCTTAAATGGTTTCCACCAGAAGGTTACTAACGATGAGAAGAACATAATGATATAAGTCTCACTAATAAATACTAATTTTACTGGGTGGTTGAAGGACCATGTGGAGGTATATCCAAATTTGTGATGAATATTTGACTAAATTTGAGCTTGGGTTGCTCATGTTTGAGTTTGATTTGAAATGGATTTTCAATTGGAAGCAATTTGAGGTCTTCTCTGTTTTCCCGGTGCTACCGGCCAGAACAAGGAAAAATGAATTTTAATGAGTGTACTTTGATGGATTTATTGCACATCTTTGTGGGCATTGCTATGTGAGGAGTTTCCTTGTTTTTGATGGTTGCAGGATGACGGTGCTAGGTCATGGTGAGGCGAAGGATGGCCGGGACTAGGCGAGGAGCGTTGGAGGTCCAGACGGTCGGGGATCGCCGGAAGATGATCGGAGTCCATGCAAGCCATGAAGACAAGGAATGGATGTGATGCTAGCTAGATGCTGCTCGGACCGATGAGGGCCGTCGGATTGCAGTCTATTTGATAGGATAGCGGGTCTAGTTGGTGTGCTTTGAGAACCGTGCAAGAAAACCCATTATGTGTTGTGGGTTTTGGGTGAACCCTTGCATGGCTGGGTAAATGGGTAAATCCTAGCCCTTTATGGATGCTCTAGGGTTTAGAGGCTCATCCAAGGGTGGTAGGTGGCCCAAGAGTTGTATAAATAGGAGTGGAGAGGTAGCCTTCCCTCCTTGAAGGTTTTGAGGTTTTTGATGCTCCTTTGAGCTTTGCCCACATGAAATGTGAGGCTTTGTAACCTCTCCTTCCAGAAATTAAATGTTCTTCATTTATGTTCATGTTTCATTTCCTTTACGCATTTACATTACGCATTTAAATTACGCAATTTAAATTCAGCATTTACTTTCCCGCATTTACATTCTCGCAATTTACTTTATCGCAATTTGGATTTGCCTCCCCTCCTTCTAAATGCTGTTCTTATAGTATGTCTTAAGGGTGTTCATATGGTTTTACATCTTTCTTGCACCCTAGGATAGACTAGAGGTCAAGTTCTTATTGAATTGCAAATCTGTCCAGAACTTGTTCTTCGCGTAGCAGTCAGTATTTGATTTTTATAAACATCTAGAAAAATCCTTTTTTAGTGATTCTTGTTGGAAAAGGTGTACGACTCATATATCCATCTTTATAAAAATTTCTGAGTCCACTGGTTGCACCGGTTGAGCAGTATAAAGTGAAAACCGAGCCTCAAACTTTCTGGTCGAAGTTCCTGACTGTCTGCATTGCTTGATTTTTCATGTTTATTCTGCAAATATTTTTGAGGTGATTTTTGTGGAGTGTTTCAGGACCCAACTTCTCATAGGGATAAAAATTCCAAAAAAAATTTAGAGCAACAGAACCTTACCAACCACCTGCTCCAATTGAGGACAATTCCTCGAAAAATCTGCTTTTACTTTTCTGAAAGAGACTTTGGTGTTTTAGCTTTATCTCTTTTAGAAAAGTAGTCTTTGAGTTGATTCCTCTTTGTTTGGACACTTGACAACCAGGATTGTGATTAAAAATTCCCTCACATGATTCATGGTTCTCTTCCATGCAAGCTAGGGGTACACATAGTTGTCTAATTGTTCGGGTTTTTGGAGGATGTGCGAATCTGAGAAACACCATTTTAAAGGAAAATCTTTGGGTGTTTCAGATTTTTATTTCGAGATTGTTTGGAGTATTTTGAGTGGGGGGAAATTTTATTTGGGATCATTCATCACCCCCCCCCTCTCTGATCGTCATTTCGATCTTTCAGTGGTAACAGATTTTACTTTATATATATATATATATAAATTACTACATTTCAATGTAGATTTTACTATCAAACAGATATATGTTCCTTTGGCAGTAAAATTTTATTTATGTGATATTTATTAGCGAGACTTATAGCATGTTGTTCCTCTCGTTGTCAGTAATCTAATAGTGAAATTCGTTAGTGAATCGGAGCTACCAATAAAAAGTTATGGCTAAAATAAAGAAAAAAACAGATTCGCATACAAACTAGGATTGTAGTTCTCACTTTGGTGGGAAACCAACTAGTAAATGCGTTTGCTTGTTTATACATGAATTTTTTTTCTTTGTTTTAGCCATAATTTTTTATTAGCACCTTCGATTCTCAAATGATTTTCACCAGTAGTTTACTAATGATGAGAGGAAAATAATGATACAAGTCTCACTAATAAACAGTAATTTTACTGGCTGGTAACAGATTTTACTACATATATATATAGAAATTACTACATTTCTATGTAGAATTTACTATCATACAGATTTATGTTCATTCGCCTGTAAAATTTGATTTATGCAACATTTATTAGCGAGACTTATATCATGTTGTTCCTCTCATCGTCAGTAATCTTATGGTGAAATTCGTTAATGAATCAGAGCTACCAATAAAAAGTTATGGCTAAAATAAAGATAAAACATATTTATGTACAAACTAGGATTGCAGTTCTCAGTACGGTGGGAAATCAACTAGTAAATATGTTTGCTTGTTTGTACATTAATCTTTTTTTTCTTTATATTAGTTATAATTTTTTATTGGTAGCTCCGATTCTCAAATGGTTTTCACTAGCAGGTTACTGACGATGAGAGGAATAGAATGATATAAGTCTCACTAAAAAAAGTAAATTTGCTGGCTAGTAACAGATTTTACTACCTCTATATATAAAAATTACTACATTTCTATATAGATTTTACTATCATACAGGTTGATGTTCACTTGACATTAAAATTTGATTTATGAGACATTTATTAGGGAGACTTATATCATGTTGTTTCTGTCATCGTTAGTAATCTAATGGTGAAATTCGTTCATGAATCAGAGTTACTAACAAAAACTTATCGCTAAAATAAAGAAAAAACATACTAATGTACAAACTAGGAAACATATTTATTGGTTGGTTGGACACGTCACTGATTTGGTAGTAACTTCGTTCGTTGTTCTGTAGTAAATAAGATAGTATGAGTAATTCATGATTTACTACCGGATTGCAGTTCTCAGCACGGTGGGAAACCAACTAGTCAATGTGTTTTCTTTTTTTTACATTAACCTTTTTTTCTTTGTTTTATCTATATGTTTTTATTGGCAGCTTCGATTCTCAAATGGTTTTCACCAGTAGGTTACTAACGATGAGAAGAACAGAATGACATGTCTCACTAATAAACAGTAATTTTGCTGGCCGATAACAGATTTTACAACATCTATATATAAAAATTACAATATTTCTATATAGATTTTACTATCTTACAAATTGATGTTCATTTGGCAATAAAATTTGATTTATGCGACGTTTATTAGCGGGACTTATATCATGTTGTTCCTCTCGTCGTCAGTAATCTAATGGTGAAATTCATTCGTGAATCGGAGCTATGAATAAAAAGTTATAGCTAAAGCAAAGAAAAAACATATTCATGTAAAACTAGAAAACACATTTAATAGTGATTGGTTTAGTCGGCACACGATTTGAACGAATTCATACGCGGGGTGGTTTGCACGCAATGGCTAGTTCTGCGACATGGGGGTTATGACTCGTGCGTAGAATAGGCAGCGCTACGCGCAGTAGAATAGCGCTACCATATATATGTATATGTATGTGTATGTGTGTATGTATATGCATGTGTGTATTTATGTATATGGATGTATGTGTATACTCGTGCGCGTGCGCGTGCGTGCGTGTTTGTATGTATGTATACATATACATATACATATACATATACATATACATATACATATACATATACATATACATATACATATACATATACATATATGTGTATATGTATATGTATATGTATATGTATATGTATATGTATATGTATATGTATATGTATATGTATATGTATATGTATATGTATATGTATATGTATATGTATATGTATATGTATATGTATATGTATATGTATATGTATATGTATATGTATATGTATATGTATATGATGAATTCACCAATTTGGACCCACTATATTTACCATCCCAGGATCAACGCTAGTGCACACAGCTTAATATTGGTAAATATCACATCATACACAACGATAATAATAATAAGACTCTATTTATTGATATAACTAAGTGTATGATCTTATTACCAACTTACATTATTAAGCCATGCAGGGCTAGACTCGGAATATAAACTAAGACTTATGCAGCGGAAAATAGAAGACGTAGATGACTCATCAGTTCACCATAGGCAACTGACAAGGCTCGGACCCTAATGACTCGTGTCCTCCCGGAACTCCACCAACAAAGGAGTAGACTCCTCAACTGTTGATTGTGGTTGTTGACAAGGGTGAGTACTTGAAAGCACTCAACAAGTTATGCATAAAATGCAATTCTATGTAACTATATGCAAGGCTTATTCCAAAGGAAAAGGCTAATATAGCTATTTTGCAATAAAACAGCATTTATGAACAAATACAGTAGGTAGATTGTAAAGATAGTAAAACAAATAACAATTATAGATAGATTCAACATTTCTCAAGTGAAGGATCGAGATGGCGATCAGAGGGGGGTAAATGATCCCAAGTTAAATTTTATCCCCTAAAGAAGATCATAAATGCAATTCTTCACCCAAAGAAACCAAGCTAAGATGGAGGCGAAAGAATCAGTTTTCATAAATTTCAGCCTGCGGCAGGCACTACCGCCCTGTAGGGGCGGTACTACCGGAGTTACTATAGCTACAGTACAAAGAGGTATATGAACAGTGATTCCAGCATGAGTTCAAAAAGAAAAATCGAGGAATCTTTTGATTCGCTTATCCAAACTCAATGAGACTTTGTGGACACCTTTCTATGGATGTCAGGAACCTATTCCAACTGGCGATTGCAAGAATCAACATCAAAGGTCTGACCTTTTTCAAATTTATAAAAGGTGCACAAAAATGGGTTCAAGAACAAAAAAACTTTGCCCTTAGCTAGCTCGTGGGCTCTTGATGATCAAGATAATCCTAGATGGCTTCCCACATGTCATAGCAAGCTAGAACACAAGTCAAGAACACCAAAAAACCCCATCTTCCAAGAATCATCCTCTCAAGAACAAAAATCGGTTTCTTGCAGAGAAAAACACAAGATTTGCCTAGAGGATTGGGATATAGTCTGCAGAAGACTCATCCATCAATCATACATCCTCAGCACAAGATCCACAAGCATTTAGAAGGAGGGGAGGCAAATCCAAATGTGCAAGAAGTAAATTGCAAAATGTAAATTGCGGAATTTAAAGACAGAATTTAAAGCATAATATAAATGCAGAAAGTAAATTCAGAATTGAGAGGAATGGATTAAACTTACATTTCTAGAAGGGAGATTTACAAAGCCTCACAACAATGTGGGCAAATCTCAAAGGAGCACAACAACCTCAAAACCTTCAAGTGGAGGAGGGCTACCCCTACCCCTCTATTTATAATACTCTTGGACCACCTACCACCCTTATGAGCTTCTAAACCCTAGAGCACTTATCAAGGGCTAGGATTAACCCACTCAACCAGCCATGCAAGGGCTCACCCAAAACCCACACACATAATGGGTTTTGCACGGTTTTCAAAGCACACTAACTAGACCCGCTAACCTATCAACTAGACCAAGATCCAATGGCCCTCATTAATCCATGCAACACCTAGCTAGCATCTCGTCCATTCCTTGTCTTCACGGCTTGCCACGACTCTGTCTCCGATCATCTTCCAGCGATCCTTGATCGTTTGAACCTCCGGCGCACCTTGCCTAGTCCCGATCATCCTTCGCCTCACCATGATCTAGCTTCGTCGACCTGCAACCATCAAAAATAAGGAAACACATCACATAGCAATGTCCAAATTGATATGCAATAAATCTCACGTAATTTCAAAATTCAAACTCAACATTCACTCTATTGTCCGGCACTACAGCCTCCTTGGGTCGGTAGTGCCGCCCGGCCGGCACTACCGCTCCCACATGGCCGGTAGTGCTGCCCCTAGCAAACACAACTCAAATTGATTCATATTGAAAATTCAATTCAATTCAAACTAAAACCAGAACAAACCAAGCTCAAATTTAGTCAATTACTCATCACCAACATGAGTAGACCTCCACATGATCTTTCATCAAGTAAACTAAGTTTTCAATCCTAAGACAAGTTTCAACCTTCCATATGGCTATCCTACCATCCCAACCAATTTTCCATTTAGTTAAACTAACCCTTGACTGTAATTCTCTAGCTATGCTCAATACCGCGAGCACGACTATTCGAATAGATTTACACTCTGCAGAGGTTATGCACTTTCCCACATGATACAACCAAACACCACAAAGACAAGCGATTATAACAAAGCCTTTACAATGCACTGCCTTAACCCGATACTACCCGCTAAGGTTTCAACACTGGTGGGACTGGTTACCACATCCAGGGCCCCCCTCTTGCGCCATGTGAGTTGATCCACAACTCAGGACTCACAACGCTATTGATAGTACCAAGCTAAGACATTGCAAATTAATCAGCTAGGCTGTCCCATACCAGACATGTGGTTGCATGATTGACACAGGTCAAAGGCTTGCAAGGTTAAGTTCTTAAGATGATCGAGGCAAGACTTCCACATACCCTCTGCCCATCGGGCCCACCTTGGCACACCTGCCCCTTGCCACTTGCTCCAATCTAAGTGATTACTACCCCAGTTGATTACCAAGCACTACGTGCCATCAACAATTCAACATTGTTGCATGACATCCCTCGCCACTACAAAATCTCATTGTGTGACCACACATGACACACAAGTTCATAACATTGTTCCATATTCCATTAGTCAAGATTAAACATTGATGATTCAAGTACATGTGACGACGTGGCATAGCTAAGAAAACTAACACGGTCTAATCATCCCATGTTGATTTCAATATTAACCAACTATAATGAACCAATCTAGAGTGACAATAGATCATGCCATACAAATGACAAGATAGGGTATAGATCAAATAGGTAGATTAACTAAGTCCCAGTTTAATTAGAAACAATTGTATACTTGAAATATTATACAATAGGGTAAAACAATATAGCAGTTTTCTAAACATGGGTTCGACATGATCAAAGCACAACTTGTCTTCGCAAAGGTCCTGGTCTTGCTCTAGAAATTGCTCTTGTGTTGACGGATCCTCCTCCAATGCTTCGCACAACTCAACGTCTACGCGAATCGAGAGAGAAAACCAAATAAATACCAAAATAGAGAGCAAATGAACTCCAAAAATCAAATAAAACTCTCCATTAAATAGATCTCAATTTTACAAATTTCTAGAAATCTGAATCACCTCAATCGGAGCTCGTATGAGGGAGAACGGGCTCGAGAAGATTCAAAATTCTAAAAATCAGAAAATTAAAAATTAAATAATAAACCAAATTATTTTCCTATATACATATATACGTGTATATATATATATATGTGTGTGTGTATACATATACATATATATGTGCGTGTGTGTGTATATATATGTATATATATATGTGTGTGTGTGTATATGTATATATATATATATATAGTACAATTAACTAGGGCACCACGATCCAAAAGGGTAGTTTCCCTATATATTTGCACTCGGAAATTTTTGAAACTTTTAGGATGTTGAGTTTAATCTGTTTACTAACTAGTTCAAACAAATTTGAACTAAAATTCTGTAACGTCCCGAAAAATGCAATAATATAAAAATTAATATTTTTAATTTGAATATAATTATTACTGATTTTTCCTGGCATGATTGGAATTTATTTGGAATTTCTTGGATTCTTGTATTGTGAGAAAAATCAAACAACTAGAATTAAAGAATGGATAATGGTAAAAAGATAAAAAGGTAAAAGTAAAATTTTGGAAAAATTACCATGGAACCCTAACCATGCTGGTAAGTCAGCAAAATTAACAAGTAAAAATTATATGCACAGAAAAGTGAGTAAATAAAATGAATGACACTTCTTTTGACTAAAAACAGTGTAAGTCAGATTTCATGTAAAATACTCGAAACTTATCTGGAGCCACAAAAATTACCATAATACCCTCAGAGTATATTTTATCTATGGTAAAAATTTCAGGAATTTAACATGTCATTTAGATTTCCTAAAAATTCAAAAAAAACAGAGGCATCAAAAATCTGAAAATTATCATGTCAGAATTTTTATAAAAGAACTACCAAATATTTTGACTTGAAATTTTAATTGGAGAATCCTTAACCTAATTATAACTCTTCACAAAAGTTTCAAAAATAAATAATACCATTTTAACCCTTAAATAAATAAAGTACCGAAATATAAATTTTGACTGATGTACAGTGTCAGAATTTTTATAATTCAACCATGCGCAATTTTAACCTCAAATTTTTACTGAAGGATAAAAACTACCATGCGACCTTAGTCAAAAAGTTTAGAAATTTTTCAACGCGATTTGACAGCAGTTTTAATGCAATCACCGAGCGGTCGGGTTGAAGGTTATCTCCTTGTCTCACCTTCTTTCACTGACATGTGGACCAACCTCTGTACCGTAACCGTTTGCTGGCACGGCAACGAGAAAACCTCTCAGTCTCTGTCTGGTGGTCCCCGGTCCCATTGTCAGTCACCAATTCCGTTCCTTTCTTCCCTTTTTCGCGCATGCGTTCCCCTCCCGATCTTTCTTGGTCTCGCGCCTGCCTCGCCGATTCAGTGCATCGCCGCGCCTTCTCTGCCCGACCAAAGCCACGTTGTTCCGTGTGTCTCTCATGCCATGCTTTGACCACTCCAATGCCGCACGTCGCCGAGAGAAATCCCGCGCCAGATCATCGCCTGCGCACAGAGTAGCCTCAACCTCCCCTTCCCCGTTCAAACCCTGTGAACCCGAATTCTCCGGCTATAAATACCTCATGGGTGTCGCATTGAGACCCCTCTTCCTTAGTCATTCCACAACCAAACGCGAGCACGAAATCCTCCGTTCTTATTTGTTTTATTGGGAATCCGAAAGGGGATTACCAAATTGCGCCAATCCAAAGGCATCCCATCCCAATCACTCCTCTAGGCGCCTCGAGCATCAACGAACCCATCCCACTCGCCAATTTCAGCTACCCTTGCCTGCAGCGCCGCCGCCACCGCAGTCATCTTCTCCAACTCCGGTCACTCGGTGGCAGAGCTGCTCGGCCAAGCTCCCTTCCAACAAACCGGCAAAATGGAACACTGGTAGCATGCTGATGCTCAAGCTGTTACCGATTCGGCCGAAAATTCACTCAATTTCTTCCCCGGCGAGTCGCTTCTTCCTCCGCCGCAGGCCTCCGGTGGCAGCCCACTCCGGCCATCCCCGGAGATGATCGACACCACCCACAGATGCGCGATGATCCACTGGTGCTAGAAGTGCTACCGATTCGGCCGGAACCTCGCCGGAGCGCCGTCGCCGCCGTGCCCTAGCCGCTCCTCTGCTTCGGCTCACTGGGCTATGGGCCCTCTTCGTCAGGGGCACGAAAGACTTAGTTCAACCGGCGAAAGGCGTTTTCAGTGCTGTGAAAACGTAATTTCCTAATTTAGTTTATTTTTATTACCCGAGTTAATTCAAATGCTTATAGATTTTGTATTATAACTCCAAATTGGGTGAGACAAATTTCTATATTCATGTAAAATCAAGTACTTTTAGGTTATGCAATGATATTTTGAAAGTGTTCACTGGGTAAATTTGAAATCCAAATTTGGATATAAGGCCAAAAGATATGCTTTATATGAAAATTCTGCAATTAAAATTAGAAATGAATGAAACCAATTTTAATAGAATCCTTATGCTTCCAGAAGTTCAAATATATAAAAATATCTAAATTTTATTTAATTTTGAACTACTTTCTATTAAAGATTGTATTCAATGTATTAGAAATTCAAATAAGCATAACTTGAATAAAAGAAATATGGAATAAGTAAAATTTAGTTTCTGAATACTATTGTGACAGTAGAATACCTGAAGTTACCAAGATAATTAAGAAGCAATCTTGAATTGAACTATCTTGAAGAATATGAAATAACCTAAGTATAAAATGTATACGCATATGCATAGAAAATCAGATAGTTAAAATATGGATCAGATGAATTCAAATAATCACCAAAATAGTTTTATTATACCCCTAGTATCACAAGGATCCCAGATGTGTAAAAATAATTAAGGTTTACTATATAAATCAGTAAATGTTTAATAGTCAAAGTGTTAATACATGTATGATTTGAATAGTTATAACTTTCACAAACTAACTTCAAATTTGACAAAACTAAATCCTATAACCTTGAAAAATAGTGCCCTTGTTGATTAGGCAAAAATGTCTTATGTTTGTGTTAATCTGAAATAGGATCATGTTAAACCCTAATGATCGTTTATAGGGAAAACATCTTGGATAAAAGCCATTTATCGCAAACTTAACTTTAAAACGCTCGTAGTGTCATACTCTACCAATGCCTGAAAAATGGGTAGATTATCCTAGACGGTGTAGTCGCAATCTTATATCAAAAACTGAATCTTTATCGTGTAGTCAATTGAACCCTCAAGCTTTTTCATCAACCCGTAGAACCCCTCGTCTAAATGCAAAAACTATGGAAATCAGATTAGAAATGATATCTAGGATATGTGCTACCATATTCTAGAAAAATATTTTATTTACAACTTACTTTTCAACTAAATCCTGTTAGTTCAATGCCCTTAAAAATTTATGGTTGTCGTAACCTTTTATATCACATAAGCTTTTTCAACTATGAAAATAATGTCTCGTCTAAATACTAAAATGTATGAAATCAGCTTAGATATGTTCTTCAAAGTATATACTATCCTTTTTCCGAAGAAATAATCTTATTTCATATTGTTTTGGATATAAACCCTAGTAGCCAAATAACCCTAAGTGTTATGCTTTATGAACTTCATAATAAGAATAAATAAACCTTGTATTAAAGAAGTTGTGGCTATTACATTTGTATCACCAAAACCTTCTTAAAAACCATAACTAAATCCAGTAACCTAGCTCAATAGATCTGACATATCCAAAGTCACTCTTATGCAAAACCACTTAAAGAATTAAGCACTATTCGCATAACCCTTAAATTTGTGTCTTACTTCTTTTAATCCAAATAATTTTAGCATCTATAATTCGAAGTTATAAATACTAGAATTCATAATTTTAGCCTCTTGAATTCGTAATTCAAGAATAGATAATCTGTTAAAGAAACCCTGCTTTGTTTGTCACAAAACCATTAAGTTTATGAATGTGTAAATATCTAAAGCATAACCTCTTGAAATCATTCAAGTCGACCCTAAAACGTTCCTATTTTCTGCAATGAATCTTTATTTGATTTTCTGTCAGTCTTCTTTTTGCCCTTATTAAAGTTGGATTTTTGCTATATTTTCCGATTGATCGACGTGTAGAATCCGACGTCCCTTCCTCCGTCAGCTGCGATCGCGTCTTCGTCGTAAGCAATAAATAAGCAAGGCAAGCACCCTCCTTTGACCATCTTGATCCCAGAATTTAATTTGCATTGTGTTTATTAAAATGTTTCATGCATGCGTTTATTTTCTGTAAATTCGCTATTTCGTGGTGCTGGTAGTTATACCTGTTGTCTCATGAAACTTCCTTGATAAGTATGAACATGTGTACCTTGATATCCATAGATTGAGCTTAGACAATTACTTAATGTCATTATGGGTATATGCGATTACTTTTATCCATGCTTAGCCATGCTTTTAGAACAAATGAGGATGATGATTAGATCAAAACTTGCTTCTTGTGAAATGGAAAATGTTGCAAAAGAAGCTGTTGGTTATGGGTAATTTTCATTAAAAACCCAAAATAAAACTATGGTTTTGATGCGGGCGATTATTGGCAATAGCCGGAGGTGAAGAGGGATTTGCACGTAGTCTAGGGTGGAGTATCGCCCGTGTCGGATTAAGGACCGAACTTTGTGTTGTATGATCCAAGATAAACCGTACAACCACAAGTGTTGTTATGGGGCTTCCTTAAACCCATTAAGTTATCTAGTTTAACTTTGCACATTGGTAGGCTGAAGTAGTACGGGCTCTCCTTTTGAGGTTTGCTCTACGGTGTGCCCACACCGAGGTGTTGGGAACAACACTTACCAATATAACGGTGTACGCCATGTCTATGGGAAGTTCCAACATTTCTATGCTCTGAGTTCTTCCGGCATAGCATGGGTGTTATCGTCCCGGTGCTGGTGCAAAGTTAACTTAGATAATGTAAAGGTTTTTGTCATGAACATTCTGGCCACACGCCAAAGGTGCGTGAAACATGCGGCAAAAAGAAAAGGCCATGACTTGTGGGTAAAGTTGTACACCTCTGCAGAGTGAAAATCTAATCGATTAGCCGTCCCCTCGGTCATGGGAAACTTGGTGAACTTGCACTAGTTAAATGTTTTGTATTTTCTAAAATTGGGTTGTGGTTTGGAACTTGTTTAGCAGCTTTTGTTTTATGTCAAAGGATCGACATTGTTGGATTCCATTTCTGGATTATTCGATATTCACGAAGGGTTGTGAGTATTACTTATGCTTTACTTATTTCATATCAGTCAACTTGCTTTTACAAATTCCGTTTACAAATAACTTGATTTCACATTATAAATTCTGTTTTATGCAAATTAACTGTAGTAGCCTCCTTTCAAATGGCCTGCATATATTATAGGTTTTGCTCAAGTCTTGCGGAGTACGAAAGTACTCACCCTTACTTATATGTTGTTTTAGGTGGATAAGTTAGCGAAGCCTCGAGGATTCCCTTCGTCGCAGGTTGCGGGTTTTTCTTCATCGGATCTTTCTAGGGATTATGCCTTGTCAGTTGCCTGAGGGTTTTGGATGGGCACACTACAAGACTTTGCTTCTTTTGCTGCTATATCTCTGAGTTGTAAAGTTTTCTTTATATAATAACTTCCGCTTAATAATTTTTGTATGGTTGTGATTCCAATTGGTGTGTATGTGCGTACTAGCTACTGATCATGGGACTAGTATGGGATGCACAGTAGATTTCTATTTTTGCATTTATGCGAAAATGGGGGTCGTCACAAATTCAAACTAGAGTTTTCTTTTATGATGATAGTTTAACTGTAGGTATGTGCTGATTTTATATAAAAATCAGCAAAGCATGTGATCTAAATTCATTCAAATCTTTGAATTTGAGTATATTTTTTTTCTAAGGTATGTGTTCCATTTTAATTGCTATAGATGGGTATATACCCTAAAACTAAATGTTTCGAAAAACATACCTGGATTTGGCTTGAATTCGCCATTTGAAATCATGGTGCCAGGCCTCATGGTGCCCCATTTGGGCGTCCTATGTGTACTTTCTTAGATTTAGATTCTTTGGACTTCGGAGTGCTGGGTTTATGCAACACTCTATTCTGAAGAAAAGTACCACCTACTTTGGAAAAACATGAACTAATTTTGTAGACGTTTGCTATGACTAGAACTCTAGAAGTCTTGAACATTAGATGTCTCTCTATCATGCTTATGATTTTATATTTCTCTCAAGCGGAAATTAGAATCACCTAGGAACATAATGTACAGCATCCTACAATTTGTTAATCAATCAATCTTGTAAATAGGGGTACGTGCAGGGTTTTAAAAACTGTTTTTGAAAAACTGGTTTGAAATTCAAAATTCAAAAACTGCAAAAATAGCTCAAAAAACTGCTCAAAAACCATCAGAAACGAAGGGTTAAGAAATAAAAAAAATTGAAAAAAAAATCGAAAACCGTTCGGTTTTCAACAAAAAAACCGCTCAGTTTTCACCGAAAACCAACCGACCAATTAAATGTTTCTTAAAAACGGTTTTCGAGCGGTTTTCAACTGTTTTTATGCGGTTTTCAACGCATAAATTTTTTCAAAATTTTTTTAAAATTTAACTTTATTTTTGAGTTAGACCGGTTTATCGCGTGATTTTAGATATCGAACCGCAGTGGTAAAATCAAAAACCACGGTTTTCAAGCGGTAAACCGCGGTTTTGCGAACCCTAGACGTGGATATATGATTTGGCTATTAAGCAGCAATCAAGTTCCGATGCCATTTGCAGCCTTTAAAGCCGATTATCTATTTAATGATGACCAAAAAAAACGCATTCTATATATTGTGAATTTGTGATACATATAAAGCAGGGAAAAATGAAAATTATGTTATTTGTGACACCAATAAAAGCTGATGGTGTTTTAAGGCTTTCCATGGCTGGAGGTGAGTTCCATTGGCGAGGAGGTGCCTGCTCCAAGAATTTGCATGCCCATGTGAAAGGCAATTTCCTATATTAGCCATTACGGAAGGAGTACAAGCATTCAAATAGCACGGATTTTACACATACTCTGCCGATGTAAGCTGTCTTCAGAAAATATAAACTTAGCCTGGGGCATACCAACAAAAAAAAAAGGTTCACCAGATGAAATGTACCTTTAACACGGAGTGCTGCTTACAACTTTGTTAGTTGATACCGACTAGCAACTCCGATGTGATTATCTAGTCTAATCTATTCTCATACTGTCCAAAGTAACTTCCTGAGATTGCAATGAGTATGTTCAGCATGACGACTTCATCATCCATCTCCGACTTGGTGGCAAGGATGGTTGCACACTTGCGCAGCAACGACCTCAGCGAAGCACATGTCTCTGCGTCGAAGGGAGCGTCCACAGCTATGCAGAGTGCAAACAACCACAGGCAGTCATTCCTGGATAGTGTATCCAAGCTTTGAATCATATCGATGTAGTTCCGCAGTGTTGCAGCTCTTGAAACTGCATCCATGTTGCGAATCATTGTCAGTGTTGGGTCAGTCTGCAGCTCGGAGCTGCTGAAAGGTTTTGAGTTTTTTATTCCTCCAGATACAGATGGTCCGTCAGAGCTGTCAAGCTCGGATAAGGCCTACAGAAAAGAGTATTCAAACATCATCAGTGCCAAATTCAAGTTCAGGTCATCACAAACAGTGTTGATGCCACTTTTGTCTTGTGCGCGTCAAAAAAATAGAGCAGCAAAATAGTTGACATGATGCTCTCCTTTAGTTCTTTTTTAACTTGTAAAGCATTGTACATTTCTGCAAATAGGAATATTAACATGTGACAGTGCTTTCACCCTCAGCCCCAAGATGCCTATCTCTATTTCAGGTCAGTGAGTTTGGGCAGCTGACAATAGTCACACTACATGCTAAAACATTGTTGTGAAGAATTTTGGTCCAGTGTGTGGCTGTGTGCAGCTAATACGACATGCTAAAAGTACTGCACCTGGCACTCAAGTTCAGGAATACTAGTGCGGTGGTAGTCGGTTGTACCAGTCACAACCTGCTAACATCACTGAAATCCTACTGGTAGATGCAGTAATGTTTCTGGCTTGAAGGGCTTTGTATTACTCAAATCATGTTATATGGACAAAAAACGTTAAGAGTAGAGCAAATGCTCACTTGCTGTAGAGTATAAAAAGCAAGCCAACTGTAATATCCAAAAAAGAAAATGAAAAGGAGCGGGCTGGGCTGACTGCACCCAAGCTCGACTCGGCATGCTTGCGGAGACAGCAACGCCACCCTATAAAAAGGGATCAAGGGGGAAGGCTGTGCCAAACCCTAGCCATAGCTGAGCCGCCACCCCCAACAGCTGATGCACTGCGCTGCCGAGCTCCTGGCTGCCGTTGTCCCTAGCCGTCACCGTGCCCTCACCGTGCTACGTCGCCGCGCCGCAGACATGCAGCAAAGCAGCTGGCCACCTGCTGCATGCCTGCACCACATAGCCATAGTCGGGCCACCACCTCAAGATGAGAAACCGCCACTGTCGAAGCGTGCCTGCGCCTCATTGGCCGTGGCCAGGGCGCGTTCCGACACTTTCTCCATCTTTTTCGCGTTCATCATCAAACCGAGCGCCCGATATGAGATCCGTTTGCGTCACCATGGGCATAAGGTGTCGAGGATCTTGGAAGACATGGTGCGGGAGTTTCAAGAAGCGTGATAGAACGAGAAACGTGCGGGGTTCACGGACCTACGTTGTTGATGTTTACGAGACTTCGGGAAGCAGAAATAAACCCTAGATCATTGTTGGTCATGTTAGCGCTGTAGTGGAGCAATGTTATGGTTGTATTTTTGGTTGATGGGGAAGTTGGAAAGCATCGGGACGGAATTTTGGGTGAGATCGGTATTCGTTCAAAAGTAGTTTCTATCTTCGGATTGAGTTTTAGGGTACTTAAGTCAATTTCATGGCATAATCAAGTTTATGAGAAATTTAGGCCATTGTTAAAGTTTAATTAGAGCACAAGAACGTAAAGTGTGATTAGCGGTTTGAAAGTGATGGCATGTAGAGGCTTGCTGTGCAGTAACCGTCGTTGCTGAGAGCAATCGTGTTAATCTGTTGTTTAAGGCTACATAATTACCGAATTAAATTATATCCATAACTAGAGGTCTAGATAAGTTACCCTAGATTCCATATATACTTCGATTTGCTATGTTTGGAGTTATATTAAAATAGTCGCGAAATTGTGAAATCTGCTAATCTGTAAAACAACATATCGGTCTTCAAAGCTAGAAACTAGGAATTAAATGAATTAATTGGAAATATGGATAATTAGAAAATTGTAGGTAATCTTCTGTAGTTTTCAGAAGACATGATTTACTATGTTTGGGATCCTGAGTTAAGAGTTATGGTCTTCCGACCACTGGAACAGCAAAGAGTAAACTATCCGGCTAGGGAGAAAGTTAAGTCCTGGGATGTGCATCGAAATGATGTTGCTATCTTTGATGTATATATTCTTATGGTATGATTTTTTAGATCGGTTCTTGGGAGATCGCCACCATTGCCACCGCCGCCGGTCGTATCGGCCCCCCTCCGCCGAATCAATCACCCTACCAATAGATCTGTCATCCCCGCCGCGAGATCATCCTTCCCCACCGCCGAATCCTCCTCACCGGCGTCACACGCCTTTCCCTTCCATCGATTCAGCCTCTGCCGGGGTTGGCCACCTCTCCCCACCGTTGATTCGGGCTCTGCTGGCTGTGCCCTGCTCTGCATCCTCCTTTGCTTCATCTACTCTGCTCTACACCCTCCGGCGCCGCCCTGCTCTACATCTTCCTCTGCTCATGAAGAGCATCTTCCTCTGCTCATGATCAGGATGTACCGAGGTATAAGCTCTGTTGATTCATATGGCTATTTACCTCTAACTAAGGTTCTGCACCCCAGTGCATTTTGTAACTGCATGTTTCTCTAACGTAGTTAAGATAGTAAGAAACAATAATCACAATGGATCACTTTGTCTGCAGTTTCTCATGTAGGTTTCTGTAACTGCATGCCTCATGATCTTTGTCCTAACAACCTAAGTAACTAATTATATAAATGTATGCTCTTCAATCTACTGCTGCTGCAAAGAATTTGTCTACTTTTTCCACATATAAGCTCTGTTGGCCTTATGCCCTGCCAGTTAGTAGTTAGTAGTTGTGCTATACTGCTAGTTAGTAGTTAGTAGTACTCCCTCCGTCCTTGAAAGTAAGGGAGAGAAGCGTTCAAATTGTGTCCTCTAATATTAGGGATTGAGAGCTCTCCCCCTTTAAATTGTGTCATCAAATTGTGCCCATGCATGCAGATGCACGTAGATAAATACGACCACACATATTCCAAAACAAAAACGGGGCAAGTTATTCCCTATAATCGTGATTAATTAATGCACGCATGTTGCCAATTAGTAGAGACACGGTATTAATTAGGGGCATTAGAGTCTTTTGGCAGAAACCATAATCTATCCTAAAATTTCTTCTGTCCCTTACTTTCGAGGACGGAGGGAGTAGTACTTTAGTACTTAGTAATCACTACATCACTCTTGATTTTTAGAAAATGGCAGCAAGTGGTTCAAGTACTCCAGTAGAGGAGCAAACAACAAATATCAAGGCTCAGCAAACAACAAATATCAAGGCTCTATTATGGAACCATGTTGACATTCTAGAAAAGGGTGGTCCGGCTGGAGGAAATGTGAGATGGAGATGCATGTATTGCAAATATGTTGCCACTAGTAGTTACTCTTGAGTTAAATTGCACTTGCTGAAAATTACTAATGCTGGATGCATGGTATGTCCTAAGGTGACAATACCAATTCCTACTGAGCTTAGAAATAAAGTGGCAAAGGCTAAAGATGAATTAAGAAAAACACGGCCAAGAAATGTGCCCTTGCCAACCACTGCTGCTAGTTTTGATAGTGTTGCTTTATCTAGCATGGACTCAGCTATGTTTGGGAATAAGAAGCGAAGGGGAACTCCTTCAGCATTAGAGAAAGCTTGGGGCATGGAGCTGCGCAATCAGTTGGATGAAATAATTGCAAGAATGTTCTATTATGGAGGTATGCAATTAACTTGAATGCATTGTTTGATTGCTTGAATTTTATCGAACCAACCAGTTGCAAATCAATTAATCTTTGGTTATGTAAAATTTCCAAGCTTGTCTTTCAATCTTGCAAGAAATCCACACTTTCAAGAATCATATAATTTTGCTGCAAGCTATAGCTTGTCTACATATGTCCCTCCTAGGTACAACAAACTAAGGACTACGCTTCTTCCACAAGAAAGAGCTCACATTGAGACCTTGCTGGAGCGGATGCGGAGCACATGGTCTGAAAAGGGAGTAACCATTTGTTCAGATGGATCGTCAGATGCGCAAAAGCGACCACTCATTAACTTTCTAGCTGTTTCTGAGAGTACGCCGATGTTCTTGCGAGCTATCAATGCTGAAGGCAAGGTGAAAACAAAGGAGTACATCACTGAGAAGTTGATTGCTATTATTGAAGTAGGCGCAAGAAATGTGGTCCAAGTCATCACTGACAATGCTGCAAATTGCAAAGGTGCGGGTTTGTTCAGCAGAAGTACAACCACAATTTTTTGGACTCCTTGTGTTGTTCATACTCTCAATCTTGCTCTAAAGAGTATTTGTGCTGCTAAAATGCCAAGGACTAATGACGAGGAATTAGTCTTTGATGAGTACCATTGGATAACTGAAATTTCTAGTGATGCTAATATTATCAAGAATTTCATAACGAACCATGTCATGAGACTGTCATTAAGAAAGCTGATGTTACTTGCTATTGCTGACATAAGGTTTGCCTCAATTGTGGTCATGTTGAACCGGTTTTGCATGGTCAAGAGGGCTCTCCAGAGTATGGTGATTAGTGACAAATAGGAGACCTATAGAGATGACAATACAAGAATGGAACAATTTATTAGAGACAAAGTACTCAGATCTGTGGTGGGACAAGGTGAACTACATTGTTGAATTCACAAAGCCAATCCATGAAATGATACGAGTGGCGGACATCAGCACAACATGTCTTCATCTTATTTATGAGATGTGGGATACAATGATCGAGAATATAAAGAAAGTTATACATAGGCATGAAGGTAAGGAAGTTAATGAGGAGCCCACCTTTTAGTCTGTTCAGAACATATTGGTTGATCGTTGGGCAAAAGTCAACACTCCACTCCATTGCTTGGCACACTCACTTAATCCAAGGTGAACTACAAATCTTTATTTGCTTTTTGCGAACATTTCAGTTTTAGGTCTCCCAAATTTTTAATCCATTTATTTTATTTTTTAGATATTATAGTGAGAACTGAGAAGTGGATCAATGAAGGTGCTGGCCATGTACCCCCACACAAGGATCTTGAGATTTCATAAATGAGAATAAAGTGTTTCAAGAAATTCTTCCATGTCCTTGAAGATTTGAAGAAAGTGAAAGAAGAATATGCCAGATTTTCCACTTGTTCTGGAGAATTCAATCTTTGATTCCATTTATGACTGATGGATCCTTGATCCAATGAATTGATGGGTAAATCATGGGCAATCCATTCCTATGCTGCAAACCTTGGCTCTCAAATTGGTTAACCAACCGGCCTCATCTTCTTGCTGTGAAAGAAACTGAAGCACACATAACTTCATCAACAGCATGAAAAGAAACAAATTAGCTCATGAGCGTGCTGAAGATTTGGTCTTTGTGCATAACAATTTGAGACTTTTGTCAAGAAGAACACAAGCTTATAAAACAGCGGCAACTAGAATGTGGGATGTGGGAGGAGACAGCTTTGAATCTCTAACTGGTGTTGGCATCCTAGAAGTTGCTAATCTCTCTCGTGATGAACCAGAGTTGGAGTGTGTCTTTTGAAGATGAATCTACTGCGATGTACCATGAAGAAGATGAGGATGAGCAAGAAGTCTAAGAGTCTCATGCTGTCTTTTAATAAGCATCAATTTGAATTTATTATGTAACTTAAGTTGAACCCCTCCTATGTTGGGATGTTGGCTAGTTGGCTACTATTGTATTGGCTGTCCCTATCTTAAGTTTCTATGTTTCAAGTTTGAACTTGGCTATTTGTTTTCATTTATCAATTATATGTTGGAGTGTTGTGGGTTGTTGCTTAATTGTTTTGAGCGTTTGATTGTTCAAGAATCAAGTCTAAATGTTAAATTTGTTGATCATGTTATTTCTTTTCCCAGGTTAATGGAATTCTGAAATCTGAACTTCTGAATTGCTGGTAATTTGGTATTAATATGAACAATTGAACATATGATAAGTTGACTCAATGAAGATTGAAGAATGAGCAGGCGTGGTTCATCTTTGAGGTACATATTTGTAGTTTACACTTCACACTTTTACATTATTTCAGTTTGACAACCAAGTAGAAAAATAGGAAATAATACATATAATATTATTATTATTTAATATATATATATCCATGTCGTTGTGTCGGTATTTTTGGGTAAATGGCGAATCCCCGTGTAGGTATCGTGTCGTGTCAATGTATCCATGTCGGTGCATCATAGCATGTAAGAAAGTAGAATAAATGATACCAAGGACCAAGGTTATAGAAAGCACAAAGGTGATCATTGCTATCTCAAATATGTTTGCAACTGTCTTGTGCCTTGGACATGTGCCATTAAGATTTGAGGGCTTGACAAAATAGTAAAATATGTCAACTTTTGATGACGCCAAGATAACTAAGTAAATACAATTATTTTGTCTAGCCTTCATCCGGATGTTTTGTTTCTTACAAACATCCAAATTTTAGACCTTTAGATCAAAGTATCAAACCATCCATCAAAACATAATCCCACCTCCCTTCATGTCTTACGGATCTCACCGCAGATCCAATTCTCCAAAATTTGGATGTTTTTTTGCTAAGAAAACATCCGGGTGATGTTTATCAAAACCCTTCTTCAAATAGCAGCTAAGAGACACATGGAGTGCTGTCTTTATGAAGATAATTATGGAACAAAACAAAACAAAACTTAATATGTTGATCGGCATGGTCGCATTTTGAAATGGCAATCTAAAAGTATTTTGACTACATAAGTTGCATGTATAGCTTACCAGCCTTATCTCTGAAAAATAAGTAATAAATGTGTCCTCCCACTCCTTTGATGCACACAAATCAGGTGAGCACTTCGGTATGTCAGGAATTTCTGGCATGTAAGGTGTCTGCTCATTTCTGGCTGTACTCAAATCTATCATGGCCACCTTCACTCTAGGAATTTGGTTAGCTTCCCACCTATAAAATGAAGTTAATAGGGTCAACGACTCAACGTCAATGTAATACTAGTATTGCATCGAAAAGGCGCATTTACTCACAGAAGTTAGTATAAAAAATAAGAATATAATTCATTCTTCTGCTAGCAGGCGGATCCCACAGATTGATAAATATTCTCCATTATGAAATAAAATCACACCCCAGACAAGTATTTTTTTCTCTCTTTTTTGCAGGATAAACACACGAATAGGAATGCACAATTGAACAGTAGACAGAGGATGCAATTTTTATTAGGTGCAGACCATGCTCCAGATGCTGAGTCATGCAGATAAGTAATTACACAGTAAATAATTGGGTAATCATTCCTCAGAACAGCTACGTCTGACAAGGCACTAGCAAATTTGATGAAATGCCACCTAATTAAGATCACCATACACAGTGTTCATTAATAAGGACATAATTCTCTGACTAATACACAACAAAACCTGTGTTCCAAATTCAAAGGAAGTGAGACATGAGCTACATCACAAGGAAACTTGTACATGACCCAGTTCTAAACTCAAGGATGACTGCCACTAATGTACATTTGTTCTTGTTTTATTTCAACAAAGTCCCCAGTATATGAAAAGAAATTCTGGTTCATTATGAAACAAATTCCAATCACAAAAGGAGCTGTCTAACATAACTTCCCTGACAATGTTTCTTAATTGCCAAAATGAAAGCACCAAAATGTAAGGTATTAAAACTTCACAAATAATGAACCCATCAGGAACAGGAACCTAATAATAAAGGCGAATAAAATTACCAAAAGAACAAATCTCAAGATATCACCACAACCTAACAATAATGATGATATTTCTACAACCTGGTACTTAGAGGGATTCTAACATTATACTAGAAGAAAACTGCTTGTGTTGCTGGTGAATATAACCTAACAGTAAAAAAGCCATATATTTCAAGGAAAAAAATGCACTGGGATCACTTGGGAAAAATTGTGTACTGCAATTGCAACTAGATATTTTAACTAGAAAACAATATTGTCCATTGGTTGTTTACTTTGTTCGACATGAGTATATCAGGTCTCATTTAAACAAACTAGGTTAGTAAAATACTTTATCAAACCAGAGAACACCACCTAGGCTGTTCAACCAAATACTCATAATTAAAGAATAATATGTACCTCAGCCATGTACCAAGACTTCGTCAACATAGGAAGGACTCATAAAATCCTAAGATTTAGCAGAGCTTAACACAATGTGCTTACCAGTTGTCCAGTTCCAGACAACAGTTATGGTACAGAATCAAATACAGGATATTATCACCTAAATCGTGGCTAATCATATTGCTTACGCACAAGTGACCATTAGTGGTAGGTCAACCACTCTGGTATGACGCTTAAACGCATATGGGCCTGCTTGGATTGGAGGGTCGGCAAAAGGAATTGTGGAGGATTTGTTTTGTTTCTGGTAAAATTCCTGTGTTTCAAACAAGGTTATTAAGTTGTAAAGTCGAGTCAAGTCGCCAGAGGGGCAACTTGTCGACTAGTCGACCAACTAGTCGTGACTAGTCCCCAAATTAATATGTTAATATGGCATGTCATATAATAAGTTGTAGCAACAATTGAACACATATACATATTGTAAAGCATGAAATGAAGAGAACATAAGCATGATGATAAGTTGATGACTTGTTTTGATCGCAACATGATGAGTGTAGAAGCATAAACTATTGCTAGTGCATTACTAGTACTATTACTACTACATTACTTGTACTTCACTAGTGCTACTACTACATTACTAGTGCTACTACTACATTACTAGTCTGCAACTAAGCATAGCAGAGCAGAAGCAGAGCGAAGTAGAGCAAAACAGAGCAGAGCAACGAAGGAAGGAGAGGAGAGGAGCAGGGTAGGAATAAGAGGACAGGGGGTCAAACCGGACCAGAGCAAGGAACGAAGGAGAGAAGGGAGAGCGGAGAAGAGCAAGGGAAGAAGGAGAGGAGAGTGGAGGAGAGCGGAGCACTGACCGGAGGCGACGGACGGGCAAAGGTGGCGCTCGATATAGACTGGAGGAGCAAAGGCAGCGGCACTCGATCTGGAGTCTGGACTGGAGGCGACGCTCGACGTCTAGAGCTAGGGTTCAACCACTCCAATCCAACTGGTATATATGTCTCACCTCCCCATCCGAATGTGGACCGTCAAGTCGCACAGCTAGTGAAGCACGATTAGTTGCGGCTAGTCGCCGATTAGTCGTCCGATTGCCTGACTAGTCATTCCAATTGAGTCGAGCACTCTAGTCATCCTCAATATACAGACTGAATGGCTAATCGTGGATTAGTCGACGACTTAATAACATTGGTTCCAAACAGGCCCTATTATTGGTCATGTTGGAAATATAAAACTAGCATTTTGCACGATGGAACAAATGACATGCTCTATTGCTATGTTGATTGTTGAGCAATGAGCACTTGTCTTTTTATTGTGTTAGTGCATATAGCATTTACATTTAGCAGATAGAATTAGTATACAGGGAAAAGGGAGCTTAGCATGCAAATAGGTGCAAGCGCAATCCAAGTGGACAGGGTTGGAATCCTGCCATTCCGAAAAGATCCAAACGAAGCTTTACCAGCTCACGTCCCCCCAACAACTAGGTTGTATCCTCTAGAGAGCAGCCCATTCTGTAACATTAATATCTCTGGTGCCAACCTCATGGCAAATGTTGCAGCCTGTACCTATTATTAACTATTCTGTAGCAAAGATTGACTGCAGGAATCAAGATCAGCACCGATGGTGCACTTGCTTGAGGTTTACGATTCCGTCACAAATTGGTATGGATAAAGTTGAATCGTATTACTTTGTGTGTGGATTGCATTATGAGACGACAAAATTCATTAAAAAAAATTGTGCACTCGGTGCTTGCAATCTGCAAAGATTTTCTCGGCCATTGGAGAAGCATGCTGACAGGGCATTAATTCCATAGACAGTGCGGGCAGGAAGCATGGAGATGCTCTCTTATTGAGAGGGAAAGCAAGACATTTAACAGTGAAAGAATGCCAAATTTCATGATCCGAAATCTGGATTGGGGAAGGAGAAGAGAAGAGGAACCTGCAATATTCTTTCCCTTTTCCTACTGCTCAAGCGCAAGTTCTAAGATTTTGCGTATTGACCTGGTGGGCAATATAAAGTTTGCACATCAACTGTGCGCTACATACCAACCCTTAGCATATATGCCAAGCCATTGCATGGCTGCATGCATACATATGTGCCTATCCTTTTAGAAAACTAAAACATATGTAAGTGTGCAACTGTGCATATCACATAACTGCTAAGCAATAGTGTGGCCACTCACTTACCGCTATTTATAATTAGACCATTGATATCATACTGGTTATCTGATTCATGTTCTTATGATTTACACTATGAAGATACTCAGGGGAGTCCCAGGACAAGACTTAGGTTCATGGAAGCTGGAGCAACTCATAATATGACTAGGCCATGTTTGGCCCAGCTCCTGCTCAAGCTACTTTGGATCAACTCCAAAAGCAGAGCTGGATCAAAAAACTGGAGCCCGAACTGTTTGGTTGGTTGTTTGTTTCATAAAACGTGGATGAGAAGAAACAATGCAAGTTGTCCATAATACACCTGGTTTAATTTGACACCTCATTGTATTTATCAATATTATTTAACGTACAATCTCTCTCTTGCCAGCTAGCCCTGTATTGCATGGTACGCTTCCTGAGCTGAACATGATTAATGATTTCTTTTCAATTTTTCCCCTGTGAAACACTGGTCCACGATAGTATTGAATGAGCAGATCACCCAAGCATGCATCTAAACAAATAGTAAATGTTTGGTCATACTCCATTGATACAAAATTTTAAATTTGGCAAAATGAGAAAATACAGAGAAAAATTATCCACCATGTTTCATTGAATTTGAAGGCTAGAACAAAAAAATGTCATAAATAAGTAAAATGTCATACCTGACACGCCGAAGATACTCGAAACCATCATGCGGCTCGCCGGACTCAAAATCAGGGTCCCCATCAACCACAAAGGCAGGCTTAAGAATGCCATGGTAATCATCATCACTGTCATCGTCACATGCCACACTTTCACACTGATAAAACGGCTCTCCAATAACTTGATGCACCCCACTAGTGTCCTGAACAGCCTCCACACACTGCTCACGGTGAACCCCCAAATCCCCATTTCTCCACGCACCTAAATCTGTCACTCCTACAAGATCGGTAGCGGAAAAAAGAAGGCAAAAAACTCAATAATTAAATGAATTAACCTAAAACGATCGAATCTTGCGGCTAAGTTCACAAGCGGCTAAGTACCCAAGAACAGAGGCGCCGCCGCTTCGGGCTTCCTCCTCCCGCCCCCGGCGCATCCTCCGCCGGCGGTATTCTTTCCCTTCTTCCTCGTCCTATTAATCGGCTCACCGACGGCGAGGAGCCCGTCGTACTGGCCGGAGAAGCCGGCAGCGACGAGGGCGGCGTAAACCTCGGCCCACCGGCGCGCCTGCTCCTCATCTGACGGGGAGCCCCCGAGCGCCTCGAGCTCCGCCCTCGCATACCTCATCCGGATGGCGCCGCGTTCAAGGGCGGCGGCCATGGGACTACGCCGCGAGGAAGGTCCGGGGTTCGGGAGGGCGTGGTCGCGGAGGGTTTAGGGCTTTAGACTTTGGTGAGGAGGGTGGAAATCCAAAGGCGACGGAGCTGCTGGGCTTCACGGAGGTTCTCTCTGGGTCGGAGCCGGAGATGATCGGCTTCACCGGTGTTGTGGCCTCGAACCCTGGCGGAGACGATTGCTGCGACAGATTTGAGAGGAGGGGGTTGATGTTGGTGGTGATGGGTCAGTGGAGCGGCGCCGGACGGGTCATTCTCATCTAATGTTCCTCAGTCTAATACTGTTAAATTGGTCTTTTGAAGGTTGAGATCAATAGGATTAGGCGGCGACTAGCACCGGACGTCCGATTCGGGACCTCCGGACGCTGTTATCTACTGTTAGATTCAACGCACCTTGTCTGAGCCGTCCGATCGCCTTCTTCCCCTCAGAACATCGCGCGTTTCGCTGAGACAAAAAATTGACTCCGTCGCCTTCTTCCGTTGTTCCGCCTCGCAAGGTCTCCTCCCCCAAATCTAAGCTTTCATCCTCTTTCCTCCCCCGGATCTCTACTGTGAAACCCGAAATTACTTCTCCCAAAACATCCCAATGGCTCATTTGATCTGTAAAATCGAGTTCCCACCATCAACAAATCCGGTTGCAAGACCTCCCCACCGATCATTGCAACAAATGTGATCAATCGAGAACTCCAACAACATTGCCCCAGCCTGATGTTGACCCATATGGCAAGTGCTTCCAGTAGCAACCACGAATCACTTCAGGAGATCGCTCGGATGGATCCTTCCGCTAATCTGACTGTAGTTGGTGCTTCTTCAAGTTACAATCTGGTATGTACTAACCCTAAAAACCTCCGATTGTTATGTACCTTACACGAAACATGTGAACGACCCTGATGAAACAGAAAAATCGGCATAAAAACTAACAATGCATATCAGTTGATGCACATTATCGCAATTTTTTGATTGATGTCACCTGCAACAATTTGTAAAGATATATGCAATAATAACTTCAAGTGTCCCGAATATTTGTTCCAGGAAAGTACAGAGCTTTGCACCGATCAGAAAGAATCAATTAGAGATGCACATGATGATGAATATACTACTGTGGAGGTTGCGGGAGAACAAGATGCTGAAGAGGATGAGGCCAACGTGTGCTCCCAACCAGTTGTTCCTTTTGTTGGTATGATGTTTGATACCCTAGAAGAAGCTAAAAAAATATACAATGAGTATGCATACAAGCTTGGGTTTGGTATCAGGATAGCAAGCTCAAGAACCAGTAAGGTGACAAAAAAACTGATCAGAGAGAATTTGAGTGTTCGCATGCAAGAAAGCCAGAAGAAGAAAGTGAAAACTCTGCAACCAATTCAGTTTGCAATGCAAAAAAAAAATGTTATGGTCAACACTACTGAAACAAGGAAACGTAACAGAATGACAAAGTTTGACTGCAAAGCACACATGGCTGTTGGGCTAAGGGATGACAGATGGCAAGTCATTGTTATGCAAGAAGAGCACACACACCTATTGGTGAAGCATGTTGCGAGGAGAAGATTCTACAGGTCACACAGCCGCATCTCTTGTGAGGATTTTGAATTCTTGCATATCTTAAATCATAGAAACATCTCTACCTCACATATAATGGCCCTGCTTGGTGACAATTATGGGGGGTTCGGAATCTCACTTTCACAAAGAAAGATGTTTGCAACATTAGAACAAAATTGAGGCAAAATGTTACTTATAGGGATATAGCTATCACCATAGAGTATTTCCAGAAACTTCAACTTGAAAGCCCCTTGTTCTTCTATGCAATAAAATTGGATGAAAATCAGGCTGTGAGGGCTTTGTTTTGGGTTGATGGAATGACTAGAGTGTTGTATGAAAGCTTTAGAGATTGTTTCTTCTTTGACACGACGTTCATGACTAATCGATACAATATACCATTTACACCATTTGTTGGTATAAACAATCACATTCAAACAATACTCCTTGGTTGTGCGCTGCTTCCTGATGAAACATTTGTGTGGCTGTTTGAAAACTAGAAGCTAGCAATGAAAGGTCAACCACCAATCTGTATAATGACAGATCAAGATAAAGCAATGAAATCAGCAATATCTCAGGTGTTCCCATTTGCCATTCATAGATGTTGCAAATAGCATGTTATGCAAAAGGCTCAAGAGAAGCTTGCAAGGTTGATCTCCACTAAAGATGGGTTTTCTGATGATTTACATAGAATTGTAGATATATCAGAAAATGTTTATGAATTTGAGAGCTCTTGGTAGGACATGTTGCAAAAATATGGTTTACATGACAACCAACACTTGCTCAACATGTGGAACTTAAGGTGCACATGGGCCCCAGCATATTTCAAAAAAAACTTCTTTCCCTTCACTAGCACAACTGGCATATCTGAAGGATTAAATGCTATCTTCAAGACACTTATCCATCCCCAAGACCCAGTTTGGACTTTTGTGAAACAATATGAATACATAATAGATACTATGCTTAACAGGGAAGATGATCATGGTTTCAGGGTAGAAACAACAGATCAACTACTATGGTCCAGGTACCTTCCTCAATTCCAAATAACACATGCAACAATTTTATTGTTTCACAAATTGACAAAACACATGAACTGAGAACAAAAATGTTTGGGACACAAATTTATAGGTACACCCTGGAAAAGCAAGCATCCAAATTCTACACAAGAAGTGTTTTCTACAAATTTCAAGAACAACTGATGCCAACAACATGTTATGCCTGTACAGTACATGAACAGCCAAATTCTACACAAGAAGTATTTGTGCTGATTATGCCTGGAAGGGACACCAACAAAACCTTCACTGTCTCAGTTGATACAAATACCTGTGCAATGCATGTAGTTGCAACATGTTTGAGAAGGATGGACTTCTGTGCGCACATGTTCTGAAAGTAATGACTCATCTCAATATACAACAAATACCTCAGCAGTACTTGCTCAAAAGATGGTCTAGTCAAGCAACTAGAAAGACAGTAGATCATCATTCAGTTCCAGACCCTTCATTTGGAGTGCCGCCTACAAATGTACTGAGGTTTAACTCGCTATGCAGAAAGATGACAGATCTAGCATCTGATGCATGCTTGAGTGAAGACACATACAAGATAGTTTCCGAAGCTATTGATAACATAACAATGCTCATCTCTGCAACCAGCAAAATATCAAATCCTAATCAAGATGTTGTGGAAAACTGTTCTTCCAGTTTGTTGCAAAACCCACCAAATTCTACACGCAAAAGGAGACCAACAGAGAAGTTGCAGCAAAAGAAACCACCTGTTGAGAAGACAATTGAAAAGAAAAAAAAAGACCAAAAATCAAGATTCATTGTTCTTATTGCAAGGAAGATACCCATAATATTCAAAGATGCCCTTACTTGGAGCTTGTGAAGGCTCGTGATGCCTATTTGGCAGACAAAGCCTATCGTGACACGGAGTTGAAATTATGAGTCCCATTACATATTTTAATCCCTGCATTACTTGGACAATACACATGTGCAACATTGTAATCCCTGCGTTCCTGTGTTGAGGCAGATGTTTTGCTGAAAACTACTTTGTTGCAACAATTCATTTGTGCAAATGAGACATTTTAAAAACTATCTCCAATATTGTATATCAATACTTGCAACAAATACATTAGTACAAGTTCAACTATATTGTCATGCTTCGTGCAATATTATTAGTCTATGCTTGTTGCAATTAAGGAGTATAATTGCAACTTTTTTTGTAAATTCTTGCAACATTATAAATCAATACTTACAACAATTACTGGGTACGATTGCAATGATATAATACTGTTTGAAACATTCGAAATCAATGCTTGCAACATTTAAGAAGTACTACAACAACATGTCGTAATGCTGTTTGCAACATGATGGCCCAATTCTTGCTGCAATTAAGACATCCGATTGCAACATGTTATAATGGTAGTGCAACGTTATCGATCAATTATTGCACCAATTGAGAACTACAATTGTAACATGTCGTAATGGTACGTGCAACATTATCAACAAATTCTTTCAACATTTTAACAATATGTACGAAACATATTTACATACTATCTACAGCATTTGCTGATGTACGCGCATGATATAGCGAAAACAACATTTGCTAGACGACTGACATAACAATGTCACTCCAACTTTGTATACGATGGTTTCAATTCCATGATATTCGTCATTCAGTTATAGAGAATCAATAGTTTCGCCGTAAGTTGTTTTGATTTTCTTCTAATCGTATTAGAATGAGAAATGCAACATTATCAAACAATACTTCAACATTTACTGATAACACTTGCAACGTAATCTGGGAGCATGAACTATTGATCTACTGAATAGCACTTACAACATAATCTGGGAGCACAAGCTAATGATTCAACATACTTCAAACAATAATCCAAATATTTACTGGGAGTACAGGCATCACATAACAAAGTAAACAACTAAACCATACTAGGTGTATTCAAATTTAGCAACAGTACTGCGATGGCAGAAAAAACGTTTAGTGTGTCATAACATAGCCACCCTCATAACCCACATACCATCAATGTTCTGCTTCAACAGTAGTGATTACAAAAATTCATCATCTCATGAAACAAAAGTATAATTCCTACATCTTGATTTCCCCATGAAATCTTGTTACCCTAAACCCTAAAATGCAACAATAACAATCTTGATCTCCCCATGAAACAACATTATAATTCCTATGTCTGTCTTCAGATTGTGCAAATGAACTTATTTTTCCTTTCCCTCTGCTTCCTTGCCACCAAGTACAAAACTTGAATCAATTGCATTCAACGGTGACTTGATCAGCCTTGTTGCGAACATCTTGCGGTATTCAATGATGCTTTCCTGTAATTTTTTTGATAAAATATAATTATTGTAGTGAACCATTCAAATAAAAAAGAATAAATAATTATTGCTACAACAATGTAAGCATTTCAAGTATTGCATCGATGGTGTAATAATTGTTCGGAAACACCTTGTATGTTACAATCTTTGATGAAAATATACGTATTGCAGTATTGCACTAACCATTAAAACTAAAAAGACAGAGCAATATAAACAAGCAAAGAAACATGTAAGTTACTGGCAGAAATGCCTTCAGGGTCTTGCCATCCCAATTTTCCAGATATATCATAGTGTACACTCCACAATCAAACCTTGCAAACAAAACAAAGTAAAAGGATAGGCATCAAAATTATACACACATTAGTTTTTGAATGTATTTAAACTGTATACACACGAAAAAAGGTACATAATCCATACACCCAAAACACATACAGTAATAGATTGTTGTGGATACTCTGTTGGAGAGCAGTGCTGAAACTTTGATACATCTTTTTTCATTAAATTTGAGACCCTAACAAGCTTGGTGAAGTTTTCAATCTGATGATAACAACAAACAAAAAAGTTATTACAACAAAAAAAACAGTGCAAAATAAATGAAGATAACATATATAAATGTGCTAACCAGATTATTTACTGATGAATATGCAGAAGAATCCTTTGGATTTTTGATTGAGTCAAAGAAGTTGATTTGACTATGCAACATGTTCACACATATGAGGACCCAGTGCTTTTTACTCACAATTGGAAAAAAAACTACATTGAAAAATGGATTTATATGCGTTACAACTAAAATGATAAAACAAACAAAGAAATATAGTGTTTGCAACATAAATAAATAGCATAAAAAAGAGAAAAAAATACCAGATCCTTTTTAGCCAACTTGAACTTTTCATCAATCCTGTTCATCTCTCTCATGCAAGATTGTGGCATAAAATTCACAGGATCCATAATCAATTGACACTTTTTTTAAAATGAAAAGAACCATATAAGCACAAAATTGAAACTGTTTATACAGATATACGAGTATGCAACATGAAAATAAACAAAAAGATTACGAATTCTGACATAAACCATAATTATTTTACCGTAATAACAGAAGAGAAGGCAAATTTCTTTGGAGCAGTATTCTTTGACAGTTGTTTAATTGCATCCTCATTGAATTGCTCAACAAAGACCGTCATCAACTCATTGTCTACCTCCCCCTTGGCTTTAATGAATTGTAAAAATGCTCATAAGAAATGTGAAATCCACCAATATCAATAAATATGGGGCTACAAAAAAACCACAAACAGCATACAAGTTTGAATCAAACATTTCTGATAATGGCATGTAACAATTTCAAATAACTGATGTAATATTATGAGTGTAACAAATAATTAGTGCAACATTATGACTGAAAGTAATGCGAAAGTTATAGCTGAACACATATTGAAATACCTAAAGCAGCATTACGATAAATTTTTTTGCAACATTATGATTTAAACATTTTTAAATAACTAATGCATCATTTTGAAATTACTCATGCAACATTTTTAAAAAATAACTGCAACATTTTGAAATACCCCTAAACACTAAAAAATGAATGCGTTGACAATAAAGCCAATTAATATATAGATCAGTAAACTGGGTGCAACACAAAAGTGTGAAAGTACTGAAATACCAATCATAAGATGAAAGTTTTAAAAAAAAGTGCTCACGGTTCAACACCCTTCCTAGACTTCTTAACACATCTTCTAGATATATATTTGGCATATGTGTCCTCAGCCACAGGATCAACCTTGAGCTTCTTCAGCTTGCTCCCATCATCTAATGCCTTTGCTGCCCTCTTCTTCCTAGCCTTTTTCTCGTGAGTGCTTGGCCCACTACTTACATCAGTACATATCTTGCTACTGAGATCAACTACATTACAACAACTATAAATAAGTGCACATAGGCAGTATGTATAAGAGAAATGTGGACAGTATAATCAAATTGAACATATGTACCTGCAGCCTCAATTGTAGCAACAGCACTATTCACATTACCATCGCATTGGTTATGAGCTGATCCACTGGTTGCACCAGCATTCTCAAATAGATCAATATAGCCTTCCTCTCCAACTTTGAACAAGCTGAAATCTTCAACATCCTTGCAATAGCTGGGCCAATTGCTTGTATCTCTTGCAGGGCTTTTTGCCTCCTCACCACTTCTTGCTGGACTACCAACTCCTTGTTCATTCCTTGGGGAGTGCTGTCTTGATCCACTCTGCTGGGCCAAACATATTTTACAGCTTCTGTATTCACATAAGCATCTACATGGCTATTATAACCGCTGACTTCTCTAACTTCAGTTGCTTGCCTGCCCAGATGCACTGTTGAATCAAGCCCATCTTTATCTTTGACTATTACAGACCCACTAGCTTGCAAATGTGTCTCACTAGACTGACCCGCTAGGTTTGGTGCTAATGCAGCTCTAACTTCTGCAATCATGGCCATTGTATGATTGGCATGCATTGATCTCAATGTTGCAACAACCGACACAAGATCTTCAGCCCACATTTTGTCATATTTTTCAACGATTTCTTGAATGTTTTGCGGGACCTACAAGAAAAAAAATGCATACTATGAACATATAGTAGGAATAAACAACCTTGAATACAAAATAAAAGCTATTACCTGTGAACTTTGACTGTTGGATTGAGACTGACGCAGCCACTTCTCAAGAGATACCGAGTCAGCTACTGCAACATTTCCTTTAATTGGAGCTTCATTGTATAGAGTGCATGATACAACACGAAACTATCCACATATAGAAAAAAGAAATCAATCATTAAGCTGTTATTTGCATCCCAAATTAAAAAGCATGCAGAAGTAAATGTAACGCAACAATTACATACAGGACGGTATCCAAATGTTATGTTGTTCAAATTCAATCTGTTCCTATCAACCTTCTCAACATATTTAAAGTCTTCGTCATTAATATGGCAAATCCTTGGCAAAGAGTAATTAATTTCATGAGTGTGGAGATCACTCCTAGGAATGTCCAGATGATCCATGTATGCAATCTGCGAACAATAGGAAAAACGGAATCAAAATAAAACTGGATCAAAAACAAAAAAAAACGTAGGTCATGAAATAAAATCTTCCTCAAACAAAAGAACAATATACGTACAGCAAGAAGAGGTAGACATCCACCAATTTGGAAAACGCTAGAACGTTTCTCAGGTGTCAACTCCTGATATCTACCAACCTCCCTCATCAAAACATTCAACACATCCCCTGCCCAATCATACTCTTTGATCTCCGATACTTCTATTAGAGAAAACAAATAATCTAGACAAACCATATTTCCAGTTCCAGGACACAATACACATGCTAATGCAATAAGCATGAAAGACCTCATAAAAGTGTCATCATCTTCACTGCCCTTCATAACCTCGATAGCTTTTGCTATTGGTGACCTATTCCCCACCTTGTACATGTCACGAAGCTCCATAATGTCTTCCACATTGCCCGATAGTTTCAAAGGTTTCTCCCCTGACGGTAACCCAAGAATTTTCTGAACCATTGCTTTTGTGAAAACAATAACCTTACCACGATAACGGAACTCACAAAACCCAGGACTCATGTTACCCATTATCCACTGTACTAAATTGCTTGGTACTGTAAACTTTCCAACTGATAATAAACTTTCAAATCCATTACTGATAACAAATTCTCTATGCTCTGGTGTAATATCACTAACAACCTTCTGCAACCTTATGGTACTGAAACGATGCTTGAACAACGATTTTTTACCTTCATCAGCCATATTTGAAAGATATCCTAACATTGCAATAACACACGTTTCAATATACTGAAACATAACTCACTGCATGAATGAAAAAAACGAACACTGCAAACAAACTCATGGAGACCCCTGCAACAATAACTTGAAATCACTATAACAAAGTATAATCTGAAACAATAACTTCAAAATCACTGCAACAATAACTTGAAATAACCTTACCAAAACCCCTCAACCCACCGCACACACCACCACCAATACTGAACAAACTTTTCTATAGAACCCAAGACCACCAACATAATCAAATGAGCAAATAGATGAACCCTAAATGCAATCCCTGCCACACTGTATTAACTTCGATAAACAGGATAAACGAGCAACAACATCCTACAACGAATATGCGAATCCTAAATGTGAAATTCAAAACCCTAAATTCGAAATTTACCAAAATCTGTGACGTTCCTGATAGAAATGTGCGATGTTGGTACTCACATCTACTCTACATAAAATCGGATGAACAATCAAAGGCATAATCGCATTTAGGGTTTTCGAACCCTAAATCTCAAAATTTATCCACAATCGCCGATCGTTCCTACCACCGCTACGAATAAGCGATCTGGATACTTACCTCGTCGTCTTCACACCAAAACTTCGCCGTATCACGTCTTCATCCTCGCTCCAAAGCTTCGCCGCATACGAGATTTACGCCGAGAGACGCTCTCCTCGTCGCTCGTCTGGAGACGCACACCTCTTCACTCGAGAAACTTTGCCTCTCTGACGTTTCACCCGATACAGCGAAACGAGTCAGTATGTATAGCTATCTGAGCCTCTACCGATGACTGCCAACTGTAACAAAACGAACGGTGGATAAGGGCGTCCGACGCGAGAAAGAAAAATCAAATGTCCTCATACTATCATTTCCGATAGGATTACGGGAGAGATAGGATTTGCGAAGAGATCTTGGGGACGGTGGTTATTGAAACCAGGCTAGAGATTGAACCGGTCTAGCTGCCTTTGGTTCATCGGTTTACCGATCTAACCATCGGTTTATAGGTTGAACAGTCGGTTTCGTATGTATTAATATTTTATTATATCTCTCACATTATTTGTACTCAAGAAAGTGTTGAATAATATCGATGCAGATCAATTCCAATACAAATCTAGAATATTGAGAATACCGTAAGAACAATCACAGAATAGATGAATACACGATATATAGGATATCAACTATTTTCTCTTTATTGATCGTAGATTGATTTTTCTTGTACAATTGGGTGTTATATTTATATCCAAAACCCCTTAGGGTAATTTCAAAATGCATCCACCAAAACCAAGAGTCCGATTATATCTCAATAACCAAGAGTGCGGTTATATGTTAACACTCCCCTTAGGTGAATACTGCATAATGCATATGCCTCATCAAAAGCTCCACCCAAAAACCCAGTGGGAAAAAAGGAATGAGAAAAGATTACATTCCATTCGTATATTGTGTTCCAATCGTTGCCTCATTTAAAAACCTTCATGTGAGAAAACTTCAGGAAATTCATTAAGAGATAAAGAATGCAACTTATAATCTTCTGAATTATAGTAGTATCTTCATCATCTTACCGCGGCTTATGGTTTAGGGATTCACTCCCTTTGAACTCTGCATATCTCTATGCTGTCTCATTTCAATGCCACGAACACATCTTTAGAAACTGGATGTTGACAAAAGACTTAGTAAATAAATCAGCTAGATTTTCACATGACTTAGTTTGTAGGATCTTTACCTCGTCATTTTTCTGGAGTTCATGAGGATATAGAATTTTAGAGTCAATATGCTTCATCATATTGCTTTTAACATAACATATTTGCATTTGTGCAATAAAAGCGGCATTATCTTCATAGATAATTGTGGGGGTTTTGACGGTGTTAATGTCACATGACTTCTGGATATGGCTAATCACACGCATTAGCCAAACATATTCACGTGAGACTTCATATAATGCTATTATCTCTGAGTGGTTGGTAGAAATATCTATCAAGGTCTGCTTAAAAGACCATCAAGAAATAGTTATACCAACACAGAACAACATAAACCTAGTCTGAGATTTAGCACTGTGGGGATCAGACAGATAGCCAACATTTGTATATCCCATCATGGTTGAGTATTGGTCCTTCCAATAAAATAAGCTAAGATCTTGTGTACCTTCAAGGTATCTGAGTAAAGTCTTAACACCATCCCAATGCCTTCTAATTGGGGCTTAACACCATCCCAATGCCTTCTAATTGGGGTTGCACTATGTCTAACTAGAAAATTTACTACGAGTGTAATATCAAGGCTGGTTCAAATCGCAAGGTACATAAGTGCCCCTATGGCGCTTAAGTATGAAACTTTAAGTTATAAGACTTTCTCATTTTCCATCCTCGGTTTAATAGGTCTTTATCTACTTCAAAGGATCTTACTACTACAGAGGTCCTCAAAGGATGAGATTTATCCATATTGAATTTTTCTAATGCCTTCTTGGTATAGGTAGACTGGTGTACAAAAATTCCTTCTAAGAAATTTTCTATATCCAAGCCTAAGCAATATTTGGTTTTACTCAAATCTTTCATCTTAAACTCTGTCATAAGGTAATAACTTGCTTCTTTTATGTCCTCTATGGTTTCGATGATATTCAGATCATCGATATAGACTGAGATGATACCGAATCCACTCTGAGACTTCCTCATGAACACACAACAACAATTATCATTATTGGAGTAACCCCTTTTCAAAAGGAACTCACTAAGTCAGTTGTATCATATTCTCCTCGGCTATTTTAATCCATATAACGACCTTTCCAGTTTGACGTTATACATGTGATTTTATTAGGATCCGAAATTTTTACTCCTAGAGAGACTCTTAGATAAATATCCATATCTAATGACCCATATAAATATGTGGTCACTACATCCATCAACTGCATTGATAAGTTCATGATAGCTGTCTGATGAGGACATCCCAACCATTAATCTGTAACATCCTAAAAATTCTAAATAATAAAGATAGAAATATAAAAATTACAAAATAAAATTGAATAGAAATTTTAATTAGAATGTCAAGAATGAATTAAAATATTCTCTTCTATTTCAATGTCTTGAAATCCAACCATAATAAAAGGAGGAGTTGCAAAATAAAACTTCAAACCAAACAAAATATGAAAATAAGTTGTAAATAAAAATTTACATTGAAATTCCAACTAATTTGAAATTTTATTGAATTTTGGTTCTTAAGAGAATATTTAATTGTACTAATTTCATTTTCTTTACAATACAAAACTAAAAGTACAACAAGAAAATAAATTTCAACCCTAAAATATATTTATTGATGATTTTTATGATTTTTTATGAATTTATTTTGATTTTATTGAATTTCCTTGATTTTTGTTCCAAAGGAAAAATCTTTTCATATAATCATAATAATAGATAAAGAAAAGAGTAAAAGTTTATAACAATAAAATAAAATTTATTTAAACATATAAAATTATTTGTAAATTAATTTTGAAAGTTAAAGGTCATATCAAGATATTTAAGAAAGTTACAAGTCACATCAAAGCAATTAAGAGTGCAATTAATGAATTTTTTACTAGCAATAGTAAATTTGTCAGATTTAAATAAAGATAATAATGCATTAATTCGACCTGAATTTTTCTATATTATCTTCATTATGGATCATCCCATAAACATTAAACATTTCAGGAAATATTGATTAAATTTGATAATTTTAAAAATTCGAAAATAGAAAAGCTGAAAATCTGGAATTGTCACTGTCAGAATTTTAGTAAATAAAATATAGATAAAATGAAGCTGAAAATTTTACAGGATACTAATATGGCCATAAGGAACCTTTAAATTTTTTTTTACAAATATTTCATAAGTTATGGACTCCTAGATAAATTAAATACAAAAAACTAAAATCTGTGTGCAGTATACTGTTAGAATTTTTATAAATTCTACATGCATGAGATAATTCTGAAAATTTAACAGTACCTTCTAACATATCTGTTGTACTTGCCATAAAAGCCTCATTAAATTACCACCATGATTGCTAACTGAACCATTGAATCCAACCCAATTCTCATCATGATCAGGATAAGGCAGTTTCATCTCTAGTCAATAAATCAATGCATTTCCTGTAGATGACCTCACCTGGCAGCTTCATCTCACCCGGGACATGCCCTGAGATCACACCATTCTCTTGCATCTCCTCTCATGCCTCTCCTCTCTGCCCAAACTTCATTTGCCGCAACATAAGCACCCAAGCCGAACCTCACCAAGACTCCGTTTTCCCCATCGCCGGCAACACATAAATCTCTGCAGACCCCTCTAGCCTCCTCTGCCCAGACCATCACCTAGAAGCTTCTCTCTGCTATCCATTGCTCAAGACATCGCCAAAATTACCACCGAACTCTGCCATTGCCGTAGCTTCAGCACAAAGGGGAGAAAAATCCAATTAGCGCAACTCGGCGAGAAATCCTCAAATTCTTCGGTCATGGATCACCTTAACACTTCACTGATGCTTGCACAAAACCCCTTTTTAGTTTGTATTCTCCTTACCGCTGCTGCCACAGTGTCTTCATCCCTGAGTCCGATCTCATGGTGGCGGCACAACTCGGAAAATCTTCGACCAAGGTGAGCGGCAAAATGGATTCCCCTCAATCCCTAAATGCTTAATCCCCTACCAATTTGCATTGAACTGATCTCCTTTTTTTTCTCTGGCCGTGCGCCATATCTGCCACCACATGTCGCCGGTGGCAGGCCACCTCGTCGCCGCTCCACTACCATCCACTGGACCCCAGGGTGCGTGGTAGCCCCCTGGTGCTCTCCGGACCACGACCGGACCAGCGCCGCCGCTCCTCCGTCGCCGGCCGCTTACCCTGGCTCTCCCTCTGCTTCCTCTCTCTGACTGGCAGGTCCCCCTCATCAGCCAGCACGAGCCACTCCAGTTCAAAGGGGTAAAGCCGCTACCTCTATACAAGAAACGTATTTCGTATTTATTTTATTTTCCTGAACCGGCCCATAATCAAGTATTCATATCTCCTACATTTTAATACCAAATCTAGTGAAACAAAATTATAAATTCATCTAAAATTAATTACTTTCAGAATATGCAATAATATTTTGAAATTGATCTCTGAGTGAATTTGAAATTTAAATTTGAAGAAAAGGACTAAAGATAGGCAATATATATATATAAATGATGCAAATGAACTGAGAATTGAGTGAAACCAATTTTGTTAGAATCCTTAGACTTCCAGCAACCTAAATATATAAAAATATTTAAATATAATCTTTGCTTGAATCATTTTCTATTAAAGGTTATTCTCAATACATTAAATAGGATATACCTTGTGCAAAAGAAATCTTAAATAAGCAAGAATTGATGTTTATATATATGTGTCAGTAGGACTCCAGAGTATGTCTCAATGTTTAAATAATAGACTCAACTTGAGAATATAACCTAAATGAATAAGATGTATATAGGCATATGCATAAGTAGAAGTACTAGTGCATATAAGAGATAATATACTAAGCAGTAGTAATATACATGTATGAATATGTAGAATGGACCATGAAACAGATTTGTTTGATAGCAACAAAATGCTTAGGAGCTTGATTTAGAATAAGCCTAATAATTGGAAATAAGTCAAATGTGAATATATTCCAAAATAATCATGAAACTGATCATTTGCTATTAAACTGTTTTGAATACAACAACAACAGTTGCATATGCATAAACCCTCATAAATTAAATATCAGATTGGGAAAAGTTAATCTTAGTATACTCTTTGAGATAAGCTCATAATAATCGGCAAAAAGAACTAATCTGGATTACTTACATAATAGATTTCATACTTCATATGCATACAAAACACCTTGGCCAAAATCAAAATAATACCAAACCAGTTCTAAAACACTTTTAAGATCATACCCTGCTAATGTCAGAAAAATGAATGAATAATCATGTGTAGTATAGCCGCAAACGAAAAGCGAAATCCGTCTAGTTACAACGTTAACTTTATGGCCATTTATGCTATTTCAGCAGCAAATAAAATAACGCGTCTTTATAGTAAATCAGCTTAGAAATACTCTCCAAAGTACCTACTACCATATTATGAAGAAATAAGTTCACTATATCATGTTATTCATATAAATCTTGCTTGTGATATAACCTTAAGTATTATGATTTCTGGACTTTAGAAACATTTAAGCCTTTTCGGCAACACATAAAACAACTCGTCTAAATGCCAATTTATGAAGAATAGCCCAGAAATTATCCTTGAGATATGTTCTACCATAATATAGAAAAATATTCCTTTTACAACTTGCTTTGCATTTGAATCTTACTAGCTCAATACCCTTAAGTGTTATGGTCATCAGAAACCTTAATGCCATTTAAGCTATTTCAGCAACAAATAAAGCATCTCGTCTAAATCCTAAAAATTATTAAATTAGCTTAGGATTGCTCCCCAAAGTATAGACTACCTTATTATAAATAAATAATCTTGTTTTATCTTGTTCTGCATATAAATCCTGTCATGCAAATAACCCTAAGTATTATGATATCCATATCTGTAATATGAATAAATGAGCTTTAATAATAAATAAGAAATCAGTTCTTAAGATATTTGTTTTAACCAAAACCTTGTTGAAAACCAGAATATGTAACCAATAGCCCAACCTAACAAGTCTGGTGTGTATATATATATTCAAAATGAATTCTTACGCAAAGTCAATACCACTCATGTATAACATGATGATTAATGTTTTAATCCTATTAATTCAAATAATTTTAGCATCTAGAATTCAAAGTTATAGATACAAGAATACATAATTTTAGCATCTAGAATTCGTAAAACAAGAATAAATAATCTATAAAAGAATATGCATCTGTTTCTTATAGCAGGTTTTATTTGACTTTCTGTCTGGCTTCTTTTTGCCCTTATTGAAATTGTTGTTCGCTATATTTCCATTGAACGACGTGTAGAACCCGACGTCACTAATTCCATCGTCAACCACGCCAGTTGCAGCCGTGACTTCGTCATAAACAACAATTAAGCAACGCAAGCACCCCCTTTGATCATATTGATCCCAGTATTTAATTTTCATTGTGTTTATCAAAATGTTTCATGCATGCGTTTATTTTCTGTAAATATGATATTTTGTGGTAATGGTAGATATACTTGTCTCATGAAACTTCCTTGATAAGTATGGACATGTGAACCTTGATAACCATATAAATGGGTTAGACAATACATAATGTCAACTTGGGTATATGCAAATATTACCCATGCTTAGCCATTCTTTAGAACCAACGTTGAATATGATCAGATCAAAATTGATTCTTGAGAATTGAAAAAGGTTGGTTATGACATGATGTCAGTTGTTGGTATTTTGACTAAAAACCCCAAAATAAAACTATGGTTTAGATGCGGGCAATTATTGGCAATAGCCGGTTGTGCAAGAGATGGACTTGTACGTAGTGTAGGGGGAGATTTTTTCCCGTGTCGGATTAAGGACCGAGCTATGGGTTGTTTTCAAGCCAAGAATTCCGTGCAACCACAAGTGCTGGGATGAGGCAGCCTTAACCTATTAAGTTGCTTAGGTCTGGCTTTGCACATTGGTAAGCGGGAGATAGTATGAGCAATCCTTTCTAGGTTTGCTTATGAGGGGCTTCCACACTTCGTTGTGGGTAAATGCATATCGGTATAACGGTGTACGCCTTGTTATGGGAAGAAACCCTTGTTGCAGGGATGGACTGCCTATGTTCTTGATCTTATTGCAGGGATGGACTGTCATGTTGTACTTATTTATGTTTCTTCTTCCATAACAAGGGTTTCACGTCACTGGGCTAGTGCAAAGCTAGGTCTAGGTAATGTAACGCTTATGCTATGATCTCTCTGCGGCACACCAAAGGAAGTGTGTCAATTGCGCTGCACAAAGAGATGATCATTTCTTGTGGGTAAAGCTGTACGCCTCTGCAGAGTGTTAATCTAATTAATTAGCCGCGCCTACGGTCAAAGGTACTTGGTAACGTCATCACATAGCTAAATGTTTTACTATTTTCAAAATGGGATGATTTTCACCTAATATGCCTTGTTTTGGCAAAGATTGTGGTTATGCCATGGGTTGGCAAGATATTGGACATCTCGACACTCACGTCATGGAGGACTGTGAGTTATTACTTATACTTTACTTATTTCTTATCAGTCAAACTTGCTTTATTAAATTCCGCTTGCAAATGACAACTTGATTTACAAATTCAATTTCACTTTATGCAAATTAACCGTAGAAGCCTTTCTTTTGAAATGGCCTGCATATATTATAGGATTTGCTAAAGTCTTGCAGAGTTCATAAAGTACTCACCCTTGCTTACTCTGTTGTTTTAGGTGGAAAAAGATAGCGAAGCTTCGAAAGATCTCTTTTCATCGCAGGATGCGAGATTTCTAATAAAGCGACCTTTCTAGGGATTATGCCTTGTCCGTTACCTGAGGGATTGGATGGGCACACTACAAGACTTTGCTTCTTCTGTTGCTATATTTATATACTCTGAGTTGTAAGAATATATTGTACAAGTAGCTTCCACTTGAATAAAATGATGTATGGATGTGATTCCAATTGTTGAAAATGTGCGTACTAGCCACTGATCATGGGACTAGTACTGTATGCGCATTAGATTTCCATTTTTGCATTTATGCAAAAATGGGGGTCGTTACATAATCCATACATAGCCGATGATCACCAAGGACCAATAACTAGAGCTCGAGTCCGACAGATAAATCACTTGGTGAGTTTGTTTCTAACTATTCCATTTGATATTGGCCAGAATTGGATGCTGCCTAATAATTTCCATGACCTGCTTCTACTTAGGTATGAAGGATGGCTAAACCGGAATCTCAAGAAGCCGACCAAGGTTGCTTGTGCATGACCCATCGACCAAGAACTCCAACTCGAGTACGACTTGGTATCGACCAAAGGACTCCGACTCAAACACAACTTCGAATTCGACTTGGAATCGGCCAAGGCTACACGAGTCCAACTCAGTCACGACGCCAAAGGAGATCGACCCCGGATGACTCAAAAGACATTGAGTTTGACTCCAACTCAAACTCGCTTAGATTAGTTTCCTTAAATTTACAAAGGGACTTGTAACTGACTCGGAGCGGGTAAGGGTTAGTACTCCTACAAATAAAGGCACTAGGCCTCATGAATTTCACAGGTTTTGATTAGATTATATCTATAGTCGTCGACTTAGATTTCCTCTTGCGCCTGACTGGGTTCCAGCGGCCGTATTTAGTTTCAAAACTCCACTGTGTAAACTTCATCAGAAATCTGCAATAAAGAGAGATTGCAACTATCTAGTTCTTGCTTGTGTTCACGATTTCTCAAGTAAAATCTATCGGAGTTGAAGCAGGCGATTGCAAGGTTTCTTAGTTCAGTAGTCTGTTCAGAAACCCTTGAAGTTGTCTTGTCGAGACTTCACCAAATCGGCTTGTCTATTCATCGGCTAAACTGTCGCAGTCGCTCTTTGATTGATGGATTGACAAGTAGTTGTCATACCTGAAGGAAGATCGGCAAACACATCAGACACCTCCATCGGCTAACTATCGTATTCGCTCTTGACCGACGGGACGTGGTCGCATCATCTGGTATCAGAGCTCATGGTTGACCTACAGGTATATTCCTTTGTTTCCATCCATTGTTTTATTCCGCACCTAGAGTCCAGAAAATTGCCACACAAAAATATTTGTTTCCATCGACCAAACCACTTTGTGCCATCGCAACTTTTGTTTTCAGTTCCGCATTGTTAAGTTTGAGTCCTTTGTCACGTTGTGTTGCTGGTCTAGTTGTGTCTAGGTCTAGTCGACGCATCGTGCAAGTTATCTTCCGCCGCACACCTATCTCCACCGATATCCAAACTACAAGTCGATCCATCACATCAATCGACTTGCCCTCGCTAACCGCCTTGTGTCAATTCTCGCTACGCAAGCCATAGTTCTGCGCAAGCCGCCTTGTGTCATTGCCCCGCACCGCAACCATCCATTGTTCATCCGCAAACATATCATACCATCTAGTCGATTTGCAGCTACCTTAGAATTTGCATAAGCTTATCTGTCGATTCAAGATCTGAAGTAGCAACAAGTCGACTCGATTTAAAAAAAGGAGAGATCAAAAGATCAAAGAAAAAGAGCCAAGGTACAAAATCGGCTCAAGAATAGAAAAAAGAAGTGCCAAAGAAGCAAAGAAAAGATTTAGTCAACTTGTCAAAGTTCAAAGCAGATCAAAGACAGATCGACTAAAGTCATAAAGTTTTGTATCATCTGATTTTGTTAATCACATCATCTGGTTTCATTAGCAAAGTTCTATATCGGCCTTTTTGCATTCCTTGTACTTGTCATTTGTTTTCACCTCTGCTAGGCCTAGATACGTTTAGATCCAGCAACATCGACTAAGTACTTTAGATTCTTATTTAACTTTGCTACTGTTTACAAATTATTGATATTCCTTACTACCAAAGAGACTTGTCCAAACTCTACAAATATTTCTGATCAACATTGAACCAACTTGGCAATTGACTTGTACTCCCATTGCAATTGTGAACACTTGTAAGAACTATCAATAAGTTGTTTGTGAGGATGAGAGTATACAATTCCACATATTTTTAGTCGATAGGAATATTTTCTGTATCTAACCATGACAGGAGAACTATCGGACTTCAAGGAGTATGTCACCAAGGAAGAAGTCACGAATTTCAAACGTGAGCAGAACAACATCGGCCAACAGATATTGGCAAGACTCGATGATCTAGCTGCCAGGATCAACATCATGGAGACAAGAATACCCAACCCTCGAGCTGATTAGCAAGAAACATCCAATGATCATGAAGAGGAAGATACTGTTCAAGATCGATTTCGACATCGGCTAATTCAGAATCGACAAGGGATGGGAAGAGATCGACCATAACGAGAAGATGATCCTTTAAACAAGGTCAAATTTTCAATCCCTTCATTCGACGGAGCCTATGACGCTGACGCCTACCTCGATTGGGAGATGGTCGTCGAGCAGAAATTCATTGCACACATGGTTCCTGACCGACACCAAGTTTGACTCACCACATGTGAGTTCACAGGCTTTGCACTCATGTGGTGGAACGAATTGGTTAAGTCTGGTACTCAAGCTGACACATGGGAAGGATTGAAGCGTGCTATGCGCCATCGGTTCATCTCTCCTTCATTCAAAAGAGATCTCAGAAAGAAGCTCCAGGGGTTCAACTAAGGAGCCAAATCGGTTCAAGATTACTACCAGGAGCTACAGATCGACTTGTTACATGTTTAGGTCGAAGAAAATGAAGAAGACAAGATGGCAAGGTTCTATGGAGGATTACGCCGAGAAATACAAGACATAATCGACTACAAGGAGTATACCACTCTTAATCGACTATTCCACCTAGCCATGCTAGCAGAAAAGGAACTCGAAGGCTGACAACAGAAGAAATTTACAAGTTCATCTACGCCAAGACTTTAAGTTTGCCAAGCCACATCGGCCATGCCAGGGACTTGAATAGGTAGCCAATCGGCTATTGAGCAGAAAGCAAAATCGGCTAATGCTTCGCTCTAGCACCAAGCTCATCATCAATTGCATCAACTGGAAAATTTCCGCCATCATATGCCATCGATGCAAAGGTATGTGCCATGTTCAGAAATATTGCCCAAGTCAGAAGGCTTACATTGCTACCGAAGAAGGCTACATCAGTACAAGTGATGTTGAAGAATATGCTTTGTTAGTCGACAACACCGAAGAACCAGAAGATAGTGAAGAAGTCATTGGAGCCGACGACATTGATACTTTTGGCACCTACATTGTCAAAAAAGTCTTGAGTGTCCAAACAGGACAACCCGACGAGCTCCAACGCCATAATTTATTTCACTATTTCTTCATTGTGCAGCACTACATGTAACATCCCAATTTTTGCATTTCTTGAATTTAATATGCATTTTATATTTTTATGAATTTTCTAGAATTTATTTGAATTAAAATGGTATTATTTGACTTATGGCTTAGTTATAAATCTATTTGGAAACTGTGAAAAGTTTAAATAAACTTTTATGGGAAATATTTTATTTGAGTTCCAAATGCCTTAAAATATTTTTTGGAATTTTCTTGATATTTTTGCTATTTTATTTGGCTATTTCTAGTTCTTATATTTAATTTATTCAAAAAAGATTTAAAATTTTGCTTGAATAGTCTGGGCTGAGCCTAGTGGACCCTGCCCATTTTCCCTCTGCGTCGCCAGCCCATCCCGTCCCGTTCTGATCGAAACCCTAACCCTAAGCTTGGCGACCGTTGCATCTTGATCCATCGGCTGCCTTTGCGCCACATCGCTTGCGCGTGTGAGTCGTCGGATCGTCGCCGCTTGGACGTCTGCGATGCCGCCACGTCACCTTTCCGAGTCATCACCACCCTCGTTTTCTCCACCCTACAGCGCATCTTTTGTTTCAAGTCGCGCATGCCGAGACGCCATCGTTGTCCCGCAAAAGCTCACCGGAGTTATTTTAAAGCCACCGTCATTTCTCCACTCAACTGTTGACGTCTGCTGTCCTCAGTCGCGTCTGAGCCTGGAGTTGAGGCCGTCTCATCGCATCACGTCGAACCGAGGAAGAAGTGTCACCGGAGGAGCCCTAGAAGTAGAACGCCGCTGCTATGGTCGTCATCTCCCTCTTCGGTGAGGACTTCGCCGTTCTGAGCCGCCGCGCCATTGTCGTCCTCGCGAACCTTCTAAGCCATCCGATCAATCTTGTGCGGTCCTGATCTCGCCGCGTATGCGCTGCCGCTCGTCATTGCCCGCCGTTGGATCCTTTTGATCGGATCAGATCTTGCCACGTCGCGCCACCCGCCGTATGCCATTGGATCTATGATGAATGATTCGATCTGGTGCGGTCTGTTCGCCGCCGTTGCTGTCGTGTCGAAGGATCCTGACCGTCGGTTTTGAACCGTGCGGCCACAATTGCACAGCGCATCGAGCCAGTCTTGTGCTACTGCGTGTCATGCGAGAATCAAGGAGTCATCGCCGCTGGTCCCGATGACGTCGCCGCTGTTAGTCTCCACCATCGGATCTAGCGTGAACTGTCGAGATTTTGCCGCCGCGTGTCCTCATCGCAGCCGTCGATCTTGTGCCATGTGTCATCAATCTGGTGATGCCACGTGGGCTGCCTGCGTCAGCTTGCTTCAGTCGGCGCTTGAGCATAGTGCATAGAGTCCACCGTAGACCCGAGCCCAGCCGTGAACCCAGTCCATGCACCGCACACATGTCACCCCCTGGTTGCGCCACGTGTCATGTTGTGAAGCTGCCACGTGTCCCATGAAGCCAGCATGACATCATAAACCGGTTTTTCTTTAGAAAAATATTCGCCCGAAATGGATATTTTGTGCTGACGTCAGCATGACGTCATAAATGCTATTTTTCAGTACAAAAATAAATCGGTTTATTCGGATTTTCTATTTTCTGTTTTTTATTTTATTTCAAATTTAAACTATCTCGTTCTTGCTCATACCAACTCCGATTGAGCTGATTCCAGTTTCTAAAATTTTGTAAAATCAAGTTCAATTTAATGCTGAATTTTCTATAATTTTTGGAGTTGATTTTGCTATCTATTATTGGTATTTATTTCTTTCTCTTTCGTTTTGCATAGACGTCGAGTTACCCGGTGAGTTTGTGATCGAGGAGCCAGCGCAAGAACCAAGTCAAGAGCAGGATCCATAGCTCTATGAATACAAGTTGTGCTTTGATCAAGCTGAACTCATATTTAAAATATTATATTGTTTCAAAGTATTGCATATTAATTCAATTATTACTTGTTTCAATTATGTTGGGTATAGTTATTCATCCAATTGCGATATATTCACCTTGCTATATTATATGTTGTATTTCATTTGACACCCTAGAATGCTTTCATATTAGTTGGTAGCTATAAATGCCAATGTGGGTAGCTAGAACGCTTTTAGTGTGCTTAGCCGTGCAACGAGTCATCATTTTATGAGAAAATTCTTAATCTTGCTTAATGAATTATGAAACATGTTTATTAACTTGTGTGTCGGGTGTTGTCACACAATGTTGTTGTTGATGGCACGTGGTGCATGGTAAAACAACCGAGGTGGTAAAATGATTTAGACTGAGGCAAGTGACAAGTATTTGTTGTAGGCCAATGGGGCACTTGGGCGGTCGCATTGCTTTTTAATGTTATATGATGGTTTTTGGTTAGTCTTGCCTTGGTCAATTAAGGGCTTAACCTTACAAAAATTTGAACTGAGTCATTCATACAACCACAAGTCTGGTATAGCACAGACCTAGCTGATTAATTTGTTATGTCTAAGCTTCGGTACTACTAGTGGTGGTGTGAGTCCCGGGTTGTGGTAACTAGTCCTCGCACGGGTGATCTCACATGGCGCAAGAGGGGACCCTGGATGTGATAACCAGTCCCACCAGTGTTGAAACCTTAGCGGGTAGTACTGGGTTTAGACAGGGCATTGAAAAGGCTTTGTTATAATCACTCGCCTTTGTGGTGTATGGTTGTACCTTGTGGGAAAAGTGTATAACCTCTGGAGAGTGTCAAACCTATTCGAATAGCCGTGCTCGCGGTATTGAGCATTGCTCAGTGATAACAATCAAGGGTTAGTTTTTATTAAAACAAATGTGGTTATGGAGGCTGTATGCCTGCGGAGGTTGGAATATGATTTAAGGTTATGAGTTGGTTTGTTTGGGAAATAACTGAGAAACTTAATATTGTTATTATTTGTTTTACTGTCTTTCAATCTATTATGCTATTCTTTTATAAACGTTGTTTCATGCAAATTAACCATGTCAGCTATTCCTTTGTAATAAGCCATGTATATAGTATAGACATGCATTCTGTGCATAACTTGTTGAGTGCTTTAAGTACTCACCCTTACAACAAAACATCATCAGTTGGAGAAGAAGCTACGCCTGCTTTTGAGGAGGAGTTTCAGGAGGGAGCGAATAACTAAGGTGTGAACCTTATCAGTTGCCTATGGCAAATTGAAGGGTTACTACAAATAAATTTATCTCCGCTGTAGTTTATTTATTTTCCAGTCTCAGCCCTGCGTGGCGTATTTATGTAAGGTGGACCATAAGGTCATCTAACATGTTATATTCAATTTGATAGAGTCTTTATTATGATATAGATGAGTATGATTGTGATATTCATCTATGTTGAGCTTGTGTGCACTAGCGTTATCCTGGACTAGTGCCGAATACACAAAGGGTCTAGATTTGCATATTCGGGTCACGAAAGAGGTGGTATCAGAGCCATACTGACTGTAGGTCAAAGCTAGTCTGTTGTCTTAGGAGTGTCAAAAACTATTTTCTAAAGTCAAAACTAACACAAAAGACTAAAAAGTTCTTGACTTATCCTTTTTTTCTTGCTTCCCACCTTTGCTGAATTTTCTGTCTGTTCTCTTGTTTTTGAGCTGAGGTTTTACGGGAGTTGCTTCTGCAGGTAAAAATGGAGTGCATCTATGGAGAAAGCAAGGGAGGATTTGCAGCCGAGCTATGGAATATGTTGTAGTTGCTGGGAGGCTTTGATCGGCCTATCTATCGTGGTACTAGCTGGATCGTGAGCGGGAAGCTACAAGGGACAATTTGCAAGGTCATGATCTACACCAGGGAGAACACAATGGGAAGCCCCCCATCAACATCTCAGTGAGAAGATCAACGTTCGAAGCTAGAATTCAAGAATCTTCACATCTCGCACTTCGCCATTTTGCCCGAACTATGCCACTGAAGTGGAGACGACGGTGTTCAAGTATCATCTGCATGGAGGTGACGTCACCGAGGATAGGATCAGGGAAGAGGAGGATGCCACCATCGTTCATCTCGCACGTCTTGCTACCGCACATGAGAACTTCATGAAGACCACCAATCAAGAGCTCGCATAAGTTTACGAGGCTTTGGAGAAGGTGGAGGAAGACCTTCGAGAGACTAGAACGATTGCTTCTGAGCGGATTACCGAGTTGGAGGAAGCCCTCTACATCAAGGAAGAGGAAGCCGAGATGGAGGCAGAAGAAGATGAGTCTGAAGAAGACCCAGAAGAGATCGAGCTAGAGCCTGAGGAGCAAGAGTCTGCATCTTCCAACGAGACTCCTGGCCATCAAGATCAGTTCGCGCCAATGCCTCGCCTCCCGTCGCAGTATTCACTTGGAGGCCCCCATCCTGGTTGGCTTTGTGACTAGGCAGTGTGTTAGTCTAGTAGTAGTGGCTAAGTTTGTGAGTCATATGAGTCTAAGTTAGAAGAGTCGCCCTTTAGGTGCTAGTATTGTGTGCTTAGGTTAATGACAGTTTAATTGCCTTTTTTATTGTGTAGTATGTGTTGCATTGTCCTTAGGCACTGAGCAACCATACCAAGTAATTAATAAAGTCTTTATATTTGGAGTTTAGATTTAAAACTTTTCCCCGGCATTAATTCTTATATTACTTGTCTACGCTATTCTTTCTTTTCTCTAAACCTTGGGTTGATCAGCAAATGGTTCAGACTCGAGGTAACAATGGAACTAGTGGAAGTCGCCCAAGTGAGAATCCGAATGAGATGCCAATTCCACAAGCAGCACCACCAGTTGATATGAGCAACTTTGGAGCCTTTCTAGCTGCACAAACACAGCTTATGCAGACCATGATGCAGCAAATGCAGCAATTCACAAGTCAAGCAACCACCAACAATGCAAACCAAGCTGCTAGAAATGGGAGTCAACCATACTCGAAGCTGTCAGACTTCTTGAGGACTCGTCCGCCTACTTTTTCTAGGAATACTAACCCAAATTGAGGCAAATGATTGGCTTAGGAAAATTGAAAGGAAGCTGCACATCACTCAGTGTATTGGGAATGAGAAGGTGCTCTACGCTTCTCATCAGCTTGACGGTATAGCCACCGAATGGTGGGAGAATTATTGTGCATCACAAGAGAATCCACAAGAGGTCACTTGGGAAGAATTTTCTGCTGCTTCTCGTCAATACCATGTTCCTGAAGGTGTCATGGACTTAAAGAAAGAAGAATTCAGAGCTATGAATCAAGGAGGCCAGTCTGTGGCAGATTATTTGAATAAATTTACACAGCTTGCTTGTTATGCACCTGAAGACGTAGCGACAGACAAGGCAAGACAGTCTCGCTTCATGAAGGGACTGAATTCTAGACTGCAAGTTGGGTTGATTACCCACAACTTTCCTGATTTCCAAGAGCTGGTTAACAAGGCTCTCATCCTGGAAGATAAGCGCAAGGAGTTGGATGAGAACCGCAAGCACTGAATGGCACAGCAGGGAGCTCGTCAGGGATAGCAAAGAGTGAGAGTTGCACCTCACCAGTTTGTCAAATTTTAGCCTAAAGCTGTATTCAAGACGTCGTCTCATGTACCGTGTCCAAGTGGACAGAACTTTTAGACACCTGTTCAGACCAATAATGCACTAGGAGAAGGTCAGCAATCGACAATCAGTCGCTATTTTAGTTGCAATGAGGTAGGACATTTTGCTAACAACTATCCGAAGAGAGGAGGTGTTACACTTGTTCACTTCAACCTTGGTCTACACCTGCCAAGACGCTTGCACCAGGCGGAAACCATGGAGCTGTTCAAGCTGGAGCTACCACTCAAGCCACGGTGAGAGGTCGTGTCAACCATATCACGACTAATGAAGCCCAGGAAGCATCAGACGTTGTATTGGGTAATTTCCTAGTTAACTCAGTGCCTGCTACAGTTTTATTCGATTCCAGAGCTTCGCATTCCTTTATTTCTCGAGATTTATCTTAAGTGCATGCTTTTGGTCTAATCCCCTGAATCAGAACTTCGATCTAACCTAGGATGTATGGGAATTAAGATGCTAATGAATGGAATAGAGTTTCTAGCGAACCTTATTATTTTGGAACCCAAACATTGGATAATATTCTTGGAATGGATTGGTTGTCTAAACACAAGTTTGTGTTGGATTGTGTCCAAAGAGTTGTGTCAATTGAATGCCCGAGAGGTGAAAGAGTGGAAGTCCAAGCAAAAGCAGTTCGCAATGGTTAGATGATAGTTAACAGTATTAAAGCTGTTAGTATAGAAGAGGTACCAGTTGTTAATGAATACCCAGATGTATTTTCTGAGGATTTACCTGGAATGCCACCCGATAGAGAAATTGAGTTTGTGATTGAATTGGTGCCTAGAATAGCCCTAATAACCAAGAGACTGTATTGGATGCCTAAAGATGAGTTGATAGAAATGATGAAGCAAATTGAGGAGTTGCTAAAAAAAGGTTTTGTGAGACCAAGTTCGTCGCCATGGGGAGCATCTGTGTTGTTCGTTCGGAAGAAAGATGGAAGATTAAGGATGTGTATCGACTATCGAGCTCTTAATGAAATAACAATAAAGAACAAGTATCCATTGCCTAGTATCGATGATTTATTTGATGTGTTAAGAGGAGCTGGAATTTTCTCAAAGATAGATCTTCGATCAGGATATCATCAGTTGAAGATTCACGCAAAAGATGTGCCCAAGACGACATTTTTAACAAGATATGGACATTATGAGTCCACAGTCATGTCATTTGGATTGACTACTCCAAGACAGAAGAAGATCATGTAGAACATCTGAGGCTTGTTCTTGAAAAACTTTGAGAGCAGTAATTATATGCAAAGTTTAGTAAATGTGATTTCTTGAAGTAGAAAGTGGAATTTCTTGGTCACATAATGACTGCTAAAGGAGTAGCTGTTGATACTAGCAAAGTTGAAGCAGTATTGCATTGGGAGCAACCAAAGACAGTAACCCAGATTCGTAGTTTTCTTGGAATGGTAGGATATTACCGTCGATTCATAGAAGGATTTTCGATAATTGCTAGACCACTTACGTAGTTGTTGAAAAAGGAAAAGAAATTTGCATGGACACCAGAGTGTGAGAAGAGTTTCCAAGAATTGAAGAAAAGATTAACATCGGCACTAGTGTTAGTAGTGCCAGATATTCAAAGCAGTTTTGATATTTATTGTGATGCTTCGCGTCAAGGACTTGGATGTGTGCTAATGCAGAATGGCAAAGTTGTTGCTTATGCATCAAGGCAGTTGAGGACACATGAGGAGAATTATCTGACGCATGATTTGGAATTAGCCGCAGTAGCGCATGCTTTAAAGTTATGGCGTCACTATCTTATTGGGAACCGCTGTGAGATATATACGGACCACAAGAGCTTAAAATATATTTTCACTCAGTCAAACCTTAATATGAGACAAAGAAGATGGCTGGAGTTGATCAAGGATTATAATTTGGGAATTCATTATCACCCTGGAAAAGCTAATGTAGTAGCCGATGCTTTAAGCCGAAAAAAGTCACTGTGTTAATATGTTAATTCAGGAGAGTCAGTCTGGTTCGTATAAAGAATTTCAAAAGCTAAAATTGGAAGTGATACCTAGAGGATTTTTCGCCACCTTGGAGGTAAGGTCAACATTGGAAGAGCAAATCAGGGAAGGACAGAAAGATGATGCTAAAATAAATAGAATCAAGTCCAAGATGGATGAAGGGAAGGCTAAGGATTTTGCACTAGATGGTCAAAGTACTTTATGGATGAAGAGTCGCATTTATGTGCCAAATAATAAGGAGCTAAAGCAGTTGATTCTTGATGAAGCTCATGATTCAAAGTATTCTATTCACCCAGGAAGTACGAAAATGTATCAGGATTTAAAGGAAAGGTTTTGGTGGCCTAATATGAAGCGTGAAGTAGCTGAGCATGTCGCTTTGTATGATATATGCTAGAGAGTGAAGGTAGTGCATCAGAGGCCAGCAGGATTGTTGCAGCCATTGAAAGTGCCTGAATGGAAGTAGGTGGAGATCGGTATGGATTTTATTACCGATTTGCCCAGAACTCAGAGTGGATATGATTCAATATGGGTCATAGTTGATCGCTTGACAAAAGTCGCTCACTTTATACCGGTAAAGACCACGTATTCAGAAGATCATTTGGCAGAGTTATACATGTCAAGAATTGTGTGTTTACATGGAGTGCCAAAGAAGATAGTGTCGGACAAAGGTACCCAATTTACGTCAAGAATTTGGAATAAACTACATGATGCAATGGAGACTCATCTGAATTTCAGTACAGCTTATCATCCGCAGACAGATGGTCAGACAGAGAGAGTAAATCAGATTTTGGAAGATATGTTAAGAGCTTATGCTCTAGCTTATGCCGTTTCATGGGATAAGTGTTTACCGTATGCTGAGTTTAGCTACAATAACAGCTATCAAGCAAGTTTGTAGATATCACATTTGAAGCTTTGTATGGTCGATCTTGTCGTACCCTGCTGAATTGGAATGAGACATGAGAGCATTTGGTTTTTGGACCAGATATTTTAAAGTAAGCCAAAGAACATATCGCTATGATCAGAGAGAAGCTAAGGATTGCTCAGTCAAGGCAGAAAAGCTATGCTGTCAACCGTTATCGTGAGTTAAGCTTTGACCCCTCTCAAGGGAGTAAAAAGGTTTCGTGCCAAAGGAAAGCTTGTCCCAAGATATGTTAGTCTGTTTAAAATCTTGAGCTGCAGAGAAGAGGTTGCCTATCAGTTAGAATTACCATAGTCATTGGTGGGAGTGCATGATGTGTTCCATGTGTCTCAATTGAAGAAGTGTCTTCGAGTGCCCGTAGAGCAAACACCATTGGAGTCAATTGAATTGCAAGAGGATTTGAATTACAAGTAGGCCTGTGCATTTGGTTTTTTCTGTTCGATTTTTTTTAAAAAAATTAGTTTTTGATATCTGTAAACCGAATCGAAACTGAATTAACCGAACCAAATTAACCAAACTAATTCGGTTCGGTTAATTCAGTTATTCGGTTAACCGAATTTCCAACCAACACATCACACATCAATACTGATCTTAGCAAAAAGTTCATGTAATGCAATGTCCAGGCATGACTAATGACAAGTAACTAAAATACATTGTCCAGTATAGCACATCACACATCAATACTGATTAGCACATCACACATCAATACAGAATAAAATTAGTAGATTAGGAGCTTCAAAGCATGCAGAAGAAGCATCAAACACTGAAGCACCAGGCGGCAGTAGCGTCACTCACTCACTCTAGCAAGCAGTAGCAGCATAGCCATGAGCCAACACTCCTCCAGGCTCTAGCACGCAGTAGGCCAACAATAGGCCAACACTTGCCCTTTCCCCTTTTCATACTTGCCAGTTGCCAACATAGACATAGAAAGGTTCAGACCACAAAGAATGATCCCCTTTTCAAAGTCGAGTTTATCTTATTGGCAAGGAGTTTAAGTGCGTTTGCTTGAATACAGTGCTTCCTTTGTGTAGCGTCTTTGTTGATTTCTGCAACTAATATGTTGGCTCATTGCAGTGTCATGGGGTACACATTACTTCTCAGTATCACATCTAAAATAGACTCACCTGGTAGATTGTTGACATATAAGTCTGTTATTGAAATTCCATACCAACTTTTTCATAGTGTATCTTCATACATTCACTGACTAATGGTAGTGTCATAAAAAAAATCAAACAATCTAGTTTCCTTCCTCTGTTGGTGTATTTTGTCCCAACTTTGTTTCGAGTCTGTTCTATTCTAACCTTAATTAAGGGAACCGGAATTAAGGTAAACAAAGTTAAATCTCACAATTAGTGCTTGCTGTATACAATGATTCAAAGAAGAAATTGCTCCCAATGCAATGGTAGATCAAACAGGTTTGATGCTATTGATGTGATTCTATCGTGCTGAATATGAACCAGTACTAGATTCTACCATGTCCATGCCGAATATGAACCAGTGCCGATTGTCGAATATGAACCAGTGACGAATATCAAACAAGGGGAAAGAGGAGTTATACCTACCAGATCCAGCGCCGGGAGGACGACGACAGTGGCAGTGCCTCGGTCTACGCCGACTTAGGGGATGGCCGGATGGGAGCCGGGAGGGCGGCGATGATGGCAAGGAGCCACGTCGACTCAGGTGGCGGGGACCCGGGGCCGTGTCAAGAGGGCGGTGACGGTGGCGTAGGGATGCCCAGATGGCGCCTGGCGAGATGGGAGGGCGACGAAGCCTGGGGCCCCAACTGTAGGTGGCGGCGCGTTAGCGTCGCTGGTTCGTCGAATCGCCGTAGCCGGGTACTGGTAGGGTAGGTTTGCTGGGTCACCGAAATGAGTGACGAGCCGTATCGCAAATTGGTAAGTTGGGGACTTGGGGTCTTGGGGAAATGTGGAATTGAAATCTAAAGACTTGAGGTGAGTCGGTAAATCAATTTTTTAGTTTCTAGACCTAAAAATTTGACCCGCAAACCGCAAACTGAATAGTACCAGAATAAAAACCGAATCGTAAACCGAAAACCGAAAAAACCAAAATATTCGGTTAATTTGGTTCGATTCGGTTCAGTTTTTCAGTTTCGGTTTAGAAATCCCCACCGCTACTTACAAGGAGCAGCCAATCAAGATTTTGGATGTAGTTGTTCACAGGACCAGAAATAAGTTAGTGCGTTTCTGTAGAGTTCATTGGAGTAATCATTCAAAAGGTGAAGCCACTTGGGAGCGTGAGGAGGATCAGAATATAGAATTTCCCGACCTATTCCTTAGTCAGCCCTGAATCTCGGGATCGAGATTCTGTTAACGGAGAAGGTTTGTAACATCCCAATTTTTTCATTTCTTGAATTTAATATGCATTTTATATTTTTATGAATTTTCTAGAATTTATTTGAAATAAAATGGTATTATTTAACTTGTGGCTTAGTTATAAAGTTATTTGGAAAATGTGAAAAGTTTAAATAAACTTTTATGGGAAATATTTTATTTGAGTTCTAAATACCTTAAAATATTTTCTGGAATTTTTTTGGAATTGTCCTGATGTGTTTACTATTTTATTTGGCTATTTATAGTTCTGGTATTTAATTTATTCGAAAAAGAGTTAAAAATTCACTTGAATAGTTCTAGGCCGAGCCCAGTGGACCCGGCCCATTTTCCCTCCTCGCCGCTAGCCCATCCCGGCCCGTTCCAACCGAAACCCTAACCTTAAGCTTGGCGACCGTTGGATCTTGATCCATCGGCTGCCTTTGTGCCGTGTCGCTTGCACTTGTGAGCCATCGGATCATGGCTGCTTGGACGTCTACGATGCCTCCATGTCACCTTCCCGATGCACCGCCGGATTTTGCCGTCGTATCCGAGCGAACCTCGATTCGTGTGAGACATCATCGTTGTCCCGCAAAAGCTCGCCGGAGTTGTGTTGAAGCTGCCACCGTTTCTCCGCAGAACCATCGCCGTCCGCCATCCTCTACTACGTCCGAGCCCAGAGTTGAGGATGTCTCATCGCACCGCGTCGAACTGAGGAGGAAGTGTCACCGGAGGAGCCCTAGAATGCTGTCAACGTGGTCGTCGTCTCCTTCTCCGATGAGAACTTCGTCGTTCCGAGCCGTCGCGCCATCGTTGTCCTCGCGAACCTTCTAAGCCGTCCGATCAATCTTGTGCAATCCTGATCTCACCACGTATGCGCTGCCGCTTCCCCGCTGCCCGCCGTTGGATCCCATTGATTGGATCAGATCTTGCCGCGTTGCGCCTCTCGTCGTCCGCCATTGGATCTGCCCTGAACGATCTGATATGGTGTCGCGTGTCCGCCGCCGTTGCTACCGTGTTGAAGGATCCTGACTCTCGGTTTTGAACCATGCGGCCACGATTGCACCACGCACCGAGCCAGTCTCGTGCTACCGCATGTCACCCAAGAATCGATTAGTCGCTACTGCCGGTCCCTATGACGTCGCCACTGTTAGTCTCCGCTGTCAAATCTAGTGTGAACGGTCGAGATTTTGCTGCAACGTGTCCTCATCGCAAATGTCGATCTTGTGCCACATGTCATCGATCTGGTGATGCCACGTGGGTTGCATCGAGTCCACCATAGACCCGAGCCCAGCTGTGAAGTTGCCACGTGTCTGGTGATGCCACGTGGGTTGCATCGAGTCCACATGTCATCGATCTGGTGATGCCACGTGGGTTGCATCGAGTCCACCATCGATCTGGTGATGCCACGTGGGTTGCATCGAGTCCACCATAGACCCGAGCCACATGCGTCGCACACGTGTCACCCTCTAGTTGCGCCACGTATCGCGCTGTGAAGTTGCCACGTGTCTCGTGACATCAGCATGATGTCATAAACTGGTTTTTCTTCAGAAAAATATTCGGCCGAAATGGATTTCTATGCTGATGTCAGCATGATGTCATAAATGCTATTTTTCAGTACAAAAATAATTCGGTTCTTTTGGATTTTATATTTTCTGACTTTTATTTTATTTCAAACTTAAACTAGCTCGTTTTACCTCATACGAATTCCGATTGAGGTGATTCCAGTTTCTAAAAATTTATAAAATCAAGATCAATTTAATGCTGAATTTTATTAAATTTTTGGAGTTGACTTTGCTCTCTGGTTTTGGCATTTATTGCTTTCTCTTTCGTTTCACGTAGACGTCGAGTTGCCCGGTGAGTTTGTGATCGAGGGGCCAGCGGAAGAACCAAGTCCAGAGCAGGATCCAGAGATCTTTGATGGCAAGTTGTGCTTTGATTATGTTGAACCCATGTTTAAAATAGTATATTGTTTCAAAGTATTGCATATTAATTCAGTTATTACTTGTTTCAATTATGTTGGGTATAGTTATTCATCCAATTGTGATATATTCACATTGCCATATTATATGTCGTATTTCATTTGTCACCCTAGAATGATTTCATATTAGTTGGTAGCTATAAATGCCAATGTGGGTAGCTAGAACGCTTGTAGTGTGCTAAGCCGTGCAACGAGTCATCATTTTATGAGAAAATGGTTAATCTTGTTTAATGAATTATGGAACATGTTTATTAACTTGTGTGTCGGGTGTTGTCACACAATGTTGTTGTTGTTGATGGCACGTGGTGCATGGTAAAACAACCGGGGTGGTAAAATGATTTAGACTGAGGTAAGTGGCAAGTATTTGTGGTAGGCCAATGGGGCACTTGGACGGTCGCATTGCTTTTTATAGGTATATGATGGTTTATGTTAATAATGGTTTTTGGTTAGTCTTGCCTTGGTCAATTAAGGACTTAATTTTGCAAGAATTTGAACTGAGTCATTCATACAACTAGTGGTGGTGTGTCCCGGGTTGTGGTAACCAGTCCTCGCACGGGTGGTCTCACACGGTGCAAGAGCGGGGCCCTCGATGTGGTAACCAGTCCCACAAGTGTTGAAGCCTTGGCAGGTAGTACTGTGTTTAGACAGGGTATTTGAAAGGCTTTGTGATAATCACTCATCTTTTTGGTGTATGGTTGATCCTTGTGAGAAAGGTGTATAACCTCTGCAGAGTGTCAAACCTATTCGAATAGCCGTGCTCGCGGTATTGAGCATTGCTCGGTGATAACAGTCAAGGGTTAGCTTTTGTTAAAACAAATGTGGTTATGGAGGCTGTAAGCCTATGGAGGTTGGAATATGATTTATGGTGATGAGTTGGTTTGTTTGGGAAATAACTGATATTGTTATTATTTGTTTTACTGTCTTTCAATCTATTTATGCTATTCTTTTACAAACACTATTTTATGCAAATTAACCATGTCAGCTATTCCTTTGTAATAAGCCATGCATATAATATATTAGACATGCATTCTATGCACAACTTGTTGAGTGCTTTAAGTACTCACCCTTGCAACAAAACATCATCAGTTGGAGAAGAAGCTACGGCTGCTTTTGAGGAGTTTTTTTCAGGAGGGAGCGGATAACTAGGGTGCGAACCTTGTCAGTTGCCTGTGGCAAAATGAAGGGTTAATACGAATAAATTTATCTTCGCTGCAGTTTATTTATTTTTCAGTCTTAGCCCTGCGTGGCGTATTCTTGTATGGTGGACCATAAGGTCGTTTAACAGGTTATATTTAATTTTATAGTCTTTATTATGATATCGATGAGTATGATTGCCATATTCATTTATGATGAGCCTGTGTGCACTAGCGTGATCCTGAACTAGTGCTGAATACACAGAGGGTCCGGATTTGCATATTCGGGTCCCAACACTACGTGGCCCTTACAAATGGTGGGTAGCCTACAATTCTGCAAGAGTGGTTGAGCAATAAGTTTTATGTTTTAATTAATGACTCTGCAAGGCTATTTTGTGTGGACATGAGGTACTAAATGCTCTACATTAATCCCAGAACTATACAATAATCTTTAAATGCCTTTAAGGTAAACTCGCCAGGATTATCCATTCAGATGAACTTAATCCTTTCATCTAGAATGGAGGCTCTTAATTTAATAATCTAGGCGATTAATTTAGCAAAAGCATGGCTTCCTAGTAGATAAGAGGCATACATGGGACCATCTAGTAGAATCATCTATCAGTACCTTAAAATATCTAAAGAGGCCTGTGACAAGGGCTAGATAGGTCTATAATATCATCTTGAATTCTCTCCAAGAAAATCGGTGATTCTTCCCTAACGTTCATATGAGATGGTGTAATTATGAGCTTCCCTTTAGCGCAAGCAGGACATAAGAAGTTTTCAGTTCTAGGGAAGTCTGTAGTTTTTATGTTATGACTAGCAGATTAGAAACCTAGGATGACCTAGTCGATCATGTCAGATCTAAAACATTTCTATGTTTTTAAGTATTGTCTTCATCGCAGCGAAAACTTCAGGTTGTATATATGTATAGTATAATCATGAGATGGAAGGAAGTTTTTCAATTACATGTTTGTTGCACCTGTTAAACATAGTCATGAGTATGTATTCTATACCATTCTCATTTTATGTCTCTACGTGGAAACCATTTAAATGGATTTCTTTGAAACTTAATAGAGTACGATTGGACTTAGGGTACAAGAGAGCATCCTCTATTATTATACGAGTATCCATAGGGAGAACTATGATAGCTCTTCCGGTGATGGTCATAATATTTCCAATTTTCTTAGTCAAAGTCCGGAAATATTTAGTTTTCTTAAGAATTGAATTTGTGGTGCAATTGGCTAAAAGAAAATTTTCCTCCCCCACCACTGGATTATACGTTCTTCTATATAAGAAATATGATTTATCAATCAAACAATTGTTGCATTAGAACATATTGTAAAATATAGCACAAACATAGAACAATAAATAAATCAAATATCCTAAAAAATAATAATTTGTTCAATATTAAATAATAATTGCTCAACATGAGGGTAGACCAACGTTCATTTAGAAACGAAGACTAAATTGATACGGAAACTCCTAAGGAGACTCATAAGAAAATGTGACATCAACAAGCAAAGTGAAGTGAAAGACCATGCGGAGATCTACCCATGTTTGTGATTAGTATTTGACTAAATTTGAGCTTGGTATGCTCTGGTTTGAGTTTGATTTGAACTGGATTTTCAAATTGAAGCAATTTGAATTGTGTCTGCCAGGGGTGGCAATACCGACCATGTGAGAGCGGTAGTGTCGACCGAGTGGCAGTATCGGCCCAGGGGAGCGGTAGTTATCTTCCAGAGAGTGGGTTTTCTCTGAGTTGTGCCGAGCAGTACTACCGGCTCTGGGGAGCGGTAGTGCCGATCAGGCGACACTACCGGCTTGGTATAGGTGGTAGTGCCGACTTCATGAGCGAATTGAATATTAAAATGTGATTTTGGATGATTATTGCATATCTTTGTTGCACATTGCTATGTGATGGGTTTTCCTTGTGTTTTGATGGTTGCAGGACGACAGTGCTAGATCATGGTAAGGCGAAGGATGACCGGGACTAGGTGAGGTTCATCGGAGGTATAGACGGTTGAAGATCGCCGATGGATGATCGGAGATGGAGTCGCTACGAACCTAGAAGACAAGGAATGGATGAGATGCTAGCTAGGAGCTGCTTAGATCAAGGAGGGCCGTTGGATCGCGGTCTAGAAGATAGAGTAGTGGGTCTAGTTAGTATGCTTTGAGAAGTGTGCAAAACCCATTATGTTAGAGGGTTTCGGGTTAGCCCATGTATGAGTGAGTGAGTCAATCCTAGCCCTTGATGGTGATCCTTAGGGTAGAAGGAACTCATCCAAGGGTGCAAGATGACTCTAGAGTAGTATAAATAGAGGTGTAGGGGTAGCCTTCCTCCTCTTGTAGGTTTTGAGGATTTTGTGCTCCTTTGAGATTTGCCCACTTGTTTGTGAGGCTTTGTAAACCTCCCTTCCAGAAATGAAAATCTAATTTCCTCTCAATTCTGAATTTACTTTTCGCATTTACATTATGTCTTTAAATTCTGCAATTTACATTCTTGCAATTTACTTTCCGCACATTTGAATTTGCCTCCCCTCCTTCTAAATGCTTGTGGATCTTATGCCAAGGATGAATGATTGATGGATGAGTCTTCTTCAGACCATATCCCAATCATCTAGGCAAATCTTGTGTTCTCCCTTGCAAGAAACCGATATTTGTTCTTGAGAGGATCAATCATGGAAGATTAGGTTTTTGGGTGTTCTTGTCTTGTGTTCTGGCTTGCTATGACATGTGGGAAGCCATCTAGGATCATCTTGATCATCAAGAAATCACGACCTAGCTGAGATCCAAGTTTCCGTTCTTGAACCCGTTCTTGTGCACCCTTCCATAAATTTGAAAAAGGTTAGAACTTTGATGTCGATTCTTGCAATCGAAGGTTGGAATAGATTTCTGACATTCATAGGAAGGTGTCCACAAAGTTTCATAAGGTTTGGGTCAACCGATCAAAATATTCATCAATTTTTCTTTTGAGTCGGGCTGATCTTTAATGTTTGTCGGGCAGTTTTTCCTGTAGCTACAGTAGCCCGGCACTACTACGCTAGAGTACTTGGTAGTGCCAGGGTACTATTCGTCCAGCAGTACCAGGTCTAATCAGTGGTAGTGCCGCCCATGGCTAAGAAATTTGGAATTTTCACTTTCTCTGCTTTGCCTTTTTGATGTGAGGATGTTGGTTGGATTGTTTTGTATGGGGGACATTTTATTTTGGGATCATTCACCCCCCTATGATCGCCATCTCGGTCCTTCAATTGGTATCAGAGCCGGTTTTACTCTTCCATAGATCTTGACCGGTCTCTGGAGCCATGGTGACAAACAAATATTCCACCAAGCCTCCTATCTTTTCTGGAGTTGATTTTCCTTTCTGGAAGTCGAGAATGGAGTTGTACATCACTACCAAGGCTTCCTGATATGGCAGAAGGTGAAACTCCCGTATGAGGTTCCTGCAGTTGAAAACGTCACAGTCGGCAATATGGCGGACGTTGAGGCGAATGCTAAGGCAAGAAACATCCTCATACAGGGCCTTAGCCGCAGTGAGTACGACAGGATCTCTCACCTACGATCTGCTCACCAGATCTGGGTGATCCTCGATGTTTACCATGAGGGCACCACCTAGATCAAGACGGTGAGACAGGATCAGTACAAGCGTGACTACAACAAGTTTGAACAGCACGCTAGTGAGACCCTTGATGAATGCTTTGGTCATTTTACAAGGATTTTGAGCGATCTCCGTGCGGTTGGTTGCACATACCTTGACTCGGAGAACGCTTGACACTTCTTGAACACACTTGATCTTCGGGTTTGGGACATGAAGGTGACCACCATCGAGGACACCACAGACTTATCGACCTTGACTCTTGATGGGCTTTACTCCCAACTCAAGACTCATCAGATCGACTTTGTCTATCATAAGACAAAATGGCAGTCGATAGCCTTGGTCATCGATCCCATAGGATCCTGTTCTGAGACATTAGTTGGTTTCTCTCTTTCCGCCCTTTGTGAGCTAAGCGATGAACAGCTGGAAAATTTTCCAGAAAGTGAGCTTGCTCTCCTAGCTCACAAATTTCTCATGCCTACAAGAGGGTGAGGGAGAGGAAGAGAGGTGGCATGATCACTTGCTTCGAGTGTGGTGGCCCCAACCACATTCGGGCAAACTGCCCCAAGCTAGGGAAAGGCAAGAACGACTCTAGTGGTTCGGGAAAGATCGACTACACCGACAAGAACCGCAACAACAAGAAGCCCCCAACTCGTGACCCAACGCGTGAGAAAAAGTACCGCACCTTCTCGAAGAACAATATGCTCTTCCACCGTGTCCTCGCCGTACTCGGCGATATCAACCTCGCCGACATGGAGACCTGGAGCGACAAAGGTGAAGATGATCCGCAAGAGAAGAACAAAGGAGGCAACAACTTCACTGGGATGTGCTTCATAGCGGACGCCAATGGCATCAGCGACTCCAAGCTCTACAGCGACTCGGACGAGGTACCCTCCTATGACCAGCTCAATGAAGCTTTATGCAAACTAGAGAAATTTCATGCTAGAGCTAGAGCTAGGTGTATGGAGCTAGAGAAGGAAGTAGGTACTTTGTCTCGGGAGTTAGCTTCTCTTAGATCTTGTTCCTCCTGAGAGTCTGGCGATTGTGCTCTTTGCGATGCCTTGCTTGTGGAGCTTGAGAACCTAAGGACTATGCATGATAGTGTGGTTTCTGAGCTTCAGAGTCTTAGGTCAAAAATTGCTAGTACTTGTTCTATTGATGCTAGTTTTCTTCATGCTCACACTAGCTCATCGTGTGAAAATTGCCCTAAATTGCTTGCTGAAATTGATGCCATGAGCACTCACCTTAGGAAGCTATCTACTAGAAACAATGAACTTGAATTGCATGCTTCTAAGGACTCAGTCAGCTCATGTGAGGGCTGTAGGCAACTAAAACATGACAATGAATCCTTATATGTTAAGTGTGCTGAACTTGCTAAGGACTTACTAGTTAAGTCACAAGAAAGTTGCTTGCGATGTGCTGAGATTGAGGGGGACTTGGATGAAATCCATGTTGAACTTAGGAAGAACTTATGGGTCTTGAATGATTAAGTTTCATAAGAGGGATATGGAATTTAGTGGGAGTATCTTTATTGAATTGTTTAATATAAGTTACTCTTCATGAATATTTGTCTCAGTTTTTCCATATATTTTCTGTTTTAGATCATGGCACCACCTGCTGTTGCACCCACTTCTAGTTATGCTTTACGTTCGATAATTAAAAAGGAAAAACTTAATGGAACAAACTTTGCGGATTGGTCCCGCAACCTGAGAATTGTTCTCAGGCAAGATAAAAAGGAACATGTCCTAGAGCAACTAATTCCATATGTGCCTGACGAGAATGCTTCCAATGCTGTTAAAGCCGCTTACAAAAAGATAGTTGATGAGTCCCTCGATGTTAGCTGTCTCATACTTGCTTCTATGAACTCAGACCTTTAGAAGCAGTTTGAGAACATAGAGGCCTATGATATGATCATGGCGCTTAAGGGTATGTTTGAGACCCAGGCTAGGACTGAGAGATATGAGATCTCAAAGTCCTTGTTCGGATGTAAGCTATCTAAGGGTAGTCCGGTGAGCCCTCATGTAATCAAGATGGTTGATTACACACAAAGCTTGGAAAAACTTGGTTTCCCACTTAGTCAAGAGTTGGCTACAGACTTGATTCTTGCGTCGCTCCCTCCGAGCTTCGGGCAATTCATTATGACTTTTCATATGAATGGCATGGACAAGAATCTCACCGAACTACATATGATGCTCAAGACAGCACAAGACAGTATTAAGAAAAGCACTAGTCATGTGATAATGGTGAAGAAAAATACTAGCTTCAAGAAGTAAGCTAAGACTAAAGGAAAAGGCAAGGCCAAAGCTTTGGATAAGATCCTTAGCATCAAGCCTAATCCTAATTCCAAGTCTGGCCCTACTTCAAGGAGTGAATGCTTGTATTGCAAAGAGTCAGGTCATTGGAAGTGAAATTGCAAAAGGTACCTGGCAGATCTGAAAAAGAATGATGGAGTTAAGCCATCAAAATCAGGTATTAATGTTATAGATGTATATCTTGCTGATTCTCCTAATAACTCTTGGGTATTTGATACCGGATCGGTTGCTCATATTTGCAATTCGATGTAGGGGTTAATAAGGAGTAGGAGTGTTGAAAGAGGCGAGGTTGATGTCCGAGTTGGGAATAAAGCAAGGGTTGCAGCATTGGCCGTCGGGACCTTGCCACTACATTTACCTTCAGGATTTATTATAGAATTAAATAATTGTTATTATGTTCCAGCATTAAACAGAAACATTATTTCTGCCTCATGTTTGTTGGCAGAAGGTTATAAATTCAATATTGAGGACAATGGTTGTTCTATAATTTTGAATAAGATGTTTTATGGCTTTGAAAGATCGAGATGGCGATCAGAGGGTGAATGATCCCAAAATAAAATTTCCCAATCCCAGTCCCAATACTCCAACCAACAACCTCACAACATCAAAGAGCAGTGGAGATAGTGAAAAACCCAAAAATATTAGCCAGAGGCCAGCACTACCGCTCGCAGGCCCGGTAGTGCCGGATGAACAGTATCCCGGAACTACCAGGGATACTGTAGCGATACTGCCGGCTGCACTGTAGCTACAGGAAAATTAGCACTGTGAACAGTAATTTTAGCCCGCGTTAAAAAAGGGAAATTGATGTATTTTTTGATTTGTTGATCCAAAATAAAACTTGGTAGATGTGATCCTAAGGATGTCAGAAACTTATTTCAACCTTCAATCGCAAGGATTGATATCAAAGTTCTGACCTTTTTGCCCGAGAAGGAAGAACGCATAAAGTTTCAACAAAAATCGAAAGAACTTCGATCGAAGCTTGCTCGTGGGCTTATGATGATCAAGATGATCTTGAATGACTTCCCACACGTCCCAGCAAGCAAGAGACCATGAAGAAACTCAAGGCAACGCAATATACAAGATCAAGCATTCAAGAACGCAAGGAAGAACTTCTTGCAAGAAGAACGCATGGATTTCATAGATGTTTGAGAATATAAGTTCAGAAGAAGAATCATTGATCAAAACATCAACCTCAACAAAGATTCGTAAGCATGTAGAAAGAGAGGAGGCAAATCCAAATTGCGTAAATGTAAATTGGAAGAAAGTAAATGCGGAATTTAAATTGCGTAATTTAAATACGAAAAGAAAAGAAATGATTTGAGTGAACATTTTCATTTCTGGAAGGAGTGGTTAAAAAGCCTCACATTCATGTGGGCAAAGCTCAAAGGAGCAACAAAAACCTCAAAACTTTCAAGTGAGGGAGGGCTACCCCTACCCCTCTATTTATACTACCTTTGGGCAACCTACCACCCTTGGATGAGCTTCTAAACCCTAGAGCACTCATCAAGGGCTAGGATTAACCCACTCAACCAACCATGCAAAGGTTCACCGAAAACCCACAACACATAATGGGTTTTCTTCTACGGTTCTCAAAGCACACTAACTAGACCCGCTAACCTATCAACTAGACCAAGAACCAATGGCCCTCATTGATCCAAGCAGCGCTTAGTTAGCATCTCAACCGTTCTTTGTCTTCAAGGCTTGCCACGACTCCGTCTCCGATCATCTTCCGACGATCCCCGACCATCTGGACCTCCGACGCTCCTCGCCTAGTCCCGGTCATCCTTCGCCTCACCATGATCTAGCATCGTCGACCTGCAACCATCAAAAACAAGGAAACACATCACATAGCATTGTCCAAAATGATATGCAATAAGCCTCACACAAATTCAAAAATCAATTTCAACATTCTCTCAATAGGCCGGCACTACCGCCCTCTGGGGCCGGTAGTACCGCTCGGCCGGCACTACCGCTCCCACATGGCCAGTAGTGTCGCTCCTGAAGAACCAGTGAAAACACCCTCACTGGAATATAACTACCGGACCCCTCGGCCGGTACTACCGCTTGGCCAGCACTACCGCGTCCACATGGCCAGTACTACCGCCCTTGGCAGAGACAACTCGAATTCCTTGTTTTTAAAAATCCATTTCAAATCAAACTCATATTCAAGCAAACCTAGCTCAAACACAGTCAATAACTCATCACCAACAAGGATAGACCTTCACATGGTCTTTCAGGCTTTCCTCCCGTTGTGAATGGGTTGTTTATTTTAAATCTTGATGATGCACCTATCTATAATATTGATGCTAAGACGCTTCGGCTAAATGATTTGAATCCCACTTACTTTTGGCATTGTCGTTTGGGTCATATTAGTCAAAAATGCATGATGAAGCTTCATAAAGATGGTCTTCTAAAATCATTTGATTTTGAATCATTTGAAACATGTGAGTCTTGTCTACTTGGTAAGATGACCAAGACACCTTTCACTGGGTATTGTGAGAGGGCCTCTAACTTATTGGAACTTGTCATACTGATGTATGTGGACCAATGAGCACGAGTGTTAGAGGTTATTTTCAGTACTTCATTACTTTTACCGATGACTATAGTAGATATGGTTATGTCTACTTAATGAGGCACAAGTCGAAAACTTTTGAAAAGTTCAAGGAATTCCAGAATGAAGTACAAAATCAACGTGGCAAGAAAATTAAGTTTCTACGATCTGATCGTGGAGGCAAATATTTGAGTCATGAGTTTAATATTCATCTGAAGAATTGCGGAATTGTCCCACAACTTACACCTCCTGGCACACCTCAAAGGAATGGGGTGTCCGAGCGGCGTAATCGGACTTTGTTAGACATGGTTCAGTCAATGATGAGTCAATCAGATCTACCACTATCTTTTTGGGGTTACGCTCTAGAAACTGCAGCTTTCACACTAAACAGGGTACCATCTAAATCTGTAGATAAGACACCATATGAGATGTGGACTGGAAATAGTCCCAGTTTGTCTTTCTAAAAATTTGGGATTGTGATGTTTATGTTAAACGCCAGACATCTGACAAACTCATACTCAAATCAGATAAATGCTTTTTGTGGGATATCCTAGGGAGACGTTAGGATATTACTTCTACAATCGAGAAGAGGGCAAAGTGGTTGTTGCTCGAAATGGTGTATTTTTGGAGAAAAAGTGTCTCTCTCGAAAGGCAACCGGAGGAAAAGTACAACTCGAAGAAGTTCGAGTTAATCCACTCAGGGAGGACTTGGTTGGAGACGCCCCTATCGGGGAGAATCTGGTCGAGGAACCTGTGGTTGAGAAAACTCTAGTTGGACAGACCTCAATCGAGGAGGTACTATTGCCACGTAGGTCAAATAGGCTGTGCAAAATACCTGCTCGATATTCGCATGATATATTGTTGTTGGACAGCGATGAGCCTACGACTTATAAGGAAGCGATAATGGGCCCAGACTCTGAGAAATGGCTTGGAGCCATGAGATCCGAGATAGAATCCATGGGAGTCAATCAGGTTTGGAACCTGATCGATCTGCCTGAAGGTGTAAAACCCATTGAATGCAAATGGGTTTATAAGAAGAAGATTGATATAGATGGAAATGTTCACATCTATAAAGCTAGACTTGTTGCAAAGGGTTTTCGACAAGTTCAAAGAGTTGACTACGATGAGACTTTCTCACTGGTAGCGATGCTTAAATCTGTACGGATCATTCTAGCTACTGCTGCATATTTTGATAATGAAATATGACAAATGGATGTCAAAACAGCTTTCCTCAATGGAAACCTAAGTGAGGATGTGTACATGACACAACCTGAGGGTTTTGTCGATCCAAAGAACGCTAGTAAAATATGCAAGCTTCAAAAATCCATTTATGGGTTGAAGCAAGCATCTCGAAGTTGGAATATTCGTTTTGATGAGGTAGTCAAAGGGTTTGGCTTTATCAAGAACGTAGAAGAACCTTTTGTTTACAAGAAGGTTAGTGGGAGCACACTTGTAATTCTAATCTTGTATGTGGATGACATATTATTGATTGGGAATGATATTCCTATGCTGGAATCTGTTAAGACCTCACTGAAAAATAGTTTTTCTATGAAGGACTTCGGAGAAGCAGCATATATCTTGGGCATAAAGATCTATAGAGATAGAGAGAAAAGGCTAATTGGATTAAGCCAGAGTACTTACATCGATAAGGTGTTGAATCGGTTCAACATGTAGGATGCCAAGAATGGGTTCTTGCCTATGTCGCATCGAATAAGTCTAAGACTCAATGTCCTTCGACAATTGATGAGCGAGACCGTATGAGTAAGATTCCATATGCTTCGGCTATTGGGTCTATCATGTACGCTATGTTATGTACTCGACCAGATGTATCATATGCTCTAAGTGTTATGAGCAGATACCAGTCTGATCCAGGTGAAGGTCACTGGACAGCGGTTAAAAAACATACTTAAGTACTTAAGAAGTACTAAGGATGTGTTCCTAGTTTATGGAGGTGACGAAGAGCTTATTGTAAATGGTCACACTGATGCAAGCTTCCAAACCGAGAAAGATGATTGTCATTCGCAATCTGGATTTGTATTCATTTTAAATGGAGGGGAAGTGAGTTGGAAAAGTTCCAAGCAAGACAAGGTTGCTGATTCTACGACGGAGGCCGAGTACATTGCGGCTTCTGAAGCTGCAAAGGAGTGTGTTTGGATAAAGGAATTCATTTCTGAATTGGGTGTAGTCCCTAGTGCCTCTAGCCCAATGAATCTCTATTGTGATAATAGTGGAGCCATTACGCAGGCTAAGGAACCAAGGTCCCATCAAAAGTCCAAACACATATTCAGGAGATATCATCTTATTCGCGAGATTGTGGATAGAGGAGATGTAAAGATATGCAAAGTACACACGGATTCAAATGTTGATGAACTGTTGACAAAGCCTCTCACACAGCCAAAGCATGAGATGCACACAAGAGCTACGGGTATTAGATATTTAAATGCTTGACTCTAGTGCAAGTGGGAGACTATTGGAAATAAGCCCTAGAGGCAATCATAGAGATGATTATATTTCCATAAATGTTCATAAATAATGATATTGTTCTTTGAATAACATCATGGATATTGATTAATAAGTACCTGACTTGTTTGTGAAACTCTATATTCATCTTTATGATATTCATTCTAAAAGTGAACCCTAGTCGATAAACATATGAGGACACATATGAATAGACTAGCTATGTATTGGTTGATGACCATGTTTCATAGATAATAGATATGGAGATATCAAACCAATAATATGAACACATGTTGAAGAACATGGAGTTGGATTGACCCACCTTGAGACACTGCGAGAACGTTGTATTCTTTCATGTCATCAGTTGGCCTCATATACGTTGTGTATGCTATATCCTTCGACTTGAGATTGTCGCATGTTCTCAAGATGCGTAATGGCTTACTTAGGGGTCATCAAACGCTACTCCATAACTGGGTAGTTATAAAGATGGCTTTCGGGTTTGTCATGAAACATGCCGCGAGGCGTGGTCAATCAAGATAGGATTTGCCCCTCCATGTATCGGGGAGATATCTCTAGGCCTCTCGAGTGGTTGGATTCCAGAAAATGCATGGCCATGCTACTCGAGTAGAAAGTTACTTGAGTCATCGAGTTAAAGAGTTAACGTATTTGGGGAATCCGAGTCACGGCATCAAGAAAGAGTGGTCGAGCCATCCAAACAAGGATGACAACAACTCACCTTGGGCTTGACCAATATCGTGAGGCAAAAGGAAATGAATATAGGACATTGTTGAGGTTCGTCCAATATTTACATGTACATGGGAATCGGCACGTCCTGATAGGGGCCACTGTCAGTTATTGGTCGAGTAAAAGTATTCGAGCTATGTCTGGTCGAGTAGGAGTACTCGAGCCATGACTAGTCGAATAAGGGTACTCGAGCTATGACTGGTCGAGTAGGAGTACTCAAGCCATGTCTAGTAGAGTAGGAGTACTCGGGCCATGTCCAAGTGCACGTGAACCTATAGGGTCACACACTTAAGGGGCTGTAATCAATTCGGATAAGGATCCGAGTTGTAATGGGCTTAGAGTTCATAATAAGTTTCAAAGGTTGAAAACCATTATGGGACGTCTATATAAAGGGAGGTGGTTGTGGCTTTGAAAAAAAAGGAGAGAGGAAGACACCAAGAAACACAATAGGAATTCGGAATTCCTGAAACCCTAGCCGCCACCCCTCCTTCGCCCAGAACCGCACAGTCAGCGCTAGCACTCCAGCGCGTGGTGTTCCTACCCCGTACATGTGGATACCTTGGAGGAGTTGTTGCGAAGCTTCAACGCTTGGACGATCCGTAGCCTGCGTCGCTCACAAGAAGATGTTGGAGGAGGAGCGATGCTAGTATGACTACACCTGCACCACCACTCTACATCGACTCTACTTCCGCTGCGGGTCTGCGCGTCTAGTGGTAATTCTGTGGTATATAACTTGCAGTGGTTCCTTGGTTATGCAGTACAAAATTTTGATTTTTCGCTAGAGTATCCTACCCGTTCCCCAGCAATATAGACATCGAGATGGCAAATTCTCCCTTTTACACATGTATGCATGAAATGCATCCTAACAGATCTTTGAGAATTTTCCAAGTGACCACATATACAAAGTATGACACCAAACTACTCAAGTTTAAATTATGCTAAACTAAGACATGTCCAAGTGCAAATGCCAAGTTTGCTAGCAAGTAGCAGAAAGACAATGTTATTTTGCATGATTTAACAATTGCAACACTTAGAATATTTTCTAAACTAGAAGCAAAGCCATTTAAAGGATCAAATGGAAAACCTAGAGTTCAACCTACTCAACACTTTTGAGAATCTAGAAGTGCATACAAGGTCTTTCGAGCTCATTTTTCAATTAATGCAAATTTTACTTTAAGACTTTAAAATACATAGCGGGTTGCAAATGTTTGACATTATTTGCATTCTTTACCCACTTATGTTTTTTTTGTTTGCATTTTTTTAAAGCAATTGACTCAAGCTATATTCGACCATCCCAAGAAAAATTCTTAAAAGAATGGTCTTGGTCATACACAACACATTCCAAGTTCATCCTAAGTGCAATTGGAGGCAGACTTGTGAATGTAAGGTGTTGAGATCAATTTGCACAAAAAGAGTCAATTTTTGTTTTCATTTTTAGCACACAGATCTATGAGCAATTGAAGAACTCGAGTATGGATCTGCCTAGCTTCACCCAATTTGCTATAGGGACTCCAGTAGAAAACCAAAATTTCACAAATAATGGCGTGTGCACCTGGAGAGGAAACATAGCAGGTAAAAGCAACATGTTTCATCAAGTTTTCATTTAAAGCATTAATTTCAAATTTTAACAAGCTTAGCAAGATGAATCAAAATGAACTTGAACATATATAAGCTAGCATTTTTCTTCATGAAAGTAGCAGGGTACATAGCATGATTAGAAGTTCATTTGCATAATAGACAAAGCTCATAAACTAGAAAAGAAATCTAAATGCAATGCATGAAGCAGATTCTCAAACTCCCCCTCAACAACTGAATCAATCTTAAGCACAAGTCTGGTTCAAGTTGAGTTATTAGTAGAATTATGCTCAAAGAGGAGTCCAAATGAACTCAATCGGAACCAGAAACACAAGATGAAGAGAAGAAGTCGAGAAGCTGCAGACTAGGATTCTATAGAGCATATAAAAGATAGAAGAGAACACTACGGCTCAGAAACACCTAGAAGATGCAGAGGAAAAGAAAAGCTGTAAGAAAATATATATAATACATAGTATACAACTCCCCCTCACAATAAGCCGTAAGGGCACACGACTCCAAGCTCACTCCTCAGGGCAACAAACCTGAAGCTATCCAAAAGCTTGGTAAAGATAACAACTATCTGATGGTCACTCTCTACAAACTGAAGAACGATATCCCCCTTCTCCACATGGTCTCTAAGGAAGTGATATCTAATATCAATGTCCTTGGTCCTGGAGTTCTGCTCTGGGTTTTTAGCAATGCAAATAGCAGAAGTGTTGTCACAGAAAAGTTGCACACTCTCTATCTCTAACCCAAAGTCCCGCAAGGTCGATCTCATCCAGAGAATCTGACTACAGCAAATGGGTGCAGCAACATATTCGGCCTCAGCAGTGGACTATGTAACTCCGAACTGCTTCCTAGATGATCAAGAAACAAGAGAAGTGCCAATGAATTGGCAAGTGCCAGAGATGCTCCTCCTATCTATCCTACAGCCAGCAAAGTCTGCATCAGAAAAGGCTCGAAGGGATAGACAAGAAGAAAAAGAGTACCAAATACCATAATCAATGGTAGCTCGAGGTACCTAAAGATGCGCTTCACTGCTTGGCGATGAGAGGCACGAGGAGAAGCTTGAAATTGAGCGCACAAACACACAGCAAAGTGTATGTTCGGCCTTGAAGCAGTAAGGTATATGAGGGAGCCGATCATGCTCCGAAACTCATTCTGATCAACTGGCTCACCATCCTCATCAGGCTCGAAGACAGAAGTGGTGGCCATAAGAGTCATCACTGGCTTCCCGTCAGACATATCGAAGCGCCTCAGGAGGCCTCGAGTGTACTTGCCTTGATGCAAGAAAGTGCTCTCCAGAGTCTGCTTGATTTGGAAGCTGAGGAAGTAGCTCAACTCGTCCATCATACTCATTTCAAACTCTGTGCTCATCACTTCTGAAAACTGAGACACAAGATAATGCGAAGAGCCACCAAAGATAATATCATCCACATAAATCTGGACGATGAGGAAAAGAGAATCTTGGTGTCTGATGAACAGAGTCTTGTCTACTATACCTATTTTGAAACCATGTCAGAGAAGATAGGACTTAAGCCTTTTATACCAAGCTCTAGGGTCCTGCTAAAAACCCAGTGCAACATTCCCGGACCAAACACATTGATATTAGATATCACTTCCTTAGAGACCATGTAGAGAAGGGAGATATCGCGCTTCAGTTCGTAGAGAGTGACCTTCAATTAGCCGATATCTTCACCAAGCCTTTGGATAGCTCCAGATTTGTTGCCTTGAGGAGTGAGCTTGGAGTCGTGAGCCCTTACGGCCTTTCGTGAGGGGGAGCTGGTTTGTATATTATGTATTATATGTTTTCTTCCAGCTTTTCTTTTCTTTGTATTTCTTTTGGGTGACTTTGGGCTTGTTTTCTTGAGTTGAGTTCACTCACTTAGACTTCTGACATGCCTTCCATGGACCTCTTATCTTGTGCTTTAGGTTGCTATCATGCGTGATTAGCTGTTCTCTCTTCTCTCTAGGTTGAGTTCCCTCACAGCCTTATAAGTCTAGCGGTATTGGGCCTCCTGGTAGACAGGTCCATGTGCACTCCTTAGTTGTGATCTAGAGTCGACTTCCTATTTCATCCATTGGGAAGATAAGAGCGAGTCTAAGCCGTAGTGAGTCTCTTATATCTTTTCTATGCTCTATAGCCATCCAGCTTTGCGTTTCTCGACTTCTTCTCCTCATTCTTTTTTCGGTTATTATTGAGTTCATTCGGTTTTTCTTTGTGCCTAATCTTGATAATAACTCAACTTTAACCAGATTTGAGCTTAAAATTGATTCATTTGTTGAGGGGAGTTTGGGAATCTGTTCGTGCATTGCATATAGACTGCATTTCTGTTTAATGAGCTTTGTCTATTATGCAATTGATTTCTTCTTCATGCTATACACCATGCTGCATCATATGGAGGAAATCACTAGCTCAGATATGTCCAAGTTCATTTAACTTGCTAAGCTTTAAAATGAAAAAAGTCTTAAATGAAAACTTGATGAAACTTGTTGCTTTTACTTGCTAGGTTTCTTCTCTAGAGGTTTGTGCCATAATTTGAGAAATTTTGGAGTTCTCTAGAGTCCCTATAGCAACTTGGGTGAAACTAGTTTGATCCATGCTAGAGTCCTTCAATTTCTCATGAATCACTATGCTAAAAATGAAAATTAAACAAAATTGACTCTTCTTGTGCACATACGACTCAACACCTTGCATTCACAAGATCGCTTCCCATTGCACTTGGGATGAACTTGGAATACATCGTGTTTGACCTAGACCATCCTCTTAAGAGTTCATCTTGAGATGGTCGCATACGGCTTGAGTCAATTGGTTGTTAAAACAAAATGCAAATAAATTAAAAACAAAGACATATGTGGGTAATGAATGCAAATAATGTCAAACATTTGCACCCCGCTATGTCTTGTATGATGATAAATCAAAATTTGCATTAAGTGATAAATGAGCCCGAAGGACCTTGTATGCTCTTCTAGATTCCCCAAAGTGTTGAGTAGGTTGAACTCTAGGTTTTCCTTTTGATCCTTAGAGTGGCTATTCTTCTATTTTTGAAACTAAAGCTAAGTGTTGCACTTGTCAAATCTTGCTAAAAATGAAATATTCAAAACTAAGCTCATATTTGCACTTGGAAATGTCTTAGTTTAGTCATCTTCTGAAATTTACAAGCTTGGTGTAATATCCTTCCATTTTGATCAATTGGATAATCTTCAAAGCTCTTTCGATTGCATTTCATGCATACATAAAAAAAATTGATGCCTATATTGCCAAAAGGGGGAGAAAACGTAGAAAAGGCATCACTAAAAAAAAATTGATGCCTATATTGCCAAAAGGGGGAGAAAACGTAGAAAAGGCATCACTAAAAAGATAAAAATGTGAATGCTTATTTGGTTATTATGATCTTTGTAAAACTATGCTACTACTTCTGTTGGATCATAATCTCATAATCACATTTGACATGTTTAGTTGGATTTTAGAGTTTTTGTTAAAAACTTGCCCTTTCTTAAATTTAACTCTAAAATCTAAATTCCTCTTCGTCAACTTGGTCATGGTTCTAATTTCTATCTTTGGACCAAGTTTGACTTTACAACTAAAAATTGCTTTCTTGTTCATTTTCTTCAAACTCAAATTTATGCCTTTTTGTGTGGTTTGTCAATATACTCATCAAGGGGGAGATTAAAGGACCATGTGGAGGTCCATCTATGTTTGTGATGAGTATTTGACTTTATTTGAGCAAGGTGTGCTCAAGTTTGAGTTTGATTTGGATTGATTTTGAAAATGAAGCAATTTGATTTGTCTCTGCCAGGAGTGGAAGTACCGATAGTATGGATGCGGTAGTGATGAGTTGGATGGTTTATATTGCATATCATTGTGGGTATTGCTATGTGAAAGGTTTTTTTTCTTGTCTTTGATGGTTGCAGGACGACGGTGCTAGGTTATGGTGAGGCGAAGGATGACCGGGACTAGGCGAGGAGCGTCGGAGGTCCAGACGGTTGGGAGATCGCCGGAAGATGATCGGAGACGGAGTCCGGGCAAGTCAAGAAGACAAGGAAAGGAGATGATGCTAGCTAGATGCCGCATGGATCAATGAGGGCCGTCGGATTGAGGTCTAGTTGATAGATTAGCGGGTCTAGGTAGTATGCTTTGAAAACCGTGCAAGAAAACCCGGTATGTGTGTGGGTTTTGGGTTAGCCCTTGCATGGCTGTGTGTGTGGGTTAATCCTAGCCCTTAGATGAGTGCTCTAGGGTTGAGGGACTCATCCAAGGGTGGTAGGTGGCCCAAGAGTAGTATAAATAGGGGTGGAGGGGTAGCCTCCTTCTCTTGAAGGTTTTGAGGTTTGTGAATGCTCCTTTGAGCTTTGCCCACATGAAAGTGAGGCTTTGTAACCTCTTCTTCCAGAAATGAAAGTTTTATCCATCCACCTCTGAATTTATTTTGCGCATTTACATTATGTCTTTACTTTACGCAATTTAAATTCAGTATTTACTTTTCCGCAATTACATTCTCGCAATTTACTTTCATGTAATTTGGATTTGCCTCCCCTCCTTCTAAATGCTGCTGATCTTGGATGTTTTGAGTGTGTTCATATGGTTTTACATCTCTTTTGCACTCTTGGATTGAGTAGAGAACATCTTTTCTTTCATTTATCTGATTTCTATAAACATCTAGAAAAATCTTTTTCAAGTGATTCTTGTTTGAGGAGGTGCGGGACTCTGATATACACATGCACAAAAATTTTGGAGTTCACTTGTTGCACCGTTTGGGCGCCATGAGGTGAAAACCGAGCCCCAAACTTTCTGCTCTAAGTTCTTGACCAGACTGTGTTCTTAGATTTTTTTTGTTTTTTATGTAAGGAGTTTTGAGGAGAAGTTTGGTGGAGTTCTTGAAGACCCTGATGCTCATAGGGAGAAAAAGTCTCAAAATTTTGTGAGCTGCAGAAACCCACCAACCTCCTGTGCAAATTGAGGACAAGTTCTGGAAATTCTGCTTTTGCTTTTCTGAAAGTGACTTTTGTTATTTGAATTGATGTCCTTTCTAAAAGCAAGAGTTTGAATTGATTCCTCTTTATCTTGGACACTAGACAACCAGTATTGTGACTCAAAAATCCCCACATATTTTATGGTACTTATCCATGCAAGCTTGGGGTACACATAGTTGTCTAGTTTTTTTCAGGTTTTTCACGGTTTCCTTTTAGCGATCTTGTCGAGGTTTTTGTTGGAGTATTTTGGGGGAAATTTTATTTGCGACCATTCAGCCCCCCCCTCTGTTCGCCATCTTGGTCCTTCACAATGACATTATGACTAGATGGGGGTTCGACAAGCTACCATACCTTGTTCCTCTCGAAGTTTTAGAGTTCCTCATGCATAGCATTAATCCATGATTCATCGGATAATGCATGAGAAACATCATTCGGCTCAAAGGAGGCAACAAAGGCTGAGTGAAGGCAGAAACTGAAAAACCTGATTTTGGGCGTGTGACACACTCAAACAGAACACCAATGATCTGATCAGGTGGATGATGCCTTTGAATATGATGGAGAGGTCCAGAAGCAGAAGTGGCCTCTATCTTATGCACAGAAGAGACAGGAACAGAGCCACTCGCTGAAGGAGAGTCTGAAGATAAGGGCTGGTCTCCCTGAAGTGCAGAAATAGAAACAGGAAGCACCTCAGGTGTAGAGGGGACTGGATCAGGTGGAACACCATCATCTCGATCTCCTCATCCTTTACAAAGATGGTTTCGAGAGAGAAGAAGAGCCTGAAATGTCAGGTCTAGCTCCTGGGCTAGCCTCATCAAAGGTCACCTCATAGGTCTCTATGATCCTATTCGACTCACAACTCCAGACCCTATAGCTACGAGAAGAAGTCGAGTAACCTAGAAAAATACCATCAGAAGAGCGAGACTCAAATTTATCCAGGTTACCAGACTTCAAGATGAAACACTTCCAACCAAACACACAAAAGTGAGAAACACTAGGCTTTCGCCCATACCTCAACTCGTAAGAAGTGCAATGCTAATATGCTCTCAAGAATACTAGATTAGACACATGGCAAGAAGAAGCTATAGCCTCAGTGCAAAACTTCCGAGGAGTACTGTACTCATCTAGTATCGTCCTGGCCATCTCAACCAGGGCTCTATTCTTCGTTTCCACTATGCCATTTTGCTGAGGGACGTAGGGAGAGGAGAACTGATGCTCTAAACCAGACTCCACACAGAAACTCTCAAAGTAGGAGTTCTTGAACTCCGTGCCATTGTCACTGCGTATAGCTCGTAAGGCACCTAGGAGCTTGATAGAGAACCTATTGACCAAACCCCTAAAAAGAGTAAAAGACTCATCCTTCGAGGTCATGAAAAACACCCAAGAATACCTCAAAAAATCATCGACAATGAAAAGGACATACCACTTCCCACCCGATGACTGCACTTAGCTGGACCAACAGTGTCCATATGTAAAAGCTGTCCTGGTGCATCATTCATTACAACAGTGATTGGAGGATGAGAAGTAGAAACCATCTTGCCATGTCGGCAAGGAGAGCAAACAAAGTCTTTGACTATCTTGAGTTTAGGCAAACACGAATGAGATCATGATTGCTAACTCGAGTCAAATGGTCGAAGCCAATGTGACCTAATCTCCTATGCTAGAAGGAGAGATCACGGGACTCCGAAGCAATCAAACAGCGAATAGAGTCTCCAGACGAAGCAGAAAAATCAGCACGAAAGACTCTCCCAAATCTAGAAATCCCACAAACTAACTCTCTTGATGAATCGAGGATCCTACAGACGCTACTCTTGAAGCTTACCTTGAAAGAGTCATCAATAAGCTGAGAAATAGAAGGAAGATTGTATTGCAACTTACTCACTAAGGCAACATCTTTAAGAATAAAATTGTTATTAATGCAGATGGTACCTTTGGCAATGACTCTACCTGAAGAAGCATCCCTAAAAATGATAAACTCATCACCGGGGGCTCGGACTAGGGAAGAGAACCAACGAGAATCTTCGATCATATGATGAGAACAACCGGAGTCAACAATCCAAACCTCTCCCTTCCCCATCCGACGATCCTAATCAAGCCAAAAGAGAAAGAGATGACTAAGTACTGGGATAAAGTGAACACCTGGGAACCCAATACTGAACCACACGACACCTCAGAGCACCAGTCACAAAAGAAGAAGACTGGACTCGAGTGTCTCTCTGACATTCAACTCTCACAAGATCAGTAGCAATCCTAATAGAAGATCTAGGAGCCAAAACTAGGTTGGCCCGCCGAGTCCTGAATACTGCCCAAAAACAGGAAACTCTCTAACCTGTCTAGAAGCAATGTGTGCTTTAGGAGCACTCAGAGTCTGGGCATGACCCTGAATATCTCTAAGAGTAGCAACATGCTCACGCCTTGTGATCTTGGCGTGCCTAAAACAGAAATCTACTAGGTGACCATACTTCTGACAGATGGTGCATGTATACTTCGCCTTGCTAGAAGCAGAAGCAGCAGGAGGAGCAGCCTTCTTGTCAGAGATCCCATGGACAACCCTAGCAGACCTAAACATAGTGGTACTCACCCTAGGAGCTACCACGATCTCACCACTCTTAGAGCCACGCACAATGGTAGGAGGATGCGCCCAAGCGTGCACCAAGTAGTCAAATCCTAGACCTTGATTAAATCGACTAATCTTGGATTGGTCTAGAATGAGATTGAGTTTCTTCTTGCCTCCTACAAACTTCTCGAGAGTGCTCATGAGATACTCACACTCTCGGAAGAAAGAGGCACATGAGAAACAGGGAAGAGAGGAAGAAGAACAACCAGAAGGAGATGAACTCTTAGAACATGCATTTTTCTCCCTCAGCACGGCTGCCTCAATCTTTAGGGCCTCATAAGAAACGCAAGGAGCATTTCTAATCCTAAGGGCTTGGTCTTCTAGCTTCTTCCTAAGTTCGACTTGGATTTTATCCAAGTCCCCCTCAATCTCAATACATCGCAAGCAACTTATTCCTGACTTATCTAGTAAGTCCTTAGCAAATTTAGCACACTTGACATTTAGAGATTCATTGTCAAGTTTTAGTTGCCTACAACCCTCACATGAGCTGGCTGAGTCCTTAAAAGCATGCATTTCAAGTTCTGCATTTCTAGCCGAAAGCTTCCTAAGGTGAATGCTCATGGCATCAATTTCAGCAAGCAATTTAGGGCAATTATCACATGATGCACTAGTGTGAACATGAAGAAAATTATCATCTATAGAAATAGCATCTATCGAATGAGTGCTAGTATTCTTCGACCTAAGACTCTCAAGCTCAGAAACCATAGTATCATGCATAGTCCTTAGGTTCTCAAGCTCCACAAGCAAAGCATCACAAAGAGTACAGGCATCAGAGACTCGGGAGGGAGAAGATCTAAGAAAGGGCAACTCTCGAGTCAAGGTACTGTTTGCACCAAAATTTGGCAAGTCTAATCAAGATCGGCAATAAAGTCAAAGATACGGGAATTAACGGACAAGTTGGAAAGGTTTGGAGATATTTTGGTAACGGCAAGATCTTTAAGGAAATAACTGTCCGAGATAAGGTCGATACGGATCAAGATTTGAAACGTATTGTAGTCGGATACGATCGGCCGAAGGGTATAAAAGAAGGACCAGAGCAAGCTACAAAAACAACAACACAATACAATCAACCAGCTTTTACTTTTCTACTTCTCCTGTCGACTAGGAGTAGCCTCTGTAATTTAGATCTCTCTTTGTAATCGATTTTGATCAATAAAGTTGCGCATCGCCGATTGTTGATCTTCGTCAATTACACCCTCAGGTTTGATTTGTTCTGATTTTGTTGCGCATTGCCTTCTTCAGAATCGATCTACCTTTATCCTCTGTTTAGCCTTAATCGGCTAGTTAGACTTACCCTCGATTTGATCGGCTTTGAGCTGATCGAATCTAAGCCGATTGATTTTCACGATCGGCTTTAAGTAAATTTTATATTTTTTCCTTGTCGGTTACAGGTCAAATCGACTGGCACGCTCTGAACCCAGTGTTCGTTTGGTGTGCTACTGTCAGAAACCCTACTTCAAGTTTTTGACGCCAACACACTCTTGGCACGCCCAGTGGGACCAATGTCTTCATCAGGAAAGTCGATTCCACCATCCGATCCGAACGCAGAAGCCATAATCGTCCCAACAATGGACGATTTGACCGCGGAACAACGTCAGGAAATAGAGGCTCGGAAGACTGCGTTGGAGGAGATGATGCTAAGCTGTTATCAGAAAACCAGACGTGGTGTCACTCAAAAATCCGCCCTGCCGACGGTCAACGCCCTGGGAGATGCGGTTGTCACAAAACCGGTAAGCCGATATTTGCCTGCTCAAGCCGAATTATCGGCTATGATTAATCAGTCTGTGCACCACACCTTAATAAATCAATCATCGGCTCTCGTGACAACGCTCAAGCCGATGATAACAAATAGCGTTAAATCTATAGCCCAGGAGTTAGCCTCGTCAGATTTCTATGCTTTTCCCCAATCGGTTCCACAGCCGATTGGCTCCGAGAGATTCTCACAAGATCCTACCGTGCTTAGAAACCTAGGTCCACACAGGGTAGTAACATACTCAGAACCGTTTGTCCCAGTGCCGGAACCTCAAATCAGGCATAATCGGCATGATCAGTATGGTCGTGTGCCGACGATGCAGCATAATTGGCAACCCGAGCTTGCACTCGGAGGGCAGAATGCCAACTATGACCAACATTATCAAGGGCCTGCTATGCCAATGGCCGATAATTTAAATTGGGCCGATCAGATCTCCGCTATTTTAAGGGATCAATTCGCATCTGACCAAAGGGAAGGTTATCGCCTCTGAAAAATCGTATCCACGATTACATAGATCGCATGCCATACCCTCACAACTTCAGTGCAGTTTTGCGAAATTCTCGGCGATGATTCAACTACAACTTTGGAACACATCGGACGCTTTATCGCTCAATGCGTGGCGGCTCGATCCGATGGACTAAAAATAAGACTGCTCCGTTGTCATTATCGGGCGCGACTTTTACGGTTTACTGTTTACCTCGAATTCGGTCCACTTATGGAACGATTTGGAAAGCCGGTTTCACAAATACTTCTTTTCGGGCAGTTTGGAGCTCAGTATTTCCAATCTAAGCTCATCAAGTCGAAATTTGGGGAATCGATGGCGATTACATTAAAGGTTTAGGAAACTAGGAACCGATGTTTTAGCGTCACTTTACCCGATAATCAACTTGCTGATTTGGCGTTTCAAGGGTTGATTCCTCTGCTTAGGGAGAAGTTTGGAGGGCAAGAGTTCGCTGACCTAAGTCACTTGCTTCATCGTGTATCGGCTCAAGAAAGTCGATTCCCTGATAGTAAAGCATTTAAAGATAGATTTAAGAACAATAATAATAAGGAGAAGGACAAGGCCAAAGTCAATATGGTCGAATATTGTCCCAGTGATTCTTCAGAAGATGATGAAGTAGAAATAAATATAGCCGAATGGGTAAATGGATCTAAAAAGTCCTTAGTCTATTCTTGGCTAAAGCCGACTAGAAATAAGTCGGAAGTTAAATATGCCTTTGATGTTTCCAAATGTGATCGTATTTTTGATCTGTTATTACAAGAAAAGATAATACGATTACCCGAGGGACATGTTATACCATCGGCTGACGAGATCAAGAAACGCAGGTATTGCAAGTGGCACCAATCTTTTTCTCACAATACATAATTTCCGTCAACAGATCCAATCGGCTATTGAAGACGGTCGACTAAAATTTGCTGACGAGCCGACCATGCAAGTTGATGTTGATCCATTTCCAATCAACATGGTTCAATGTTCGGCTAAAGGAAAGGAGCCGATGCAGGATGAGCCGAAGAAGGATCGGCAGGTTATTCAGCCGAATTCAGACGGTGGTCAAACGCTGAAAATTACGATCGGCTCATTACAAATAGAAGCCGATCATGAAGGAAAAAATTCGAGGACCATTAAACCCAAGGGTAATCCTCGGGTGGGTAAATGGTGCAAGGCTGAAAAATCGCCATCAAAGCAATCGGCCAAAAGGCCGGGACCAACGTTTTCACAATTGATGGATAAATATGAAAGGATGAATAGCCGACCACGATGTCCTGTTCGCCGGTCGGATAATTTATATCACACTGAAAATGTGGAGAGGGCCCATAGAAGATGTCCTTTTTGGCATTTTTGTTGGGAAAGGGGAGTAGCACTGCCATCCCCGTATACGTGCCCGATGGAGCATTACCCCCGTGACGATTGGCCAAGGCAATCGGCTAAAGATAGGCTGTCTGGGCCGATTCGAGGTTACAGCGAAGGTTTCAGAAGACCTGTTCATGAAAGGAAAGCAAGTACCAAACCAGGTCGAAACGCGAAGGTCGAACATGGACCAAGAAAATCAGTCGGCAAGATAAGAAAACCAGTAGAGCCTAAGCCTAGATGGTGTCAAATCGGCCTTAGCCGATCATAGCGTGAACGACTTGAGGCTAAGGACTCAAGAGATTCGGGAAGCCGACGCAGAGAAACAGAGGGACGAAACCTTCAATGAGTTTCGTTCGGTCAAAATTGTCAAGAAAGAATGGAGGAAAAAAGAACAAGCTGAAGAAGATTTTGAATCGGCAGACGATCTAGACTCTCCTATGATTAGGGATGATACACCCCCAATGGATATCAACATGGTGTTCACGTTGCGGTACCAATTCAAAATCAAAATGAATCGGTTAAAGAAACTTTTGCCCAATCTTGCTCGGGAGTCCAAAACGCAATCTTCGAGAAACCAAGAGATGATCATCGGCATTTGAAACCATTATATCTGAAAGGATATATAAATGGAAAGCCGATATCAAGGATGCCGGTAGACGGCGGAGCGACAGTAAACTTGATGCCCTACACGACTTGCAAGAAATTGGGTAAGTCCGATGAAGACTTGATTAAAACTAACATGGTTTTAAACGACTTCACAGGCGATCCCACAGAAGCCAAAGGCATCATGGTTACAGAACTGACCGTCGACAGTAAGACTTTGCCGACCCCATTTTTTGTTATTGACGCCAAAGGAAATTACAGCGTTATGCTTGGAAGGGATTGGATTCATGCCAACTGCTGTATCCCGTCAACTATGCATCAAGCGCTTGTCCAATGGAACGGAGAAGAAGTTGAAATTGTCACAGCCGACACATCGGCTCACATTGCCATGGCCAGTTCTGACGCGATTTGGCAACATGAAGAAGCAGGATGTATATCGGGAAAAACGTTAGAAGATTGCGATTTCATCTGCGTGAGCAAGACAGGACTTATGCCGATCAGTGTCAAGCCAGGCATATTTGACCGAGCAAACGAAGTGCTACGCCGATGGAGACAAGAAAAATAGTGAAGGTATTACAAGACAAGATGCAAAGCTATCGGCAAACAACAGATAGTTATGAGGCTATAGAAGACTTTCAAGAGGTTGAAAAGTTGGGTCAAGGCTTTACGTCCACCGATCTGCTTGAAGAAGTTGATATAGGTAGTGGTGATAGAAAAAGACCAACTTTTTTTAGCACAAATTTAGATGTAAAATATAAGAAGTTAATCGAAATTCTTAGAAAATATAAAGATTGCTTTGCTTGGGAATATTACGAGATGCCTGGTTTAAGCCGACAATTGGTCGAACATCGGCTACCCATTAAACAAGGTTATCGGCCGTTTAAATAGTACCCTAGGCGTTTTAAGCCGGCTCTGTATAAAATTATAAAAGAAGAAATAGAGCGATTGTTGGAGGCTAAATTTATAAGACCTTGTCGATATGCGGAGTGGGTTTCCAACATCGTTCCAGTTATGAAGAAAAAGGAAAATCTGCGGTATGTGTGCGACTTTAGGGATTTGAACAAAGCGACACCAAAAGATGAATACCCGATGCCTATAGCCGATATGCTTATCGATGCTGCATCGGGGAATAAGATCATAAGTTTTCTGGATGGGAATGCCGGATACAATCAGATATTAATGGCAGAAGCCGATATACCAAAGACAGCTTTTAGATGTCCTGGTGCAATAGGATTATTCGAGTGGACGGTTATGACCTTCGGATTAAAAAACGTTGGAGCAACATATCAAAGAGCCATGAATCTAATTTTTCACGATTTAATCGGCCACATCATTGAAATATACATCGATGATGTCGTGGTAAAGTCTGCAGAGGACTTGCAACATTTGGCCGATTTAGAAAAAGGTTTTCAGAACATAAGATCGCATGGTTTGAAGATGAATCCTTTCAAATGTGCGTTCGGCGTGTCGGCTGGGCAGTTTTTGGGTTTTATGGTGCATGAGAGGGGGATTGAAGTCAATCAAACAAGGGTCAAAGGCTCAAAGCCATAGTCAATACAATGCCCCCGATGTGCAAAAATGAGTTACATAAATTGATCGGCAAAATTAACTATCTCCGAAGGTTCATCTCGAATCTCTCCGGACAAATCCCCGCCTTTACCCCACTGTTGAAATTAAAGGATAATCAAGAGTTTGTATGGGGAGCCGATCAGCAAAAGGCTTTCGACGACGTTAAGAAATATTTAGCTAATCCTCCGGTTTTGGCCGCACCGCAAAAAGGAATTCAGTTCAAGTTATATATATCGGCCGAAAAGGAGACTATTGGGTCTGTTTTGGCGCAAGAAGTTGATGGAAAGGAAAGGATTATCTTTTATTTAAGCCGACGCCTTCTTGATGCTGAATTCAGGTACCCTTTCGTTGAGAAATTATGCTTATCTTTATACTTCTCATGTACAAAGCTAAGACATTATATTTTAGCATCGGCTTGTAAAGTAATCTGTAAAACCGATGTCATAAAATATATGTTATCAGCTCCAATCGTGCGGGGTCAACTTGGCAAATGGGCTTATGCCTTGGTTGAGTTCGACTTGTCTTACGAATCGGCCAAAGCAGTCAAAGGGCAGGTATTAGCCGATTTTATAACAGGATATGATACTACTGCTGATTTGGTAGCCGTAGCCCCTTGGTAATTGTTTTTTGATGGGTCTGTGTGCAGAGAAGGCGATGGGATCGGTATAGTGCTCATATCACCTAAAGGGCATAATTTGACCAGCATTTCGGCTAAATAGCGATGCTCAAATAATCGAGCGAGTATGAGCGTTGCTCAAAGGTTTGCGATTATTGGAAAATATCGAGCAAATGCGGTTGAGGCATACGATTCTATGCTAATTACACAAAATCAAAGGAGAATACCAATGTCGAGGCGAGACATCGCTAAAATACTTGGAGCAATGCCTAGAGATCATCGGCTCGTTCTGACATTTTCTATCGGTCACGTTCTAGAGAGTTGAGCGATAGAGCTAATGCCTTAGCTCAACAGCATCGGGTACAAAGACCTCGGCCGATACCAAGTGGTGAGCTAATTGATAAAGCCGTCACGTGCGTGGATGTCGCGGATTGGAGGATGCAGATAAAGAAATACCTGATCGATCCATCTGAGCCGACAGAACGCAAGATTAGGCAACAAGCTTTGAAGTACATTGTTATGGATGATACGTTGTATTATCGGACGATGGAAGGATTGCTATTAAGATGTCTTGGGGCCGAAGAAGCGCGAGTGGCAATGGGTGAAGTACATGAAGGCATTTGCGGTTCGCATCAATCGGCACATAAGATGAAATGGATGCTCAGATGGACAGGTTATTTTTGGCCGACGATGTTGGAAGATTGTTTCAAGTATTATAAAGGATGTCAAACCTGTCAGAAGTTTGGCAACATACAACTAGCACCAGCATCGGCTTTGCACCCAATTATCAAGCCATGGCCATTTAGAGGTTGGGGAATAGATATAATCGACCAAATATTTCCTGCATCGGGTAAAGGCCACAAGTTTATTTTGGCCGCAACTGATTATTTCTCTAAATGGTTTGAAGCTATACTACTCAAGAAGGTAACCAGTGTTGAAGCAATCGGATTCGTTAATGAGCATATTGTCCATCGGTTTGGAATACCGCAAACAATTACAACTTATCAAGGCACAGTTTTCATGTCCAATGAGTTTCAGACTTACGCGACAAGTCTGGGGATTAAACTATTGAATTCATCCCCATATTACGCTCAGGCCAACGGACAAGCCGAGTCGTCCAACAAAATGCTGATTAAGCTGATCAAAAGAAAGATCGATGAAAAACCGAGGAATTGGCACTCAACTCTATCGGAGTCGCTTTGGGCATATCGGCTAGCTTACCACGGAGCGACGAAACTTTCACCTTACCAGCTGGTGTATGGTCAAGAAGCCGTATTACCCATTGAAATCAATATTGAATCTATACAAGTGGCTAGACAAAACGGTTTGTCGGCTCAGGATTATAACAATTTGATGATCGATAATTTGGATGAGTTGGCAGAATTACGATTGTCTACGCTTGATCGGCTTAAGAAGAATAAAATCAGGGTGGCGAAAGCTTATAATAAAAAGGTCGTGCCTAAATCTTTCGATCAAGCCGATTTAGTATGGAAAACGATATTACATGTTGGTTCGAAAGATAACCGATTCGGAAAATGGTCACCTACGTGGGAAGGACCATACAAAGTTAATCAGCTAGTCGGTGGAAATTGTACATACTAGAAACATTGGAAGGATATGTATTGCCTAAAGCTATTAACGGGAAGTATTTGAAGAAGTACTATCCTAGCGTTTGGATTGGAGCCTAGCTGACTAAAGATTTCGTTCTAAAAGCCAAGTTAACACGATGCTGTTATTCGGCTAAAAGAGATTGCAGACTAAAATTACAGGAAAGTAAAATTAAATCGGTTAAACAGCCGATGACAAGCATAGCAAAATTACAAAGTATTCAAAGCCAAGTGTTTCTGAAAAACGGCCAACTGAGTTTTACATCTCAAGAAGTTAATATTGGATGCCAGAACCAGGACGAGTCGCGCCTAAAGCCGACAGAGTGCCCGCTGCCTTCGCGATCACTCACTGAACTTCGTCAAGAATGCGCTCATCATCTTTAGCGTTCCCGGGTACTGGCTTCACCTTAGCCGACTGCTTCGTTACATCTGCGATGGCTTTAGCAATACCAAGTTTTTGTTCTTTCATGGCCGACATGTTTGTTTCCATGGAATGTTGGCCATCTTGGATTAATTTTTCTGTCTTGGCTAGTTCCTCTAAGAGAAATTTCTTTGTCGACTCAAGCTTGGAAAGGTTTTCCCTGGATGTCTTTAGCTGCAGCGCGTTGGCATCAAACTTGCGTTTTTTCGCCTTGGCGTCGGCGACGAGCTCATCCAAAAATTTCTGATCGGCTTCTTGAGCTTCACGCTGCGCTATACGTGCTTGAGCCTCCTAAACCTTAGACTTCCTTTCGTCCAAGTGGCATACATTCAGGAGTGCCGCCATCACTTCTGGGGGTAGGTCGGCTTCAACGGCCGCCATGGCGTCTCGAATCGGGTGATTATTTGCCAAAATCTCCGACTGTGGCCTGGTGACCAAATCAAAGAGCTTGTTAAGCTTCTCCTTCATGCTAGGGGCGGAGGTCACAATAGCCGACGCTTCCTTCGAGACCTCCAGAATCCTTCTGATCTCTGCATCGTAATCATCTGTGGCCATGATCTCAGGGTCATCAAGATCGGCCAAGGAGAATCCTAGCAGGTTTGTTGGATCTGATGACTCTGACAGATCAGCGGTTGGAGCAGGTGGGGTCGGCTGTGGCATAGGGATTGGCACAGCAGAAATTTTTGGAAGATCAGCTAAGATCTTCACGGCTTGAGTTGATTATGTCGGCTATAGAAATAATAAAGGGTAAGCCAATGCATCAGAAGACTTGGTACTTATGAAAGGTCAACTCTTACCTCTCCAATAGCCGACGCATGTGGCGAACTCTCGCCACTCTGTTTATTGGGCTTAGGGACCTTCTTAGCAGTAGCCTTTGTGTATTTTTGCTTCTTTTCTGAGAAGTTTATCGGATAAATCAATCATAGATGAAAAATAATCGGAGAATTAAATGAAAGCCGATAAAAGACTTACTAGGTTGTTTCTGTTTTTCCATGTCTGATAAAGAAGGGCTCTGAATTCCCAAGGATCCGAAGGCGTAGCCTGTAATGGCAGCTGATTGTTGCTGTCTTTTGGGTTGAATGTCACTCGATGGATCCGCAGCCACCCTCTTTCCAGCCCTGTCCTACACAGAAGCAAAGTTAGATGCAAAGAAACTTCATGAAATGCGAAATGGGAAATTTGGACTCTAAAAACCGATACCTCACTAGAGACATCTATAGTCGTGTTAGTATATCTAGTCGAAGTGGCCTCGCTACTAGAATCGGCATTAGATGCTAGCGTCGGCTCCAGAAGGTTTGGGAAGAATTCATTAACAATGTTAGATGGAGACTTTGACCGATACAGAGCTTCTGCAATGATTGACCACCACGAAGTATAACCTCCTGCTCGTCTGGTGTTAAGGAAAAAGTGCGGTAAAAATTGGACTTGCAGGTCATCGGATACTTCAAGAACAATCTCGGCCGACACAGCATTACGGACTCTGGCTCTTGGCTCAAGCCGATCAAGAAGCTGAAGACTTGGAATCAATTGACCAAATCCCAGTTGTCTCGCATAAATAGACGGATGGTAGAATTCATATGATGGCTGGTATGTCCGATTCCTTGAGTGGAGACCAGCATGAAGAATACAAGGAGAAATAAAAATTTTGTACAAACCAAGGGTCTCCGAAGACATCGCAGAGCTGTCGGCTTCAAGATTAAGGAATGAAGGCCATGGAAAATCGGCCACTTGACTATAGCTGAAAAAATCTCGCTGCCTCAAATCCGCATCGTTCAAATTAAGGAAAAAGGACATATACTTCTTTGAATCAGCTGCTGTAATTTTTGTTTCACCGCCGGAACACATGATGAACCATTCGCCAAAAGATCGGCTTGCTTGATATTGAGGAATGGAGTTCTCGGGATTGTCTTCTCTTGGGAAAGCTGTATCTTCGGTAGGTTCTAAGTCAAAAGGTCGGCTAAAGAAGCAACATAACCAGACCTGAATAAACCATAGGGGACCTCCTACATTACCCACGGTGAAATCAGCAAAACCTGTGTAAAGCCGACTCCTAATAACATGCATCATCTGGTATACTGCTCCGAGGAATATTTTTCCAAGTGCAAGCCGACGGCCCTCTACTAATCATACGCAATTGTCCGATATACTTGGGTTGGTCCTAATGAAGCACCGCAGAACAAAAACCGATCAAGCCACAAGTTAAGGAAAGCAATATGCTCTTCGTCCGATACCAATCCATTTACTTTATTGTTGTTTGCAATATACTTGGACCAGCCTTCACCTTTTGATCGGATAAGCTTATGTTTGGGTTTGGCACTAAAGGCCGACACTTGTTCCCGTCCGGTCTCGGATACAGAGTTGGCGGCGTCCGGCAAGGTTGGGCGATCATACGATCACGAAACATAAAAGCATTAAACGAATCCGACCAGAAATAACAAGCCGTGGCCACTAAGGGCTCATTGGCCTCTGGATCGGCTAAACTCAAGGGAATGCATTCTGCGATGCCCATTCTCTCCCAAGACTCACTTTTCTGGGCTGCTACTCGATTGTACCAACTCTTCCAACCTTTAAGTGCAGTCGGCCAAGCCCTAAAACTCTTACTCCAACCCTCAATATTATATCCTCTAGCCGATAAGGGAGACGAGTTACTTCTTGATCAATAATCGTAGAGCGTGTCTAAGTTTCCTAATGGGCCGAGAAAAAATTGATCAACACTGTTGGGGATTGGGATGAATACCTGAGAGGGATCCATTCAGCCGATCTTGATGTGAAAGCCGACTGAAGTCAAAAGAGTTCGCGTGCCAGTGAGAACAAGATGCGGAAGGAAGAGGCCGATTGTGGATGGCGTGAGAGCTCGAGCGCGTGAGGAATGACCGAGTGGGGACTACATTTTATAGCGAGGTGAAAATTTGAAGCGGCGGGAAATGAATCTCAAAAGGCGCGAGTAGTTAAAACGCACTACCCGCATGTTAGAAAATTACGGCGCGAATAAAGTGGCAGTTATTGAGCGAAGTTCAACAGTTAGCCGATTGGAAAAGCCAATAAATTGCGACTTTTGACAGATGACAAGTCATCTCTCAAAAATGGGGGGCATATGTTTGCACCAAAATTTGGCAAGTCTAGTCAAAATCGGCAATAAAGTCAAAGACACGGGAATTAACGGACAAGTTGGAAAGGTTTGGAGATATTTTGGTAACGGCAAGATCTTTAAGGAAATAACTGTCCGAGATAAGGACGATACGAATCAAGATTTGAAACGTATTGTAGTCGAATACGATCGGCCGAAGGGTATAAAAGAAGGACCAGAGCAAGCTGCAAAAACAACAACACAATACAATCAACCAGCTTTTACTTTTCTCCTTTTCCTGTCGACTAGGAGTAGCCTCTGTAATTTAGATCTCTCTTTGTAATCGATTTTGATCAATAAAGTTGCGCATCGCCGATTGTTGATCTTCGTCAATTACACCCTCAGGTTTGATTTGTTCTGATTTTGTTGCGCATCGCCTTCTTCAGAATCGATCTACCTTTATCCTCTATTTAGCCTTAATCGGCTAGTTAGACTTACCCTCGATATGATCAGCTTTGAGCTGATCGAATCTAAGCCAATTGATTTTCACGATCGGCTTTAAGTAAATTTTATATTTTTCCTTATCGATTCTGAGTCAAATCGACCGCACGCTCTGAACCGGTGTTAAATGCGGTGTCTTCTTCGTAAACCCTACTTCATGTTTTTGACGCCAACAGGTACCTACTTCCTTCTCTAGCTCCATACACCTAGCTCTATCTCTAGTATGAAATTTTCCTAGCTTGCAGAAAGCTTCATTGAGCTGGTCATAGAAGGGTACCTCGTCCTAGTCGCTGTAGAAGGGTACTCTGGCTAGTATCATCGAGTGCAGTGAGGACGCGGTGGAAGAGCTTCTTGTTCTTCGAGAAGTTGCCGTACTTCTTCTCACGCACCAGGTCGCGAGCTGGAGGCTTCTTGTTGCGGTTCTTGACAATGTAGACGTTCTTTGTAAAACCGCCAGAGTCGATCTTGCCCTTTTCCAGCTTGGGACAGTTTACTCGAATGTGGTTGGGGCCACCACACTCAAAGCAGGTGATCATGCCACCTCTCTTCCTTTCCCTCACCCTCTTGTATGCATGAGAGAATTTGCGAGCCAAAAGAGCAAGCTATTTTTCTACAAATTTCTCCAATTGGTCATCACTTAGCTCACAAAGGGTGGAGAGGGAAAAACCAGCGGAAGAATCCAAAGTGGATCTAGTGGGATCAGTGACCAAAGCCATCGACTGAGATTTCATCTTGCGAGAGACGACATCAATCTCATGAGTCTTGAGTCGAGAATAAAGCCCATCAAGAGCCAGAGTCGATAAGTCGGTAGTGTCCTTGATGGTGGTCACCTTCATCTCCCAGACTTGAAGATTGAGTGTGGTCAAGAAGTGTCGAGCATTATCCGAGTCAGGGTATATGCAACCGACTGCTCGGAGGTCGCTCAAAATCTTTGTAAATCGACCAAAGCACTCGTCAAGACTCTCACCAGCATGTTGATCAAACTTGTTGTAATCACGCTTGAATTGTTCCTATCTCACCGCCATGATTTGGGTGGGTGCCCTCATGGTAAGCAACGAAGGTCACCCAAATCTGATGAGCAGAACGAATGTGAGAAATCTTATCGTACTCACTGTGGCTCAGACCCTGTATGAGGATGTTCCTTGCCTTAGTGTTCGCCTCAACGCCAGCCATATTGTCGGCCGTGACGTTTTCATCCGCAGGAACCTCATATGGGAGTTTCAACTTCTGCCATATCAAGAAGCCCTGGGCAGTGATGTACGACTCCATTCTTGACTTCTAGAAGGAAAAATCAACTCTAGAAAAGATAGGAGGCTTGGTGGAATATTTGTATGTCACCATAGATCTTGAGATCGGTCAAGCTCTATGGAAGAGCAAAACCTGCTCTGATACCAATTGGAGGACCGAAATGGCGATCAGAGGGGGGTGAATGACCCCAAATATAACATTTCCCCCACTCAAAATAATCTAAACAAGCCCACAGATAATTCAATCAGAAGGAGCAAATCAAATGGTGGAAGTTTTCCTGCAAGTCCGGTATGACTGTACGAAGGACTGTATGACCAGGCTCAAGAATAGCAGGAAGAACAGAGCCAAGAACAGCACGAACTCAAAAGCTAATTCGAGGAATCTTTTGATTAGCTAAACAGAAACTCATGAAACTTGGTAGATGTGATCCTAAGGATGTTAGGAACTTATTCCAACCATCAATTGCAAGGATTGACGTCAAAGTTCTAACCTTTTTCACTTTGAAGGAAGAACACATCAAGTTGGAGTAAAACTTGAGAACTTGATTTTGGAATTGCTCGTGGGGTTTTAATGATCAAGATGATCTTGGATAACCTCCCACACGACACAGCAAGCAAGAACACAAGTCCAAAGCCCCTCAAACACGATTTAGAAGAATGATTCACTTAAGCACACAAGATTGGTTTCTTGCAAGAAAGAACACAAGATTTGCCCGATGATTGAGATATGGTATGAAGAAGACCCATCCATCAATCATGCATCCTCAGTAAAAGATCCACAAGCATTTAGAAGGAGGGAAGGCAAATCCAAATGTGCAAGAAGCAAATTGCCAGAATGTAAATTGCGAAATTTAATTCCTGAATTTAAATGCGTAAAGTAAATTCAAGCATAAGAGAAAATGATTTTCATTCTTGGAAGGGATGTTTACAAAGCCTCACAACAAAGTGGGCAAAAAGCTCAAAAGAGCCAAAACCTCTAAAACCTTCGAGAGGTGGAAGGCCACCCCTCTCCCTCTATTTATACTACCTTCGAGTCACCCTCCACCCTTCGATGAGATCCTTCTGCCCTAAGGACCACCACCAAGGGTTAGGATGGCTCCCACACACAGCCTTATAAGGGCTAACCCAAAACCCAACAAGCACACCGGGTTTTCAAGGCATGCTAACTAGAACCGCTACTCTATCACCTAGACCACAATCCGACGGCCCTCCTTGATCTGAGTAGCTCTTAGCTAGCATCTTATCCATTCCTTGTCTTCTGGGTTCACAGCGACTCCGTATCCAATCATCTTCCAGCGATCCTCGACCGTCTGGACCTCCGGCGCACCTCGCCTAGTCCCGATCATCCTTCGCCTCACTATGATCTAGCACTATTGTCATGCAGCCATCAAAAACAAGGAAAACCCATCACATAGCAATATCCACTTTGCTCAAAATCGACTCGATGGGTCAATATCGAGCATCGAGTAACCCTACTCGATACTTATCGATTCTCACTCTACTTGAGTCACTCGACCACAAGCCGACGAGGTATTACTCTACCAAACCAGAACTTGGCAGTAATCGACCAAGCGTTTGAATTAACCTGCCGCTCGACCTGGTAGCATCCCTACTCGATACTTCTCGATTCTCACTCTACTCGAGTCATTCAACAACTGGTCTTCGACCAGCCAAAGTCCAGACCACTCGAGGTCTGACCACTGGTCTTCGACCAGGACAGACTCAAATCAAACTCAACCTTTAGCATCAAAAGCTCAAATACAGTCAATTACTCATCACACACTTGAGTAGACCTCCACATGGCCTTTCACATTGCAAATTAATCAGCTAGGTTGTCCTATACCAGACATGTGTTGCATGATTAACTCAGGTCAAAGGTATGCAAGGTTAAGTCCTTAAGATGATCGAGGCAAGACTTCCACATACCCTCTGCCCATCGGGCCCACCTTGGCTCTTGCCCCTTACCACTTGCCCCAATCTAAGTGATTACCACCCCAGTTGATTACCAAGCACCACGTGCCATCAACAATTCAACATCGTTGCGTGACATCCCTCGCCACTACAACTCAATCTCATTGTGTGACCACACATGACACACAAGTTCATAACATTGTTCCATATTCCATTAGTCAAGATTAAACATTGATGATTCAAGTACATGTGATGACGTAGTATAGCTAAGCAAACTAACACGGTCTAACCATCCCATGTTGATTCCAATATTAACCAACTATAATGAACCAATCTAGAGTGATAATAGATCATGGCATACAAATGACAAGGTAGGGTATAGATCAAATAGGTAGATTAACTAAGTCCCAGTTTAATTTGAAACAATTGTATACTTGAAATATTATGCAATAGGGTAAAACAATATAGCTGTTTTGTAAACATGGGTTCGACATGATCAAAGCACAACTAGCTTTGGCAAAGGTCCTGGTGTTACTCCGAAAATTGCTCTTGGGTTGACAGATCCTCCTCCGATGCGTCGCATAACTCAACATCTCGCGAATCGAGAGAGAAAACTAAATAAATACCAAAATAGAGAACAAATAACCTCCAAAAATAAAATAAAATTCTCCATTAAATTGATCTCAATTTTACAAATTTTTAGAAATCTGAATCACCTTAATCGGAGCTCGTATGAGGGAGAACAGGCTCGAAGAAGATTCAAAAATTCTAAAAATCTGAAAATTGAAAATCAAATAATAAACCGAATTATTTTTAAACTGAAAAAGATATTTATTGTGTCATGCTGACGTCACTACCAACCAAACCAATCACATGCCGCCATGTGGCCTCGGTCAATGCACCCGATCCATGGAACCTCCTCTAGCCCACCGTGAACCCGGCGCACGGCGCTTCGGTTACCTCATCGCCACATGTTGGTGCACCATTGGTGGAACCGAGCGGCACAATCCGATCCACACATCGCAAAAATAACGGCCACTGATCTAAGTCTACGCAGCAATATACCGAGCATTTACCTCTGATCCAACGGCTCGTGCTAACGGTACGGTTTCTTGTTGACATGGCGATGTGGCTCAATCTTCATCATCGAATGATGATCTGACGGCTGAAAGCTCGTCCTGACGATGATGGCGACGCGGCCGTGATCCTCCACTGGTGACGAAGACGACGACCTTGGCGACGGCGTTGCACCGATGGAACGGCGACGCGACCTCACGGATCCAACGTGTCTTGAAGTGGGGTCCTTGAATCTATCCTCAATGGCGACGGAACACGACAAAATGTCGGTGGCGCAGCAAAGAACAATGGCGAGCTCTCACAGGCGCTCCTCTGCATCTTGGCAATGGACTCCTGGACCAATAGCGATAGCAGGCGATGGCGAACCTCAGGCGAGCTCCCACACCTTAAATAGCGCCAGCTAACCGCCCTACACGGACTCCTAGTTCTACGCGGCGTCGGCGACGTGCTGGCAGCGGTCTCCGACGACAGCTCAGAGTCAAACTCCCATCAGCCGTCCACGTGGACGATCAACGGTCATGATGCGCGCGGCTGCGATACGATCTGAGTCGTTTACAAAACGGACGCACAAGATCGATTAGGGTTCGGCCTTGATCGCGAACGTCGGATGGAGATCCAACAGCGATAGATCGCATTGTGAAACGTGGGTCGAGCAGGCAGGCCGATGTGCGCACAGTGCTGAGCTCCGGCCCAGTACTAATAACTAGGGTTTCCACAGATTTTTGATTTAAAATAATTCCAAAAATTAGTTTAATTAATTTTAGGTAATAAAAATATCAGGCAAAATCCAAGAAAATTCTCATAAATACTTTGAGACATTTTGAAGTCAAATAAAATATTTTTGATAAAACTTTATATAAATTTTGTCTATAAATAATTAGTTTTCTCAAAAAGGCCAATATATTTAATTTGAAATAAATTCAAATATATATATATATGTATATTTGTATGTGTATATGTATGTTTATGTATATATGTATGTATATGTGTATATATATGTATATATATTGTATAAATACTTGGGGCACCATGGTGCCTGGGCACCATGATCTAAAAATGATATTTTCTCGATGTATTTTCATGCGAAATTTTTTAAAAATTTTAGGATGCTGACTTTAACCAGTTTACTAACTAGTTCAAACAAGTTTGAACTGAAATTCAAACTAGAGTTTCCCTTTTGATGATAGTTTGGTTGTAGGTATGTACTGATTTTATATATAAATCATCAAAGCATGTGATCCAAACTCGTTCAAAATCTTTGAATTCAAGTATATTTTTTGAAAGGTATGTATTTCATTTGAATTGTTATAGATGGGTATATACCCTAAAACTGAAATTTTTTTAAAAATATACTCAAATATGGCTTGATTTCGCGCATTTGAAATCATGGTGCCCAGGCACCATGGTGGCCCATTTCGGCTTCCTATATATATGTATATATATATGTATGTATATATATGTGTGTGTGTGTGTTTGTGTGTGCATATATATGTATATATATAGTACAATTACTTAGGGCACCATGATCCAAAACGGGTAGTTTCCCTATATATTTGCACGCGAATTTTTTTGAAACTTTTAGGATGCTGAGTTTAATCTCTTTACTAACTAGTTCAAACAAGTTTGAACTAAAATTCAAACTAGAGTTTTCTTTTTTGATGATAGTTTAATTGTAGGTATGTGCTGATTTTATATGAAAATCAGCAAAGCATGTGAACTAAATTCATTCAAATCTTTGAATTTGAGTATATTTTTTTGCAAGGTATGTCTTCCATTTGAATTGCTATAGATGGGTATATACCCTAAAACTGAATGTTTCGAAAAACATACCCGGATTTGGCTTGAATTCGCCATTTGAAATCATGGTGCCTAGGCCCCATGGTGCCCCATTTTCGGCGTTCTATGTGTACTTTATTAGATTTGGATTCTTTGGACTTTGGAGTGCTGGGTTTATGCAACACTCTATTCTGAAGAAAAGTACCACCTACTTTGGAAAAACATGAACTAATTTTGTAGACGTTTGTTATGACTAGAACTCTAGAAGTCTTGAACATTAGATGTCTCTCTATCATGCTTATGATTTTATATTTCTCTCAAGCGGAAATTAGAATCAGCTAGGAACATAATGTACAGCATCCTACAATTTGTTAATCAATCAATCTTGTAAATAGGGGTACGTGCAGGGTTTCAAAAACCATTTTTGAAAAATCGGTTCAAAATTCAAAAACCGCTCGAAAACCATCAGAAACCGAAGGGTTAAGAAATCAAAGAAATTTGAAAAAAAAATAAAAAAAAACGTGGTTTTTCACGAAAAACCGTTCAGTTTTCACCGAAAACCAACCGACCAATTGAATGTTTCTTAAAAATGGTTTTCGAGCGGTTTTCAACTCATAAATTTTTTTTAATTTTTTTTTAATTAGACCGATTTATCGAGCAGTTTTGGATCTCGAACCGCAGCGGTATGGTAGAAAACCATGGTTTTCGAGCGGTAAACTGCGGTTTTGCAAACCCTAGGTATGTGGTTATATGATTCGGCTATTAAGCAGCAATCAAGTTCCCATGCCATTTGCAACCTTTAAAGCTGATTATGTTTTTACTGATGACAAAAAAACGCATTTTATATATTGTGAATTTGTGACACAAATAAAGCAGGGAAAAATTGAAAGACCATATGGAGATCTACTGTAACACCCCGGCACCCCACATGTCCTAGATGTCATACCCTCAACAGCACCCAACATCCGACATGAAAAGAAAAAAAACATTGCAAAGCAACTAACATACTAGTAAGTTGTCGAATCAACTAAAAAATTTCGGCAGCACCTCCCCTAAAACTCGGGCATCCACTCAGCAGACAAAAGACAAATTTCAATATATAAAACATACACATTTCCCAACAGGATATCCAACTAAGCAACATATATATCATGGATGAGTAAGCCTACAAAAAAAACACCATGAAACAAAAGAGGAATTAAGAGTATAGTCACTACATAACCAAAGATACAAGAATTTAAGCCATCAAGCCACTTACAAGCTAATCATCCAAAAGAACAGGTTCTTTAATATAGCAGTATTTCTAAAAGTGGTATAGCAACTAATCTAACTACAAGATGATCAATGTGAGTGAAGTGGTGCTAGCCTTTCTACCCAAAATGCCGCTCTGGAGGTACCTAAAATAAAACAACATAAACAAGCGTGAGTTCAAAACTCAGCAAAGTGTATCATATCCACACATAATTATCTAATTAATAATTTCAAGCAATAGCATAAACACATTTCTTATACCAATCAACAAGTCCATAAACAATGATATCACCGGCGGTTACCACCTTCACTTCATTACTCATTTAATATACATACCTCATCAAACTCTTTGGATGAGTCTACGACTCATACAAGCCTCATTAAATCTCTTTGGATGAGTCTATGACTCTATCCCAACTCTACACTTTACCATTTAACACAAGAATCATCATTAAAGATGCAATGCAACATGTATGCTCATGAATGCACCTTTCATAGCACATACCGATATTGTCGAGTGCACACCCGTCGGTGTGCACCCTCTCGTTCCCTTCCATCCCGTGGAGGGGCCTACTCTTATTGTCTCGCTCCCATTCACCTCGGTGAATGGGACTACGAGGTAAGACTTTCGTGCTCACTACGTGTGAGCACAGAGGCCCACATCAGCATAGGTCGCCTCTTCTCTTATGAATGCACAAATACAATGAAATAAATGAATAAAAGGGCAAATGCATTCTATTTAACCATTCACATCTCCATCAACAGGAACATAAATATAACCATCATCATCAAGTCAACCAATAGCATTAACATAACCTTTTAAATTCATAATCATTTAGCATTTCTCTTTTACCCATATAATGCAACATGCATTCACCACAACCATTTCAAAATCTTTTAACATAAACATACTCATAATGCTTAGCAAGAAATCAATATCCTAGCATCATACTAGTGATACACTTGCCTCTAACCGCGAGGAGTGGGGTGGCGTGAGGATGAAGCCACTCCCGAAGATACTCCACCTGAAAAAAAAAAGCATTTACACACACAACAATTAAAACTATATGGATTAGCATACCACATAATATTTCTAAACCCAAACTCAACACAACCCCAATCCCAACAATTGAAATTCCGGACAGGAGGTACTAAAAAGGGCATATCTCTCAAATGGCTAAGCCAAACCTTGAGTTCTTATACTAAAAATGACCACAAGAGAATAATATAACTTTTATTCTATGGCCAACCATTCAAAATATGACTCAAATAATTGAAATGAACAGGGGCTACAAGAGTTAAACATTCAGTGTGGACAGTGTTTACTAAAACAAGCATATCTTTTGATTGGTTTAACCAAAATGAGTGTTCTAGTGCTCTAATTGACCATAAAAGGATAAAATACCATTTCCCCATATCCATTCATTCAGGAGAAGTGCCAAAAATTACCAGATTACAGATGAACAGAGACTGCACATTTTAAACCTAACTCAGGACAGTCTATACTAAAATGGGCATAACTTTCAATTGGCTAAGCTAAAAGTTGAGTTCTTGGGCTCTAAATGACCACAAGAGGATAACCTACAATTAACCCCTAGCAATTCATTCAGAAACTGAGCCTAAAGTCTTTAACTTGCACTTTTAGTTTCAGTTCAGATTCTGAATTTTTCAGTAGATTCAAGTTTTAGGGTAGTAACTTCAAAATAGCATAACTTTTGATTCCTGAACCCAAATCAAGTAAAATAGGATATTTTCTTGATCTAAAGGAAATTTCCCAACTTTCTTCAGGCAACCAAAAATTCTAATTTGACTTGCAAATAGCTCTAAACAGAAGTTCAAAATCTCAGCTACCAACACGAACTAAATCAGAGCAGCCTGCACTAAAAAGGTCATAACTTTTAATTGGCTGAATTCAAATTTGTGTTATTGTACTCTAATGAAACCTAAGAACACGAGCTACAACTTTCTCTAAAGCCAACTGCTCAGGAAATGATTGTTTCTTGCCCAAAACACAGTCGCAAAACCGGTCTGAGCACAGCTCGAAATCTGAACAGTGTTCCCTCCAACCCTAGAGCCAATGTCCCTCCAAAATCCACAAATCTAGGAACCCTAGACCACTCTAACCTGTCAAACACTCCCCAAAGAGTAGTAAGGAAAACCCCAAACCCTACCCATGCTCACCTTCAAGGAGGAGGAAGAAGGAGTGGCTGAGCTGCTGCTGCTGCCTGTAGGGAGAAGGGGGAGGGCGCTGGCCTTGGTGGAGGAGGAAGGAGGGCGCCGGCCTTGGGGTAGCAGGGAGTCGGCCTTTGGGGAGGGAGGAGGCGCCCTGGTGCTGCTCTTGGCTGGGAAGGAGAAGGAAGAGCTGAGGAGGAAAAGAATTGGCCAGCTCGGGTGGGGAGGAAAGAAAAAGAGGTGGCCGGCTGGAAAAAGGAAAAAGGGGGAGGGAAAAAGAGAAGGGTAGGTGAGGGAAAAGGAACCCAGGTGATTCACCCACATGCCTGCACTTTCCACTTTTCAGATCACCGTGGGTCCACCAACTACTCGGCCACGAATTTCGATCTACAATATTACATCTACCCAAGTGTGTGATGAGTAATTGACTATATTCGAACTTTTGGTGCTCAATGTTGAGCTTGATTTGAGTCTTCCTAGTCGAAGACCAGTGGTCGGCCTTGAGTGGTCTGGACTTTGGCTGGTCGAAGACCAGTGGTCGGGCCTCGAGTGGTCTGGACTTTGGCTGGTCGAAGACCAGTGGTTGAGTGACTCGAGTAGAGTGAAAATCGAGAAGTATCGAGTAGGGATGCTGCCAGGTCAAGCAGCGGGTTAGCTCGATTACTGCCATGTTCTGGTTTGGTCGAGTAATGCCCCGTCAGCTTGTGATCGAGGGACTCGAGTAGAGTGAGAATCAAGAAGTATCGAGTAGGGTTACTCGATGCTCGATATTGACTCATCGACTCGATTTTGAGCAAAGTGGGAATGCTATGTGATGTGTTTCTTTATTTTTAATTGTTGCAGGACGACGGTGCTAGATCATGGTGAGGTGAAGGATGACTGGAACTAGGCGAGGTGCGTCAGAGTTCCAGACGGTTGAGGATCACCGGAAGATGATCGGAGACGGAGTCGCTGTGAACGTAGAAAGCAAGGAATGGATGAGATGCTAGCTAGGAGCTACTCAGATTAAGGAGTACCGTCGGATCGCGATCTAGGTGATAAGAGTAGTGGGTCTAGTTAGAATGTCTTGAAAACCCGGTGTGCTTGCTGGGTTTCGAGTTAGCCCATGTAAGGCTCTGTGTGGGAGTCATCATAACCCTTGCTAGTGGTCCTTAAGGCAGAAGGATCTCATCTAAGGGTAGAGGGTGACTAGAAGGTAGTATAAATAGAGGGGGACGGGTGGCCTTCCTCTTCATGAAGATTTTAGAGGTTTTGGCTCTCTTGAGCTTTTTGCCCACTTCTTTGTGAGGCTTTGTAAACCTCCCTTCCAGAAATAAAAATTATTTTCTCTTATGCTTGAATTTACATTACGCATTAAATTCAACAACTTACTTTCAAACATTTAAATTCCGCACTTACATTCTTCCAATCTACTTATACGCAATTTGGATTTGCCTCCCCTCGTTCTACTTGCTATTGCCTCTTATTTCGAAGGATTATTGTGTTTTTATTGCAAGAAACCGATCTTGTGTTCTTGAGTGATTCATTTTTGTAGGTCGTGTTTGCGAAGATTTTGATTTAAAGTTCTTGCTGTGACAAGTGAAAAGTTATCCAAGATAATCTTGATCATCAAAATCCCATGAGCAAGTTTATTGTGTTTTGTCTGAATTTGGTGTGTTTTTCCTTCTCAGGCAAAAGAGTTAGAACTTTTGACCTCAATCTTTGCGATTGAAGGTTGGAATAAGTTTCTAACATCCTTAAGATCACATCTACCAAATTTTAGAAATTTTTGTCCAACCGATCAAAAGATTTCTCAAGGTTTGCTTTTGAGTTATGCTGTTTTCAAACTCTGTTCTTGCTGCTATTCTTGAGTCCGGTGTTACCGATCTCCCTACGGTAGCACTGCATATACAGAACAGTTACTCCTTTCCATTTGCTCCTTTTTAAATGATTTGTTTCTAGACTTATTTGAATCATTTTCGAGTGAGGGAAATTTTAGATTTTGAATCATTCATCCTTCCTTCCTGTAATCGCCATTTCGGTCCTCCAAAAATGAAAATTATGTCATTTGTGACACCAATAAAAGATGATGGTGTTTTAAGGCTTTCCAAGGTTGGATGTGAGTTCCATTGGCAACGAGGTGCCTGCTCCAAGAATTTGCATGCCCATGTGAAAGGCACTTTCCTATATTAGCCATTACGGAAGGAGTACAAGCATTCAAATAGCACGGATTTTACACATACTCTGCCGATGTAAGCAGTCTTCAGAAAATATAAACTTAGCCTGGGGCATACCAACTAAAAAAAAAGGTTCACCAGGTGAAATGTACCTTTACCACGGAGTGCTGCTTACAACTTTGTTAGTTGATACCGACTAGCAACTCCGATGTGATTATCTAGTCTAATCTTATTCTCATACTGTCCAAAGTAACTTCCTGAGATTGCAATGAGTATGTTCAGCATAACGACTTCATCATCCATCTCCGACTTGGTGGCAAGGATGGTTGCACACTTGCGCAGCAACGACCTCAGCGAAGCACATGTCTCTGCGTCGAAGGGAGCGTCCACGGCGATGCAGAGTGCAAACAACCACAGGCAGTCATTTCTGGATAGTGTATCCAAGCTTTGAATCATATCGATGTAGTTCCGCAGTGTTGCAGCTCTTGAAACTGCATCCATGTTGCGAATCATTGTCAGTGTTGGGTCAGTCTGCAGCTCAGAGCTGCTGAAAGGTTTTGAGTTTTTTATTCCTCCAGATACAGATGGTCCGTCAGAGCTGTCAAGCTCGGATAATGCCTACAGAAAAGAGTATTCAAACATCATCAGTGCCAAATTCAAGTTCAGGTCATCACAAACAGTGTTGATGCCACTTTTGTCTTGTGCGTGTCAAAAAAATAGAGCAGCAAAATAGTTGACATGATGCTCTCCTTTAGTTCTTTTTTAACTTGTAAAGCATTGTACATTTCTGCAAATAGGAATATTAACATGTGACAGTGCTTTCACCCTCAGCCCCAAGATGCCTATCTCTATTTCAGGTCAGTGAGTTTGGGCAGCTGACAATAGTCACACTACATGCTAAAACATTGTTGTGAAGAATTTTGGTCCAGTGTGTGGCTGTGTGCAGCTAATACGACATGCTAAAACTACAGCACCTGGCACTCAAGTTCAGGAATACTAGTGCGGTGGTAGTCGGTTGTACCAGTCACTACCTGCTAACATCACTGTAATCCTACTGGTAGACGCAGTAATGTTTCTGGCTTGAAGGGCTTTGTATTACTCAAATCATGTTATATGGACAAAAAACGTTAAGAGTAGAGCAAATGCTCACCTGCTGTAGAGTATAAAAAGCAAGCCAACTGTAATATCCAAAAAGAAAATGAAAAGGAGCGGGCCGGGCTGACTGCACCCAAGCTCGACTCGGCATGCGTGCCGAGACAGCAACACCACCGTATAAAAAGGGATCAAGGGGGAAGGCTGCACCAAACCCTAGCCTTAGCTGAGCCGCCAACCCCAACAACTGATGCACTGTGCTACCGAGCTCCCGACTGCCGTTGTCCCTAGCCGTCACCATGCTGCGTCGCCGCGCCGCAGACATGCAGCACAGCCACTGGCCACCTGCTGCACGCCTGCACCACACAGCCATGAGAAACCGCCACTGTCAAAGGGTGCCTGTGCCTCGTTGGCCGTGGCCAGGGCACGTTCCGACACTTTCTCCATCTTTTTCGCGTTCATCGTCAAACCGTGCGCCCGATCTGAGGTCCGTTCGCGTCACCATGGGCATAAGGTGTCGAGGATCTTGGAAGACATGGTGCGGGAGTTTCAAGAAGCATGATAGAGCGAGAAACATGCGGGGATCACGTACCTACGTTGTTGATGTTTACAACGAGACTTCGGGACGCAGAAATAAAACCTAGATCATTGTTGGTTGTGTTAGCGCTGTAGTGGAGCAATGTTACGGTTGTATTTTTGGTTGACGGGGAAGTTGGAAAGCATCGGGACAGAATTTTGGGTGAGATCGGTATTCGTTCAATAGTAATTTCTATCTTCGGATTGAGTTTTAGGGTACTTAAAGTCAATTTCAAGGCATATCAAGTTTATGAGAAATATAGGCCATTGTCTAAAGCTTAATTAGAGCACAAGAACGTAAAATTTGGTTAATCAGTTTGAAAGTGATGGCATGTAGAGGTTTGCTGTGCAGAAACGGTCGTTGCTCAGAGCAATCGTGTTAATCTGTTGTTTAAGACTAGATAATTACCGAATTAAATTATATCCATAACTAGCGATCTAGATAAGTTTCCCTAGATTCCATATATACTTCGATTTGCTATGTTTGGAGTTATATTAAAATAGTCACGAAATTGTGAAGTCTGCTATTCTGTAAAACAACATATCGGTCTTCAGAGCTTGAAACTAGGGATTAAATGAATTAATTGGAAATATGGATAACTAGAAAATTATAGGTAATCTTCTGTAGTTTTCAGAAGACATGATTTACTATGTTTGGGATCCTGAGTTAAGAGTTATGGTCTTCCGACCACTGGAACAACAAAGAGTAAACTATCCGACTAGGGAGAAAGTTAAGTCCTAGGATGTGCATCGAAACGATGTTGCTATCTTTGATGTATATATATTGTTATGGTATGATTTTTTAGATCGGTTCTTGGGAGATCATCGCCACCGCCACCATTGCCACTACCGCCGGTCGAATCGGCCCCCCTCCGCCGAATCAATCACCCTACCACTAGATCTGTCATCCCCGCCGCGAGATCATCCTTCCCCACCGCCGAATCCTCCTCACCGGCGTCACGCGCCTTTCCCTTCCATCGGTTCAGCCTCTGCCGGGGTTGGCCACCTCTCCCCACCGTTGATTTGGGCTCTACTGGCTGCGCCCTGCTCTGCATCCTCCTTTGCTCTACACCCTCCGACGGCACCCTGCTCTACATCCTCCTCCTCTGCTCATGATCAGGAGGTACCGAGGTATAAGCTCTGTTGATTCATATGGCTTTTTACCTCTAACTAAGGTTCTGCACCCCAGTGTAACTGCATGTTTCTCTAACATAGTTAAGATAGTAAGAAACAATTATCACAATGGATCACTTCGTCTGCAGTTTCTCATGTAGGTTTCTCTAACTGCATGTCTAATGATCTTTGTCCCAACAACCTAAGTAACTAATTATATAAATGTATGCTCTTAAATCTACTGCTGCTGGAAAGAATTTGTCTACTTTTTTCACATATAAGCTCTGTTGGCCTTATGCCCTGCCAGTTAGTAGGTAGTAGTAGTACTTAGTAGTTGTGCTAGACTGCTAGTTAGTAGTTAGTAGTAGTACTTCAGTACTTAGTAGTCACTACATCACTCTTGATTTTTAGAAAATGGCAGCAAGTGGTTCAAGTACTCCAGTAGAGGAGCAAACAACAAATATCAAGACTCCATTATGGAATCATGTTGACATTCTAGAAAAGGGTGGTCCGGCTGGAGGAAATGTGAGATGGAGATGCATGTATTGCAAATATGTTGCCACTAGTAGTTACTCTTGAGTTAAATCGCACTTGTTGAAAATTACTAATGTTGTATGCATGGTATGTCCTAAGGCAACAATACCAATTCTTACTGAGCTTAGAAATAAAGTGGCAAAGGCTAAAGATGAATTAAGAAAAACACGGCCAAGAAATGTGCCCTTGCCAACCACTGCTGCTAGTATTGATAGTGTTGCTTTATCTAGCATGGACTGAGCTATGTTTGGGAATAAGAAACGAAGGGCACCTCCTTCAGCATTAGAGAAAGCTTGGGGCATGGAGCTGCGCAATCAGTTGGATGCTATAATTGCAAGAATGTTCTATTCTGAAGGTATGCAATCAACTTGAATGCACTGTTTGATTGCTTGAATTTTATCGAACCAACCAGCTGCAAATCAATTAATCTTTGGTTATGTAAAATTTCCAAGCTTGTCTTTCAATCTTGCAAGAAATCCACACTTTCAAGAATCATATAATTTTGCTGCAAGCCATAGCTTGTCTACATATGTCCCTCCTAGGTACAACAAACTAAGGTGGTCATTGCTATCTCAAATATGTTTGCAACTGTCTTGTGCCTTGGACATGTGCCATTAAGATTTGAGGGCTTGACAAAATAGTAAAATATGTAAACTTTTGATGACGCCAACATAACTAAGTAAATACAATTATTTTCCTTCAAATAGCAGCTAAGACACACATGGAGTGTTGTCTTTATGAAGATAATTATGGAACAAAACAAAACTTAATATGTTGATCGGCATGGTCGCATTTTGAAATGGCAATCTAAACGTATTTGACTACATAAGTTGCATGTATAGCTTACCAGCCTTATCTCTGAAAAATAAGTAATAAATGTGTCCTCCCACTCCTTTGATGCACACAAATCAGGTGAGCACTTCGGTATGTCAAGAATTTCTGGCATGTAAGGTGTCTGCTCATTTCTGGCTGTACTCAAATCTATCATGGCCACCTTCACTCTAGGAATTTGGTTAGCTTCCCACCTATAAAATGAAGTTAATAGGGTCAACGACTCAACGTCAATGTAATACTAGTATTGCATCGAAAAGGCACATTTACTCACAGAAGTTAGTATAAAAAATAAGAATATAATTCATTCTTCTGCTAGCAGGCGGATCCCACAGATTGATAAATATTTTCCATTATGATATAAAATCACACCCCAGACATGTAATTTCTCTCTCTTTTTTGTAGGATAAACACACGAATAGGAATGCACAATTGCACAGTAGACAGAGGATGCAATTTTTATTAGGTGCAGGCCATGCTCCAGATGTTGAGTCATGCAGATAAGTAATTACACAGTAAATAATTGGGTAATCATTCCTCAGAACAGCTACGTCTGACAAGGCACTAGCAAATTTGATGAAATGCCACCTAATTAAGATCACCATACACAATGTTCATTAATAAGGACATAATTCTCTGACTAATACACAACAAAACCTGTGTTCCAAATTCAAAGGAAGTGAGACATGAGCTACATCACAAGGAATCTTGTACATGACCCAGTTCTAAACAACAAGGATGAATGCCACTAATGTACATTTGTTCTTGTTTTATTTCAACAAAGTCCCTAGTATATGAAAAGAAAGTCTGGACTGGAGGCGACGCTCGGCGTCTAGAGCTAGGGTTCAAACACTCCAATCCAACTGGTATATATGTCAGAGGGGCAACTTGTCAATTGGGTCGACTAGCTGACCAACTAGTCGTGACTAGTCCCCAAATTAATATGTTAATATGGCATGTCATATAATAAGTTGTAGCAACAATTGAACACATATACATATTGTAAAGCATGAAATGAAGAGAACAACATAAGCATGATGATAAGTTGATGACTTGTTTTGATCCCAACATGATGAGTGTAGAAGCATAAACTTGGTAGTGCATTACTAGTACTACGACACATTACTTGGCTACTTGCTAGTGCATTACTAGTACTATTACTACTACATTACTTGTACTTCACTAGAACTACTACTACATTACTAGTGCTACTACTACATTACTAGTCTGCAACTAAGCATAGCAGAGCAGAAGCAGAGCGAAGTAGAGCAAAACAGAGCAAAACAGAGTAGAGCAACGAAGGAAGGAGAGGAGAGGAGCAAGGTAGGAATAAGAGGACAGGGGAGCAAACCGGACCAGAGCAAGGAAGGAAGGAGAGAAGGGAGAGCGGAGAAGAGCAAGGGAATAAGGAGAGGAGAGCGGAGCACTAACCGGAGGCGACGGACGGGCAAAGGTGGCGCTCGATACTGGACTGGAGGTGATGCTCGACGTCTAGAACTAGGGTTCAACCACTCCAATCCAACTGGTATATATGTCTCACCTCCCCTTCCGAATGTGGACCATCAAGTCGCACAGCTAGTGAAGCACGATTAGTTGCGGCTAGTCGCCGATTAGTCGTCCGATTGCCTGACTAGTCATTCCAATCGAGTCGAGCACTCTAGTCATCCTCAATATACCGACTGAATGGCTAATCGTGGATTAGTCGATGACTTAATAACATTGGTTCCAAACAGGCCCTATTATTGGTCATGTTGGAAATATAACACTAGCATTTTGCATGATGGCACAAATGACACGCTCTATTGCTAAGTTGATTGTTGAGCAATGAGCACTTGTCTTTTTATTGTGTTAGTGCATATAGCATTTACATTTAGCAGATAGAATTAGTATACAGGGAAAAGGGAGCTTAGCACGCAAATAGGTGCAAGCGCAATCCAAGTGGATAGGGTTGGAATCCCGCCATTCCGAACAGATCCAAACGAAGCTTTACCAGCTCACGTCCCCCCAGCAACTAGGTTGTATCCTCTAGAGAGCCGCCCATTCTGTAACATTAATATCTCTGGTGCCAACCTCATGGCAAATGTTGCAGCCTGTACCTATTATTAACTGTTCTGTGGCAAAGATTGACTGCAGGAATCAAGATCAGCACCGATGGTGCACTTGCTTGAGGTTTACAATTCCGTCACAAATTGGTATGGATAAAGTTGAATCGTATTACTTTGTGTGTGGATTGCATTATGAGACGACAAAATTCATTAAAAAAAATTGTGCACATGGTGCTTGCAATCTGCAAAGATTTTCTCAGCCATTGGAGAAGCATGCTGACAGGGCATTAATTCCAAAGACAGTGCGGGCAGGAAGCATGGAGATGCTTTCTCTTATTGAGAGAAGCAAGACATTTAATAGTGAAAGAATGCCAAATTTCATGATCCGAAATCTGGATTGGGGAAGGAGAAGAGAAGAGGAACCTGCAATCTTCTTTCCCATTTCCTACTGCTCAAGCGCAAGTTCTAAGCTTTTGCGTATTGACCTGGTGGGCAATATAAAGTTTGCACATCAACTGTGCGCTACATTCCAACCCTTAGCATATATGCCAAGCCATTGCATGGCTGCATGCATACATATGTGCCTATCCTTTTAGAAAACTAAAACATATATAACTGTGCAACTGTGCATATCACATAACTGCTAAGCAATAGTGTGGCCACTCACTTACCGCTATTTATAATTAGACCATTGATATCAGACTGGTTATCTGATTGATGTTCTTATGATTTACACTATGAAGATACTCAGGGGAGTTCCAGGACAAAACTTAGGTTCATAGAAGCTGGAGCAACTCATAATATGACTAGGCCATGTTTGGCCCAGCTCCTGCTCAAGCTACTTTGGATCAACTCCAAAAGCAGAGCTGGATCAAAAAACTGGAGCCCAAACAGTTTGGTTGGTTGTTTGTTTCAAAAAACGTGGATGAGAAGAAACAATGCAAGTTGTCCATAATACACCTGGTTTAATTTGACACCTCACTGTATTTATCAATATTATTTGACGTACAATCTCTCTCTTGCCAGCTAGCCCTGTATTGCATGGTACGCTTCCTGAGCTGAACATGATTAATGATTTCTTTTCAATTTTTCCCCTGTGAAACACTCGTCCACGATAGTATTGAATGAGCAGATCACCCAAGCATGCATCTAAACAAATAGTAAATGTTTGGTCATACTCCATTGATACAAAATTTTAAATATGGCAAAATGAGATAAAACAAAGAAAAATTATCCACCATGTTTCATTGAATTTGAAGGCTAGAACAAAAAAATGTCATAAATAAGTAAAATGTCATACCTGACACGCCGAAGATACTCGAAACCATCATACGGCTCGCCGGACTCAAAATCAGGGTCCCCATCAACCACAAATGCAGGCTTAAGAATGCCGTGGTAATCATCATCACTGTCATCGTCACATGCCACACTTTCACACTGATAAAACGGCTCTCCAATAACTTGATGCACCCCACTAGGGTCCTGAACAGCCTCCACACAGTGCTCACGGTGAACCCCCAAATCCACATTTCTCCACGCACCTAAATCTGTCACTCCTACAAGATCGGTAGCGGAAAAAAGAAGGCAAAAAACTCAATAATTAAATGAATTAACCTAAAACGATCGAATCTTGCGGCTAAGTTCACAAGCGGCTAAGTACCCAAGAACAGGGGCGCCGCCGCTTCGGGCTTCCTCCTCCCGCCACCGGCGCATCCTCCGCCGGCGGTATTCTTTCCCTTCTTCCCCGTCCTATTAATCGGCTCACCGACGGCGAGGAGCCCGTCGTACTGGCCGGAGAAGCCGGCAGCGACGAGGGCGGCGTAAACCTCGGCCCACCGGCGCGCCTGCTCCTCATCTGACGGGGAGCCCCTGAGCGCCTCGAGCTCCGCCCTCGCATACCTCATCCGGATGGCGCCGCCTTCGAGGGCGGCGGCCATGGGACTACGCCGCGAGGAAGGTCCGGGGTTCGGGAGGGCGTGGTCGCGGAGGGTTTAGGGCTTTAGACTTTGGTGAGGAGGGTGGAAATCCAAAGGCGACGGAGCTGCTGGGCTTCACGGAGGTTCTCTCTGGGGCGGAGCCGGAGGTGATCGGCTTCACCGGTGTTGTGGCCTCGAACCCTGGCGGAGACGATTGCTGCGACAGGTTTGAGAGGAGGGGGTTGATGTTGGCGATGGGTCAGTGGAGCGGCGCCGGACGGGTCATTCTCATCTAATATTGAATTTTTTTTTAAATAATATATTTTAAAATTCAAATTTGAAAAATATACGACGAATTTTTTTTTTTTGCAAAAATATGCTACTGTCGCCCGTTGGTTGGGCGACTTCCACGTGTCGCCCAACCATTCGGCGATTAGTGGCGGCTCGCTCCCCCAGAGGGCGACAGCCCAAAAATCGCCCGACCAGGGGGCGACACGCGTGCGGCTCCCCCCTTGTCGCCCGACCAGGGGGCGATATTGCCCGGAATAAAACGGCTACCTCGGCCGAGAGAAGAACAAACGGGAGGAGAAGAAAAAAGAAGAGAGAGGAAGAAGAAGAAAAGGAGGGAGAAGAAGAAGAAAGGAAGGGAGAAGAAAAGAAGAGCGGCGCTGCATGCAGGTAATTTTGTTTGCTGCTAATTTTATTTAGTGTTTAGGTTTAGGGTTAGGGCTAAGGTTAGAACTGATAATTTTCGCGGTTGGTTTAGTTTAGTGTTTAGGGTTAGGGTTAGAGTTCGATCTAGTTATTTTCACGATTTATTTTGTGTAGTGTTTAGGGTTAGGGTTAGATATAGTTATTTTCGCGGTTTATTTTGTTTAGTGTTTAGGGTTATAGTTAGGGTTAGATTTAGTGTATAGCAAGAAATCATGGAAGTGTTTAGGAATAAAATGTAGTTAAATCTAGTTATATTTTAAGTCGGTTTGCGGAAATGCATGTAGATCGATATATATTTCTCCTAGTAATTAATTCGTATGTTAATGAATAGGTTCGCAGATATGTCAGAACGAGTTCCTTTTAGAATCTTTTATGGAGAAGGGGTTGTCATGTATGGTTCGGAGGGTGCGGATCTGAGTAACTTTCAGTATGTGGATAGAAGTTTAAGGAGGGTTGAAGAGCGTACATTTCTTCTTGTGTTGAATTGGTTGTATTACACGTTTGGATGGAACAAGAGAAGTGCCACCGAAGTTATCTTGCCTTTGCACCATGCGAGATGATCCTGCTTATTGGGAGTTAATTGAGTGAAGGAATTGCAGCTTGGAGGTCATATGTGAGGCAGAGCAACGTGGATGGTGTCGGTGCTTTTAGTGCAAGCGTATGAAAGGGTTGTTGCCCATGAGACTACCGGACGCCGGTGAGTGTAGTGAGCCTCAAAATGAGTTCACTTATAGCGACACTCAAATTGGAGAGTCTAGCCGGAGCCGCATGTTCGGGGTTGCAATGAGGATATTGGCTACGGTGGTGAGAAAGTTGAGATTGGGGATGATGATGGAAACATTGGGCAAGATGCGCAGGGCAAGTAGACGAAGGGAAGAAATTGAGGAAGTAATAGCACATATGGAAGAGGAAGACCTTGAATATGAACAAGTAGAAGTGGAAGACAGCGATAACTCGGATGAGGAACATGAAGATGTTGAGCCACTTGTGCCGTGATTGGAGCACACATCAATTTAATAACGTGGTTGTGAATGAAGGCAATGATACACCTTGGCGAGATAGCGACAATGAGGTGAGACCTAACAAAGATGTACCCACAAAAGAGGCAAGCAGATGCTATCAAAGATTGGGCCTTATCACTAAGAAGAACTTTCGGGGTTAAGAAGTCCACCCCAACCTGCTACGACGTGGTATGCGAGATGCGGGTGCTCTGGAGAGTGCACGATACAAGCCAAAATGGGGCACCCATCGCTATGTTCAAGGTTGAACAACATAGTTGTATGACTGAGAAACCACAGTGGCTCATAGGAACTGTCTTCCGTATATCGCGAGTGTCATGTACCGGAGATAGTTGAGAACACGAATTTTGAGCCCGTGCTATTATCCGAGCAATTGAGAACAGATTTGATTACACAATTAGCTACGGGAAGGCATGGCGGGCGGCGAAGGCCTTGAAATGAGATTTGGGAAATTTGAAGACTCGTACCATAATCTGCCCGCACCGCTCGATTGCATTGGGAAGAAATCTGGTACTTTTATGATTATCGGGATCGTCCGTCAAGGAAGTGGCGAACAAGAGGCATCTGAAGAGAGTTTTCTTCGCATTCGAGCATGCATTAGGGCGTTCTATCACTGCCGCCCATTGTTGTGTGTGGACGGCACATTCTCGACCGGAAATACAAAGGACAAATAATGACAATCTGTGGCGTCGACGAACAACCAGATTCTGCTGTTGCCTTTGCCTTTGTGGAAAGCGAGAACTATGAGAGTTGGTGTAGTTCTGCGGAACTTGAAGATCGGGTGGTGAAGACTCGCCAACATGTGTGCATACCGCATGACAGCATGCCGGTTTGCTTAGTGCCATCGAGACGCTTGCAAACGGGAAGAGGAGCCATTTCCTGGGTGACTTGCAGAGCCGATGGTGCATGGGCATTTGGGCGCGAACTTCTATAAGCAGTTCAAGAACAAGGAACTAATGAACATGTTCAAGAGGCTATGTAAGCAGAACCAATATAGCAAGTTCCGTACTCTTTGGAAGAATCTTGATGAGCTAACAAAAAAACACAAAGAGACTACTAGCGATTGCAACACAGAGCAGTGAGCTTTTATTCCCTCGCAACAGAAGATGAGGCGACGAGTCGTCATCGCAGCAAAGGCCGATCAAATGTTTCTGACCGATAAAGCACGAGCCCAAAGAGAAGTGGTCATTGTTACATGACACACATGGTGCTAGATACGGTGTCATGACGACCAACTTGGCGGAGGTGTACAACTGGGTAATGAGAGGGATGAGGTGTCTCCGCTGGTAGGAATTGTCGAGGAGTCTTTGCGGTACAACCAAGTATTTTGTGGATAGGCATAAAGTCGCTAAAGTAGTAATGAGAGATGAGAATGCCTTGTACTCAAGCATGATAAGTAAATACATGGATTCAAGAGTAATAAGGCGGCCAAGCATAGAGCTATCAAAGTAGGTTCACGAACACCGCGCTCGAGGTGATATGCGAGAGATAAGGACGGCGGGAACAAACCGAAGGTTATCACCCAAGAGTGCATCTTACAGTCGAATGTCAATGCTCATGTAACAAGCCCCTCTGTTGCACGTGCCATGTTCTCATGTGATAGCCGCATGTGCATTATTTGGAATGCGACCGGTACATATCTATCTCAATATTTTACAAAGGAAAAGGTGATGGCAACTTTGGGCGAGGAGTCAGATGGTTATGTTGTTGTCGGTTCTTTCACCACAACCCCGTGTCGATGAAAGGTTCGGGTCCCCGACTTTGACGCAAGATCATACAAAGGAGGTCGCCGCAAAACCAGGCGTATCAGGAATGATATGGATGAGTCCGAAACTGGTAAGCGCGTGAAGAAATGTTCGTTGTGCAAGCGAACAGGTCACACGCTCAAGAACCGCCACCGCATAACGAAGAGGACGAATGAGGAGATGGCAACCCGACAATGGGGAAGGATCGCTGCCTCGCAAGGCGTGGTGGACGACGTCGTTGGACTACCGGAGAAGCTGTTTGAACTATTAGATGCTATATGTCAAATTAATATTTTGTTTATGTAATGTGCGTTGTAATCTGTTTTAATATAATTTGATGATGTAATGTGCGTTGTAATCTGTTCTGATATATTTTGCTGATGTAGTGTGCGTTGTAATCTGTTTGATTAGAGTTTGTGGACGCTTGTGTATTTATTTGTACGCATGTGGTTCAATGTATTGTTCTGATGCTTGTGTATTTATTTGTACGCATTTGGTTCGATGTATTGTTCTCATGTTTGTGTATTTATTTGTACGCATTTGGTTCGATGTATTGTTCTGATGCTTGTGTATTTATTTGTACGCATTTGGTTCGATGTATTGTTCTCATGTTTGTGTATTTATTTGTACGCATTTGGTTCGATGTATTGTTCTGATGCTCGTGTATTTATTTGTATATAACTTTCCTTTTGTAATTTGCAGGTATGGCTCACCAGGCTGTGGATGACGACTGGCCCTTTGAGTTGGTAGACCCAGTCGTAGACGGTCGTCACCGTGCACACCTCGCCACCGCTTCACGGAGGAGGGACAGAGCCTCGGGAGTCGGGTGCTACGGCCGAGGCCACCGCGGAGTCAGGACCCTCGATCCACGTTGGATCCCAGTGTAACGATTTATCTTTTAATTTCAAAATATTCCCGATGCAGTATCAAAATATGTTTTAATTAACTAGTGCGGTGCTCATATTAATTTAATATTTATGTTTCGTAGGCTGCGAGCAGCAGGATTGCTGCCACTGGCACGGATGGTGGAGGCGCACGCAGGAGCGCTGGGGAGGGACGCTAGCCACCGGTTCCCGTTTGACAGGTCCCTTCTCACCGCTCTGGTGGATCGGTGGAGACCGGAGACGCACACCTTCCACTTACCTGTCGGGGAGATGGCGATCACTTTGGAGGACGTCTCCTACCTCCTCGGTCTCCCGATCGCTGGTGACCCTGTGGTGCCGCAGGACGTCGGCCCGCTGTGGCGGGATGAGGTACTTGCGCGGTTCCATGGTGTGCTACCGCCTCCCGCGTACCGAGTCTTCACCAGCACCCATGGTCCCACACACAGGTGGCTTCGACAGTTCGTGGTAAGCAACTAACCATTCAATCTTAACTTCACATATATATATTGGCTAGACTTATAATAAAACTTAAATTTACAGGCAGAGCACATCGTTGAGCCTGCGGATGAGCAGAGGGTGAGCCGCCACCTTGAGGCGTACCTGCTCTGGCTGTTTGGCTGGTGCATGTTCACGAGCTCCCACGGGATAGCGTGGGCAGCACCTCGTCCATTCTTGAGGGCGATCGCGGGCGCACCCCTTGACGCCGTGCGCAGACTCTGGGGTCGGCGGTCCTCCGCGCGACGCATCGTGGGCTCTGCGACGGCGTGGGCGGATCGCCGACGGTCGATCCTCACCGGTGTCCACCGCTTCGCAGCTTTGGGCATACGAGAGGTTCCAGATCGGCGCCCAGATCGACATGAGTCCTTCTTCGCGATGGTGGCGACAATGTCGACGCTACGACTATGGGCACCATCCGGTTCTACCGACGGGTAAGATATTGCAAACCACGGTTGTGAAACCTACGCTTTAACATTTCTCAAGACTAATTGTAATGTTGATTTTTCGCGTCGCCACTGCAGCCTAGGTGGGCACACGGCGCGGGCGGCTTAGCTACCAGCCAGCTCGTCGCCGCCGACCACCTCACCGAGGACCGCAGACGCCGGACGCCGCACACGGGAGACGCCGAGCTACGTGTGCCGGGTGGATTGTCCACCCTATGCACACGGACGCGCGCATCGGGCGCGTACGTCGGTTCCTCGTGTTCGACGCCCCGGTCGAGGGCTACGCTGTCCATCGAGTGATGAGGCGATTCGGTCTCGACAGAGTTCCCGGTCCAGTCGGTCGGCGAGTCCCACACGGCGTCCACACGTAAGTTCCCTACATTGATGTTCTCTAATGCATGCGGTGTAATGACATGTAATAATGCTATATTTTGCTTATCCGCAGTGACGAGGAGGCGCGGCATGGGGCACCCCATGGCACGTCGTATGGCGCCGTGGGTCGAGGAGTGGGGTGCCTTGGGCGACGCCCATGCCGAGGATGCGCCAGACGACCGCAGACGCACTGTGGTACCGACAGCGGTGGTACACTACCCGCACTGCCGTGTGCGTTTGGTACGTGTCGACCGGATCCTCCTAGACACATCCCTGGGTGAGGACACGATCCCGCCATACGGACTCGGTTACGCACGGTGCGGTAAGTTTTGTCTAATGTACGACGATTTTCATATTGCATTTTCCGGATGAATGTGTTAGGTTAATTCGTAATGTATTTTGCGATCGATGTGCTAGCCCGGTACTCGAGGAGTCCGGAGCTTCTGTCGCGTCTGTCTCGTGGGATAGACGTGACCAGGGAGGACGTGACCTCCTTCTTCGCGAGGTTCAGGGAGAGCGCCAGACGCACCCTCGAGTTGGCAGGTTGCCGCACGCCTTGCGATGTGGCTGACAGCCCTCGCGGCGTGCCGCCATCGCAGGAGGAGTGCTCGGTACTTCTTCACACCCCACGCCCTCCCGTCCCACCGTCACGACGACTTAAGCGACAGGGCGAGCTGCTGGACACGCTGGTCTAGCCCCTCACGTCGGAGGTAAGCCCTTCGCCACACTTCGTATGTTGTCTAATTATTTCTTGAATGTTACCAACAATTCTTCACTTCTTACAGGCTCACAGGCACGATGGTTCTCCTCTGCAGCTTCACTTGCCCTCGACGACTCGACGACGGCGCTTTGATGATGCACGACCCATGCGGATTTCGACCTCGACGATGGTGACGTGTCGAGATACTTCGCTGGTCCGGATGTGCACGATCATCGCAGCTTGCGGAGCACCACCACCGACACGGCCTTCTCGGTGTACGCTACACCTCCGGCTAGACCACGAGGATCCACCACCCACCGGCAGCTTGACGATTCTCGTGAGGCCCCGCCACCGCGAGGAGGTGCCCAGAACGGGCGCCCGATGAGTTTGTATCCGCTTATGTATTTTGGCTTATGTATTTGGTATTACGCCAGACGTACTTTGCATCTTATGTATTTATTTGTATACGATATATTTTCCTTATGTTAGTAACCCCGTACTTTTGGTTATGAACTATTGTTATTCTTTGTTACAGTAGCCCTGCTTTCAAGCATGGCGGCATCTTGTCGTCAGCCTTTTGAGCTTAATAGCATACTCACGGGCGTGCATCCTTGTCGGCCGATTAGACAGTCACATGCATCGACGGCGACCTTGTCGGGCCGATGGGACAGTCACATGCATCGCCTTTGGCAGCCTTGTCGGGCCGATGGGACAGTCACATGCATCGCCTTTGGCGACCTTGTCGGGCCGATGGGACAGTCACATGCATCACCCTTGGCGACCTTTGTCGTGCGGCTTTGATGATGGGTGACATGTCGTGCGACTTTTCACAGAGGATACCGCCCATCGCTGCTTTAGTTGTGTGGAGCAGCCCCTCAGCACCACTATAAAAGCGACCGAGAGGTAGACATCTAAACACCGCGAAACAAGCAATACACGCCAGCTGAATCTAAACAAATTAGCGCACGATGTCGTTCTACCGTCGCCTCTTCAGCAAGCAGAAGTCATCTCGCCCCGAGTACCCGTATATCAGTAGCGTTGACGCCCCAGTTCTGCCGGAGCTGCCACGACCCAAATGCGAATGCAACCTTCCGGCGAAGATGATGCAATCTACCCACGGAGAGACGGCCGCCGCGCCACTCTTCAAGTGCCCGCTCTTACGAGGTAAACCTACTGGTGTCTATACAATACAGGGTAACAATACCATTTCATGCATCGTTCTTTCTTTTCTCAGCACAAGGACCGGTGTTTCTTCTTCCAATGGATCGACGAGCCGGAACAACGTGACTACGAATTTGTCCACAACTGCCACGACGCCGAACCCGCTTCGCCCGAGAACTTCAACCGGTGGGAGAGGCCGCCAGGATACGTCCCCGTTCTAGAGCGACTAGAGTTCAGGGCCGGTGGGCAAGAGGCCTACCAATCGGTGAGTTTTATGCGACGAACTCATGCTTCACTCACAAAGTAGTAATTCTAAACCAGTTCGTCGCATACAGGAGTTCAAAAAGAAAATCGCGAAATTGCTCGAGTCAAAGGAGAAACCTTCTCAGGGGCCACCCGAAAGCCCCGACTTTTGCAAACACGGCCTTCAGGCAGCGGTTGATACCTGCCACGATGAACTGGCGGACCGGAGATTCTATCGGTGCCCCTTGTGCGAGGATGAATGGTGCGGCTACTTCAACTGGGTGGACCCGGAGACGTACCACCCACATCTCAAACTTCCCGTGACGGATAATCGGGGAGCAACCTCCCGTGGTGCTACTACCGCCCGTAAAAGCGGACTCGAGTACGCCACGGTGTTATTCAACGACCACAGTGGGCATACTGTATTGACTGCAGGGCACGCTTCCGGTTGTACAAGGCCAAGCCCAACACACACCTCCTGCACCATATGGTGGAGTGCGAGCCGAAACAGAGTAGGCGTCTCGGCAAGTCTCCGCCAACAGCCAACGCAACAGAGGCGCAAGAGGGTACCTCCTCTCGAAGAGGAAGGGACAAGGGAAGCAATGCCGAGGTCCGCACCACGCAACAAGTCCTTGACGCGTTACGCAGACCATCCGGGAACCCGGGTGGTATAAACGCAGGGGACGCCGGGAATCGGTATCTTTCATAGTGGGGATTGAGCGGTGTCCGAGGACAAATCGCAAAATTTACACGGGTCAGGTAATATGCAGAAAATGTAGGACATCATTCTGGCTGTACCCAGATAGGCGGAACGATCATCGGTTCCACCATGACAAACACCGCTTCGTTAGTTAGTTAGTTCGTCAAGCAATTTCACATCGCCAGAATGCCCTTGTAATATAATCTAGTCTATTGCTTATTTTACCATCCGAACTTTCGTGCATCCGCCTCATGTATGTTCAACAAATAGTTTAACACATGATTACAAATCAAAGTTTAATAACGCGATTTAAGGGCATGTATCAAAGATCAAATGTGGTCCACTGCTCATAAAATACCGCTTAGACATGACATTTTACGTCACTAAAAGGTCAAAAACATGACATGAGTTGTTGTCGACTACTATATTACTTAGGGTTGTTGCACTAGTGGAAATTAGATGCAAAGCAAGGTGTAAATTACATATTTCTCCATAATATGGAAGTGCATGTATCAAAGATCCAATGTGGTCCACTGTTCATAAAAATATCGTTTAGACATGACATTTTACGGGCCGCCGAAAAGGCTAAAAAACATTGCTGACTATATTACTTAGGGTTGTTGCACTAGTGGAAATTATATGCAAAGCAAGGTGTAAATTACATATTTCTCCATAATATGGAAGTGCATGTATCAAAGATCAAATGTGGTCTACTGTTCAAAAAATATCGCTTAGACATGACATTGTATGCAGCCACAAAAAGGCTAAAAACCATGCACTCTACTGGTTCAAGGGAATTTTCAAAATTATTTCAAATTTCTCTAGAGGCTAAAAATATTTTACTTCAATCCTAAATCTGTTTATCCAAATATTTTAATCTTTTTTTAAGTCTCTCGATTTTTTCCCGAATTTGTAAATTTTACGCAAAATCGCCTTCCATTGGGCGACTACAGCTTGTGTTGCCCTCCCATTGGGCGACTCATCGTTGTGTCGCCTTCTAATTGGCGAGTAGTGACGTGTCGCCCTACAATTGGGCGACATTTTTTCTGCATCAAGAAGTCGCCCTACCATAGGGCGACAAGGGTACATTTTTGAAATTTTTTTCCTTCGTGGTACACTTTTGCAATTAGAAATAAAAAATATATTATTTAAAAAAAATTCTCTAATATTCCTCAGTCTAATACTGTTAAATTGGTCAAAAGAAGGAAGAGATCAATAGGATTACGGGAGAGATAGGGGGACGGTGGTTATTGAAACCGGGCCGGAGATTGAACCAGTCTAGTGGCCTTTGGTTGATCGGTTTACCGATCCAACCATCGGTTTACAGGTTGAACAGTCGGTTTCGTATGTATTATTCCCTCCGTCCTTAGGGATTGAGAGCTCTCTCCCCTTAAATTGTGTTATCAAATTGTGCCCATGCATGCAGATGCACGCAGATACATGCGACCACACATATTCCAAAACAAAAATGCGGCAGATCATTCTCTATAATCGTGATTAATTAATGCATGCATGTTGCCAATTAATAGAGACACAATATTAAATAGGGGCATTAGAGTTTTTTGGCAGAAACCATAATATGTCTTAAAATTTCTTCTGTCCCTTACTTTTCAGGACGGAGGGAGTACTATTTTATTATCTCTCACACATTATTTGTACTCAGGAAAGTGTTGAATAATATCGATGCAGATCAATTCCAATTCAAATCTAGAATATTGAGAATACCCGAAGAACAATCACAGGATAGATGAATAAAGGATATATAGGATATCAACTATTTTCTCTTTATTGATTGTAGATTAATTTTCTTTTACAATTGGGTGTTATATTTATATCCAAAACCTCTCAGGGATAGTTTCGAAATTCATCCACCAAAACCAAGAGTCCGATTGTATCTCAATAACCAAGAGTACGGTTATATCTTAACACTCCCCTTAGGTGAATACTTCGTAATGCATATGCCTCATCAAAAGCTCCATCCAAAAACCCAGTGGGAAAAAAAGGATGAGAAAAAAGTACATTCCATTTGTATACTGTGTTCCAATCGTTGCCTCATTTAAAATCCTTCGTGTGAAAAAACTTCAGGAAATTCATTAAGGGATAAAGAATGCAACTTATAATCTTCTAAATTATAGTAGTATCTTCATCATCTTATTGTGGGTTATGGTTCAGGGATTCACTCCCCTTGAACTCTGCATATCTCTATGTTGTCTTATTTCAATGCCATGAACACATCTTTGGAAACTGGATGTTGACAAAAGACTTAGTAAATAAATCAGCTAGATTTTCTTCTGGAGTTCATGAGTGATAGAAGGATAGGTCCCGACCTTTCGATGAGAGGGAATGTATTCGATTTGGAGGGAGAAGACGTTGGCGATCCGACTACACTGTCCCCAGATGATGTGTCTTAGCAATCGTTACACCGATTCCCGAAGTTGTTATTCATCTTTATGGCGCACGATCAACCTAACCACGAAGGCCTTTGTCCCTGCAAGCAATCGAAGAACGCGCAAGAACAAGATGAACAAGCAACTGAATTAGAATTGAAACCACGAGTTCATTCAGAATGACAAAAGAGGGGGGTCCAAAGACAAGTAATTTCGGGCGGTTTAGTCAACACGCGCGATTACAAGAAGTAGCAACTGCTATCTTTCATCTAAAAAACCCCCCTCTCTAATGGCGGCGGCTAGCTATTTATGTTGTGGAGGGTGCGTCCAGGAACCCTAGGGCGCGGCCTAAAGTGAGCTCTCCTTGTTACAAGGCCAAAGCCCACATTGACTCGGACTGTGAAAGTGACGCCGCTTGTTTGGACGATTCTCGTCGACTCAGAAGGAGTTTAGATGTGATTCTAGATCCGTTGGAAAATAGATTTAATAAACTTTCGGTGAAGTACAAGAACGCTCCAAATGGAGTCCGGATGTAGCCGATGTGGCCGAAACAAGTCAGCCCTATCCTGGAGTCGAATCTGAACCCAACTCGTGCACTTCTCTTCTATACTTCAGCTTGCTTAGTTTCTCGTCCTGGTTCCTGAGGCAAAGTACATCATCACAAGAATTAAATAGCATTTCATCCATTAAAATATTTATATGCAGCCCGAGGAACTCATTCACTCGGTAATTGAGTTGACGTGCGTGAGCTCGAGTAATCGGTCCTTGTATTACAACAACGGGTTCCGATTGATGTGTAGGTGATGGATTTGCACGTATGGCTATATCCATAGAAGTGATGTCCTCATCATCCTCCCCTTCTTGCATTAGAGTCGTCCTCGACTCAAGCTCGTCCTCTTCTCCAAAGTATGGCTTTAAATCTGCAATGTTAAATGTGGCAGTGACCCCAAAATATGCAGGCAACTCAAGCTTATATGCATTGTCGTTAACTTTTTCTAATACTTTAAAAGGACAGTTAGCTCTAGGCATCAATTTAGACTTTCTTAATTGAGGAAAACGGTCCTTCCGCAAATGCAACAAACAAGATCTCCAAGTTCAAAAGTTACATGTTTCCTTCCTTTACTACCAGCAAGCTTATATTTCTCATTCATAGACTCAATGTTTGCTTTAGTTGTCTCATGCATTTTTAACATCAGTTCAGCACGTTGTGTAGCGTCAAAATTCAACTTCTCCAAAAGCGGAATAGACAATAAATAAATGGGAGCACGAGGAACAAAGCCATACACAATCTCAAAAGGGCACAACTTAGTAGTAGAATGCAGCGAACGATTATACGCAAACTCAATATGAGGCAAGCATTCTTCCTACATCTTAATGTTTTGTTTTAAAACAGCCCTAAGCATGGCAGACAAAGTTCTATTGACAACTTCGGTTTGCTCATCAGTTTGGAGGTGACAAGTAGTAGAAAACAGCAGCTTAGTCCCCAATTTAGCCCATAAAGTTCTCCAAAAGTGGCTAAGGAATTTAGCATCATGATCTGAAACTATTGTGTTTGGCACACCATGCAATCGAACAATCTCACAGAAAAACAAATCAGCAACATGGGTAGCACCATCACTCTTATGACAAGGTATGAAATGTGCCATCTTAGAAAATCTATCCACCACAACAAAGATGTTATCCCTCCCCTTGTTTGTTCTAGGCAACCCTAAAACAAAGTCCATAGAAATATCCTCCCAACGTACACTACGAACAGGAAGGGGCATGTACAAATCATGTGGGTTAAGTCGTGACTTAGCTTTCTGACATGTTGTGCAGCGAGCGACGAAGCGTTCCACGTCCCGCCTCATCTTTGGCCAAAAGAAATGGCTAGCAAGTATGTCCTCCATCTTTTTCACACCAAAATGTCCCATCAGCCCACCTCCATGCGCTTCCTATAACAACACAAACGAACAGAGCTAGCTGGAATGCGTAGATTGTTAGCTCTAAACACAAACCCATTATTGAGGACAAATTTATTCCACATTTTTCCCTCTTTACAATTCAGCAACACATCCTTAAAATCAGCATCATGCTCATATTGCCCTTTAATCGTTTTCAGCCCAAAAATTTTGAAGTCAAGTTGAGACAGCATAGCATATCGCCTAGATAAAGCATCAGCAATAACATTCTCCTTTCCCTTTTTGTGTTTAATGACATAAGGAAAAGATTCAATGAATTCAACCCACTTAGCATGCCTTCGGTTTAATTTCCCTTGACTTCGAATATGCTTTAGTGACTCATGATCAGAATGATAACATATTCCTTGGGCCATAAATAATGTTGCCATGTTTCCAAAGTTTGAACTAGCGCATATAACTCCTTATCATAAGTAGAATAGTTCAAACTAGGCCCACTCAATTTCTCAATAAAATAAGCAACAGGTTTTCCTTCTTGCAACAACATACCTCCCAACCCAATTCCACTAGCATCATATTCTAGTTCAAAGGTTTTATTGAAATCTGGCGGTTGGAGAAGTGGTGCATGTGTCAACTTATCTTTCAACATGTTGAAGGCGTTCTCTTGTGATTTGCCCGAAGCAAATGGCACTCCCTTCTTAGTGAGCTTGTGCAATGGTGCAGCGTTGGTGTTGAAATCCTTGACAAAGCGGTGATAGAATCCAGCAAGTCCTAGAAAACTTCGCACCTGTGTGACCATTGTTGGAATCGGCCAGCTGTGTATTGCTTCAACCTTGGCTTGATCAACTTCAATTCCCTGCAGAGTAAGAACCGCGAGCATGGCTATCCGAATAGATTTTACACTCTGCAGAGGTTATGTGCTTTACCCATACGATATGATCATCTCATTGTGCCACACGATATCACACTTCCTTAGGTGTGCGGCTAAGAGATCATAACAAAGCCTTTACAATGCACTGTCTTAACCCAGTACTACCCGCTAAGGTTTCAACACTAACGGGACTGGTTACCACACTCAGGGCCCTCCTCTTATGTCATGTGAGTTTCATTATTTGGTCGAGACTCACGCCACCACTGGTAGTACCAAAACTAAGATATTGCAAATTAATCAATTAGGTCCGTCCCATTCCAGACATGTGGTTGCATGTTTAACTCAGGTCAAAGGCTTGCAAGATTAAGTCCTTAAGTTGACCGAGGCAAGACTTCCACAACTCAACTGTCGCACTGACCCACCTTGGCAATATACCCCTTGTCACTTGCCTCAATCTAAATCATTTACCACCCCATTTGATTACCATGCACCACGTGCTATTAACAAGTCAACATTGTTGCGTGAAAACCCGTCACTACAAATCAACATCATTGTGTGACAATACCTGACACACCAATTCCATAAATATGTTCCATATTTCATTAGTCTGGATTAACTTTTGATATTTCAAAAGATATGAGTTGTATGTGGCATGGCTAGCATACTATTCACGATCTAACCATCCCATGTCGTTATTTATTAACCACCAACTAATAAGGATCTATCCTAAGGTGACAAATAATTATGGCATACAAATGACAAGTGTCAGGACCCGATTTTGAGAATCTGGACCCTCTGTGTATTCTGTGCTAGTCCAGGATCACGCTAGCACACACAGTCTTTACAGGGTTGAACATTACAGACATTCACAACGATACCATAATAAATAGTGCAATCATTTATATAAACTGAATTGTACGACCTTATGGTCTCCTTACATAAGATCAGCCACGCAGGGCTTACATTATCAGAGTAATAAAAAGATAACAGCGGAAAGCAATAAACTTCGTGGAGTCCCATCAACTTGCCACACGCAACCGACTGGGCTTGCCCCCTAATTGTTCGGCTCTTCGATGAACTCTTCCTCCCAAACTGACGTAGACTCCTCCACTGATGTTGTGTCGATAGGCAAGGAGGGGCGAGTACTTAAGGCACTCAACAAGTAATGCACAGAATGCATTGCTATTACTATATGCAAGACTTATTCCAAAGAATTGGCTTACTTGGCTCATTTGCATTAAACAACATTTTTAAATTAACAATTTATTTAGATTAAAAGCAGTGAAACAATTAATAATAGTACTAAGTTCTTTAAACAGTTTTTCTCCGCAAACTTGGCACACAGCCTTAATCAATTCATTTTCACACTGGCACACAGCCACCCTTTTCATATTTTATTTTTGAAGATCTAACCCTTGACTGTAATCCCCGAGCAATGTCCAAAACCGCGGACACGGCTATTCGAATAGATTTGACACTCTGCAGAGATTGTACACTTTACCCACAAGATATAGCCGCTCACCACACATGTGATTGCCCGTAACAAAGCCTTTCAGGAACCTCTCCCTTAACCAATGAACCTCTCCAGTATTGCCTTCACTATCACTTCCCTCACACAGAGCCGAAGTATAGGACAGGCCAACACCGTTGGATGGGCACCAAGCCGTAGCACAGGTAGCTCCCCCACATAGATACACCCCCATGTACTTCACCCCGAGGTTTCAGAGGAAAGATATCAGAACCCTAATCAACTAGTTTTGTCCCATACCAGACATGTGGTTGTACGGGTGACTCAGTTCAAAGACTTGCAAGGTGAAGTCCTTAGCTGACCAAGGCAAGACTTTCATCACTCAACAGTGGCACACAGACTCACATCACCCATTAGCCCATTGCCACACAGGCCCACCTGGCACAAAGCCTCTTGCCACTTGCCCCAGTCTAAATCATTTCCCACCCGGTTGATTATTGTGCAACACATGCCAGCAATAACTCAACATCGGTATGGAACCACACAGGTATCCGTACCTCAATTTCATCAAGTGGCATCACCACACCATTTTCAAATACATTCCATATGCCATTAATCAGCATTGTTGCATTTTCCAGAAAATCTTCGATGACTCGTTGCAAGGCTAAGCATCTATTCACGGTCTAGCCTCTCGTGTTGGCATCATATTAACATCCAACGAGTACAAGCAATCGTAGGGTGACAATGATTTCAGGGCATATAAATAGTAATTTCAAGTTGGTAATAACAATATGGGTTGATTAGCTACTTTACCCAAATTCATTTAAATTCAGTTTTAATTAACTTAGCATGCATAATTTCAAAACAACATACATTTAAAAACTGGGATCAAAATGGTCAAAGCATCACTTGCCTTCGAAGAGTTGCTGGTCGTGTTCCGAAGCTTGAAATTGAGCGACGAACTCTTCTTCGAAACTTCCCGGCAAATTTGCGTCCACGCGTAAAAATTATATATGTAATAAATAACCAAAATAGTAGACTAAATAACCTCAAAAATTCAAATAAAATCCACCATTAAAAATAGCACAATTTTACAAATTTTTAGATACTGGAATCACCTCAATCGGAGTTAAAATGCAAAAGTTATAGCCTTTCAAAGTTTGCAAATATATTAAAAAGAATAAACCGAATTAGCATAATTATTTTTCAACTGAAAACTCGATTTATTGCGTCAGCATGACGTCAGCCGACACCTGGCGCTGCCACGTCGCCTCGGTCCATGGACTAGGTCCACGGCCCGGCTCTGGTCCACGGTGGACTCGGTCCATAGAACAGTGCACCTGGCCCCACCAGATGACGTCAGCCGACTGCCTCGAGATTCAAACACGGACACGTATCGGCATCTCGGCTGTTCCCAACCGACGGTCAGATCGCTACCACATGACGCAATCAGGACCATCAAAGGATCAACGGTCGGATCTCATGCGTCACACCGACATGCTTCGAAATCCGCGTGACACGCGTCAGCCATCGGACGGAGCTCTCAGATCCAACGGTTCGCTCCCGTGCAGACTAAGCAACGCCTCGCGTTCCATGCCCCCACGCGTCACGCATCCGATGGCATTCACGCATCCAACGGCCAGCACTCACGCGGACCCAGCGACGCTTCGGCTCACGCGAGGACACGCGGCGAAATCTCGGCGGTCCGCTTGAAACCAACGACCAAGATTTGGTCGCGCCTCAGTCAAAGCGCACACGCGTCCGCACGTGATTCGGCGAGGGCGCGACGCATTCACCGCCGCACGTTCAAATCTGAACGGCGCGGATCCTTAGGGCAACGCGATCTAACCTCCACCGCTCAGATCCAATCCAACGGCGCAAGTTACCGGAGCGGTTCACTGTGCACGAAGCAACGTGGCACTATCCCAAGCGTCCACTGCAGATCTAACAGCTAAGATCTACCAAAGACTTAACATCTAGATCTAATCCACACCGTCCATCCTAGATCCAACAGTCACGAACTACTCTAAGCGTAAACAGAGAAGGGGCGACGTGGACTTACCGACGCAGCGCGTGAGGATCGAACGGTCGGCAAGGGTTCACGAGGTCGGCGGTGGCGCAGAAGAGAAGGCTGCCGGAGCTGGGGAAGACGACCACGGCGACGGCGCTAGAAGACGATTTCGGCGAGAAGAACTGACGGGATCTACGTGTCTTGGCACGGCGAACTCGACGAAGACCTTGGGTATAGCGGAACCTCAACGGACGGCGAGCAAAGGGCAAAGAACTGCGGCGAAGACTTCAGCAAACTTTGGCAAGCTCTTGAGGGCAAACGGCAGCGGCTCGGGAAGCGTGCAAGGAGTCAAAAGATGCAGCGAGAAGAGCTCTGCCAGACGCGCTAACCGGTGCACTTAAAGGAGCCTCGACGTGCGTGCTGCAGGCGGCGAAACAATTGGAAACGCACGACGGCGTTAACTCCGGCGATTACGCGGGCGAAGGGACGTGGCTCCATCACGGGCGTCCGCATGGACTCGATCGGATGGCGCACGCGCGCGGTCAACACGGCGCAACGGCAACCGTTCGATTAAGATCGGACGGCGCGATTCTAGGGTTTCGACGAACTGGGCTAAGCTAAGCACAGTGCTGGGCTGGCATAGTACTATTCATCACGTTATTAAAGACATTTTTGATTTGAAATAAATCAGATAAATAAACAAAGCCAAAATAAATAGCAAAAAGTTCGGAAAAATTCCAAAAAAATCTAGAAAATATTTTGAGACATTCTGAACTCAAAAAAATATTTCCAATAAAACTTGGCATAAACTTTTATTTTATTTTAATTGACTTCAAGAATGACCATATTTGAATAAATCAAAATAAATTCCAATAAATTTCCAGAAATGTTCAAAAATCAAAATTACTCCAAAATTTAAAATACGGCAATTTTTAGGGTGTTACAACAAGGTAGGTATAATTCAATTGGGTTGAATAACTATGTACCAAACTATTTGAAATCAATTGCACACATGAAATAAAATGAAATAATTAAAATCAACATAGCAATTTTGTAAAACTAGGTTCAACATGATCAAAGCATAACTTGCCTTGAAAAATCAACATAGCAATTTTCCAACTCTAGACCTTGCTTTTGAGTTAATTATTCCCCCTCAGACACTCCAAGTACTTCAACGTCTACACTTATCGGGAGAAAACTTAAAATAAGCACCAAAACAGAGAGAAAACAAATACCAAAAAATAAATAAAATTCACCATTAAATATATCTTAATTTAAAAAAAAAATTAGAAATTTGAATCGCCTCAATCGAAGCTCTTATGAAGAAGAACGGGCTCTTGAAAATTTGAAATAAAAAAAATTGGAAAATCCTTTATTTCCCAAATTATTTTTGTAGTGGAAAATAGGATTATTGCATCACCATGATGTCAGCCCTGGACTCGACCAATCATTGGCCGACGCGTGTCACCGGTGCGTGGACTCAGTCCATGAAACCCCCTTGTTCCACTGTGGACTGAGCGCACTGTGCTGTGCACTAGCTGACGCAAGCACCGACGTCATGCGATGACGTCAGGCTAACGCTAGCATGCTCATGCCGTGTGACACAGTGGCGACACATGGCAGACAATGCACGGTGACACGCGACAGCAATCCAACGACGCCCTGACTCAATTCAGATCACATGGTAGCGACACCAACGTTCCCTCACAACGCGATACGTAGTGCGCATCCAACACCTCGCGACAGATCCAACGGAAACCGAAGCTCCACCTCTGGCAACATGGTGGCGGCAGTGGGACTTACCGCTAGCAAGGACGATGACTCTTGAAACAGTGAATCATGGCCTCCTAGTCGACGTGACTGGACGAATCTAGCGCGACTTGACTCGAGCAACTCGCGGATGACCTTGGAGATAGCCAAAACTGAGCGACAACGATGGATCTAGCAAAAAGCTGTGGTGGCTCCCTTCTTCTACTCTGGCAAGCTTTCTATGATCTTTTGGCAGCACCTCGATCTTCGACTCCTAGGGCAAAAGCTGTGTCGCAAAGTGGGGATCACGATGTGATGTCTTAGGCCTTAAATAGGTGGCTTGGCTTTCGTGCATAGGCCGAAGAACTCAATCGATGCGGCGGCGAACATAGTAACTGGCTCGAACACGTCATCGCGGAGACGACGACTCCCCACCCTACACGTATCGAGATAACCGGCCATGATGCACCGAGACGTGGCACAATCCAACCTGTAGAAACTATCAATGGCTAAGATCAACTAGGGTTCTGATTAACTCCGATTAATCCCGACGCTTACCTAAATCCGAAGGCTGTCCCTTCTAGAGTTCCAAACCGATCACAACCGTTTGATCCAAATCCAACAGCCACAATTCACCTATACAATTGATGCTTCGGTTGGGCCAAGGCTAGGGAAATGAGCTGGGCTACGCTGATGGACAGGTCCGACGCACGCACAGAACTGGACTAGCCCAACACTGTTTACATGATTTCCAAAGCATTTTTGGTTTAAAATAATTCTAGTAATTGTAATAATCCAAATAAAATAGTAATAATACCAGAAAAATTCTAAAAAAATTCCTAAAAATATTTTGAGACATTTAGATCTTAAATAAAATATTTCTAGCAAACCTTTAATTAAAATTTCCTAATATTTAATTGATTTAAATATTGGCCATAATTCAAAAATACAAATAAATTCCAAAAAATCCCAAAAATTTAAAAAATCTAGAAAATGCATAAGTGACATTAAAATATTATTTTAGGCCAAAAAATTGGGATGTTACAATTAGGTAGATCACTATCCGTCGAATACGAATAAGGATCCGGATAATCCGGATATTTATGGGCCAGATTATTCGGATATGCACGTGGACTGGGTCAAGGCTACTTTTTTGGTCCAAAAAGGTTTTTGAATTTCAAAATCATTTTCTAATTTAATTAAGCCATAAATCAATTTTTAATTATTAAAATTGACAAATCAACTCCAAAAATTACAAAAATTTTCATGGAAGTTCCTGACACAATCTGTCATTTAACAAATTCAAGATTTTATCAGCTTTTAAATTTTCTCAAAAATTCAAACACTGCTATCTTTAATAGGAAAATATTTTAAATAAGTAGCTAAAATTCATAAAAACTCATAAATACATAATTTATTATTTTAAAAATGACTCAACAAAAAAATACAAATCTTGGGTCATTACATGTTATTCATGAAAGTTTGGAGCAAATAAACTAGTTTCTTTTTTATTTTGTGTGTACAATTTAAAGGGTTTTCATGTTCCAATAAATATCCGTGATCGTATTCGTTTCAATTCGTATTCACTCTGTATCTGTATTTGACATTATTTCTATTCGTATCTAGGTTATCCGTATTCATGTTAGGTCCTGAATATGCAAATCCGGATCCTCTGTGTATATCGCACTAGTCCAGGATAACACTAGTGCGCATAGGCTCAACATTAATGAATATAAATAACAATCATACACAGCGAAAACATAATAAATGCTTCATATAATAAATATAAACCTGTTGACTGACCTTATGGTCAACTTTTACATGAATATATGACGTAGGGTTAAACTATAAATAACAAATTAAATTGCAATGGAAAGAAAACGTATATAAACCCCTTAATATACCATAGCCAACTGACAAGGCTCGCACCCTAAATGTTCGTTTCCTCCTGGTACTCCAAAACTAGTGTAGACTCCTCTTCAACTGATGATTTTGTTGTGATAAGGGTGAGTACTTAAAGCACCCAACAAGTTGTGCACAAAATGCAATTATAATATATCCATATGCATGGCTTATTCTAAATGAATGGCTATCATGGCTATTTTGCAAAAAAGCAGCCTTTACAAATGAATACAATAAATAGATTGAAATGACAGTAAAACAAATAACAATAATAAATAACTTTTAAGTGATTCTCAAGAGTAAACTGTATCATAGCCCTAAATCATATTCCAAACTTCCAATGGCACACTGCCTCCCTTTCCAAGTTTTATTTTATAAAATCTACCCCTTGACTATAATTCCCAAGCATTGTCCATAACCGCGGACATAGCTATCTGAATAGATTACACTCTACAGAGGTTATACACTTTACCCACATGATATGATCAAATTATACTCTTGGCCAAAACACGTTGTAACACCCCGGCACCTACAGTGCCCTAAGTGTCACCAAAACAGGAAATAAAACTAGATAAGGAAGATCAACTCTAATAGTACTCCGAAATCCACTAAAAATTTCGACAGCACTTTCCCTAAAGCTTGGACATCCACTCACAGGACAAAAGACAATAATCATTCGATATCATCTAAAACATGACATGGAATCAATCACCCATCATGACCAACTAAGCACACAACTAAACATAATATCATCAATCATCGATTAAACTTAACTACAACATGATTACATAATGAATTCAACTATTTTTCAGAATGAACTGATTAACCCAACTAATCTTTTAACATGTCGTGAGCGTGAGTGGAGGTGCAACTAAGTCCCATCCCGACAAGTCGCTCTTAGGGTACCTAAAAACATTAAACAAACAAGCATGAGTTTAAGACTCAAAGAAAGTGCATCACAAATCAATTTACACAATTAAATCAATAATAAAAGCATACTTCTTATCCAAATCCATGAATTTATAAAACAATAATATCAACAACATTTACCTCTTTTCACTTCATTACTTACTTCCTACATGTACCTCTTTAAATCTCTTTGGATGAGTCCACGACTCGATCCCAACTCTACACATTTCTATTAAACTCAAAATCATCGTTAGGATGCAATGCGACATGCATGCTCATGAATGCTCTTTTCTTTGCATCGCATCAGATCGCCGAGTGCACACCCGTCGGTGTGCACCCTCACGCCCCTTCCATCCCGTGGAAGGTGCCTACTTTTCGTCTCGCTCCCATTCACTTCGATAAATGGGACCACGAGGTAGGACTTTCGTGTTCACTACGTGTGAACACAGAGGCCCGCATCGAATGGGTCACCTCTTCCATTATGAATGCACGATGCAATTAACATGAATACAAGTGCAACTTCATTCATTTTGACCACTTGCATAGTCAGGCCCAATTTCATAAACATCACCAAGTTATCCATCCATGAATTACCGTTTTACTAGTCTAAACAAATTCAAGAAATATGCATGGTAGCACATCATATCATATTCATATGCACAAGCAACCAATCAACATTATAATATCCTTCTAGTTGATACACTTGCCTCTTTACCCACGAGGAAGGAGTGACATGAGGTTGAGGCTACTCCCGAGATAACACTTCCAACAAAGGAGAAAGAAATGGAAGAAGTTGTTGTGTCACCGATGTCGCTTGCTTCATCGCGCTTCTCCTTCTTTATTCTTCTTCTTTGCCGAGAGGGAAGGGGAGGAGGGCGCCACCATGGGAGGAGCTAGGGAGAGGAAGACCAGGGAGAGGAAGCCAATTAGGGAGGCGCTGGGAAGAACACCAGGGGAAAAGGAGAAGGCGCACCAAGGGAGAAAAAGAAGAGCCAGAAAAGAGTCTTGCCAAGTGGGGAAAAGGGAGGAGAAAAGAAGGGTAGATGGAGGGGAACCCAGTGATTCACCCACACACATGCACTTTCCACTTTTCGATCATCGTGGGTCCATCAACTACCCGCCACGAATTTTGATCTGAAATATTACATTCTCCCCACTTACGAATTCGACCCAATTCCAAAGACACCACTATACAAAATAGATAAATCAAAAGAAAATTAAATCTCAACACAAACCCGTAAGAACAAATGAAACTTCTCACGAAGGAGATACTCCAAATTTCAAACCACTTTTCTCTCGACTAAGCTAACTCCTCTTGACTCCACATTCACTCCAACTCCTACTTAAATTTGCAAGGGACAAAACTCCCACGCATTCTAGATCCTAATGAACTTCTTGAACAAAGAATCTCACAAGACTTTCTTAACCTTCATCCTCAATAGATCCACTTAAGGACTCAATCACATTAATTAATATGCCAAATTTCCATATCAAACATATCATACCACTATCGCCAAATAATCGATGTAACTCGGAAAAACTTCCTTTGGCATCACGGATGTGACCTCCATATAGCCCATAATTCTTCTTGGAAGAGCATGGTTCCAAACTCTAAACTCAACTCTAAAATCCCTCTTTAGCTTCAATCACGAAATCCTAATCTCCTCTCTCAACTTCTCTACCGCAATTCATCTTATTCATGACAACAAGAATGATGCAAGGCTTCTCATTCTAACACGCCTCTAAACCCTATCTCAACCAATCACTCATACCATCCGTAGAATATCCCAAGTTCCAACTTGAACCCCAAAGAGCCTATAACACGCATCCTTATCTCTCCTGAAAATTGACCTTTTAACAAAAGGAATATAACCAACCGATGCCATTGAAGGAAATAATCTATTTTCACATAATTTCCTTTCCAATCGTAAACCACGACATAAAATTTTATTCTATCCTTTCCTGGCATGTCTCACACCCATGGACAACAAGCTAAAATAAATATTCACAATGTAACACTTTCCATCAAATTGATATCGCGTTCTCTACAACCAAACTATACTCTTAACAAAATTTGGACCAAGACATCAAAACCTCCATCATAATCCACCCTTAAACCACTTATGATCAACACCTAGTTCAAGCTAGGATCGCAGATCATTACCAAACAACAAATGGTTCTCTTCCTAAGAGGGCCTCGCCTCACATACTTTCACTCAATAACCAAGTCCAAAAGTATAATCATTTAGTATACTTAACAACGTACCATAAACATTCATACTCTTAACTCAAAGCTAGAACGCAAAAGAAATACAACTTTTGAACCAATTGAATCACATACATCACCTTGAGCCCAACGCTAAAATTCATCTTGAGAGAACTCGACAAAACCTAACGATCTCTCATTTTCTTTTCCCAAGTCAAAACGCAAAGGAAAAAAATCAATTCTTTACATCACATAAACCACTTTTATCATCTTCAATCAATGTGATAAAATTCACACCGGGAGAAACTCAAAGTAAAAGAGAGACTCCACACAAATCTTCGACGAAGCCCTCATAAAAAAACCAGAACAAATCGCTTTGCTTTCACCAAAGCAGTAACCTCTCACGCTTAACTAAAATCAACGTTTTGGAAGAGGAAACCGATTCTCAAGCTAAACATCTAAGCACCCAACCAAAGACATTTTTCTTTCAAGAGGATGGGAAACTTATTCCCAACGAAACCACTTCATCAAGAAATCACTTGACCACGTAAACCCATAAAAGAAGATCCAACTCGAATCCCACCATTTCTAGTATTCCAATACTTTAGCCATTAAAGATTTCATATTCACAAAATCTGAAAAGTCCAACAGTTTGAACAAAAGTTACAAAACCCAATCTTCTTTTAATTTCCTTCTCCTATTCATATAACCACCACTACCATATTATCATCAAACCCTAACCAAGTCTATCTCATGACAATCAACAAGGAGAACCACTAGCTTATTTCTTCAACACCAATAACTTACAGTTAATTCAACATAAGACATGCGTCATCATTTTCTTTTGATCTACTAACCATAACGAACCATCATTCATACAATGGTTTATTCCAAACTTAATGCATATCTTTTTTTTTCAACACTTATTTCGGCGTGCACAACAATTACCTTTCGTACAATCCCCAATTCACATACTCAATATCCCTAGTTCATTCCACCAATAACTAATCCTAACCACACTATACGATCTCCACTAGCCATATTTCATAAATACAGATCCCAGACAGACATTTGTCAAGGACAAGCTCAACCTTTCATACAATCATTCCTTATCCCTATTCTTTGATTACACATCGATTAAGTCATTTTGTTGACCCAAAATACTAATCGACTCATGAGAAACATGGACCAACAACCTCATATCTTTACACCATTATACTGTACTTTACATCAACACCTTGCTATAATAAATTCATCTACAAAAGATTCTAGACTTGCTCGATCGGGATTAATACTAGCATTATCGAGACACAATCCGTGCACTTCCAATTAATTTCAGGACTCACAACACTTCGCATAAAACACTAATCAACACTCACTTTAGATCAATTGCCATCTCAATTAATTTTTCTCTACCACACAATAAATTAGGTTGTTTTTTTAAACAACCTACAAATTCACTTTAATATAATCACCACCCACATCATCTCAAAGTTTTAACTACTAATCATACACTTAACGCCTTGAACATCCTCGTGGGTCACATACCCAACCTTTAAGGAAAACACAGCTCTTAAGCATGAATGAACACCGATAAATGCTTTCTTCTTTCCCAAAAAACCCAAACAGAATTGCAAGAGAGCGCAACTCTCAAATACCAAACTCTAGCATGCAAAACATCTTCATCAAATCTCAAAGTTACAACTTCCACAAGGGAAGATAAATGCAAGGGGGAAAACCAAACGATCAACCACATACTTTCTGATAAAACCTTAACAGCAAGAATCCATAAGACTTAAGTTTTACATCGAGACTTCAATACTTTCTTTTAAACTCGAGAATAACAACACAAGAATAAATCGATAACTTTCTTCGTAAAGCAATCCAACAAAACCGAAAGGCCAAAGCCGGAATGGCAACCAAAAGAGGCGTCACACTAAACTCTTCTTCTTTGTCCTCAACCAAAGAAGGCAAAACCAAAACCGTCGAAAAATCAATCGTGAATACTCATTACCAAACACCTTTCCTTTGTTTCCAACCAAGAAAGACCAAAATAAATCAACCAAACCGATCGACAGAACGGTAGAAGAAATCCTAAAGGATCCACCACCAAACTTTCTATTGGACTCCAACCAATGAAGCTAAAAGGAACCAACAAACTCCATCCACTCTCTAAACCTTGCCGCAAAAGACGATGACTCTTACCTACGAGAGGCTCCAAACTTCCGTTGTGGCTTTACCCACCACAACCACCACCATGGCCACTACCATGGCCACTCCACAATGTAAAAGGTGACCAAACCCTTCTGCAACACAACTCACTTAATCTCAATAACAAGAACAACTCAATTCATTCCTTTCATAAACATAGCAACATACATTATCAAATGTAGCACTCAACATCAAAGCTTAAATACAACATTTAAGCGTAAAGCAACGATACCCATACCTTTTCCTACTGTGCATCAGAGTGTGTCAAGTTTTAAATTAATTAACCACTCTACTTCAGATTTTAAGGTTGTTGCCCTAAGGCCAAATTTTTAACAAGAGTGGAAACCTATGCCATGTTTCTAATTTCACGCAGCAAAATTTTTTAGTTTACTCTAGAGGAATTTGCTAAATTCAAATGCCACGGACCTAAAACCCGCTCTGATACCAACTGTAACACCCCGGCACCTACAGTGCCCTAAGTGTCACCAAAATAGGAAATAAAACTAGATAAGGAAGATCAACTCTAATAGTACTCCGAAATCCACTAAAAATTTCGACAGCACTTTCCCTAAAGCTTGGACATCCACTCAGCAGACAAAAGACAATAATCATTCTGATATCATCTAAAACATGACATGGAATCAATCACCCATCATGACCAACTAAGCACACAACTAAACATAATATCATCAATCATCGATTAAACTTAACTACAACATGATTACATAATGAATTCAACTATTTTTCAGAATGAACTGATTAACCCAACTAATCTTTTAACATGTCGTGAGCGTGAGTGGAGGTGCAATAAGTCCCATCCCGACAAGTCGCTCTTAGGGTACCTAAAAAAACATTAAACAAACAAGCATGAGTTCAAGACTCAGCAAAGTGCATCACAAATCAATTTACACAATTAAATCAATAATAAAAGCATACTTCTTATCCAAATCCATGAATTTATAAAACAATAATATCAACAACATTTACCTCTTTTCACTTCATTACTTACTTCCTACATGTACCTCTTTAAATCTCTTTGGATGAGTCCACGACTGATCCCAACTCTACACATTTCTATTAAACTCAAAATCATCGTTAGGATGCAATGCGACATGCATGCTCATGAATGCTCTTTTCTTTGCATCGCATCGTGATCGCCGAGTGCACACCCGTCGTGTGCACCCTCACGCCCCTTCCATCCCGTGGAAGGTGCCTACTTATCTTGTCTCGCTCCCATTCACTTGATAAATGGGACCACGAGGTAGGACTTTCGTGTTCACTACGTGTGAACACAGAGGCCCGCATCGTAATGGGTCGCCTCTTCCATTATGAATGCACGTATGCAATTAACATGAATACAAGTGCAACTTCATTCATTTTGACCACTTGCATAGTCAGGCCCAATTTCATAAACATCACCAAGTTATCCATCCATGAATTACCGTTCTTACTAGTCTAAACAAATTCAAGAAATATGCATGGTAGCACATCATATCATATTCATATGCACAAGCAACCAATCAACATTATAATATCCTTCTAGTTGATACACTTGCCTCTTTACCCACGAGGAAGGGAGTGACATGAGGTTGAGGCTACTCCGAGATAACACTTCCAACAAAGGGAGAAAGAAATGGAAGAAGTTGTTGTCTCACGATGTTTCACTTTGCTCGCTTCGCCTTCTTTGCTTCTTCTTCACACTGGCCGAGAGGGAAGGGGAGGACGGCGCCACCATGGAGGAGCTAGGGAGAGGAAGACCAGGGAGAGGAAGCCAATTAGGGAGGCGCTGGGAAGAAACGACCAGGAAAAAGGAGAAGGCGCCAAGGGAGAAAAAGAAGAGCCAGAAAAAGAGTCCGCCAAGTGGGGAAAAGGAGGAGAAAAAGAAGGGTAGATGGGGGGGGAACCCAGGTGATTCACCCACACACATGCACTTTCCACTTTTCAGATCATCGTGGGTCCATCAACTACCCGGCCACGAATTTCGATCTGAAATATTACACACGTACCCATCGACGTGCGACTAGTAAATCATAACAAAACCTTTCAGAGACTCCGTCATAACACTGACCCTCTCATTAAGCCTAACTCACTATTTCTTCTCTCCTTAAGAGCAAAAGAATAGGAGGGACTACCTTTAGACAAATGTGAGGCCTATACACAACACACTTTCCCCATAACCCTATCCGCAATGTGGTTATCCTCCCGAGGCTTCTAGGGTTACAACTCAGTAACTTATTTAGTTAGGCCCGTCCTATTCTAGACATGTGGTTGTATGTTTGACTCTATTCAAAGTCTTACAAGGTTAAATCCTTAATTGACCGAGGCAAAACTTCCAACAACACTCACAAGAACCACCTCATATCCACTCATAAAACAACATGTCATCATATCAACCTGAAAGGATCAAGTTGGCCTAGAGGGGGGTGAATAGGCAACTTTAAAAACTTTTAAGTTTTAAGAAAAACTTTTCTCAATAAAAACTTAGCAATAGAAAATAATTAGAATAGAAAATCAGCACAACTTAGTTGCAATAAGAACTTGAATAAAAACTGACAATAAGATGAACACACAAAGATAAACCAATATCAGGATGACTCAAGGATTTTTCACCGAGGTTCAGAGACCAATCTCCTACGTCCCCGTTAGAGCACTTCTTCAAAAGTATTGTTCCATCAAACAGCCAATCTCAACGGCTTTTGGTTTTTCACTAGCTTGACTCTTTCACCACTCCGGTGAGGTGAGTCTCAACCTTTCACAACAATGGTGGCCTTCCACAATCCCTTTTGGATAGGTCGCACTAACAACTTCTCCAACCGTTTATGAACAGCTAGTTTCAAGAGTAATAGACTATCCACAAGCCCTGTCTTCTTGGTTCAATAGCTAGATGCTGACTAGACTCAGCTTGGAGCAAGAATTTTAACTATTCAGAATGAGTGTTTGTTGTTTCTGAGTTGAAGCTCAAACTCTTTGATGGAATGAAAGCTCAGGAATGCTAAAGATCAAAGAGATGTAAATGATTTAAAAGATGTCAACGATATTTAGAATATCAAAGATGTGTATGTGCAAAAGGTCTTATTTGTAGAGAACTCAAGCACTATATATATAGAGCTTGAACAGAAATAACCATTGTACCTGCCATTTGCCCGTTGGGGATGGCATGATGAATGAGACAGGTCAACTACGGAGTCACGGGCTGCCCCTTTTATAAGTATTTTAAGGTGTATGAGTCATATCGAACTGATATGTTGAAACATATGCATGCGCTGGACTAAAAATGCTAGTCCGGGGTACACAAGAGTAGAGAAGTATTATTGTACCTAGTGATACCCATTTGCGCCAGACCGACAAAATTGGTCTGGCGTACACATGCTTTGTTCTATTTGGATACCAGCAAAATAATGTTTGCGCCGGACCGAAAAATTTGATCCAGCGTAGAAGGGGAAACAGCTGGTTTTACCAGAGATAATCACATGTGCGCTGGACCGAAAAAGTTGGTCCGGTGTACACTTAAAATTCAGTCCACCGTAAATGGCAAGTTCTCGGTTAAAATTTGCGTAAAGAAATTCTTAACACCGGACTAGAAATGATGGTCCGGAGTGAAAAGACAACATACGCTGGACTTGAAAATAAGGATGAATTCCGATCGGTCCGGCGTGAACGGTGTACGCTCGGTTGAAATAAATCAGAAGAGAGCTCTTAGCGCCGGACTGAAAAAGTCGGTCCGACATACATGGAGTGCGCTCAGTTAGAACTTGAAATTTGATTTTTCAGCGCCGGACTAAATGTAGTTGGTCCGAAAAAGAACTCTTTTTGGCAAAGAGAGGGAAGATCTGGATTTTTGAATGAGAGATATGAAATAACCTATGCTGCAAGTAATCTTAGTGATTTTTGCATAAGAACCAAGATTATTACTTGTGAATAATCCCTCTTAATAGTACTGTTATTCTAGCTATAGGGCTTGAATCAACTCCCAAGCCAAAACTAAGAATAAACACCTTAGCCTTGTTCTTCAAATATAGTTGTTGTCATCTTATACTAAGTATGCTTCTTGATTATCAACACCAAAACCTACATAATAAGCATAACTGACAAGAATAGGTGTCCTAGATGCTCTCAATCTCCCCCTTTTTGGTGATTGATAACAATATCTTTTATTTTATACTTAGAGAGCTAAAGAAGAATTACTTATTTCTTTTCCTGCAGATAAAAGTTAATCTGATAGAATAAATAATATTTTTAAATGATAAAGAGTACTTCATACTTCCCCTGAATGAATGCCTGGGATGAATTTTATTTGAGAACATAAAGCAATATAAAAGTCATTCAGAAAGGGTTCTTTAGAAAATTCAGATTAACTTAAGGTAAAATCAAACAAATATCAATAAGTCTAAAGATTCAGATATTTCACTACTCATAACTTGGAAGAAAAGCAAGATCAAAGATCAATAAGTCCAAAGATTCAGATATTTCACTACTCATAACTTGGAAGCAAAGCAAGATCAAACAAATATCAGTAAGTCTAAAGATCAATAAGTCCAAATATGAGGCAACAAAACCCATAAATGATTAAGATAGACATAGAGACTATTAAGAGGCCTATTTCACTATTTTAGGCTTATTTCACTATTCTTCTCCCCCTTTGGCATCAATTCCCAAAAAGGTTACTTCTTGCACTTGGAAAAGGTTCTCTTCAGCATGCTTGTCATTCTGGAGCTTATACTTCTTCTTGGAGGAGAGGGAGGAGCTTGCTCTTGGTTATACTCAGAATGTGAAGTAGCCATTGCCTGATCATGCCAACTGGGATAATCTAGATCACCGAGCTGAGGATTGAAGGTTAATTCATTGAAGTCATGCTGGACATCTCTGATCAGTTCTTGAGTGTCATTAGACTAGTCAAGCAGAAGATGTGCTATTTGCTCTTGATTGGAGACTAAGTTGTTTCTAGCATCTTCAGAGAAGTCCCTAAAGTATTCTAGTTCGTCCCCTTGCCAATCCAAACAGCTACCAGTTTTCTCAAAGTTCTTGTACACAGTCTGAGCAAAGTTGTCAATTTTGGCATCTTGGGCATTCTGCTTTTTGTTGAGATCATATAATCTATCCTGGACTACCAACTGTTCAGTTTTAAGTTCTCCTATCCATTTCCTCAGATCCCATTGATTGCCTCTGATCATATCAAACATTTTGTAAGTTTCATCCCTGAAATTTGCTTGGTCTTGATAGATCTTTTGCAGTATTTCTTGCTGTTGTTGAATGGCTGCCATTTGCTCATTGTGTCTCTGGGCTGCCAATCTTCTTTCTTCTTCAAAGCCCTCTGGAGCATGTCTGAGATCAGAGCTATATTGTTGCTCAAAAGAGGTGAACCATCCTGGATAAGTAACCCACCAAGACTGTTGCTGACCATAAACATGTGCAGGCTCAGGTTCAGTAAATTGTGAATGGTGAGAATGACGAGAATCCTCAGAGAATTGCTAAGCTAGAGCTGGCATAGTGACCTAAGGATGCCTAGAACCACTTGCTTCATGTTCATGGGCTGCTGATGGAAATCTTTGTGCCTCTATGAACCTAGCTGCTGCTGCCAGTTCTTGTAATTTGTGAACTTCTTCATCTTCAGGATGAGACTCTGAGCTGATAAGAATTTCAGTACCTTGAGGTTGTCCAGATATCTGTTGACTCAGATGTTCAGAACTGTAGCCCAACACTTCTGTAGATATATCATGATGTGAATAGGCAGGAAAGTGAGGAGCTGGAGAGTAATGTTCCTGATCATGGTAGCTGTGACTTGGAGCAGAAAGACTTGGAATTTGTCCATGACCTCCATTGTCACCATATGAACTTTCATTGTCATCAGTGTCTTTTTGAGCACTTGGCTCATGTACTGCTGGTGGTGGAGGAGTAGGAAGTCTCACTTGCTTGGGCATCTTATATTGTTTAGGTTTACAATTAAAATCCCTGTTCATCTCATGCTGGGAGATGATCCCTTGAGCCAACATCATCTGAGTAATCTGCATGGCAAAAGGAAGAGGACTTCGCATTTCCTGTAGATTGCTTCTTCCATCTCTCCAAAGATATAATCAATCAGATCAATAGGTTGCTTTGACAGGATCAGATGCAGCAACCAAGCAAGGCATGGTGTTACTCCCTCTTTATATCCAGATTTTGGGTAAATAATATGCCTAAGTATCAGTAACAAGGCTTTGACCTCAATAGATAAACAATTTACCCTATTTGCATTGAAACCAGGCTCATGAATATTTCTGTAAATGTGGGCTGACACTTGCAAATCTGGCATATCTCCAATCTGCCTCCATCTATTACCAGGAAATATTCTGTCATGAATCTTGGTTCTGTTCAGTAAAGGGCTTGAGGCACTGATGGCAGCCTCAAACTGAGGAGACCTTACTTTTCTTTTCTTTCCATCAATGGTGAACAGAATATAGTGCCTATTCTTATTCACTAGAAGAGATGCATAGAATTCTAAAATCCTATTTTCATTCCAAGCTGACCCAGCAGATAACATTAGAGCAGCAAGACCAGGGGTTGATCGCACACAGTCAAGTATTCTATTTGAGATAAGGACTGAGCTAATCTGGTTCCAGTCTACATACTGATGTCTGCACAGGGCTGACAGAGGTTTTCCACTTTTATTTATCCTGTTTTTGTAACCCATACAGATGTTTTTCTGAAATGTAGTGATGAATTGCTCATTAAGAGGGGGTCTATCAAGAGGAAACCAAATCTTTTATGGCACCAATCTGGTTGCTCTCAGTTTCTTTCCCCCCAAAGTGGCTAGATCATGCCCAACCATTATGTCAACTTCATCACTAAGCTCTATTTCTTCCTCAGAAGAGATATTGGCACTAGGCTCATAGTCACTGTCTTTTGAAGAAGATGAGGAATCATAATGCACTGGCTGTTTTTCTCTTTTTGGTGGTTTAGAGGTAGTTACTTTCTTCAACACTCTACCAAGTTGATGAGTATCTTCTATGTGTACTAGTTGCTGTGGCTGACTAGAGCTATCTATTCTAGCTTTCTTTTTTCCTTTAACTTTATCAGCAATTTTCTTAAGAACACCTCTTTTATCTGGATTCTTTGACCTCATCTTGACTAAGATTTCTTCTCAAGAAGAAAGATTGAACTGACCTTGTTGACAGCAACTGAAGAACAACAGGATCCTAGGAACAATGTCTTGAGCAATCAAGAGCACCGTTGCTAATCACCCGATCAGGATGTGCTTGGTGAAGAGATGAACTTGTGCTCAAGAGAATATTGCGAGAGGATTGATGAGTTGCAAGAAAGCTTGAGAGATTTCTGAAGGAGGTGGAGATATAAATAGCACAATTTTCCAAGAATAAAGTCAGGAAGTTACTGCAGTAGATGAATACGGACTGCAACTGCCTTATTTTGAGGAGGTCTCTTTATGACAGGGTAGTTGGAAACCAGGGAATCCAAGAAACATGGTTACCAATTTAGACAGGTTAAGCAAGGAGAAGTCCTAAGAATAGATGATATGTTGATGAGATTAACAAGGATAAGTGCCTTTTGAAGATCGAGAGGAACACTGTTTTGAAAAAGATAAGTACTGAGTTAAGAGAGATATTGTCGTATGTGCCCCGGACTGCTTTTTAGTTAGAACAGATAACCTTCCATCTATGCCTGACTGAGTCCGTATAAGGAATACTTGGTCCGCCGTAGTTGGAAGCCTCTCGGTTTACGGTTAATGCACCAGTCCATGGTACATGGACAGCTTTTCTGAACCAAAACGAGATATAACTAAATTTCTTAAAGATTTTCAGAGATCCCCTTTTTTTTAAGAATAACACATAAATCGGTAGAGGGATCTTAGAATAATCTTATGATCAAAATCAATTAACCAATAAACTCAGGAGATGTTGAATCAAAAGTAAATATTTGAGCCCTAGTTTTCATGAGAGCATGGGTATGATTAACTTAAGCTCAAAGAAAAAGACTCATGTGCTAAATAATTTAGGTTTTCAATACTTTGTATAAGCATTTCCTTCTGAAGCTCATTTAATCTAATTATTGTGTTTTAGGAAAGTATAATATAGTAATAGAGAAAGGAAAGGCTTTCAGCACCAATTTTATGACTATTAGTTTTCAAGTAAACTTTTCATTTAGAATATAGTCCTATTATTACTTCAGCACTGGTAATTACTTTGTTCACATAAGAGTAGCAAGATATGCATGGCAAGCAGACTTGAGTTCCCCTTAGTGTGTCATTCCAAGGAATCAGGCAATATTTGAAGAAGCAAGAATGTTCAGTTCATTTCTCAATTTGGAAAATCTAGCCTCATCAAGTGGTTTAGTGAAAATATCAGCCAATTGATCCTCAGTCCTGACGTGACTAAGCATAATGTCACCTTTAGCAACATGATCACGTATGAAGTGATGTCTAATTTCAATATGATTAGTTCTAGAATATTGGACTGGGTTGTTGGCTATTTTCACTGCACTTTCATTATCACACAACAGAGGCACATTTTCAAACATAATACCATAATCCAAAAAGGTTTGTTTAATAAAAAGAATTTGAGCACAACAATCGCCTCTGAAGAACATATTCACCTCGTGCTTGAAAGTGCTATCAATTCTGCTTTTTGAACACCAAGATACTAAGGATCTTCCAAGTAAGTGACAACCCCCAGAGGTGCTTTTTCGATCAACCTTGCAACCAGCATAATCAGAATCTGAATAGCCAAGGAGTTCAAAAGAAGCACCTTTTGGGTACCATAAGCCAAAACATGCAGTATGCTTTAAGTATCTGAAAATCTTTTTTACTGCACCAAGATGCACTTCTTTAGGTGCAGCTTGAAATCTAGCACACATGCATACACTAAACATGATGTCTGGCCTAGATGCTGTCAAATAGAGTAAGGAGCCTATCATAGATCTAAACAATTTTTTATCAACAAACTTACCTTCCACATCTTGATCAAGATGTGTATCTGTTGCCATAGGAGTTTTGTGAGGCTTGCATTCTTCTAGATTAAAGTGCTTGAGAAGGTCTTTAGTATACTTTTCTTGTGAAATAAAAGTCCCTTCCTTCAATTGGTTAACTTGAAATCCCAGAAAGAATGTAAGCTCTCCCATCATTGACACTTCAAATTCTCTAGCCATTTGATTACTGAAATCCTTGCACAGAAAGAGATTAGTACTTCCAAAGATAATATCATCAACATAAATTTGGCGAATCATTAATGTACCATTGAAGTCTTTTAAAAACAGTGTTGGATCAACCTTCCCAATTTTGAAATTCTTTCCTAGTAGAGAATCTCTAAGGCGCTCATACCATGCCCTGGGGGCTTGTTTTAAACCATATAGTGCCTTGGATAACTTATATACATGAATGGAAAATTTTATATTTTCAAAACCAGGAGGTTGTTCAACATATACAGTTTTTTCTTCAATGATTTCATTAAGAAAAGCACTTTTAATTCCATTTCAAACAAAGTAATATTGAAATGACATGCAAAGGCTAGAAGGAACTGTATGGCTTCAAGTCGAGCTACAGGTGCATAAGTTTCTCCATAGTCCAAGCCTTCAACTTGAGTGTATCCTTGAGCTACCAGCCTTGCTTTATTGCGCGTGACCACACAATTTTCATCTTGTTTATTTCTGAAGACCCACTTTGTTCCAATGACATTATGATCTGTAGGTCTTTCCACCAAGTTCCAAACTTTGTTTCTTTCAAAGTTGTTGAGCTCTTCTTCCATTGCCATAATCCAGTCAGCATCCTTCAACGCTTCATCTACTGTTCTGGGCTCAACACATGAAACAAAGGAGTAATGTTCACAAAAGGAAGCTTGTTTGGAACGAGTTTGAACACCCTTACTAAATTCACCAATGATTTGATCTACAGGGTGATCCTTTGTAATGGTGGATGGCTCTTTATGAAACTTGGTCTTCCATCCTTCTTTTCATCTTCCTCGAGTTGTGATCCATCTTGAGGTACTATGGACATTGTTGGTAGATCATCTTTTTCTTCTTTGGGCTTGATCTCACCAATTTCCATTTTCTTCATAGATTCTCTTAGAGCTTCTTCTCCTACATCAGCTAGATTCTCATGCTCACCTTGTGAGCCATTAGATTCATCAAACTTAACATCATAGGTTTCATCTACTAAACCAGTTGAATTATTGAAAACTCTATAAGCTTTGGATTTAGAAGAGTAACCTAGCATGATGCCTGTATCACCTCTTTTGAAATTTACCTAAGTGTGTTCTCTTTTTATAGATGTATACCTTGCATCCAAACACACGAAAATATGTGATATTAGGTTTTCTTCCTACCAGAAGGTCATAAGAGGTCTTCCTGAGAAGTCGGTGAAGATAGAGCCTGTTGATTGCATGACATGCAGTGTTGATAGCTTCAGCCCAGAAAGCACCAGGAGTGTTATACTCATCCAACATTGTCCTTGCCATTTCTATGAGAATTCTATTTTTCCTTTCAACTACACCATTTTGTTGAGGAGTGTATGTGGCTGAAAGTTCATGCTTTATACCTAACTCATCACAATATTCAATAATGTTAGTATTGACAAATTCAGATCCATTGTCACTTCTAATCTTCTTAATAGGACAGACAAATTCATTTTGAGCCCTTTTTGCAAAAGTTTTAAAAAAATTTCCAACTTCACTTTTGTTTGGCAAAAAGAATACCCATGTGAATCTAGAGAAATCATTCACAACTACAAGGCAGTATGAGTTGCCACCTATACTTGCATATGAAGTAGGACCAAAAACATCTATATGCAGAAGTTCTAGAGGCCTAGTAGTGGACATGATATTTTTAGCAGGATAAGAGTTAGCTACTTGCTTGCCAGCTTGACAAGCACTACAAAGTTTATCTTTTTCAAATTTAACATCCTTCAGGCCCACTACTAGCTCATTTTTAAAAAGCTTTTTGAGATTAGACATACCCACATGCCCAAGTCGTCTGTGCCAAAGCCAACCAAGTGAAACTTTAGCAAGCAGACAAGTTGAAATGCATGAGTTAGAATTAAAATCAACGAGGTAGAGATTTTGAAATCTGAAACCTTTAAAAATAAGCTTTTCATTTTTGTCAAGTATTGTTACCCCGTTAATGGAAAAGGTACAATGGAATCCTAAATCACAAAGTTGAGCAACAAACAATAGATTAAAATTTAAAGAATCGACCAGTAATACATTTTCAATAGAGTGATCATTTAAGATAGCTATCTTACCATTTCCCTTTACCTTTCTTTTACTGTTATCTCCAAATGTGATTTTGTGACTTGGATCACTCTCTTTTTCAATTGTGGTGAACATCCTTGAGGTGCCGGTCATGTATTGTGTGCAGCCACTGTCAATAACCCAGTGCCGGCCACCACTCTTGTAGTTGACCTAAAATAGTGTTCATCTCTTGATTTTAGGTACCCAAATACTTTTGGGTCCATTAGTGGTAGTCTGAACAACTTTGGGGCCAAATGGATTAGTAAGTAAGGACTTAGACACCCAAATAGCTTTAAGATTTTTTGTCCAGATTAGAGGGGCCAACATATTTAACATTCATTTTACCCCTAAAGTCCTTAAACAACATGTAATGAGCATCAACCATGCATCTTCTATTTACCTTAGTATATGAAGCACTAGCAAAAGTGCAATTTTTAAAAGTATGATTGTTATTATGACAGTAACAGCATTGAGTTCTACTCTTGATAAAATTTATGTTAGGTTTTGGCTGTTCATTCTTTCTGGGCACAGATTTGACTTTATAACCTAATCCTTTTTTACCCAGAACAATCTTTTGCTCCCCAAGAATTTTATCAAGAGTGGCACTACCAAGGAAGTATTTTTCCAGTCCTTTGTCAAATTTAGCTACCTTGGATTTTAGCTCACTGTTTTCTGTCATGAGTTCTTTAGCATACAAAGCATTTTTACAATCTTTACTACAAATGCTAGATGAGCTAGGAATAAACATTTCATCAGAAAGCAAATCACAGTTAATTGAAACATTACAAGATGAGTTACTTTTAGATTTGCTAATCTGCATCTCGTTGTCAATTTCTAGCTCATAGTATTTATCAAGCAATTCATCATGATTTTTAACAAGCTACATGTGAGTGGATTTCAAAGATTCATGAGAATCAGTAAGAAGATCATGATCAGTATTTAGTGCAGAATGAGCATGTGAAAGTTCTTCATGTTCATTTATAAGCTTATTTTGACTAATCTTTAGTACATCATATTTTTCTTGCAAGGTCTTAATGTCAGATTCAAGAGTTTTAACTCTAGCAATAATTAGATCATTTTTATTCATCAATCTAGTAGCATTTTTCTTAAGTGCTTTATCTTTAGCGGTTTTAACACATAAAGCATCATTAAGCTCTTTAATGATCTCCACTAGCTCTTCATAAAAAGGAGAATCACTCACCTTGTCTTCATCATTTCTGGCCATGAGGCATAGTGGTAGTGAAGATGAAGGTGAAGGGTGTGGATTGATCCAGAGCGAGCCCAGCTAATCCTTTAGATCTTGACTCTTCTTCATCTAAGGAGGATTCTTCACTTGAGCTTTCTTCATCAGTGATCCATTCACCAATGTGTGCCTCCTTCCCTTTTCTCCAATGTTTCTTGGAGTAGTTCTTCTTGCAGTGACTCTTCTTGTAGCTTCCTCGATCTTTCTCTTCATCATTGTCATCCTTATTCTTGCATTTGCCCTTCTTGTTACTTTTATTTGGGCAACGAGCAGCTATGTATCCTTTCTCATTGCACTCAAAGCAGATAATGTTAGAGAAAGGGTTTCTTTTTGAGAAATAGTTAGATGACTTACCTTTGGCATTTACCCTTCTCATGATTCTATTTGCTGATCTCATGAACAATGCCAGTTTTCTTACATCTTCATCCTCTTCATAGCTTGAATCTTCTTATTTTTCTTCACCAGAGGAATCTTGAACTTTCTCCTTGGCCTTGAGAGCAATAGATTTCTTCTTGGTCTCAATTTCATCAACCAAGGTAAGCTCATTAGCTGAGATTTTGCCAAATAGTTCAGTAGGTGTGAGCTTCTTTAGATCACCACTATTGGATAGGTAAGTGATCAGGCTGTGATAGGCTCGAGGTAGAACCTTGATCATCTTCCTGCATACTTCAACATCATCAACTTTAGTTCCTAGACCTTTAAGCTCATTTATGATGGGATTTAGTCTAGAAAACATGTCATTAGCATTTTCTTGAGGAAGCATTTTGAACTGATCAAATTTTTCTCTGACAACAAAGTATCTTTCCTCTTTTACATCGGAGGTACCCTCATGAATCTCTTGAAGAGTAGTCCATATATCATGAGCAGTAGAAAAATTATTGACTCTATCAAAAACTTCAATGCTGAGACAAGAAAAGATAGCATTTCTAGCCTGAGCATCATATTGCAAATTTCTTATTTCCCTAGGTGTAGATTATGAGGATGTGTGTTGCCCTTCAGTTATGACACGTGGAGGCAAAGGTCTTTCTGTGACTCTCCACACATCATAACTTACGGCTTCAAGATAGCACCTCATTCTAATTTTTCAATAAGCATAATTTGTGCCAACAAAAATAGGAACCCTTCCTACACTTACTGTAGCTGATCCTATTCTCTCGGCCATTTTACCCAAGCTATTAAGCTTTAAATGGGTAACCTTGCTCTGATACCACTTGAAAGGATCAAGTTGGCCTAGAGGGGGAGGGGGTAAATAGGCAACTTTAAAAACTTTTAAGTATTAAGAAAAACTTTTCTCAATAAAAACTTAGCAACAGAAAATAATTAGAATAGGGAATCAACACAACTTAGTTGCAGTAAGGACTTGAATGAAAACTGACAATAAGATGAACACACAAAGATAAACCAATATCAGGATGACTCAAGGATTTTTCACCGAGGTTCAAAGACCAATCTCCTACGTCCCCGTTAGAGCACTTCTTCAAAAGTATTGCTCCACCAAACAACCAATCTCAATGACTTTTGGTTTTTCACTAACTTGACTCTTTCACCACTCCGGTGAGGTGAGTCTCAACCTTTCACAGTAATGGTGGCCTTCCACAATCCCTTTTGGATAGGTCGCACCAACAACTTCTCCAACCGTCTAGGAACAACTAGTTCCAAGAGTAATAGACTATCCACAAGCCCTGTCTTCTTGGTTCAATAGCTAGATGCTAACTAGACTCAGCTTGGAGCAAGAATTTTAACTGTTCATAATGAGTGTTTGTTGTTTCTGAATTGAAGCTCAAACTCTTCTCGATAGAATGAAAGCTCAGGAATGCTAAAGATCAAAGAGATGTAAATGATTTGAAAGATGTCAACGGTATTCAAAATGTCAAAGATGTGTATGTGCAAAAGGTCTTATTTTTAGAGAACTCTGAACAGAAATGAGTCATATCGGACTGATATGTTGAAACATATGCATGCGCCGTACTGAAAATGCTAGTCTGGGGTACACAAGAGTGGAGAAGTATTATTGTACCTAGTGTTACCCATTTGCGCCAGACCGACAAAATTGGTCTGGCGTACACATGCTTTGTTCTATTTGGATACCAGCAAAATAATGTTTGCGCCGGACCAAAAAAATTGGTCTGGCGTAGAAGGGGAATAGCTGGTTTTACCAGAGATAATCACGTGTGCGTCGGACCGAAAAAGTTGGTCCAGTGTACACTTAAAATTCTGTCCGCCGTAAATGGCAAGTTCTCGATTAAGATTTGAGTAAAGAAATTCTTAACGCCGGACTAGAAATGATGGTCTGGAGTGAAAAGACAACATACGTCGGACTTGAAAATAGGATGAATTCTGATCGGTCCAGCGTGAACGGTGTATGCTCGGTTGAAATAAAATCAGAATAGAGCTCTTAGCGCTGGACTGAAAAAGTCGGTCCGACGTATGTCGGGACCCGAATTTGCAAATCCGGACCCTCTGTGTATACCGCACTAGTCCAGGATCACGCTAGTGCACACAGGCTCAACATAGATGCTATCATAGTCACACACAGCGAAATATAGCATAAACTTCATTAATTAATAATAACTGTTGTCTTACATGAATAATGCCTCACAGGGCTTAAAAAGAGTATCAATGAGAAGCAGCGGAAATAGAATAAACGCAGTGGCGCTCCAGTTCGCCACAGGCAACTGACGAGGCTCGGACCCTAAGCATTCGCATCCAAATAATCCTCATCCATGACTGGCGTAGATTCTTCCTCTTCTGAAGTTGTTGTTGATGGGGTGAGTACATAAAGCACTCAACAAGTTGTGCAAAATAATGCAAGTCTAATATTCTATATGTTTGGCTTAATCCAAAGGAATGGCTAGTAAGGGTATTTTTGCAATAAAGCAGCATTTAACAAGAATACAATAAATAGATTGGAAAGCAGTAAAACAAATACAGTAATTAATAAATTCAGTATTTCTGAAATACACCAAGTTTCCAATCCTAAATTAATTTTCCACTTTCCATGGCACCTTGCCATCCCAACAAGTTTTTGTTTAACAAAAGTCTAACCCTTAACTGTAATTCCCGAGCATTGCCCAATACCGTGAGCACGGCTATTTGAATAGATTGTACACTCTGCAGAGGTTATGCACTTTACCCACACGATACAACCAAACACCACCAAGGCGAGTGATCATAACAAAGCCTTTACAATGCTACACCTAGACCCAGTACTGCTCGCTAAGGTTTCAACACTGAAGGGTTAAACCACCACAACAGGGCCCCCCTCTTGCGCCATGTGAGTTAAACCGTAACCGGGACTCACTATTCACCACGACAAGATCAAATCTAGGTTTCACAAATTATTCACTAGGTTGTCCCATTCCGGACATGTGGTTGCAAGAGAGACTCAGTCAAAGGCTTGCAAGGTTATGTCCTTAAGGTGATTAAGGCAAGACTTCCACATACCCCGCCAAACTGTCCCACCTTGGCACACCGCCCTTGCCACTTGCCTCAATCTAAAATCATTACCACCCGGGCTTGATTACCAAGCACCACATGCCATCAACATTTCAATCCCGATGTGTGACCTCCTCGCCACGACAACTTGATATCATTGTGTGACAACACATGACACACCAATTCATAAACATTGTTCCATATTCCATTAGTCAAGATTAAGTATCGACATTCGGACACATGTGATGACGTGGCATGGCTAAGCAATCTATGACGATCTAACTAGCCCATGTTGATTATCAACTATAATTCCACATCCTAGGGTGACAAATAGATCATGGCATATAATTGACAAGGTATGGTTTAATTCAAATAGGCATATTATCTAATTCCCAGATTAATTGAAATCATTTATACACATAAAATATCATGCATAAAGTTTAAAAGACAAAATAGTAATTTGGTGAAAATTAGGTGCAACATGATCAAAGCACAACTTGCCTTGGAGTAGGTGCTGGTCTTGATCTGAGCTTGGGTCTTGGGCGACGAATCTTCTTCCGGATCACCGAAAGGTTCAACGTCTACGCGAAACGATGCCAAAATAGCAAATAAACACCAAACCAGAGAGCAACCAAACTCCAAAAATAAAATAAAATTCACCAATAAATAGATCTTGATTTTACAAATTTTTAGAAATTTGAAACACTCAAATCGAGTTAAAATGCAAAAGATATAGCCTTTTGAAGTTTGAATAAATCTGAAAATACAGAAAATAGAATTTCGATTTTTCAATTATTTTCTATTGGAAAAGATTTTATTGCGCAACGCCGACGTCAGCCGACTCGGACCAATCAGTGCCGACATCGCCGCTCGTCCATGGACTCGGTCCACGGAACCGCCTCGTCCACCGTGGACGCGCCCACGGCGCCGCGCACCACGCGCCGACACGCGGCGCCAAGATCGATTGGTCTGCGACGCCGCTGTCTGCGATGCTCGACACGCGGCGCGCGCGCATCTGCGCGACGATCGGCGGCTAACGCTCTATCGCACACGCGCGCGATCTCACCCGAACAACCACGATCCAACGGTCACGCTTACGAGCCGCTTTTCGCAGACGGCGGCGTGGCTCGATCTGGATGGTCCGCCGGAGATCCGACGGTGTCGCGGTTCGGCACGCGATGTCGCGGCGGCGCGAGTTCCGGAGACGAGGACGACGACGACCAGACGGCGTTCGCTCTGCCGGCGACGAAGAGGTAGTCGCTCGGTGCGGCTCGGCGTGGCGAACCCGCTGGAACCCACACGTCGAGCGGCGGCAGCGGCGAACGGCGAGAAAACGAGCGGCGGCGCTAGAAAACTACGGCGAGCTCTCGGGGCTAAGCGGCGGTGACTCAGCGGCGAAGGCTAGCATGGCGGATGCGCTCGGGATGAGGAACCTCGGTGTGCGGGCTGCGGCTTTATAGCCTCGGCATGCGCGCTAAAGCGGCAACCCTAAATCACGCGGCGGCGGCGGCAGCGGCGACGGATTCGAAACCGAATCGGAGACGAAGGCGACAACCGTCCGACGGTAACGAGCGGCGAGATTAGATCCGGTGATACGATCCGATCCGCTCTTTCCAAAATCAACGGCGAGATCTAAACTTACCAAAACAACGCGAAACGATCCCGACCGCCGATCTCAATCCAACGGCCGAAGCGCTAGGGTTTCGCGAAAGGAGACACCGTCCGATCTTCATCCAACGACCACGCGGCGGCGGCAATAAGCGGTGATCGGGCCGCCGCGTCGATGGGCGCTGACACGCGACGAGATTGGGCTTCGCCCGATCGTTTTCACTCGATTTTCAAAAGCTTTTGATTTAAAATAATTCCGAAATTAGATTAATCTACTTTAAGCAATTAAAATATCGGAAAATCCCGAAAATTCTCATAAATACTTTGAGACATTCTGAGCACAAATAAAATATTTTTGGTAAAACTTTATATTAACTTTATCTATATATATTTAGTTTTCACAAAAGGTTCAATATACTTAATTAAATTCAATTCAATTAATTTCTGGAAAAAAAATCCAATAAATTCAGAAAATCACCAAAAAGCATATGAGCGAAATTATAAGCCAAATTTTTGGGATGTTACAACGTACATGGAGTGCGCTCAGTTAGAACTTGAAACTTGATTTTTCAGCACCGGAGTAAATGTAGTTGGTCCAAAAAAGAACTCTTTTTGGCTAAGAGATGGAAGATCTGGATTTTTGAATGAGAGATATGAAATGACCTATGCTCCAAGTAATCTTAGTGATTTTTGCATAAGAACCAAGATTATTACTTTTGTATAATCCCTCTTAATAGTACGGTTATTCTAGCTATATGGCTTGAATCAACTCCCAAGCCAAAACTAAGAATAAACACCTTAGCCTTGTTCTTCAAATATAGCTGTTGTCATCTTATACTAGGTATGCTTCTTGATCATCAACACTAAAACCTACATAATAAGCATAAATGACAAGAATAGGGGGCCTAGATGCTCTCACAACCCCGTACCACACTGGCCTACCACTTGCCCCATCTAAATCATTTACCACCCTAGTTGAATAACATGCAGCACATGCCATCAACAAGTCAACATCATTGTGTGACAATATATCACCATAACTCAACATTATTGTGTGACAACACTTGACACATATTTTCATGAACATATTCTATATTCCAATAGTCATGATTGATTTGATATTCTAAAAGACATGAGTTATCGTGGCATGGCTAAGCAACTACACACGATCTAATCAACTCACATTAGTATCTATTAGCAACTAACTAATAATGAACCATCATAGGGTGACAAATAATCATGGCATACAAATGATAAGGTAGATATAATCCAATTGGGTTGAATAACTAGATCCTAAACTAACTTGAAAACAGTTCTACGCATAAAATATTATGCAATAATTTAAATCAACATAGCATTTGTAAATCTAGGTTCAACATGATCAAAACACAACTTATCTTGGAAAAGGTCCTGGTCTTGGTCTTGAGCTTGATCTTGAATCAACACTTCACCCCCGAACGATCCGAACACTTAGACGTCTACACGATTTGAGAGATAATACCAAATAAATACAAACTAGAGAAGAAACATACTACAAAAATCAAATAAAATTCACCATTAAATAGATCTCAATTTTATAAATTTTTAGAAATTTGAATCGTCTCAATCGTAACTCATATGAGAAAGAATGGACTCTTGAAAAATTTGAAAATCAGAAAAAAAGAATAAACTCATATTTTTATTAATTATTTTTATACCAAAAATCTATTTATGACGTCATCGATGACATCAGTAAGGAATAAATAAATCTGGAAATCTTGTCACGCTAACACATGGCCCAGGTCCATGGATCGGGTCCACAAGACTAGATTGGTCCACTATGAACCCAGTCCATGGAGCTATCGACCGACATGTGGGCCCAGTTACTGACGTGGCTTGGCTAACACAACCTACACGCCAGTGATGACCCAACAGACACCTCGGCAAAAGGTCTGACATGGCGCTGACAATGCAGATGACACGGTGCCATATGTCATCCGCTGAATCATGCCACATCATGTGGCGAGGGCACCAACAGAAAGAGCTCGATTTTGCCATCTCAAAGACGTGGTTAGCTTTCACTTAGGTGATCCAAAACAACGGCGGCGGCGCTTCTTCAACGGTGGCGATAAAGCCCAACATTGATCCAGTGCTCCGACAAACCTCCCATCAATCCAAGGTGAGCACCGGATAACCCTTGCGACGGCGGTTCTGCTGCGCCCACTCACAAGCCTCGAGACGTCCTACTGACGGCGATCGACCGGTTGAAGCTTGTGGCGATGCTCGAAGAAAAACCCTAAATACTACAAGATGAGGGCACAAATGTCGAGATTGATCTAGGGCTTTTGGTTGCGGTGCTCAATTTTCCAGATGAGCTCCTTATGTAGTCCCAAGAGCTCAAGCCATGCTCGGGGCGGCTAAGGAGTCCATCGCCGAAACGGTGGAGCGGCGAAGAGTTCTAATCGGAGACGATGACTAGGTTGACGACACGTGGCGATCCAACAGCCAAAACCTGTTTGGATTCTGATTGATATTAGCCACTTGTAACACCTCGATCCGACAGCCACCAAACAACTAGGGTTCAACTGCCATGCGGGATGGGCTACAGCGGAAATGGGCCGCACAACACTAAGGTGGATTGGGCCAGACCAGGGAATTCGGCCCTAAACCCGTATCCGAATTTCCAGAATTTTCCATTTAAAACTATTCTTAATCCAAAAACATAACAAAAAAAACAATAAAAATTCTAAACAATTCTTAAAAAATATTTTGAAACTTTTTAAACTCAAATAAAATATTTTTGACCAAAATTTATTTAAAATTTTCTCATATTTAAAGAATTTTCAAAAAAGGCCCTATTTCAAAAATACGAAATAAATTCCAGAAAATTCCAAAATTCTCAAAATGCATAAATAACAACATTAATTTAATAAATACAAAAATTGGGATGTTACTATTTGTTTTCGCATCGGAGAAAAAAATATGAAAACAAATATGATAGAGCCATTATACATCCGTATTCGATCCGTTTTCATCCCTAGCTACTACACCTGCGATCTCCTAAGGCCATGACCCATGGCGCCTTCACCTCGCGCTCCATCTCGCTCGTCGGAGCTACACCCACTGACATCCTCACTGTCGCCCGCATAGAGGCCTACTATAATCAACTAGACACGCAAACGCCTGCGCCACGCGCGGGTGGCAAAAATTTGGCCGGAGCAATGTGCGTGTGCCAGGGCTCTAACACGCGATCACCTGGCCGCGGATGAAGCTCATTACCGCTGCGCCGCGCAGGCCCTCACGTCTGACTGAGCAAGAAAATTACTTAAGGTGTCTCCGAACGCCAGCGCCGCGCACACAACCCGCGCCAGGAGTCGCGCGGGGAGACGTGGACGCAAGAGGAGGATGAAACCTGCGAAATATATTATATGGATGATAGAGCACCGATGGGGGCTCTTCGCTTCTAGGAGGTGCGTGCTTAGCTGAAATACCCGTTTCTTTATTGTTCTCAATTCCTCTCTGAAATGCAATCTTTGCTCTTAATCACTTCTTCATGGAATCAGAGACGCCTTACAAATGTTCGATAAAATGCCTACGTCAACCATCCCACGAGCGTCATGTGGAAGAAACCTTGGGTTGGCCAAGGGTCAGTTTTGGATTTGTTGTTAGAGAGGTGCTTCAATGCTTTTCCTTTTAACAGTTGCATAAATATTAAAGCATGAATAAATGGTAGATGGCGATTACATACCCTTTCGCTTGCTTCAAGATTTGTGCAACCTGTATTGAGTGGGAAAGCATTGAAACACTGCTCTTGTTGTTATGATCTATTAAGATGGGTCAAGGTCCTGTTTTGGATTTGTTAACTTATTTTTTCTCTGTTACAGAGCTAACCGATCAACGGAGCAAGTATACAAGCTGGTGCCTGGTGAGGCTTGTTCATATGTGGTTTTTCTCCTTGATTCAACATTGTTTCTATTGAGTTGCATGTACCAACCAGTTCACAAAAAGCTTAAACTGATGAGGAAAGAAGTGCAATTCACTTATACTTCAACACTCCCCCTCACGTATAGGTTTCCTCAGGTCTAGGACGTAGAATAGAAATGGATTGCAATTATTTTTTTAATTGCGTCAATCGGGTTTTGAACTCGAGAACTATTGGCTCTGATACCATATTGAGTTGAATGCACTAGCCAATTCACACAAAAGCTTAAACTGATAAGGAAAGAAGGGCAATTCACTTATACTTCAAAACTCCCCCTAGAAAACATTAGAGGAGGATATCACACAGTATTGTATTTGATTAGAAGATATCCGATTCATGCAGCTCATGCAAGGATAGCGCGTGATCTCATGCATAAGTGGCGCATGCAACTCATATTCACCCAAAAGCTATGCTTAAGCTGATGAGAAAAGGAGGGCAATTCACTTATACTTCAACACTTCCCCTCATGTAGACGTGGAATAGAAGTGGACTACAATTATTTTTTTAACTGCGTCAACCGGATCTTGAACTCGAAACCTCTTGGCTCTGATACCATATTGAGTTGAATGCACTAACCAGTTCACCCAAAAGCTTAAGCTGATGAGGAAAGGTGGACAATTCACTTATACTTCAACACTCCCCTTACGTATAGGCTCCCTCAGGTCTAGACTATGGAATAGAAGTGGGCTGCAATTATTTTTTTGCAACACTCCCTCTCATGTATAGGCTTCCTCAGGCCTAGGACGTGGAATAGAAGTGGACTACAATTATTTTTTAATTGCGTCAATCGGGTCTTGACCTCGAGACCTCTTGGCTTCGATACCATATTAAGTTGCATGCACCAACCAGTTCACCCAAAATCTTAAGCTGATGAGAAAATGTAAGTACCCGAATCCACTGATTCGAACCCACTGTGTTTACCGCACTAGTCCTAGGATCAACGCTAGTGCACACAGCTCAACAAAGGTACATATCACATCATACTCAACGATAATAGAAATAGTAATTCATTTATTGATCTAGCTAAATGTATGATCTTATGACCAACTTACATTATTAAGCCACGCAGGGCAAGACTGGAAATATAAGCTAAGAATTAAGCAGCAGAACGTAGAAAACGCAGATAGCTCATCGGTTCTCCACAGGCAACCAACAAGGCTTGGACCCTAATGACTCGCGTCCTCTTGGAACTCCTCCTCCAACACAGGTGTAGATTCTTCGACTGTTGATTATTGGTGTTGGCAAGGGTGAGTACTTAAAGCACTCAGCAAGTTGTGCACAAAATGCAGTTCTATGTAACTATACGCAAGGCTTATTCCAATGGATAGGCTATCATGGCTATTTTGCAATAAGCAGCATTTATGAACAAATACAATAAATAGATTGTAAAGACTGGAAAACAAATAACAATAATAGATAGATTCAACATTTCTGAAGTAAACCAGGTTTTCAATCCTAATTCAAATTCCATCTTCCACATGGCATTCTGCCATCCCAACCAAGTTGTCCATTTAACTAAGCTAACCCTTAACTGTAATTTTCGAGCATTGCTCAATACTGCGAGCACGGCTATCCGAATAGTTTCACACTCTGCAGAGGTTATGCACTTTACCCACGCGATACAACCATACACTACAAAGGCGAGTGATTATAACAAAGCCTTTACAAAGCGCTGGCTTAACCCGGTACCACCCGCTAAGGTTTCAACACTGGTGGGACTGGTTACCACATCTAGGGCCCCCCCTCTTGCGCCATGTGAATTACTCCATAACTCGGAAACTCACACCGACCATGATAGTACCGAAGTTAAGACATTGCAAAATACTCAGCTAGGCTAGCCCATACCAGACATGTGGTTGCATGATTGACTCTGGTCAAAGGCTTGCAAGGTTAAGTCCTTAGGGTGATCAGGGCAAGACATCCACATACCCTCTGCCCATCGGGCCCACCTTGGCATACTTGCCCCTTGTCACTTGCCCCAATCTAAGTGAATATCACCCAAGTTGATTACCAAGCACCACGTGCCATCAACAATTCAACATCGTTCCGTGACATGACTCGCCACAAACAACTCAATCTCATCGTGTGATCCCACATGACACACAAGTTCATAACATTGTTCCATATTTCATTATTCAAGATTAATTATGAATGATTCCAACACATGTGATGACGTGGCATGGCTAAGCAACTAATACGGTCTAACCATCCCATGTTGATTATCATTACTAACCAACTATATTGAACCAAACTAGGGTGACAATAGATCATGGCATATGATGACAAGGTAGGGTATAGATCAATTTGGTATAATAGCAAAGCCCAATTTAATTTGAAACAACTATATACTTGAAATAATATGCAATAGGGTAAAACAATTAAAGAAATTTTACAAACATGGGTTCAACATGATCAAAGCACAACTTGCCTTGGAATAGGTCCTGATCATGATCTGGAGCTTGCTCTTGAGTTGCTGGATCTTCCTCCGAAGCGTCGCACAATTCAACGTCTACGCGTACCGAAGGAGAAAAGCAAATAAATATCAAAACAGAGAGCAAATTAATTCCGAAAATCAATTAAAATTCACCATTAAATAGATCTCAATTTTACAAATTTTTAGAAATTTGAATCACTCAAATCCGAGTTAAGATACAAAAGTTATAGCCTTTTGAAGTTTGAATAAATACTAAAATTACAGAAATAAGAAAATCAGAATTAACCGAATTATTTTTAAATTGAAAAACAGATTACTGCATCAGCATGACGTCAGCCCTGATGTCAGCCAATCAGACGCTGCCACGCGTCTCGGGCGTATGGACCCAGTCCACCCACCCGCACCGGTTCACGGTGGACGCGGCTCACGGCGCTACGGCTCTACGCTTTCGACACGCCGCGCAAGACGCGGTTGCGCGCGCGCGCGGTGCGATCCGCACGCATCGGTTTGATCGGACGGTGCTGGGCAAAGGGACATGCGGCTACGGCTCGATCGCCCGATTCGGATCCGATGGTTACTGGTACCCAAGACGCTTACCCACGCGGCACGATCCGGAGCGTCAAACGAAGATCGAACGGCTGGAAGAGCTCGAACCCGGCGATGGCGATGCGGCTGCGCAGCTTCACCTGCAGCGGAGAAGAAGACATCGGCGATGGCGTTTCTGCGACGATTCGGCGGCAGGGAACGGTGAGGTAGGTGCGTCTCGGTCCAAGGGTCGCGGATCTGGAACCGGCACGGCTCGGGACGGCGTGACGATGGCGGAAAACGGACGAGAACCACGGCGGGGGTTCGGCAACTCCGGCGAGCTCGCACGGGTAGGCGAGGGCGTCTCGGCGTGGGAGAACTGACAGACGGGTGCGGCGCGGGGTGAGGGTTTCAGCGCCCGCGGCGGCGCCTTAAATAGGCGCACGGGGAGGCGTGCGCAGCGTGGATTTCGGAGGCGGTTCCGTGGCGGCGGCGGACTCCGACGGCGATACGGAGAGGCGACGCGGCTTCATCACCAGCGTCCACGCGGCCCCCATCCGACGGCTGCACGCGACAGGCAACGCGGCGGGAGCGCGGCGACGGATTATGGTTTGGGTTTCGGCGGCAAAACGGGCTGCGCGGGCTACCTGGGCCGCACAGTTCGCGGGCCGTCCCAACACTGTTCATGGTTTTTTTTAGAGAATTTCTCATTTAAAATAAGTACAGAAATTCATTTTATTTGTTTCAAGCAATAAAATAATTAGAAAAATTCCAAGAAAATTCTCAAAAATACTTTGAGATATTCTGGACTCAAATAAAATATTTTTGGCAAAACTTGATTTTAACTTTGCATAAATTTAAATAGTTTTGGATAAAGGACCAATATACTTAATTTAAAATTAATTCAAATAAATCCAGAAAAATTCAATTAAATTCCAGAAAAAATCATAAAATACCCAAATGGCAATAAAATAATATTTAGGCAAATTTTGGGATGTTACAAACCTCCCCCTTTAACAGAATCTCGACCCCGAGATTTAGGGCTAACTAGAGAATATGTTTGGAAATTCTGACTTCAAATCCTCTTCACGCTCCTAGGTTGCTTCACTTTCGGAATGATTGCTCCACTGAACTCTGCAAAAGCGAATAGACTAGCTTCTAGTCTGCACTCCATAACATCCAAAATTCTGATTGGCTGCTCCTTGTAAGTCAAGTCTTCCTGCAGTTCTATTGCATCCAACGGGGTTTGTTCTGCTGGCACTCTGAGACATTTCTTAAGTTGTGACACATGAAACAGTCATGCACTCCTGCCAAAGACTGAGGCAATTCCAACTGATAAGCTACCTCTCCTCGACGGCTTAAAATTTTGAACGGACCAACATATCTTGGTGCAAGCTTCCCTTTCACGTGAAACCTTTTAACACCCTTAAGAGGGGTAACCCTGAGATACACATAATCCTCTGGCTCGAAACTCAATTCTCGGCATCGGTTATCGGCGTAGCTCTTTTGCCTTGACTGCGCTATCTTCAACCTCTCTCTGATCATCGTAACTTGATTTTCTGCTTCCTCGAGAATATCTGGCCCAAACACCAAACGCTCTCCGTCTCATTCCAATTTAACTGAGTCGACAAGCACGTCCATACAATGCCTCAAGCGGTGACATCGTAAGCTAGCTTGATAACTATTATTATGGCCAGATTACGCATATGGTAGACATTTATCCCAAGATGTAGCATAAGCTAAAGCACAAGAACTCAACATATCTTCCAAAATCTGATTTACTCTTTCGGTCGACCATCATGCGGGTGATATCTTTAGATTGAAATTGAAAGAGTTCCATTGCTTCATGCAACTTGTTCCAAAATCTTGAGGTAAATTGGGTACCTCTGTTTGACACAATCTTTTTGGGCATTCCATGCAAACATACAATCCTTGACATGTACAGCTTTGCTAAACGATCTCCTGAGTAGGTAGTCTTCACCGGGATAAAATGAGCGACCTTGGTCAACCGATCCACAATAACCCAAATTGAATCATAACCTCTCTAAGTCTTAGGTAAACTAGTGATAAAGTCCATACCAATTTCCTCCCACTTCCATTCAGGAATTTTCAGCGGTTGCAGCAAACTAGCTGGTCTTTGATGCATGGCTTTTACTCTCTGACATACATCGCATAGAGCAACATGCTCCGCCACCTCACGCTTCATATTAGGCCACCAAAATCTCTCCCTCAAATCTTGATACATTTTTGCACTTCCCGGATGAATCGAGTACTTAGAATCGTGAGCTTCCTCAAGAATCAGTTGCTTCAGCTCCTTTTTGTCTGGTACACAGATTCGGCCTTTGAAGAACATGGTTTCCTGCTCATCTAGAGTGAAATCCACTGCTAAGCCTTCGTCTTTCTTGGACTTGGTCTTAGTGATTTTCTCATCATCTTTCTGGCCTTCTCTAATCTGATTCTCCAGTGTTGGCTTTACTTCCAGTGCAGCTACACTTCCTTGCGGAACAACTTCCAGCTTTAACTTATGAAATTCCTTACATAGCTCTGGTTGATCCTCCATTGACAGCGTATTTGCACTATGACTCTTTCGACTTAGAGCATCGGCTACCACATTAGCTTTTTCCAGGGTGGTAATGAATTCCCACATTATAATCCTTAATTAACTCTAGCCACCTTCGTTGTCTCATATTAAGATCTGCTTGAGTGAATATGTATTTCAGGCTCTTATGGTCTGTATATATATCACATCTATTTCCTATGAGATAATGACGCCATATCTTCAAAGCATGCACTCTGACTAATTCCAAATCATGCGTCGGGTAATTCGCCTCATGCGGCCTTAACTGCCTTGACGCATAAGCAACAACTTTGCTACCCTGCATCAACACGCACCCCAGGCCTTGCTTTGAGGCATCGCCATAAATATCAAATCCATTCTGCACATCCGGCAACACTAATACGGGGGCTATCGTCAAACGCTTCTTCAGTTCCATAAAACTTTTCTCGCACTCAGACGTCCATGCAAACTTCTTTTCTTTCTTCAACAACTGCGTAAGGGGTTTAGCAATCGTCGAGAATCCTTCTATGAACCGACGGTAGTATCCCGCTATTCCCAGAAAACTACGAATCTGAGTAACAGACTTCGGTTGCTCCCAATGCAGCACAGCGTCCACTTTTCTTGGATCGACCGCAACTCCTTTAGCAGTCATTACATGACCAAGGAATTCAACCTTCTCCTTCCAAAAATCACACTTTCTAAACTTAGCATACAGCTGGTGTTCTCGCAGCCTCTCTAAAATCATCCTTAAATGTTCCGCATGCTCTTCCTCTGTCTTCGAGAAAACTAGGATATCGTCTATAAAGACTACCACAAACTTATCCAAATACTCCATGAAAACCTTATTCATCAAGTTCATGAAATATGCGGGGGCATTAGTCAATCCAAATGACATTACTGTGAACTCATAGTGTCCATGTCGCGTAGAAAACGCAGTCTTAGGCACATCCTCCGCTCGAATCCTCAACTGATGTTATCCTGAACGAAGAACTATTTTGGAGAAAACTCTGGCTCCTCTTAACTGATCAAATAAATCGTCGATCCTGGGCAATGGATACTTATTCTTGATCGTTACTTCATTGAGTACTCGGTAGTCAATACACATCCTAAGACTCCCATCCTTCTTACGAACAAACAAAACCGGTGCTCCCCACGGTGATGAACTTGGTCTAATGAAACCTTTCTCTTGCAGTTCCTCAATCTGCTTCTTCATTTCCACTAACTCATCGGTAGGCATCCGATATGGTCTTTTTGATATCGGTGCTGTCCCTGGTGCTAACTCGATAACAAACTCGATATTGCGGTTTGGCGGCATCCCTGGTAAATCTTCTGGAAATACATTCGGGTATTCTCTGACTACTGGCACCTCCTCTACGCTGATGGCTTGCACGCTGTTGACCACTAACTGCCCATCACGAACTGCAGTCGCTTGAAATTCTACCTTCTTGCCACTAGGGCCTTCTAGAGATACAATCCTTCGGCCACAATCCAAAACAGCCTTATGTTTGGACAGCCAATCCATTCCAAGGATAACATCTAGGGACTGTGCATCTAACAAGATAAGATTCGCTAGAAATTCTATCCCATCCATGAGCAACTTAACTCCCAAGCACCCAAGGCTAGATCTAAGCTCGGATCACGGGGCTTGGACTAACAAAGACACTCTTAAGATTCACCACTTTAAATCCATTCTTGGTTGCAAAACTTTGAAAGCGAGCGAATCGAAGCTCGAATCAAATAAAGCGTGGCAGTCTTGAGTTAACCAGAAACTTACCCAGTATAACGTCTGTAGCCTCTTGTGCTCCATCTGCGGTGATGTGGTTGATCCTACCATGCGCTGTTGATTGAGGGGTTGCTCCAGCTTGACCTGGCGCACGAGTTCCTCCGGAAGCCGGTGCCTTGGCAGGTGTTGTTCCTAGGTTAAAGCGAACTGGCGTGATGCCTCCTCTCTGTGGACACCTATTAGAGAAGTGCCCTGGCTCATTGCATGTATAGCATCTCTTGATTGCAGACTGTTGACTCCCTCCTGGTGCATTACTGCCCTGTGTTGGCGTCTGAAAGTTCTGATTAGCAGGGCGAGGTGCAGGAGTTGATGCCTTGTTTACAGCCGATGGTTGGAATCTATTAAATTGCTGCGGTGACATTCTCAGACGCAGGTGGTTGGGACGTCCTCCCTGATTAGTCATCAAGCGCTTTCGGTTTTCACTCAGCTCTTTGTGCTTGTCCTCCAGAATCAATGCCTTGTTAACCAACTCCTGAAAGTCTGGAAAAATTGTGGGTGATCAGCCCTACTTGCAGTCCTGAATTTAGTCCCTTCATGAAGCGGGACTGCCTAGCTTTATCAGTCGCTACGTCTTCAGGGGCATAGCGAGCTAACTGAGTAAACTTGTTCAGATATTCGGCCACGGGCTGGCCTCCTTGCTTCAGAGCCCTGAACTCTTCTTTCTTGAGATCCATCATTCCTTCTGGAACATGGTATTGGCGGAAAGCAGTGGTAAACTCATCCCATGTGATCTCCTACGGGGCTTCGTGCGTGGCACAAAAGTTTTCCCACCACTCTGCGGCTGTTCCTTCCAATTGATGAGAGGCGTAGAGCACCCTCTCATTGCCCTCACATTGAGTGATATGAAGCTTCCTCTCGACGGTCCTAAGCCAGTCATCGGCTTCCAAGGGATTAGTATTTCCTGAAAAGGTTGGTGGCCGAGTCCTCATAAAATCTGATAGCTTGGAGTACGGCCGTGGCCCACCATTGTTGTTCTGGTTCACTTGGTTGTTATTATTTGCAGCCATGTTAGTCATCTGTTGCATCATGGTCTGCATCAATTGAGTCTGTGCGGCAAGAAAAGCCCCCAAGTTCTGCATATCCACTGGCGGTGCTTGTTGCGGTGGTGCTTCTTCGTTGGGATTGTTGCCTGAGCGTAGACCACTTCCTGAAGCTCCGTTGTTGCGACGGGTGTTCACCATCTGCTTGATTGCTTCTTGAGTTAGGAAAGATAGATGTAGCATAAATAAGATGCAAGAGTTTCTAAGGCGGGGAAACAAGTTAAACCCTGACTTAGACAATCTTTATTAATACTTGGTATGGTTGCTTACATTGCCTAAGGGCTTTGCAACACATACTGCACACTCAGCAGATAATTAAGAACCAAACTAACACGAAACCTTAACGTCTGCTAAAAGGTAAAGACTAACTTAAAGACGCGACTCAACACTCGAGTCTCAACACAACTCTAAGACTGACTCTCACTCATCCAGTCACCACAGGTGAGGCGATCCGGCGCATACACCGCGGGTGGGTGGCATAGGAGCAAACCTATCCCGTGACCCTCTGCTGGCTCCTCGGGCTCCCACTAACGCTCCTCGGGTCTTCTTCTTCTTCTTGGCGACCTCGTCCGGCTCTGAACGACACAGGTCCGCTAGCTCCTCGGCTACTGCAAGGCCTCCTCTAGCTCACTTGATGACTCGGGCTGCGGCATCACGAGTCTTACAAGCTCTCGCTCGGCCACCCTCGGTGCCTCGTACCTTTGCTCTCCGGCTCTGCGCGTGTCCCTCAAGTGATCCTCTGGCGATAGTGAACTCGGCAAGATGTCTGCGATGCACACTCGCTCCCCACGATCCGTCGGCGTCGACATGCTTGCACATCAGGGTGAAGTCGGAACACTGAGTCGTGAAGCTCGTCGGCGTAGTCGTGGTAGACACGGCGAAGAGCAAGTCGAGCAACCTCCTGAATCGCATCTTCGTACGAGAACCTCCTTGCAGAAATGCTGATCGGCCTGCTAGCTTCATCATTGTCCCGGGCGTAAATAATCAACTTGCAAACAAATCCTCGGTGCACACCGTTAACGGACTAGCTGCCCCCTTGGTAAAGCGGACGATAGAATCCTCCAAGCGTCTGAAGAACCCTCCACAGCTCCATGGCGTAGCCACCTGCTGACTCTTCAAAGGTTGGAACGATCGGCATCTGCTCCACAAGAACTTTTAATAAGATTTCCATCCGGACCAGCAGTAAAACGGTAAATTCAGCAAGGCGAGAAGTAAAGAGTGGCATGAGTCAAGAGTGTGTTATTAGTCAAATTTAAAATTTTCCTTTAGAAAATAGTTTTGGACACAACCCGGACTCCTCCATACTATCTAGGGCCAAGACCTACAGTTAGTATGCTCTGATACCACCTCTGTAAGGACCCGAATCCACTGATTCGAACCCACTATGTTTACCGCACTAGTCATAGGATCAACGCTAGAGCACATAGCTCAAAATTGGTACATATCACATCATACTCAACGATAATAGAAATAGTAATTCATTTATTGAGCTAGCTAAATGTATGATCTTATGACCAACTTACATTATTAAGCCACGCAGGGCAAGACTGGAAATATAAGCTAAGAATTAAGCAGCGGAAAGTAGAAAACGCGGATAGCTCATCGGTTCTCCACAGGCAACCAACAAGGCTCGGACCCTAACGACTCGCGTCCTCTTGGAACTCCTCCTCCAACACAGGTGTAGATTCTTCGACTGTTGAATATTGGAGTTGGCAAGGGTGAGTACTTAAAGCACTCAACAAGTTGTGCACAGAATGCAGTTCTATGTAACTATATGCAAGGCTTATTCCAATGAATAGGCTATCATGGCTATTTTGCAATAAGCATCATTTATGAACAAATACAATAAATAGATTGTAAAGACTGTAAAACAAATAACAATAATAAATAGATTCAGCATTTCTGAAGTAAACCAGGTTTCCAATCCTAAGTCAAATTCCATCTTCCACATGGCATTCTGCCATCCCAACCAAGTTGTGCATTTAATTAAGCTAACACTTAACTGTAATTTCCGAGCATTGCTCAATACCGCGAACACGGTTATCCGAATAGTTTCACACTCTGCAGAGGTTATGCACTTTACCCACGCGATACAACCATACACCACAAAGGCGTGTGATTATAACAAAGCCTTTACAAAGCTACCGCTTAACCGGTACCACCGCTAAGGTTTCAACAACTGGTGGGATGGTTACCACATCCGGGCCCCCTCTTGCGCCATGTGAATTACTCCATAACTCGAAACTCACACCGACCAGGATAGTACCGAAGTTAAGACATTGCAAAATACTCATAAGTGGCCCATACGGACATGTGGTTGCATGATTGACTCGGTCAAAGGCTTGCAAGGTTAAGTCCTTAGGGTGATCGGGCAAGACATCCACATACCCTCTGCCCATCGGGCCCACCTTGGCATACTCGCCCCTTGTCACTTGCCCCAATCTAAGTGAATATCACCCAAGTTGATTACCAAGCACCACGTGCCATCAACAATTCAACATCGTTCGTGACATGACTCGCCACAAACAACTCAATCTCATCGTGTGATCCCACATGACACACAAGTTCATAACATTGTTCCATATTTCATTATTCAAGATTAATTATGAATGATTCCAACACATGTGATGACGTGGCATGGCTAAGCAACTAATACGGTCTAACCATCCCATGTTGATTATCATTACTAACCAACTATATTGAACCAAACTAGGGTGACAATAGATCATGGCATATGATGACAAGGTAGGGTATAGATCAATTTGGTATAATAGCTAAGCCCAATTTAATTTGAAACAACTATATACTTGAAATAATATGCAATAGGGTAAAACAATTAAAGCAATTTTACAAACATGGGTTCAACATGATCAAAGCACAACTTGCCTTGGAATAGGTCCTGATCTTGATCTGGAGCTTGCTCTTGAGTTGCTGGATCTTCCTCCGAAGCGTCGCACAATTCAACGTCTACGCGTACCGAAGGAGAAAAGAAAATAAATACTATAACAGAGAGCAAATGAACTTCAAAAATCAATTAAAATTCACCATTAAATAGATCTCAATTTTACAAATTTTTAGAAATTTGAATCACTCAAATCCGAGTTAAGATGCAAAAGTTATAGCCTTTTGAAGTTTCAATAAATACTGAAATTACAGAAATAAGAAAATCAGAATTAACCGAATTATTTTTAAATTGAAAAATAGATTACTGCGTCAGCATGACGTCAGCCCTGATGTCAGCCAATCAGACGCTGCCACGCATCTCGGGCGTATGGACCCAGTCCACTGTAACACCCTAATTTTTGCTCTAATTTAAAATTTGAAGTATTTTTGATTTTTGAGAAATTTTGGAAATTATTGAAATTTATTTGGAATTATTCAAATATAGCCTTTCTTTAAAACAAATTAAATAAAGGAAAAGTTTTTGCAAAGTTTTATTAAAAATATTTTAATGGAGTTCCAAACATCTCAAAGTATTTTCGAATTTTTCCGAATTTTTCAATATTTTACTACTTTCTTTGGCCAAAACTAATTTCCCGAATTATGTTTATTCGAAAAGGATTTAAAATCCTGAACGATTGTGCAGGCGAAATCGTTGGCGCCCGATATTATGCTCTGCCCGGCTCGTGACTCGGCCACGCAGCCCGCCCGCCAAACCCTAGCGCCGCTTAGCCCAAGCCGTCCGTCCGGATCGCGACGCTGTCGCGTGTGCCACGTCGCCCGTCGGCGCGTGAGCCTTCGGATCATCGCTGCCGCGAACGCCGAGGATCGCGCCACGTCGCCGTCCACGCGAGATCATCGGAGGCGTGGGCGTTGATGGCGTGACTTCACGCCATTTCGCGCCGCCGAGACTCCTCTGGCGCCCGTGTGAGCTCGCCGTGGTTGCCTTCCTTCGCCACCATTGTTTTTGCTTCCTCCCATCGTCGTCCGAGCCGCTCGCCGTGCTCGACCCTTCTGAGTTCACGAAGCCACCGCATCAGTGGACCACTTCATCACGTTGGAGAAGCCCCACAGCGCCGCGTTGCACGTCGTCTTCATCCTCTCCGGCAAGATCTGCGCCACCGTGACATCGTCGCCAGCCCGAGCTTCGTCCACCGTCCGATCGCCGCCGAACGCACCAGATTCATCCACGTCGCCAATCAACAGTAATCCTCATCTTCACCCTCGGCCGTTTGATCTAATCAGCGGTCTAGATTGCCGATTAGTTTCACGATTAGTTTATTTGAGCCGTTAGATCTAGATCGTAGGGTTTATTTTTTTTACCGCGTCGCGTAAAGGTCACAGCCGTCGGATGCGCACCGGCTGCCTTGGATTGTGCCGCGTGTCGCGCCGTAGTAGGCTAGAGCCGATAGCCTTGGCTCATCGCGGCCGTCCGTTTGAATCGAGTGGATGAGATCGCACGCATCGCATCGGGCGATCTGTGTTGGCGTGTGGCGCGAAGCGAAAGTCGGCCGCCGTTTCTGTCGACGTCACCCGAGTAATCATGACCGTTCGATCTGGATCCAAGGGTCATGGTGAAGCCACGTGTTGGCTCCGCGGTAGAGGTGAGGCGAAAAGTCGCATGAATCTCGGCCGTTCGTTTTAAATCAGAAGGACGAGATTGAATCGAGTTTCGGCGATTAGTTTAGCGCCGCGTGTCGCGTTAGGATTGGTGCGAGCCATCGGCTGGCGCCACGGCTTGCGTCACCCGTGCACGAGCACGCGGTCTGCGCGGTCCACGGTGGACGAGGCCAACCCGTGGACCCGACCCATAGACGAGCGACGTGGCGGCATCTGGCGTGCCATGTCGAGATAGCGTCATATTTTTTTATATATAAAAATATTTCGACCGAATTTCTTTTCTGTGCTGACGTCATCATGGCGCGGTGCTGACGTCACAAATGCGAATTTCGGTGTAAAAATATTTCAGAAAAATCGGATTTTCTTAATTTACGTATTTTGATTTTATTCAAACTTCAAATGACTATAACTTTTGCATTTTAACTCGAATTTGGATGATTCAAATTTCTAAAAATTCATAAAATTATGAGCTATTTAATGGTGAATTTTATTTGAATTTTGAGGTCGTTTAGTCTTCTGTATTAGTTATTTATTGCATATTTTATTTATGCAGCGTAGACGCAAATTTGCGGAAAGTTTCGAGGAAGATTTAGTCGCTCAAGACCAAGCTTGAACAAGACCAGCAACTCTTTGAAGGCAAGTGATGCTTTGATCATTTTGATCCCAGATTTTAAAATGTAATTTATGCTTTGAAACTATGCATGCTAATTATTTAAAATGAAATTAAATTGATTTGGGATAATGTAGATAATCAACCCATTTTGTTATGCCACCTTGAATTATTAATTGTATGCCTAAACCATTGTCACCCTAAGTTTGATTATATTAGTTGGATGCTAATATTGTGCCAACACGGAGGCTAGGCCGTGAGTAGATGCTTAGCCTTGCAGCGAATCATGAGTGATCTTTCGGAAAAATGCTACAATCTTGACTAAAGACATATTGAATGTATTTTGAAAAGTGGTGTGATGATGCCATATGATGAGATTGAGGTACTGCGACTGTGTGGTTCCGTCGATGTGGAGTTATTGCTGGCATGTGTTGCAAAATAATCAACTGGGTGGGAAAAGATTTAGACTGGGGCAAGTGGCAAGAGGCTATGTGCCTGGTGGGCCTGTGTGGCATTGGGTTGATGAGTGATGTGAGTCTGTGTGCCACATTGGGTTGTGTGCCACTGTTGAGTGTTGAAAGTCTTGCCTTGGTCAGTTAAGGACTTCACTTTGCAAGCCTTTGATCTGAGTCACCCGTACAACCACATGTCTGATATGGGACAGACCTAGTTGACTAGGGTTACGATATCTTTCCTCGATACCTCGGGGTGACGATACACGGGTGTATCTGTATGGGGGAGCGTACCTGTGCTACGGCTTGGTGCCCATCCAACGGTGATTGGCCGGTCCTATACTTCGGCTCTGTGTGAGGGAAGTGATAGTGAAGGCAATATCGGAGAGGTTCTCTGGTTAAGGTAGAAGTTCCTGAAAAGCTTTGTTGCGGACAATCACCTGTGTGGTGAGCGGCTGTGTCTTGTGGGTAAAGTGTACAACCTCTGTAGAGTGTCAAACTATTCAATAGCCGTGCTCACGGTATTGAGCATTGCTCGGGATTACTGATCAAGGGTAGATTTTCATAAACAAAATGTGAGAAGGGTGGTCATGTGCGATGTTGGAAATGAACTATTAAAATTGCGTCGAGAATCTTCAATGAAAAACCATTTGAGTTTAGTATTATTTATATCTGTGCCCTTTGCTTTAATCTAAACAAGATACTAGTTCAAAAATCTTTGCTTGATGCAAAAGAACCATTTAAGCCAATCCATTGGAATAAGTTTTGCATCTGATAATAGCGTGCATTTTGTACATTACTTGTTGAGTGCCTTGTGTACTCACCCCACATTGCTTATCAAACCCAACATCAGTGGAGGAGTCTACACCAGCATGGGAGGAAGAGTACATCGAGGATGCGAGAAACTAGGGGGTAAGCCCAGTCGGTTGCCTGTGGCAAGATGAAGGCTTCCACGACCCTTTTATTTATGTTCCGCTGCTATTTCTTTACTTTGAATAATGTAAGCCCTGTGTGGCTGACTTATCTGTAAGGAGACCATAAGGTCGTACAACTCGATTTATATACATGTTTGCACTATTTATTCTTATATCTTTGTGAATATACGTAATGTGCAACTCTGTATGATGTGTGTGCTAGCGTGATCTGGGTAGCACGAGAATACACAGAGGGTCCGGATTTGCAGATTCGGGTCCCGACATCCACCCACCCGCACCGGTTCACGGTGGACGCGGCTCACGGCGCTACGGCTCTGCGCTCGACACGCGGCGTCACGCGGTTGGCCGCGGCGTGCGGTGCGATCCGCACGCATAGGTTCGTCGGATGGTCTTTGGGCAAAGGACGCGTGGCTATGGCTCGATCGCGGATCGGATCCGACGGCTACGGTACCCAAGGCGCTTACCCACGCGGCACGATCCGGGCGTCAAGCGAAGATCAAGCGGTGGAAAAGCTCGAACCGGCGATGGCGATGCGGCGCGCAGCTTCACTGCGATGGAGAAGACGATGTCGGCGATGGCGTTCTGCGACGATCCGTGGCGAGAGCAGCGAGGTAGGTGCGTCTCGGTCAAGGTCATGGATGCAGAACCGCGCGGCTCGGGGCGGTGTGGCGGCAGCGGGACGGGAACCACGGCGGGGCTTTGGCAACTCGGCGAGCTCACACGAGTAGCGAGGCGTCTCGGCGTCGGCCCAGACAGACAGGTGCGGCGCGGTGAGAGGTTTGGCGCCGCGCGCGCTTAAATAAGCGCCGCGAAGAAGCGTCGTGAAGCGGATTTTGGAGGCGGTTCGATGGTGCGGCGGACTCCAGCAGCGTCGGAGAGGCGGCGGCTTCATCACCGGCGTCACGCGGCCTCCGTCCGACAGCTGCGAGCGACGCGAGCGGCCTTGGCGAGTCGGCGGCGGATTATGGTTTGGGTTTCGGCGGCAAAACGGGCTGCTCGGGCTACCTGGGCCGCACAGTTCGCGGGCCGTCCCAACACTGTTCATGGTTTTTTTTAGAGAATTTCTCATTTAAAATAATCACAGAAATTCATTTTATTTGTTTCAAGCAATAAAATAATTAGGAAAATTCGAAGAAAATTCTGAAAAATACTTTGAGATATTCTGGACTCAAATAAAATATTTTTGGCAAAACTTTATTTTAACTTTGCATAAATTTAAATAGTTTTGGACAAAGGACCAATATACTTAATTTAAAATTAATTCAAATAAATCCAGAAAAATTCAATTAAATTCCAGAAAAAATCATAAAATGCCCAAATGGCAATAAAATAATATTTAGGCAAATTTTGGGATGTTACAGAAAAGAAGGGCAATTCACTTATACTTCAACAGTTTCTTCTCAGACGAGCTTTTTGCCTTTTTTTTTTGTTTTGCTTGCACAGATTTCCATTTTCATTCTGGACATTGATGCATTAGTCTAGGTATGCATTTCATAATGTTTTTCACCACGGTAGCAGAGAACTTTCTTGATATATACTGAAAGCCACTAAAGATTATTTAACCTTTCTATTTTGTCCTCAGTTTTTTTTTACTGCAACCAGCCATAATTTTTAGCTTTTGTCCATTTTCCTTTCTTGAGATATGGATTTGATTCAAGTGCGTTTGATCCAACTAAAGAACAGGGTTGAACCAGATGACAGGCAATAACTTTACCCCATCCGGCAGTGGACCCCGGCTCTGTACAGGATCAGAGCTTGGTAAGGTCAAGTTGATTTCTTCCGCTATCACGTTGCACCCTAACAATTCAGTAGAGGTTCATTGCTTGTGTTTTTCCAGCATAAATGAACACTGCTATTCTAATACTAAGGGCTTCTGTCGCTTTTGTGTCTTTTTTTTGGTCCTACGTACACTGATTGGCAAGTGTATATGTGCAAACCCTGCGATGCTATATTATTGTGTAAAAGGAAAGAAAAAACTCTTTACTTGCCATATCTTGATTTTACAAGATAAGTCATGTTGATACAATCAAACCTGACCAATTGATGTAAACATTGTTCTTGCTACAGATAAAGTGAGAAGCCATACTGCTAATGCTAATCCGGCAAGAATTATTTGGCCGCGACCGACGCAACACGAGAATGGCAATGCATGCCTGGCAGGGTGGCGTGGGCAAGGGTGCTGCGCAAGCCTGGCATCAGTGAAGGGGTCAGCCGCAGCGCAAGATGGGCGTCACAACAGAGGTGTGATGTGTTGGATGATCCGAATTCATTTTAGACTATAGAGACGTGTTTAGCTTGTGTTAGACTTAAGTCGCTTTGTCGACTTTATAAATACCTCTGGTAAGCTGCACAGGGAGAGTGGACAGCTCGTTATAATCCTTTGCGTTTGTACTCAATTTCCAAAATAGTGAGATTGTCAATTTGCGTCCGTAGTTTTTTCTCACAAGGATTTTTCGATTTTTCACTTAAAATCTGTATCTCGTATTTAATCTACTTGTGCTTGATTATTCAGAGCCAGATCAATCATTCAGACAAAAACAAATTCAGTTTTCTGATAGGATCTACGCGCCGTCTTCGTGCCGTCGAGACCATCGGCCGTCCCGGCTTCCGCGCGGCCACCATCCGACGTCACGTCCTCCTTCGGTCTCTAGCGCCGACACACACGCTGCGTGGCGCCGCTACCATCGGCCGGCCCTGCACCAGCGCCCGTGTCTCGCTGGCGTCGCCCAACCGCCGGATCAGCACGCCTTCCGCCGTCGGCTTCCGGCTGCGCCTCCGTGAGCGTCTCGAACCTTCGGCCTCCGGCAGCCCCCGCCGTCCGAGCGCTCGCAGCCGGCCCCGACCCATCGCGCCATTTGCTCCAGCGCCGGCTGCCTCGCCACCGGCCTCTTTGCGCGGCTGCTCCGCCCTACCGGGTCCCCACCGGCGCCGTCCACTTCAGCCCACCAGTGCCGCTTGCGCCCGTGAAGAATCACAAGAACTCGTGAAGGACTAGCACTAGAAGAGCCGAGTAGACTCACCTGAAGAAGCCAAGAAGGTCCTGGAACGAGACAGCGATCGTTTTTTTTCTTTGGATCGGACTTCATACGGATCTCATTACCGAATTGGAATTTGCTCTTAAGCCCACATGGCTTTGTTGAAGTATAATATTTCGCTCTTAGACCGTGATACAAGGTTTTCACTATGGCAAATTAAGATGCGAGTTATTTTTACGCATACTGATCTGGATGATGCGCTTGATAAATTTGGGAACAAAGATCAAAAGACCTGACCTGATGAAGAAAAAAGAAAGGACCGTAAGACTTTATCTCAAATTCATCTTCATTTATCAAATAATATTTTGCAAGAGGTTTTGCAGGAGAAAACTGCGGCTGCCTTATGGTTGAAGCTAGAATCGATTTGCATGTCCAAGGATGTTACTAGCAAGATGCATGTGAAGACAATTATTTTCACACAAGTTGCAAGAGAGTGGTTCCGTGTTGAATCACCTATCGGCCTTCAAGGAAATCATTTCTGACTTTGAATCTATGGAGGTAAAATTTGAAGATGAGGATCTAGGTTTTATTCTTTTGTATTCCCTACCTCTGTCATTTTCAAATTTTAGAGACACTATTCTATTCTATATAGCTATTACACACTAACTGTTGCTAAAGTTTATGAGGCCTTATATGCAAAAGAAAAGATGAAATTGATGCTGTCCTCTAAAAGTTCCAATTCGCATGGAAAAGATTTGTGTTCCAATTCGCATGGAAAAGATTTGTCTATTCGTGGACGGACAAAGGAAAAGAAATCAAATAATGGATATAGAGGCAGAAGTTCAAGCAGTTACAGGGTTCGTTCTAAGTCCAGAGGTAAGGAAAAATTCTGCAAGTATTGCAAGAAGAATAATCATGACATATTTGAATGTTACAAGGTAAAGAACAAAGAAAAAAGGAATAGCACATACAAGCAAAAAAGTAAATCTGATGAGGAAGGTAAAGTTTCTGTTGCTACTACTAATAGTAGTTCTGATGGTGAGGTCCTTGTTGCTTTTGCTGGATGTGCAAGTAGTGGTGATGAATGGATTATTGATTCAGCTGCTTCCTTTCATATATGCATTAATAGAGACTGGTTCATCACTTATGAGTATGTTAAAGATGCTAGTTCTGTTAGGATGAATGATGATTCACCACGTCCTATTGTTGGAATTGGATCCGTTCAAATTAAGATGCATGATGGCATTATTAGAACCTTGATAGATGTGAGGTACATTCCAGGTATGACAAGGAATCTCATTTCTTTGAGTACTCTTGATTCTAAAGGGTATAAGTATTCTGGTGGCAATGGAATTTTGAAGGTATCAAAAGGTTCTTTTATTGTTATGATAGGTGATTTGAAATCTGTCAATTTATATCGTCTACAAGGCACTACAATTACAGGTGATGTCTTTGTTACTTCACACTCATTACCTGATATTGCTAATCTTTGGCACAAGCGTCTTGGGCATATGAGTGAACAGGGTTTGGCAGTATTGAGTAAGAGAGGACTTCTTGATGGATATAATAGTGGAAAATTGGATTTCTACGAGTATTGCATATTTGGTAAACATAGGAGGGTGAAATTCAACACTTCTGTTCATACTACAGAAGGTATTCTTGATTATGTGCATTCTAATTTATGGGGGGCCATCTTGTAACCCTTCTCTTGGAGGTGCTCGTTATATGTTGACAATCATTGATGATTATTCTAGAAAAGGCCTTATTTCTTGAAGCATAAATCAGAAGCATTTTCAATATTCAAAGAGTGGAAGGTTATGATTGAAAGGCAAACTGAAAGGAAGGTAAAGAAACTTCGCACTGACATTGGGATGGAATTCTGTTCTGATTAATTTAATTCATATTGTAAGTCTGAAGGCATTGTGAGACACTACACTGTTCCTCATACTCCACAACAAAAAGGTGTAGCTGAGCGTATGAACATAACTGTCATCTCGAAGGCCTGTTGCATGTTTGTCTAATGCTGGCTTGCATATGCGTTTTTGGGCTGAAGCTGCTTCCACTGCTTGCTATCTTATTAATCGATCACCCTCCATTGCTATTGATAAGAAAACTCCAATTGAGGCATGGTCTGGCTCCAGCTAATTATTCACAATTGAGAGTTTTTTGTTGTACTGCTTATGCTCACGTTGATAATAGTAAAATTGGAGCCTAAAGCTATTAAGTGCATCTTTCTTGGTTATAAATCTAGTGTGAAAGGTTATAAATTGTGGAATCCTCAAAGACAAAAGGTTGTTATCAGTAGAAATGTTATCTTTAATGAATCTGTTATGTTAAATGACAAATTGGATACAAATGTTTCTATTGAGAAACAACAGAAAACTAGTGTGCAGGTGGAGCACCTTATTGATTCAGAACATACACCAGAAAATAAAAAAAATGTTGATCAGGATGCACCTATTGTTGATGATTCACACATTGTTGAGCATTCTTCTCCAATTGTGCAGCCTCCACAACATTCTATTGCTATTGACAGACCTAGGAGGTCTATTAATCCACCTAAAAGGTTTATTGAAGAATGTGATATTGCTTTTTATGCTTTAAGTGTTGCAGAAGAAGATGAAAATAATGCAGAACCTTCTAATTATGTTGAGGCTATTACTTCTACTGATTGCAAAAAATTAGATGACTGCTATGCAAGATGAGATAGAGTCACTTGAAAAGAATGATACTTGGGATTTAGTAAAATTGCCTAAAGATAAGAAGATTGTCCGTTGTAAATGGATTTTCAAAAGAAGGGAAGGTATTTCTCCTACTGATTCAACAAGGTATAAAGTAAAGTTGGTTGCTAAAGGTTATAGCCAGATTCTAGGTATTGATTTCAATGATGTATTTTCTCCTGTTGTGAAGCATATTTCTATTCGCACTCTACTCAGTATTATTGCCATGCATGATTATGAACTTGAACAATTAGATGTTAAAACTGCATGCTTGCATGGGGAGTTAGAGGAAGATATTTATATGGACCAATATGAAGCTTTTGTTATTCCTGGAAAAGAACATCTTGTTTGTAGATTAAAGAAATATCTTTATGGCTTGAAACAATCCCTCAGACAATGGTACAAGAAATTTGACTCATTTATACTCTCTCATGGTTTTAAGCGGTCTAATTATGATAGTTGTGTTTACTTAAAGATTGTTAATGGTTCAGCTATATATTTGCTTCTTTATGTTGATGATATGTTGATTGCTGCAAAAGATAAATCAGAAATAGCTAAATTGAAGGCACAATTGAGTAATAAATTTGAGATAAAGGATTTAGGTGTAGCAAAGAAAATTCTTGGTATGGAAATTATTAGAGCGAGGAAATCTGGTAAATTATACCTTAGTCAGCAAGGTTATATTAAGAAGGTCCTTCGTCGCTTTAATATGCATGATGCAAAACCAGTGAGTACTCCATTAGCTGCACATTTCAGATTATCTTCAGTTTTATGTCCAGTGTCAGATAATGATATTGAGTGCATGTCTAGAGTTTCATATTCCAGTGCAGTTATGCCATGGTTTGTTCTCGTTCTGATTTATCTCATGCACTAAGTGTTGTTAGTAGATACATGGCTAATCCTAGCAAAGAGCATTGGAAAGCTGTTCAGTGGATTTTCATATATTTTCGTGGTACTTCTAATACTTGTTTGCAGTTTGGGAAATCTAGAGATGGACTTGCTGGTTATGTTGATTCTGACTATGCTGGTGATTTAGATAAGAGGAGATCTCTCACAGGTTGTGTTTTCACTATTGGTGGTTGTGCTGTCAGTTGGAAAGCAAGTTTGCAGTCTACTGTTGCTCTATCAACTACTGAAGCTGAATATATGGCTATTTCTGAAGCATGTAAAAAAGCTACTTGGTTGAGAGGTTTGTACACTGAGCTTTGCGGGGTTACTTCTTGTGTTACTATATTTTGTGATAGTCAAAGTGCTATTTGCCTCACAAAGGATCATATGTTTCATGAAAAACAAAGCACATTGATGTGAGGTATCATTACATTCGAGATGTTATTGCTCAAGGTGACATCAAAATATCCAAGATAAGTACCCATGATAATCCCGCTGACATGATGACAAAGTCAATTACTGCTACTAAGTTTGAGCTATGCTCAAGCTTAGTTAGAGTTACAGTTTAAGTCCTAAAGACGTTTGGTGCTGGTGATATTTATTATTGAAGGGAGTTCATTGATGATTCTTTTACTACAAGAGGGAATTCGTCTCAAGGTGGAGTTTGTTGGGTGATGATCCGAATTTATTTTGGGCTTTAGGGACGCCTTTGGCCTGTGTTTCGGTGTAGCCTGTGTTAGACTCGAGTTGCTTTGTCCACCTTATAAATACCTCTTGTAAGCTACATGGGGAGAGTGGACGACTCATTATAATCCCCTGCGTATGTACTCAATTCCCAAAATAGTGAGATCGTCGATTGGCGCCTGTGGTTTTTTCCCGCAAGGGTTTTCCATGTAAAATCTATGTCTCGTGTTTGATCTATTTGTGCTTGATTATACAGCATGATGTGTCGAACAGTGGAGCTCAGTAGGGCGTAGCTATGAAGCCAAGGGCATTATGTAGGCAAAACACAATGCCGGAGAGGCGCTATGTGGGCCAAGGCGAAGCTGGACCGGGCACCACAACAAAGCCAATGTTGTGGCATAGGCCAAGCCCGGGATGAAGCGGAGAAGACATGACATGGGTCGAGGTAGAGCTCGATGGGGTTGATGGTGTTGTGTATGCCAAGCTTGACAATGGTGGCATGATGTGCTGGGTAACATGTTTCTTTATTTGTAGCAATGCATGGGCACTTATCTAGTTTGGGAGAAAAAAAGAAAGAGTAGCAAATACGGGGGAAAGATTAGTCCAAATGGTTTTTTTCCTCTTGGCCCTTTTTTATTCTATTTCAAAATTGCCCTAAAAAAACTAATTCCATAAATGACCCCTTTTATTCATGCCAACACGAATGGCACGAAAAACAAATAGCTCAGCGCCGGTGATCATGGCATTGAGAAACCATGCTCGGTGGCAACGTGGAAGGTGACATGTTGTTGATCTATGCCACAGTTCTTGGCACGGAGGTGGTGAATCCGGACTTACACATTTTCCCCCCTTTGTTCCTGAGATCTCTGGAGTGGACGTGGATCTAGCATAGAGGTATGACTATGACCTGCCAAAGTGGATGGCATGGAGCTACAAACCTTCCACACCATTGCTGTTGGCGGGGAGGTCCGGTATAGTATGATGCAATCCTACTCGTAGCCTCAGTCGCGCCATGGTCCGAAGACAAGCCTGAGAGGCACCCACGTTGCCTTCCTCTCCCTCCTCCAAATCCACTCAAATACCTCTATTTTTGCATGGGATTTCGCTTGATTATCGCAAGAGAATGTAATCCCACCATTCCCCACGATTTTACCAATTAGGTTTCCTTGATTTGGTCAAATTTGAGGAAACCCTAGTTTAAAGGTGACCTCCAAAATGGGATTTGGAGTGCATGAAAACTTGATTTTGGCATGGATTTGGTGTTGTGGAAGGTTAGCAATGGTCGGTAGTCTGATTATTGCCTACATTTTGATTGTTTGTTGCATATTATTGGTTGGTTTGTATGGAACACATATGGATGAACCGGGAGAAATCATTATTGTTTGGTCCAAATCGTATGAACTTGGTCTAGTTAGTGGTGATGTAGGTAATTATTATTGTATATGTGAGCATGAGCTTGCATGGTTCCTTAGTTATGTTCAGATCAATTTTGATGAGAAACAATTGTATGATGTGATGATGGTAGTATAGTCTTTATTTGTGATATTGTATTTTGTTATTGGATGAATCGGTCCATGCAGTAGTGAATGTTATGTGATTTGCATATCGATCGATTGTGAAAGACCGAGATGGCGACCAGAGGGGGGGTGAATGGTCCCAAAATAAATTTTCCCACCTCTTGGACAAATACTAGCCAAAGACTCAATACTGCTTGTAAAGAACATAGATTAGAAAAACACAAGTAGTGTTCAGAAAACAGCACGACTCCAAAAGTCAATCTGTGATCTTGGCTTGCTCATGAGATTCTAATGATCAAGATAGACTTTGAATGCCTTCTCATACGTCACAGCAAGCAAGATAGCACAAGAGTAAACACCAAAACTCGATCAATTAAGAATTCATCATGAAGGAACAAAAGATCAGTTTCTTTGCAGAACTTGAACCAGGGTTGCTTAGAGAATTTGGATATGCTCTGAGTGAACATTCATCCAATCAATCCCTCATTCTTTGCAACAAGAACCAAAAGCAAATCAAAACTAAAGAACTGCAAGTCACACGTTTTACACACTTCAAGAACACAGATTTACAACTTGCAACAAGAATGTAAGGAAGGATTGCCTAAATGATTGAAAGCATCGAATCAAGAGAAGAGTTCATCAACCATGAATTTCAACAAAGATTCAATAGCATGTAGAAGGAGATGAGGCAAATCCAAAATACGTAAAGTAAATTGCAAGTAAGTAAATGCGGAATTTAGATAGCAGAATTTAAGTGCGTAATGTAAATGCGTAAAGGAAATGAAACTAGAACATAAATGAAGAACATTTCATTTCTGGAAGGGAGGTTTACAAAGCCTCACAACAAAGTGGGCAAAACTCAAATGAGCAAAGAAAACCTCGGAACCTTCAAAGAGGGAGGCTGCCCTACCCTCTATTTATAGTGACACAGGATCAATTCCCACCCTTGGATGTCTTGCTTCAATCCTAAGCCAACTTCCAAGAGCCAGGATTTGATCCTTACATCATCACTCTCAACAACTCTCAACTACACTCGTGTACTTTCTTAGTACACCTAACGACAAGCTACACTTTATCCACTACTTTATCTTCCGTAACGCAACCCTACAGCTCTTCTTGATCCAAGTAGTGATAAGCTAGCTTCTCCACTAATCTCTTGTCTCTTGGAACTGCACCGACTTCATCTCCGGCGATCTTCCGGCGAACTTCCGGCCAACTTGAACCTCCGGCTATCCCATGCCTAGTTCCAGCCTCCCTTCGCCTCACCATGACCACCAAATGAAGTCCTACATTCACAAAGACAAGAAATCCCTTCTTGGTTCCACCATGAACCCATCACAACAATTCGATCACGAGTTGGGGTTAGAAAAGAAAAACCAAAAACGGACCAAAGCATTTCAACCAAATGCAGACAAGCTGTTTTCAATACAGCAGGATCTTCTCAATTTGTTATGATTTTATATGTTGTCCTACTGAAAATCTTGTCAACATGAAAAAGTTGTGTTTCGAAATTATTTACAACTTTCATTTAGAACGCATAATTTTTCGAGCACGAGAAGACCCTCAAAAATGCATATTACTGCACGCTGGAAAATTGGTCCGTAGTACACGTGAGAATCTCTGTTAACCTTCCCGATTTTATATGATTTTTTATGTTGCTCAAATGAAAAACTTTTCAACATGAAAACGATGCGTCTTGAAATTATCTACAACTTTCATGTAGACCAAATAATTTTTTAAGTAAGGGAAAACTTTGAAAAATGCATATTACTACACGCGAGTAAAATTGGTCCGTAGTACACATGAGAACCATCGCGATTTGGTCCGTAGTACACATGACAACCATCGCGATTTGGTCTGTTATACACATGAAAACCATCGCGATTTGGTCCGTTATACACATGAAAACCATCGCGATTTGGTCCGTTATACACATGAAGATCACAAAAAATTTGGTCTGGCCTACACATGAAGATCATAAAAATTTGGTCCGGCCAACACATGAAGATCATAAAAATTTGGTCCGGTCAACACATGAAGATCATAAAAATTTGGTCCGGCCTACATATGAAGATCATAAAAATTTGGTCCGGCCTACACATGAAGATCATAAAAATTTGGTCCGGCCAACACATGAAACTCTCAGAAATTTGGTCCGACGCACATGCAACTTCCAACTTGAAATCAAATTAAAATCCAAACTCAAATCTAAGCTATCTTAGATCACATAAAGTCAAATACTCATCACAAACATAGATGGACCTCCACATGGTCCTTCAATCTCCCCCTTGATGAGTATATTGACAAACCACTCAAAAGGCATAAATGTGAGTTTGAGTAAGAGAAGAAGAAAGCAATTTGATTTCAAAACCACACATGGTCCAGAGAGAATAGACTGAGAACATGACCAAGTTGGTAAGACATATTTTAGAGCTAAATCAAGTAAAGAGCAAGTTTTCCACAAAAAGCTCTAAAATCCAATCATAAGCGCCAAATGTGATTATGTAATTATGATCCATAAGTGATTATGTAATTATGATCCATAAGAATTAGCAAAATTTTATAAAATCATAAGAACCAAATAAGCTTTCACATTTTTAATGATGCCTTTTCTACGATTTCTCCCCCTTTTGGCAATATAGGCATCAAAAAGAAAATTTCTCCCCCTTTTTATGTATGCATGAAATGCAACCTAAGGGAGCTTTGAAGATTATCCAAATGATCATAATGACAAGATATGACACCAAGCTTATCAATCTTAGATTATGACCAAACTAAGACATGTCCAAGTGCAAATAACAAATTTTGCTCATAAGCTAGGTTTTGAAAATGTATCTTTTTAGCAAGATTTGACAAGTGCAAAACTTAGCAAAGTTTCAAAACTAGAAGCAAAACCACTTAAGGATCAAATGGAAAACCTAGAGTTCAACCTACTCAACACTTTGGGGAAATTTGAAGTGCATATAAGGTCCTTCGAGCCTATTTTTCAATTTATGCAAATTTTCTTTAAGACTTCGAAAAACATAGCGGGGTGCAAAATTTTGACATTATTTGCATTCTTTACCCACTTATGTGTTTGATATTTGCATTTTCTTTTGATTGACTCAAGCCATTTTCGATCATCTCAAGAGTAACTCTTAAGAGAATGATCTTGGTCATACACAATATATTCCAAGTTCATCCCAAATGCAATGGGAGGCAGTCTCGAGAATATAAAGTGCTGAGATCAATTTTGCACAAAAGAGTCAATTTTTTTTTAATTTTCAATTTAGCACATATGATCAATTCTGAAGGACTCAAATATGGATCAAGCAAATTTCACCCAAGTTGCTATAGGGACTCTAGAGAAATCCAAAATTTCACAATTCATGGTAAAAGCCCCTAAAGAAGAAACTTAGTAAGCAAAAGCAACATGTTTCATCAAGTTTTCATTTAAAGCTTTTAAGTTTTTTCAGATTTTAATTAACCTTAGCTTGATAAATGAACTTGGACATATCTAAGCTAGTGATTTTCTTTAAAAGATATAGCATGATGTATTTCACGAAGATTGAGTCAAATGCATAATAGACAAAGCTCATAAAATGAAAATGCAGTCTAAATGCAATGCATGAACAGATTCCCAAACTCCCCTCAACAAATGAATCAATTTTAAGCTCAAATCTGGTTAAAGTTGAGTTATTATCAAGATTAGGCATAAAGAAAACCCGAATGAACTTCAATAACAACCAGAAAAACAGAATGAGGAGAAGAAGCCGAGAAACGCAAAACGGATGGCTATTGAGCATAGATAAGATATAAGAGACTCACTACGGCTTAGACTCGCTCTTATCTTCCCAGTGGTGACATAGGAAGGCGACTCTAGATCCCAACTAAGGAGTGCACATGCACCTGTCTACCCAGGAGGCCCAATACACGCTAGACTTATAAGGCGTGAGGGAACTCAACCTAGAGAGAAGAGAGAACGACTAATAGCATGATAGCAACCTAAAGCACAAGATAAGAGGTCCATGGAAGGCATGCCAGAAGTCTAAGTGAGTGAACTCAACTCAAGAAAACAAGCCCAAAGTCACCTAAAAGAAACACAAAGAAAAGAAAAGCTAAGCTGGAAGAAAACATATAATACATAATATACAAACCAGCTCCCCCTCACGAAAGGACGTAAGGGCTCACGACTCCAAGTTCACTCCTTAAGGCAACAAATCTGGAGCTATCCAAAGGCTTGGTGAAGATATCGGCTAACTGAAGGTCACTCTCTACGAACTGAAGCGCGATATCTCCCTTCTCCACATGGTCTCTAAGGAAGTGATATCTAATATCAATGTGCTTGGTCCGGGAATGTTGCACTGGGTTTTTAGCAATGCAAATAGCAGAAGTGTTGTCACAGAAAAGTGGCACACTCTCTATCTCTAATCCAAAGTCCCGTAAGGTCGATCTCATCGAGCACTGCTCAAACAATCGGCTGCAACAACATACTCGGCCTCGTGATGGGTGTGCAACTCGGATCGCTTCCTAGATGACCAAGAAACAAGAGAAGTGCCAATGAATTGGCAAGTGCCAGAAGTGCTCTTGCTATCTATCCTACAGCCAGCAAAGTCGGCATCGGAAAAGGCTCTAAGAGATAGACAAGAAGACGAAGAGTACCAAATACCATAATTAGTGGTAGCACGAAGGTACCTAAAGATGCGCTTGACCGTCTGGCGGTGAGAGGCGCGAGGAGAAGCTTGAAATCGAGTGCACAGACACACAGCAAAATGTATGTCCGGCCTCGAAGCAGTGAGGTACAAGAGGGAGCAGATCATGCTCCGAAACTCCTTTTGATCAGCAGGCTCACCATCCTCATCGGGCTCGAGGACAGAAGTGGTGGCCATAGGAGTCATCACCGGCTTCCCATCAGACATATCAAAGCGCCTCAGGAGGTCACCGGTATATTTGCCTTGATTGAAGAAAGTACCCTCCCGAGTCTGCTTGATTTGGAAGCTAAGAAAGTAGCTCAACTCGCCCATCATACTCATCTCAAACTCTGTGCTCATCACCTCAGAAAACTGAGACACAAGCGAATGAGACGAGCCACCAAAAATGATATCGTCCACATAAATCTGGACAAGAAGAAAATAAGACTCATGGTGTCTGATGAACAGAGTTTTGTCTACTATGCCCATTTTAAAGTCATGACCGAGAAGATAAGACTTGAGCCTCTCATACCATGCTCTGGGGGCCTGCTTGAGTCCATATAGAGCTTTGGAAAGCTTGTATACATGACTCGGAAACTTGGGGTTCTCAAATCCTGAAGGTTGCTTGACATAAACCTCTTCCTCAATATAGCCATTGAGGAATGCACTCTTGACATCCATTTGATAGAGCTTGAAGCCCTGGATGCGTAAAATGCAAGCGGGATCCTAATAGCCTCTAGCCTAGCTACGAGGGCAAAGGTCTCCTCAAAGTCAAGACCCTCAACTTGAGAAAAGCCACCATGCAACTAGCCTAGCCTTGTTGTGAATGACAACCCCATCCTCACTCTGCTTGTTTTAGAACACCCACTTGGTCCCAATGACATTATGACCAGATGGGGGCTCGACAAGCTGCCATACCTTATTCCTCTCAAAGTTCTCAAGTTCCTCATGCATAGCATTAATCCACGACTCATCGAATAATGCATGAGAAACATCCTTCGGCTCAAAGGAGGCAACGAAGGCGAGTGAAGAGAAGGAGGACAGACTCGTTCTTGAGCGTGTGACACGCTCGAACAAATGCCAATCATCCGATCGGGAGGATGACGTCTCGAATATGACGGGAGGTCCAAAGAATGTAGTAGCCTCTACCTCTTGAGCGAAGAGGTAGGAGCAGAGCCACTACCAAGGAGAGTCGGAAGGCAAGGGTGGTCTCCCGAGGTGCGAAATGGAAATGTAGGGCACCTCGGTGTAGAGGGACTGGATCCGGTGGAACACCATCATCTCCATCATCCTCATCTTCTACAAAGATGGTCTCGGAGGGATAAGAAGAGCTCAAACATTAGGTCTAGCTCTGGGCTAGCCTCATCAAAGGTCACATCACAGTCTCTATGATCCTATGCAAAAACGCTCCAGCCCTATAGCTACGAGAAGAAGTCGAGTAACCTAGAAAGATACCATCGGAAGAACGAGACTCAAACTTATCTAGGTTACTGGACTTCAAGATAAAACACTTGCAACCAAAACGTGAAAATGAGACACACCGGGCTTTCGCCCATACCTCAACTCATAAGAAGTGCGATGCAAATGTGCTCTAAAAACACGCGATTAGAAACATGGCAAGCAGTAGCTATAGCCTCATTAAAACTTCCTAGAGTCTTGTACTCATCTAGCATCGTCTGGCCATCTCAACTGTGGTCCTGTTCTTCCTTTCCACTACGCCATTCTGCTTTGAGGCGTAGGGAGAAAGAGAACGATGCTCTAAACCGGACTCTACACAAAAACTCTCAAAGTAGGAATTCTTGAACTCCGTGCCATTATCACTGCAGATAGCTCGTAATGCACCGAGAGCTCAATGGACAACCTCATCGACCAAACCCTGAAGTGAGAAAAGTCTCATCCTTCGAGGCCATGAAGAATACCCAAGAGTATCTAGAAAAATCATCAACGATGACAAGAACATACCACTTCCCTCCCGCCGATTTGCACTCTAGCCGGACCAACGGTGTCCATATGTAAAAGCTGTCTGGTGCATCACCATCACTACGGTGGTGGAGGATGAGAAGCAATAACCATCTTGCCATGTCGGCAAGGAGAGCAAACTAAGTCTTTGACCATCTTGAGTTTGGGCAAACCCCGAATGAGATCGTGGCTGCTAACTCGGGTCAAATGATCAAAACCAATGTGACCAAGTCTCCTATGCCAGAAGGAGAGATCACGGGACTCAGAAGCAATCAAACATCGAAGAGAGTCTCCAGAAGAAGCAGAAAAATCAGCACGAAAGACTCTCCCAAATCTAGAAATCCCACAAACTAACCCTCCTGATGAATCAAGGATTCTACAGCATTACTCTTGAAGCTTACCTCGAAAGAGTCATCGATAAGTGAGAAACAGAGAGCGGATTGTATTGCGACTTACTTACTAAGGCAACATCTTTAAGAATGAAATTTTGGTTAATGCAGATGGTACCTTTAGCAATGACTCTACCTGAAGATGCATCCCCAAAAGTGATGAACTCATCACCGGGGGCTCGGACTAGGAAGAGAACCAACGAGAATCTCCGGTCATATGGCGAGAACAACCGAGTCAACAATCCAAACATCGCCCTTCCCATCCGATTTAACTGATCAAGACACAAGAGAAAGATGACTCAGTACTGGGATAGAGTGAAAACTTAGGAACCCAATACTGAACCATACGACACCTCAGAGTACCAGCCACAGAAGAAGGCTGTGAAGAGGAACACGGTATGCTACGCTAGCACAAAAAAAAAATCTACCGCGTAACCAGAAAGCTACTCGCAAGAAGGGGATCATAGATAAGATTACCACTAGACGCGCAGTTGCGGAATCCTTCGCGCGTCGACGTAGTGGATCGTCCTCGCCGCTGTCGTTGCGTCGATGTAGTGGATCGTCCTCGCCTTGCCGTGGATCGTCCTCCCACACCGCAGTCACAGCAGCGTCACTGCAGTACTCCACACGTCCAGAGATGGAACGCCGCGGCGTCGTGTGCAAGCACAGTCGCTCGGCGAGGGACAATGAGAGGAGTAGGCTAGGGTTTCGAGTGAATCACTCCTAAACCGTGGAAAGCACACCTGTGCCCTCCTCCTCCCTCCTTATATAGCCACGAGATGAAACCCTAAACTAGGGCCCATCATGCTAAGCCCACGAGGTTCATTAATTACGGATCCAATCCAAATTAATGCGTCCCACCCATTAAGTGTGTGACCTGCGAGGTTCACGACGTTTGGGCGTGGATTCGAAAACTCCTTTTCAATCCAATAGTTGGTATTGGCTTCTTGCAAAGTATGACAACTCCCAAACATACTATGATCAAATCGGACAGAACCTATCAAAAGTACTCATGTAATAATCCCTTTGCCAAGTATATGAAGATTGATCTCAAGGCGAGAAGCATGTCATCCTTTGATGATTCAATCCATCTCTCGTATCCGTGATATATTAATAAGTTGTGATTGACTCCTCAATCACGGCATGGCCATGCACTTCCTTAATCATATCACACGAGTGGCCTTGTGCAATGGCACCACTATTATCACAATAGATGTCCATTGGACTAGAGGCACTAGCGACCACACCAAGCTCTGTGATAAACTTCTTAATCCACACAGCTTCCTTTGCGGCCTCCGAAGCCGCAATGTACTCCACTTCTGTCGTAGAGTCGGCCACCGTGTTTTGCTTGGAACTCTTCCAGCTTACTGCTCCTCCATTAAGTGTAAACACAAACCCGGATTGCGATCGAAAATCATCTTTGTCAGTTTGGAAGCTTGCATCGGTGTAACCCTTTGCAACCAGATCTTCCTCACCTCCAAAAACAAGGAACATACCTTTAGTTCTTCTCAAGTACTTCAGGATATTTTTACGGCTATCCAATGACCATCACGAGATCCGCTTGGTATCCGCCGTGACACTTAGAGCATATGAGACATCCAGGCGTGTACAGATCATGGCATACATAATAGACCCAATAGTCAAGCATATGGAATCTTGCTCATCTGTCTTGCTCATCGGATGTCGAAGGACACCGATTCTTGCGAGATCGATGCCATGTGACATTGGCATGAAACCTCTCTTGGATTCATGCATATTGAACCTTTTCAATATCTTGTCAATGTACGTTTCCTGACTTAATCCAATTAACCTTTTTGATATATCTCTATAGATTTTTATGCCCAAGATATAGCATGCTTCTCCCAAGTCCTTCATTGAGAAACTCCTTTTCAATGAAGTCTTAACATCTTCAAGCATAGGAATGTCATTCCCGATCAATAATATGTCATCCACATACAAAATCAGAAATACAAGTGCGCTCCCACTAGCCTTCTTGTAAACACAAGGCTCTTCTTCATTTTTGATAAAGTCAAAACCTTTGACTACTTCATCAAAACGAATGTTCCAACTCCGAGATGCTTGCTTTAACCCATAAATGGATCTCTGAAGCTTGCATACCCTTTTAGCATATTTAGGATCAACAAAACCTTCATGTTGTATCATGTATACATCCTCAGATAGATTCCCGTTAAGGAATGCTGTTTTGACATCCATCTGCCATATTTCATAATCAAAATATACAGCAATAGCTAAAATGATCCGGACAGACTTGAGCATGGCTACCGGTGAGAAAGTTTCATCATAGTCAACTCCTTGAACTTGTTTGAAACCCTTTGCCACCAACCGTGCCTTATAGATCTGAACATTTCCATCTACGTCTATCTTTTCTTGAAAATCCATTTGCACTCAATGGTTTTACACCATCAGAGAGTCGACCAAGTTCCAAACTTGATTGTCATGCATGGATTGAATTTCGATCTCATGGCTTCAAGCCATTTTTCGAGTTTGGGTCCATCATTGCTTCTTCATAAGTTGTGGGCTCATCATTGTCCAACAATAATATGTCACTCCCATATCTTATAGGTACATGACGTGGCCTCCCGACCTCGTGGGGTGGAGTCTCTTCCACAGTTGTACAACACTTTGTACATCTTGTGAAGGTTCGATGGTAGCTTGAACATATTCAAGTGATTCTCGAACTTCATCAAGATACACATCACTCCTCTGATTTCTTTTGAAAGAAACTCTTTCTCCAAAAGACACCATTTCGAGCAACAAAACTTTGTTCTCGTTTCTTTTATAAAAGTAATATCCTTTTGTTTCTTTAGGATACCCCACAAAAAGCATTTTTCTCGATTTAGGTGCGAGTTTATCGATTGTAAACGTTTTACATAAGCCTCACATCCCCATATCTTGAGAAATGACAACATAGGTCTTCTCCACCCATATCTCATATGGCGTCTTCTCAACGGATTTTGATGGGACCCTATTCAAAGTGAACGCAATTGTCTCTAGAGCGAAACCCCGGAAGGATAATGGCGGATCTGTTTGGTGATCATTGACCGAACCATATCTAATAAAGTTCGATTCGTCGTTCGGACACGCCATTCCATTGAGGCGTTCTGGCGAGTAAGTTGCGAACGATTCCACATTGCTTTAGATGATCACCAAACTCTTGGCTCAAGTATTTGCCACCACGATCGGATCGTAAGTGTTTTATTATTTTGCCAAGTTGATTTTGTACTTCGCTCAAAACTCTTTGAACCTTTCAAAAGTTTCAGATTTATGCCTCATTAAATAGATATATCCATATCTCTGAAGTCATCGGTAAAAGTTACAAAATCATCAAACCCACTCCTAGCAATCGAGCTCATTGGTCCACATACATCCGTATGTACAAGGGCCAATAATTCACTTGCTCTCTCACTAAAACCTCGTGAAAGGGCTTTTGTCATCTTGCCAAGTAAACAAGATTCACATGTTTCAAATGATTCAAAATCAAATGAGGTTAGAAGTCCATCACCATGGAGCTTCTTCATGCGTTCTCATTTATATGACCTAGCGACAATGCCACAAAAGGTAGGGTTCAAATCATTAGGCCGATGCCTTTTACATTAATATTATACAGTGTTTTTCTTGAGTTCAAGGACGTACAACCCATCCACCATAGGGCAACGACCATAATACATATCATTCAAAAATATCGAACAAACAAAGTTCTTTATTCTCAAATCATAACCTTCATGTTCCAAACAAGAAGATGAAATAATGTTTCTACTCAAAGATGGAACAAAATAACAATTATTAAGTTCTAAAACTAATCCACAAGGCAAATGCAATGGGTATGTGCCAGCAGCAAGACCAAAGAACTCTTGCTTTATTCCCCACGCCAAGATCTACTTCTCCTTTTGCCAAGTCTCTACTCTTTATCACCCCGCAACGAATTGCAAATGTGAGCAACCGAACCGGTATCATATACCCATGAGCTGAGTGAAGAAGTAGCAAGATTAATTTCTATAACATTAATACCAAGTGGAAACCACATTTCCATTCTTCTTATCCGCTGTACTTTTCGCAGTTCCGTTTCCAATGCCCTGATTTCTTGCAATAGAAGCATTAGGTATCAGGTTGAGGGCCAACTTTAAGCTTCTGAAGCTTAGTTTTGAGACTTGCGATCTCATCTTGAGCCTTGCCCTTGCCCTTGCCCTTGCTCTTTCCCGTTCCCCCAGCCTTAGCCTTCCTCTTTTTGAAAGCAGTTATTTTCTGAACCATCATCACATGATTGGGTTTTTTCTTAATGCTTTCCTCGGCAGCCTTGAGCATCCCATGTAGCTCGGTTAGGATCTTCTCCATGCTATTCATATGAAAATTCATAATGAATGGCTCAAAGCTCTAAGGCAGAGACTGGAGAATTACATCTGTGGCCAAACCGAGGCTAAGGGGAAACTCAAGTTTTTCCAATCTCCCAATGTAACCAATCATCTTGATCACATGAGGACTGACCGGATGCCTTGACCGACTTACAAGCAAATAAAAGCTTTGAGATACCATACCTCTCAGCTCTTGCTTGATTCCCAAACATGCCCTTCAAGCCCACAATCATATTGTAAGCATCCTGGTCCTCATATTGCTTTTGGAGCTCAGAGTCCATGGTAACTAGCATGAGACAGCTGACCTCTACAGAAGCATTAACATGCTTTTCATATTCAACCTTCAAATTGCGAGCAGCATTTTCGACTGGTTCATCAGGAATTGGATTCTCTAGAACATAGTCCTTCTTTTCATGCTTGAGAACAATTCTCAGGTTGCGATACCAATCAACAAAATTAGTTCCATTCAGTTTTTCCCTTTCCAAAACCGATCTCAAAGCAAAACCAGGTGTAGCAGGAGTAGGAGAAGGTGCCATTGAACTACAACAAAAATATGCAAAGATTCTAAGCACTATGTTTATGTAAAACTTTTATTAAACTTTTTAATTAAAGACACTTCTATTTTATGTCCCTTTTATAGACACATAGTGAGTATTCAAGATCCATATTCATCAAACACTAGTGAGCTTTGGCATCATTGCTAGAAATTTAATGACATAGGTAAGCAACACCTTTGCTAATTACATCATATGTAACTCTTGTTTGTTGAGTATGAAAACAAGTAATGAATGCCTCCATCAACTTGACTCATGGCCAGGTCAACCTGCCCCAAGGGCTCACATGAGGGAGGGAGCACTTCCCATATTCGGGTGCCAATTAAGAAACCTGCCTCATGTGTGTTTTCCTAGACACCACTTGTCTTGTATAGGTTCCTTCATTACTGAAATCAAATCCCAACCACTTATGTCCTCAAGCCCAAAACCGTTTTGATAGCTTGATTAAATCTTCCATTGTTATGCGTGATGTGTCCAACACATCCCTATCATCTATTGAGATAGCCATTGATATACTACTTTGGTAGTCATATCAACAACGATCTAAATTCTTGATAGGTGCAACAATTGGATGGACAATTTGATTTAAAATTTTTAACAATAGGGATGAACAAAGATTACTATGAACATGGCATCACATGCAATGAGCATAAAGAAAATAGCAAGGATTAAACACACATCCACAGAAAATCAAAATAAGCTGTGAAATAGCATGGCCCTTAGCATTAAGATCTCCATCATCATGCTTGTTTGTTCACCTAGCCACCTTGCTTGATACCATCGTCTTCATCATTATGGATGCAACTCCTTACAACTTTTGATAATGAATTTTACATGAGGGTTTGAAGCATCACAAGTCGACACGTAGGTCGTTATACAATTAAAATAACCTTATGGCTTGACACGGCACGCAGGCCATGTGGAAATTACATGCATCACATACACATAGGCCATACCATTTCACATAATTCCCTGCAAAAACGAGTTAAACAAAAGCAACCCTACGACTCCGGGGTCCGAGGGGCAGCGCCCCTGGCGGGGTCCAAGGGGCAGTGCCCCTGGCGGCGGTCCCGCTGGCTGGTCAAAATTTCCACGGATCAACCAGATTGACCCAATCCGATCTAACATGATTGGCTTGGTCCCATATGGATACGTATAAGAAACCCTGATAGCGGTAACCCGACCGGTAAGGGTAACGTTGTACCATTAACGGACTCACCCAAATCAATATTGAATCTGTTTGCGCTTACCATGGATCAACCAGATTGACCCAATCCAACTCAATCTGATTGGCTTGGTCCCATATAGATACGTTTGAAACCACGATGGCGGTAACCCGACCGTAAGGGTAACGTCGTACCATGAACGGACTCACCCAAATCAAGATTGAGTCGGTTTGCACTTTCCTCAAACCGTAAACCGATCGATCTCATCGATGGCTGCCGTCACCAATTCAACACATGAACTGGCTGAACATGTAATAGATCCAATCTACTAACCTTACACATCATATGTGCAACATCCGGATCACAAAACTATACGAGATGGCTCGATACCATTTGAAGAGGAACGCGTATGCTACGCTAGCACAAAAAAATCTACCGCGTAACGTAAAGCTACTCGCAAGAAGGGGATCATAGATAAGATTACCACTAGACGCGATTGCGGAATCCTTCGCGTCGATGTAGTGGATCGTCCTCGCCGCGATCGTTGCGTCGATGTAGTGGATCGTCCTCGCCTTGCCGTGGATCGTCCTCCCACGCCACGATCACAGCAGCGTCACCGCGATGAGTCCACACGTCCGAGAGATGGAACGCCGTGCGTCGTGTGCAAGCACTGGTTGCTCGGCGAGGGACAGCGAGAGAGTAGGCTAGGGTTTGAGTGAATCACTCCTAAACCGTGGAAAACACACCTGTGCCCTCCTCCTCCCCTCCTTATATAGCCACGAGATGAAACCTAAACTAGGGCCCATCAGTGCTAAGCCCACGAGGTTCATTAATTACGGATCCAATCCAAATTAATGAGTCCCAGCCCATTAAGTGTGTGACCCTGCAGGTTCACGTACGTTTGGACGTGGATTTGGAAAACTCCTTTTCAATCCAATAGTTGGTATTGGCTTCTTGCAAAGTATGCCAACTCCCAAACATACTATGATCAAATCGATGTAACCTATCAAAAGTACTCATGTAATAATCCCTTTGCCAAGTATATGAAGATTGATCTCAAGGCGAGAAGCATGTCATCCTTTGATGATTCAATCCATCTCTCGTATCCGTGATATATTAATAAGTTGTGATTGACTCCTCAATCACGGCATGGCCATGCACTTCCTTAATCATATCACACGAGTGGCCTTGTCATATATCTCCGTTTCATTGGAGTGGCAAATTCCATCTTGACTGCTCACTTCCCTCTGCACGTTTCATAGTAAACATGAAAGCTACCTTTATAACTATCCGGTTAGGAAGTAGTGTTCGATAGCCCCAAGGAAAACTATTACACATGTAGCGAATATGACAATCTCAGGTCTAAGGATCATACATCTACTAGGTATGAGATACATCGATGACACATAAGAATGAAACATTCTCGCAAAGGTCCCATTGCGGGTCTATCTAACCCATGTTCTTCAACATGCGTCCACAATGTATAGATGATATCTCCATATCCCATGATCTATGAAGCATGATCATCGATCACTACATGTGCAGATCTATTCATCGTTGTCCTATACTATGATATCCGATCAGAGATATTTATCGAATTACATCATTAAGTAAAGAGCTTCATAAGCAAGTCACATACTTGTTGATCAATACAATGATATACATTCATTGGACCAATAATCATATTATTATTCATAAACATAGTCATGTTACAATCATCTAAATGATTGCCTCAAGGGCATAACACTAATAGGCTGGACTCGAGTGTCTCTCTGACGCTCAACTCTCACACGATCAGGAGCAACTCTGGTAGATAATCTAGGAGTCAGAACTGGGTTGGCACGCCGTAGTGCAAAAGCCGTACCATCCCAGTAAGCCTGCCTAGATCTCCTACCAGTAAACACCTCACGCCGCTGATATCTACCTCGATGGGAAAAACAAGGAATATCAAGAGGACGGCGGAAAGACTGACCACGAGCAGCTACAGGATTAAAACCCGATCAACAAAGATGAAAACCAAGTCCTGTCGCTGCCCAAAAACAGCGACTCTCTAACTTTGTCTAAAGCGGTCGTGCTTTAGAAGCACTCAGAGTCTGGGGATGACCCTGAAAACCTCTAAAAGCAGCAACATGCTCATTCCTGATGATCTTGGCGCGCCTCAAGCGTAAATCTACTAGGTGACCATCCTTCTTACGGTAGGTGCATGTGTACTTGCTTGCTAGAGATGAAGCAATAGGAGTAACACCCTTCTGGTCAGAAGTCCTATGGACAACCCCAACAGACCTAAACATGGTGGTACTCACTCTGGGAGCTACCACAATCTCACCACTCTTGGAGCCACGAACAATGGTAGGAGGATGAGTCCTAGCGTGCTCCAAGTAGTCAAATCCTAGACCCTGATTAAATCGGCTAATCTTGGATTGGTCTAGAATTAGATTGAGCTTCTTCTTGCCCCCAACAAACTTCTCAAGAGTGCTCATGAGATACTCACACTCCCGGAAGAACGAGGCACATGAAGAACAGGGGGAAGGAGAGGAAGAAGAACCAGAAAGAGAAGATCTCTCAGCACGTGCTTTTTGTTCCCTTAGCACGGCTGCCTCAATCTTGAGGGTCTCACAAGAAACGCAAGGGGCATTTCTAATCCTAAGAGTTTGGTCTTCTAACTTTTTTCTAAGCTCAATATGGATTTTATCCATATCATCCTTAACCCCAACACATAGTAGGCAACCAATTTTTGACTTAACTAGTAAGTCCTTAGCAAGTTGATCACACTTGACATTCAAAGCATTATTATCAAGTTTTAGTTGCCTACAACTCTCACATGAGCTGACTGGATCCTTAGAAGCATGCAATTCAAGTTCATCATTCCTAGCAGAAAGCTTTCTAAGGTGTGAGCTCATGGCATCAATTTCAGTAAGCAGTTTAGGGCAATTGTCACAAGAAGCATTTGAGTGAGCAGGAGAAAAGCTAGCATCAGCAGGCATATCAAAGGTATCAGAACTAGCATTCTTCAACTTAAGATTCTAAAGATCAACAAGCACACTATCATGCAACTTCCTTAGGTTCTCCAGCTCCACAAGCAAAGCATCACAGAGAGTACAGCTATCAAAGTCTCGGGAGGAACATGATTTAAGTAAAGCTAACTCCCGAGATAGGCTATCTACCTCCTTCTCTAACTCCAAACACCTCGACCTAGCCTTAGCATGAAACTTGCCTAATTTACAGAAGGCATCATTTAACTCGTCGTAGGTGGGTACCTGATCCGTGTCATTTGTCAAATCGGAGTCGCTCACTTCAATGGCGCCTGCCATGAAGCACATGCCGGAGAAGTCGTCGCCGCTCTTCACCTTCTCTTGCGGATCGTCCTCGCTTGCATCGCTCCAGTTCTCAGTGTCGGAGAGCTCGATGTCGTCCAGCGCGGCGAGGACCCGGTGAAAGAGCTTCTTGTTCTTGGCGAAGTTGTGGTACTTCTTCTTCGCCGGCTCACGAGCTGGGGCCTTCTTGTTGCGGTTCTTGTCGGTGTAATCGTTCTTGCCCGAACCACCTTGTTCGCTCTTGCCCTTCTCCAGTTTGGGGCAGTTTGCTCGAATGTGGTTGGGGCCACCACACTCGAAGCAGGTGATCACGCCACCTCTTTTTCTCTCTCTTACCCTCTTGTAGGCATGAGAAAACTTGCGAGCAAGAAGAGCAAGCTCATTTTCTGGAAATTTTTCCAGTTGGTCATTGCTTAGCTCTCAAAGGGTGGAGAGAGAGAAACCACAAGAAAAGTCAGAAGAGGAAGATCCAATGGGATCGGTGACCAAGGCCATCGACTGAGATTTTGTCTTCCGCGAGACAACGTCGATCTCATGAGTCTTGAGGCGGGAATACAACCCATCAAGAGTCAAGGTCGACAGGTCGGTGGTGTCCTTGATGGTGGTCACTTTCATTTCCCAAACACGAAGATCGAGTGCGGTCAAAAAATGTCGAGCATTATCCGAGTCAGGGTATATGCAACCGACTGCTCGGAGGTCGCTCAAAATCTTCGTAAACCGACCAAAGCACTCGTCAAGACTCTCACCAGCATGCTGTTCAAACTTGTTGAACTCACGCTTGAATTGGTCCTGTCGAACCGTCTTGATTTGGGTAGTGCCCTCATGGTAAGCATCGAGGGTTACCCAAATCTCATGAGCAGAACGAAGGTGAGAAATCCTGTCATACTCACTTCGGCTAAGACCCTGTATGAGGATGTTCCTTGCCTTAGCGTTCGCCTCAACGTCAGCCATATTGCCGGCCGTGACGTTTTCATCGGCAGGAACCTCATATGGGAGTTTCACCTTCTGCCATATCAGGAAGCCCTGGGCAGTGATGTATGACTCCATGCGTGACTTCCAGAATGGAAAATCGACTCCAGAGAAAATGGGTGGCTTGGTGGAATACTTGTCCATCGCCATGGCTCTTGAGACCGGTCAAGATCTATGAAAGAGCAAAACCGGCTCTGATACCAATTGAAAGACCGAGATGGCGACCAGAGGGGGGGTGAATGGTCCCAAAATAAATTTTCCCACCTCTTGGACAAATACTAGCCAAAGACTCAATACTGCTTGTAAAGAACAGAGATTAGAAAAACACAAGCAGTGTTCAGAAAACAGCACGACTCCAAAAGTCAATCTGTGATCTTGGCTTGCTCATGAGATTCTAATGATCAAGATAGACTTTGAATGCCTTCTCATACGTCACAGCAAGCAAGATAGCACAAGAGTAAACACCAAAACTCGATCAATTAAGAATTCATCATGAAGGAACAAAAGATCGCTTTCTTTGCGAACTTGAACTGTGGTTGCTTAGAGAATTTGGATATGCTCTGAGTGAACATTCATCCAATCAATCCCTCATTCTTTGCAACAAGAACCAGAAGCAAATCAAAACTAAAGAACTGCAAGTCACACATTTTACACACTTCAAGAACACACAGATTTACAACTTGCAACAAGAACAGAAGGATTGCCTAAATGATTGAAAGCATCGAATCAAGAGAAGAGTTCATCAACCATGAATTTCAACAAACATTCAATAACATGTAGAAGGAGATGAGGCAAATCCAAAATACGTAAAGTAAATTGCAAGTAAGTAAATGCGGAATTTAGATAGCAGAATTTAAGTGCGTAATGCAAATGCGTAAAGGAAATGAAACTAGAACATAAATGAAGAACATTTCATTTCTGGAAGGGAGGTTTACAAAGCCTCACAACAAAGTGGGCAAAACTCAAATGAGCAGCAAAAACCTCAGAACCTTCAAAGAGGGGAGGCTGCCCCTACCCCTCTATTTATAGTGACCTGGGATCAATTCCCACCCTTGGATGTCTTGCTTCAATCCTAAGCCAACTTCCAAGAGCCAGGATTTGATCCTTACACTGTCACTCTCAACAACTCTCAACTACACTCAGGTACTTTCTTAGTACACCTAACAGCAAGCTACACTTTATCCACTACTTTATCTTCCAGAACTGCAACCCTACAGCTCTTCTTGATCCAAGTAGTGATAAGCTAGCTTCTCCACTAATCTCTTGTCTCTTGGAACTGCACCGACTTCATCTCCGGCCATCTTCCGGCGAACTTCCGGCCAACTTGAACCTCCGGCTATCCCATGCCTAGTTCCAGCCTCCCTTCGCCTCACCATGACCACCAAATGAAGTCCTACATTCACAAAGACAAGAAATCCCTTCTTGGTTCCACCATGAATCCATCACAACAATTCGATCACGAGTTGGGGTTAGAAAAGAAAAACCAAAAACGGACCAAAGCATTTCAACCAAATGCAGACAAGCTGTTTTCAATACAGCAGGATCTTCTCAATTTGTTATGATTTTATATGTTGTCCTACTGAAAATCTTGTCAACATGAAAAAGTTGTGTTTCGAAATTATCTACAACTTTCATTTAGAACACATGATTTTTCGAGCACGAGAAGACCCTCAAAAATGCATATTACTGCACGCTGGAAAATTGGTCCGTAGTACACGTGAGAATATCTGTTAACCTTCCCGATTTTATATGATTTTTTATGTTGCTCAAATGTAAAACTTGTCAACATGAAAAAGATGCGTCTTGAAATTCTCTACAACTTTCATGTAGACCAAATAATTTTTGGAGCAAGGGAAAACTTTGAAAAATGCATATTACTATACGCGAGTAAAATTGGTCCGTAGTACACATGAGAACCATCGCGATTTGGTCCGTAATACACATGACAACCATCGCGATTTGGTCCATTATACACATGAAAACCATCGCGATTTGGTCCGTTATACACATGAAAACCATCGCGATTTGGTCCGTTATACACATGAAGATCACAAAAAATTTGGTCCGGCCTACACATGAAGATCATAAAAATTTGGTCCGGCCAACACATGAAGATCATAAAAATTTGGTCCGGCCAACACATGAAGATCATAAAAATTTGGTCCGGCCTACACATGAAGATCATAAAAATTTGATCCGGCCAACACATGAAACTCTCAGAAATTTGGTCCGACGCACATGCAACTTCCAACTTGAAATCAAATTAAAATCCAAACTCAAATCTAAGCTATCTTAGATCACATAAAGTCAAATACTCATCACAAACATGGATGGACCTCGACATGGTCCTTCAGATTGTTTACAAATTAATCGATAATGTATGTTAATTTAGATTTTTTGTTATTATGTTGGCAAAGGATTAATGTTTGTTTTAGTTTCGGATGTTGCTTGTGGTCGTTCAGATGGATAGAGTCGTATATGTGCACCATGGTGGCATAGTGGTATATAACAACAATGGTGTGGAGTTTGAAGGCATGGCATTGGGCGTGTTGGTGTACACTATGCGGCCTTCTTTCATTGAGTTAGTGGCAAGTGTAAAAGGGAAGTTAGGGTAAACGGAACATGGGATGGGTGTTCGGTTGGAGGGAAGATATGATATTGGTGTTGGGGCGTGGTCGCTATTGATGTTGCCAATTTCTTGTGACCTCGATAGGGACACATACATGGAGTTGGTTGCCAACTCCCAACTCAAGTCCCTCGATGTGGTGGCGGTGAAGGGTGCAGAATGTGTCATGTAGGGTCGCTATCGATCTAAATCGATCTCCCTGAGGTGATGAGGATGACACGAAGAAAAGGTGTCTTTCACCAGAGGTTGTGAATGATGATGATAATGACCTTCCATATGCGGATGCTGTGCGTGGCAATTCACTAGAGCCTTCGACGCGGGGGAGTCCTGAAATGGATTAATTAAACAAAAATCATTACTCAACTTCCCTATTTGCATATGACAAAATCATTAAATCATTGGATGCCCTTCTTTTCCTCCGTCATGCAATTGTGTCATAAATACCAACCACTAAAACTATGTGCATAGCACACACTATACAACATGCATAAGGCTATGTTGACTGAATCACTCACCTACTAGGTTTGACTTCATCAACATGACATAGCTTATTGCTGCACTTCTTGGATGCTCTTTTTGAAGAGGAACGCGGTATGCTACGCTAGCACAAAAAAAATCTACCGCATAACCAGAAAGCTACTCGCAAGAAGGGGATCATAGATTAGATTACCACTAGACGCGCAGTTGCAGAATCCTTCGCGCGTCGATGTAGTGGACCGTCCTCGCCGCAGTCGTTGCGTCGATGAGTGGATCGTCCTCCCACGCCGCAGTTACAGCAGCGTCACCGCAGTAGTCCACACGTCCAGGGATGGAACGCCGTGCGTTGGTGTGCAAGCACCTGGTCGCTCGGCAGGGGCAGCGAGAGGAGGAGGCTAGGGTTTCGGGTGAAACACTTCTAAACCGTGAAAAGCACACCCTGCGCCCACCCTCCTCCACTCCTTATATAGCCACGAGATGAAACACTAAACCAGGACCTATTAGTGCGCTAAGCCTATGAGGTCCATTAATTACGGATCCAATCCAAATTAATAAGTCCCAGCCCATTAAGTGTGTGACTCTGCAGGTTCACGTACATTTGGACATGGATTCGGAAAACTCATTTCCAATCCAATAGTTGGTAGCGGCTCCTTGCAAAGTATGCCAACTCCCAAACATACTATGATCAAATCGGACAGAACCTATCAAAAGTACTCATGTAATAATACCTTTACCAAGTATATGAAGATTGAACTCAAGGCGAGAAGCATGTCATCCTTTGATGATTCAATCCATCTCTCGTATCCGTGATATATTAATAAGTAGTGATTGACTCCTCAATCACGGCATGGCCATGCAATTCCTTAATCATATCACACGAGTGGCCTTGTCATATATCTCTGTTTCATTGGAGTGGCAAATTCCATCTTGACTGCTCACTTCCCTCTGCACGTTTTATAGTAAACATGAAAGCTACCTTTATAACTATCCGATTAGGAAGTAGTGTTTGATAGCCCCAAGGAAAACTATTACACATGTAGGGAATATGACAATCTCAGGTCTAAGGATCATACATCTACTATGTGTGAGATACAACGATGATACATAAGAATGTAACATTCTCGCAGTGTCCCATTGTGGGTCTATCTAACCAATGTTCTTCAACATGCGTCCACAATGTATAGATGATATCTCCATATCCTATGATCTATGAAGCATGATCATCGATCACTACATGTGCTGATCTATTCATCGTTGTCCTATACGATGATATCCGATCAGAGATATTTATCGAATTACATCAATAAGTAAAGAGCTTCATAAGCAAGTTACATACTTGTTGATTAATACAATGATATACATTCATTGGACCAATAATCATATTATTATTCATAAACATAGTCATTTTACAATCATCTTAATGATTGACTCAAGAGCATAACACTAACACTTTTTTTCTCCACATGACATGACCCATCATTGCACCCCTCTCTACTAACCTACCAGCTAAGACACCTTCTGTAGGCCTGCCTAGCTCATAGCGTTGCGCACAACATCAAGTCTGGCCATGGAATTCGCAAAGGAAATTTAGGCCTAAAGTCCGCAGCTCAAGTCTGACTATACCTATAAAGCCTTCCTAATCACCTGGCTATGCAAAGAACCCACATACCTCCAACAACAACATGGCGGACAGAGCAGGTAGCTAAAGAAGAGGTAGGGGAGAGTGAGCACAAACTTGGGGATCAGGCCCCAACCCTTATCTGGAAACAATAGACTTGTACAATTCAAGAAAGCCTAATCCCCTATGCACCAATCTTCCTATTTGAAGCAAGAACTTTAAACCCTAACAATCACCTCTGAAACTACTCACACATCCTGGAGAGTTGGCCAAAATGCATGCACAAACTTTCGCTGCCCTCTGTTTATAGCAAGTAGTTCGTTTCATATTTACACTTCCATGCATCTATCGTTGTTCCAATTGTAATTACCTCCTCTTTCCAAGACCCCAAGCTGCAATTACCTCACAACCAGCTACGTCCACCATGCCATAATGACCGACACTCCATGTAGATGCCCTACGATGTGCCGTTTTCGTCTTAGGATGTAAATGTGCAAGTCCAAGTAAATCTAAATCCACCGTGTTGTGTACTTTCCAAAAGTCGCACATGTACCCTAAATGTAGTTCATGCGGTTAGTTCTGCTTCTTGCATGGTGTATGGTAGTATTAGCCAAGTAACATGTGCACCTATGAACATCACATGCTTCATGTATCTCTCTATTCTATTCTTAAACTACATCCAACTAATGTTTTGGCTTGATTTTATGCTTGCGAACCCACTTGCTGACTATCTCCTTATGCCCTAGTGCACATAATTCGTGATATATAAAAAAACATCACATGTTTGTAAGGCAAAAACTAATCCTTCAATAAATGATCTAGGAACCCTTCAAAAAAAGTGCTTTCATTCGGTTTGAGATATCCGTGCCAAAGATCTTAGCACATGATTCTAAGGGATTGTACCAAAATTAATGGCACTGACGTACGCTAACATGACACCAACTTAGCGCTATGTTGGCCTCATCGGCTAAGTGGTAGCAAGACTTGGCACTATTACGCAGAGACGTTAAACATGCGCACCATTTGTGCTAGCGTGGTAGAAATGGCCATTCCTCCTGTTAGTTTCAGGGGTGCTTTTAGAAATAGAGTAAAAAAAGGCTAAACTAAGAAAAAAAAATCCAAATGTCACCGACTGTACCAATCAAATGTATTGAAAAACGAATCAAGCTTGTCTTCCACAAAATACGTTAGCGCTAGGAGCCTACTATACTTCTTAACTCGACTATTGTAGTGCACTATCTTCCGGTTTTCTTTTCTCAGCATGTAATATATAGTCTTTTTCTTTTCTAGAACATCTGTTTCCTTTTCCTTAATTCCAGGATATTTGTTTCCTTTTCCTTGAGATGATGCTGGAGGTGGGGGGGGATCTGTTGTGGGCCACAGGGATGAGTTAGACACATTAAACAATGGCCGTCGGATGTGGGTGAGTAAAGCTGAGGAAAGATCTGAGAGGCTAATTTTGATGGAGGCAAGTTTCTAGAGACGTTTCGCTGGGTGCATGAAGGTTGGATCATCTCTAGTGGGGTGCATTATTTGAGGTGGACGTAGAAAAGAATGTTTAGATACATTATAAAGGGGTATACATAATGGAACTGGAACACTAGCTCCGGAATGAGGCAAAGCAATGGAACTAACGAACTCAGTCTCAGATCCAAAATTGAAAAGAAATATGAGGAGCATGTGACAAGAACATACTATATGTTCATACATAGTTCCAGTCTTCCAGCTACTACACCTCGCCGCCAACTCCATCCGTCAAGGCTAGTGGCGAATCTAGGATAAAAATAGAGGATGGGCTCAAAAAATTCGGTTAAATTGAGACAAACATGTTAAACAACTTATGTTGTATTCTCGTCGGTTCGAGTATTACTACTTATAGTTTATTATTTGAGAAATACTTGTGCAACATTCGCTTGTTAAACTTTTGGAAATCTATAAACAAGTTAACATCGATCAATCAAACAAACCAGCTATTGTCTCTTTCAACCCACTGACATATTACAATTAATATAAAAATCATGAGTTGTGCTTCAATGCTTTCCTTTCCATTACAAGTTGCACAAATCTTGAAGTAAGCGAAAAGGTAAGTAATCACCATCCACCTTTTATTCATACTTTACTATTTCTGCATCTATAAAAGGAAAGCATTGAAACACCTCTCAAAAATCATATATTAGAAGAGAGGCTCACATTGTCTATTTGTTGTCATGGTTAGTCCACTCAGCCCGTTAAGCACTTGCCAACACACTACACCACCTTCACAATCTGAGCACCATCACTGCAGTGAGTTGTCTATTGCTACATGCTTGTGCCCTCGCCAGCTCCCCGACATTCACTCGATGTCCTCGTCGTGCCCTCGCAATCGCCGAGTCCCGACGACGTGCATCAAGTATCCCCTACTTGATAAGCTATCATATCCTCCCAAAGAAGAGATGTCGAGTCAACTCCCTCTCTCTCTATAATCTCTATGTGCATCGATGGTTCAAGTCCAGTTTTACAGATAGCAAGTGAAGTTACCAACTGCAAAATTAGGTATTTAACAAGCAACGGTCCATGAAGCCATATGGTCTAAAAAGTAGCTCACCACCCAACAAAATTTCTTCTTCCTCTAGATGTGCCTGAATGCGTGTACATTCGTCACTGCTACCCTAAAAAATGAACGTCGCTGCTAGAAAGGGTACATAGGATTTGGCAACTAGATGGTGGGCTCGAGCCCAACCGAGCCCACCCATTAGATACGCCAGTGGTCAAGGCCCAAGCCGAACTGTCGCCGTGTCAACCGCTACCGCAAAACGTCGTCTCGCCGCCGCAACGTCACAGCCTTAGCCCTAGCTGCAAAGCATCGTCGCCGTCCCTCCCGAGCCACCGCCGGCTATGCATTTGTAGGGCGATGGCACCACGCCGCCTTGAGTAAACCTGAGAGGGAGGGGAATGAGCAAAAATGACCCTAGAAGCATGCGGCCACTAGTGCTTGCCTTCTTGGTGTGTTCAGTCGTAGATTTTTTTTCCTTAATATTTATTTTTATTCATTATTTCGAAAATAGTCGTTGAATTACAAAAATTGTGGAAATGGGTTGCCGTTGCCCTTATATGGGGCGACATATACGGTTGATCGGTGCCAGAACAAACGGCTCCGCCGTTACCCCACGACAGCAAGCAAAAATCGCCCGATATAGGGGCGACAGGTGCCCAATTTTTTTTTAATGTTAATTTCAATTTTTTTTCCGAGAATAATCAATAGGAAAAAATAGCGAAAATGGCCAGAGGGCAGTCGATACCCTATACCATAAGTTAAAAGCACCAATCTTTAAATTTTTGATACCTCTTAGTATTGATTTACTATAATATTTTACATCTATTGGTCAAAATATACCATAAGTTAAATGTCCTCAGTCACACACACGCTACCACCGCACCCGACTACATCCGACGTGTGTCGCACACTGATACCACGCGCATGGTATATTAGTGCTATTAAAATTTCGGAAACAACCGTTAAATGTCGATACCGATTAACAAGCGATTAGGGGCAGCCGCATTACTAGGAAAGTCCAATTATAACAAGATAAGATTTAAAATATTTATTAATATATAAGGATTTAGATTATGTTATGGAAAGTACTATGTTCCATGCAAATTTAAATTGTATAAATCAATTTTACTTAAAGACCATTTTGTGTATTATGAAGGAACTATACAAACCATGGCTCGAGAAATCCTGAAATAAATATCACTTGTTCATAGGGTGTTAGGTGTCCTATTTTTTCAAAAAAATTTAGGAATAAACTCATTTGAATAAACCAAATGACTATAAGTTGTTTCACTTGCATGAAACACTTAAGCCTTTTCGGCAACCCGTGAAATATCATGTTTAAATGTAATATGTAGGGAGAACGGGCCATATTTGCTCTTTGATATATGCACTACCATATCGTAGGAAAATATTTTATTTACACCTTGCTTTGCATATTAATTCTACTAGTGCAATAACCCTAAGTATTATGGTCGAGGCAACAATGAAATGCTTAATCCTTTTCGGCAGCCCGTGAAATATCATGTTTAAATGTAATATGTAGGGAGAATAGGCCATATTTGCTCTTTTATATATGCACTACCATATGGTGGGAAAATATTTTATTTACACCTTGCTTTGCATATTAATTCTACTAGTGCAATAACCCTAAGTATTGCAAAACGAGGGTGAGAGGGAGATTAGAGAGCGGTCGATTCACAAATCGGAAGTTACCGCAGAAAATAAGGTAGGTCATACTCTTTATTACGGCTTAAAACTTAAAGGAGTATCACAAACAAGGAAAATAATAGTTAAAACTAGACGTCTATTGAGTGCTTCGAGGCCACTTCCCCTTCGCCCATGCCTCCGGTGGGGCTTCTCTGGCACGACGCGCCCTCTCTCATTTCCTCTCTTTCTCAGCCTCCTTCTCCTCCACTTCCTTTCTGCGTGCCTCCTAGCGTGCGGCATGACGCTGCTCTTGAAGCTTCCGCGTGAACTCCTCCTGCCGGTTGGCTTCATCAAGGAGTCTTTGGTCTTCGGGGTTGATCTCCATATGAAACCACTCCTCAAATTCACACAGTGGCGGAGGTGACTGCATGAAACATAAATTAGCAAAGTTTCACGTACAAATATTATGCAACACGAAAGATTGTTACCATCTGGCGATCCTTCAGGCTCTTCTCCGGCGAGTCGAAGGCATAGTAGCGGCACTTCCAATACCTCCTCTTCCAAGTTGGAATTTCCCAAGAGTGGACAAGCCTGCAAGGATCTCCACACGTACACATCGGTGCTACAGCTCCACGAGGTAGGAAGAGATCTTGGTATACTAAATTGCGCGGGCATGCACTTCCTTCTTCCTTTGCTTTCCCCTTTCTCTTTCCACTTGCACGCCTCGGCATTTTTGATTGATCGTCTACTTATTATTTTCTTTCTTCCTCTTTCGCTGCTGCCTTTGCGAGACTGCGAGTGAGAACGAATGTTATAAAGGGTAGATATCGCCAGGGTATGGAGCGATCGCCCCATCTTTGGACGATCGCCCAAAATACTGCCAATATGTACCTCGGGTAGTGTGCCCATGACAATATTTAACGGTAGTTCCTGATATTTAATGGTAGTGTGTCCCATATTAGGACGATCGTCCCAATGAGAGTCGATCGCCCCTATGTAGGGCGATAGGTGCACCCAGCCGTTAAAGGCCGTTAATGCCGGCCTCTCCAGCCATTATGGCCGGTGGTGTGTTCTCACGTCGTGTGAGAAAGTAAAAGCGATAACAGCACAATTAATAAAACATACATGGATGTTCACAATTTAAAGTGATAAGGCACTCATGTTACTAATTCAGACAATCATACAACATGGTGAACGTAAAGGCATTACAAAAATACATCTGTACAACAAGTCAATGACAACCACGTTTCCTGATCTGGCCCGTGGGGTACGTGAGTGGCAATGGCAGACGAACGTCCCTCCTAGGCCGGCCCTACGGCGCAGGGGTAGAGTGGTGTGGCGGCGACCCGGCCGTGTCCTGGAGCGGTGTTGCCGAGACCTGAGATGCGGCGAGGTAGTTGGTCGACAGGTACTCCTCCAGGTCGAACTCGTCCTATGCAGGGTCGTCGAAACCACCCTGGGGTCCTGGTGGGGTGCGAGACGACGAAGGCCCCTTGCTAGCCCACTGTCCCCACTGCTGCTGCGTGGGAACGTAACGAGGAACCGCCGGGGTAGGGCGAGGTGCTGGCCCACGGGGACGTGGTGCGCTGCGTTCGGCGACGTCTCCGCGCCCCCGACAGGTGGCCAGGCGACCGAACCGCCTCGCCCTATCTAGGACCCGCTCCCAAGCTGCCTCAGCCTCTGTGGTGGTAATTTGTATGCCCGCCCGGAGGCGCGCCAACATGGACGTAGCCTCCACCTCCACTCCAAGATGTGCCTGCATGTATAGCCGGATTGATATTAAGTAATCTACATGAAAAAAACGTACCCATGTAGCTTCGATTGTGACACTTACCGCGGAGCTGTCCCTCTGGGATATCTGTGAAGGGTACATGTCCATCATCGATGCCTACCATGCGACATACGGTGTTGGTGTGTACCCCACCCTGAGGCGAGTCTGCGGCGCGAACCACTCCATGTACTCATTGTACATGTCATGGTTGTACGGCCGCCTCTCGGTGACCCTGTCGTCGAGTACGGCGTCCCACTACACCGCCCATGGCTGCTGTGATGCGCGAACTGAGTGCCCGCTACAGCACCCATCCGGGTCATCCTGCAATGAAAAAACAGGAAATACATACAACATCAATTTTGTAGAAATGCTAAGTACTCAGCTCAGGAGATGTACCTGTGAGTTTCACGTGCGACAACGTGACGAGGCGACAAGGGAAAAGACTGGAACAGGCCGAACTGCCGCAGCACTCGGTGCAGTGAGTACTCCTCGACGCACAGGTCGAAGACGAGGACCTTACGGGTGAGCCAGAACGGCTCATCTTGCGTGCAAAGCACGGAGACGCCATAAGGTGCTTGGGCGTGGACGTCGTACGTGTTGTATGGCGTCCACCGCACGTCCTCGTCGTGGAGGTGGTCGAACTCTCGAACTAACTCGGGGTAGAACCTCCTCACCTGTCGGTGCGTGTACGCCCGCTGTGAGAAAATAAAAAATGGTGGATGTCATGGAAGTGCCTAAGTGGGGAAAAAGATACGAGGGAGCATACCCATCGTCGGACCCAATAGTGGCCTATGGTGGACCAGTCAATCGGGTCCTCTCCATACAGGTCCTGCGGGTACGACGCGGTGTCAATAGCAGGCCTGCCGACGGAGAAGTGCTCCCAGGACCACAACTGAGGGAGTAGGACGCAACCCGACATCGTCGCGTCTGATTCGCTTTCGAGAGGCGGCGTCGCCTGCAGACCTGCATGCGTCGCTGCAAACCACAGCGAGACCCGACCACTTTGCACCATCATTTACAATGAGAAAGTTAGACGTGTAATGGACATAAGAGATTTCAACGGAATGTGTTACCTCATCCTCCGGGGTGTCGGCGATGTACTGGGCGTACTCGATCAGGTGCTGGTCCACCGTGTTCCCGTGGGAGGACGGGAACATCACCCAACCGAACAGCAACAGGAGGTATGCCTCCAGATGGCGGGCCACGTCCTCCTCCTGGGCGTGTGGGTGGATCAGCTCAGCCTGCAGCATTTGGTAAAAATATTATCAGCAACTTAGCTTCTCTGTTAACTTGCAATGAAAGAGGTAATAACCGTGAACTGAAGCAGCCACGCTTTCGTCGGTCCGTGCCGCTCACTCGGCCTGAGGGGCTGGTAGGGGGCTGCCCAGGGGTGCCGGTGCACCTCGACAAACCGTGCGGACAACTCCGCATGCCACATCACGGAGACGTCGTGCGGCACAATTGCAGGACCCGCACAGGGGAATCCTAGGAGGTAGGACACGTCCTGTAGCATCGGAGCCATCTCTCCGCAGGGAAGGTGGAACGTGTGCATCTCCGGTCTCCACCTGTCGACGAGTGCGGCCAGCAGGGACCGATCATACCCAAACTGTGGGACCTGCCTGCCCTCTAACGGGGCAGTGACCTGCTCCACCATCCTACAGAGAGGAAGTAAGCCAACTGCTTACAACCTACATGTAGTGTATTGCGTCGTTAAAATTGCATTCACAGGTAAGTACATGTACATAAAAGAGTGCAAGCGTCGGCAGCTTACTGTGGAAGCCAACGTGGGTCAATGCGAAGTAGCTCATTCGGCACCTGAGGGCGCAGTGTCCTTAGCTCTCGGTTCTACTCTGAGGAGTACCTAGACCGGTGGGTTGCATCCACGGTCGCGTCTAGCAGCTCTGGGCAAGGTCACGCCATCGTCACCTGTTACAAAGCAAATACAACAAATTTGTCAGTAATTAAATGTGTACACAAAATGAAATGCAAAACAACGGAAGTCCAAAAAGCCAACAAATCCCATGTTACAAATGTACTAAAGATGAAGATATGTTCGATGAAGCACACAATGTCGAAAATTACATGATGGGAGCAACAATTAACTGGTACATCGAAAATTACATGATGGGAGCAACAATTAACTGGTACATCGAAAATTGCATGATGGGAGCAACAATTAACAGGTACATAGAAAATTACATTATCCGCATATCAATTAACTAGTGCATCGTAAATTACATGATGCAAACAACAATTAACTGGTACATCGAAAATTACATGATGGGAACAACAGTTAACTGGTATATCGTAAATTAAATAATGGGAACAGCATCGAAAATTACATTATCCATAATTGCGACGTACTTCGGACTCGTCCATATCGTTCCGAATACGCCGTGTCCTTCGACGCCCGACCTTCTGCTTCAACATTTGGATGTCTGGTACCCATCGACGCTCTGGAGGGGGGGCTGTTGTGAACGATCCATCCACTCGGTATCCATACACCTCGTGATGCCACGTGTTGAGAGCACTTTGCTTGTAGTAATGGGGGAAGATGTACAGACGACATGATGGATGCGTTTCGGCGGCTGCGGCAATGACGTGCGAGCACGGCAAGTGCAGCAGGTGTGGTTTCTGGCAGGAGCACTCGCAGTCAGCTACTCGGAGTATGCACAGATGGGAAGTCCTCTCCCGGTGGGCACCTCTGCGACCTCGGTCACCGCAGTGCACATAGTATCTCCATTCCACGCCACTCTCTGGTGTCACCCAATGTGTCTGTGCCTTTCTTGTTTTCTTGGATATGTACGTAGATACAACCGTTGAGTAGAACAGTCGATTGTCCGACATACATGCTGCGGAGTTCTTGTATCGCTCAATGAAATATCTTTCTGTCCCTAGTAACATACCTTCAACTATACCCACCAATGGAAGGCATCTGGTGTCTTTCATTACCCAGTTGTAAATCTCCGCCAGGTTTATTGTCATGATTCCATAACGCGAACCGCCCTCGTCATGCAAAAGGGACCATTTCTTCAAAGGCTCGTGTCGTATCCAGTCGGTGAAACTCTTTATGCTGGTCCCCGGCCTACGCTGAATGTTTGGAGCACCGGTCGGGAGCGCACACAAGGCTGTGGGGTCCTCTCCTTGCTCGTGGTAGACCATCGGGTTCCTTGATGAACTAGTGGTATCTCTTGGATTCATTTATTACTCCTTCGTTAGTTCATCCAACGTCCTCCAATGCGTATCGAACTTCCTCCATTGGTTCTATTTGCACAACCGCTTGAACATGTTCATAAGCTCCTTGTTCTTGAACTGACGAAAAAAATTGGCACCCATGTGCCTCTTGCACCACCTGCTCTTCAGGTCTGGCCACTTCGCTGCTCCCACGACGTCGGACCCTTGTTGCATATCCACGATCGCCCTTAGCAGCCCTTCATGTCGGTCATGGATGACACAAACATCAGGCCTGTCCTGAAAAACTGCCAGCTTGACTCTTTCAAGGAACCAGTACAAGCTGTCCGTGTTTTCCCCCTCCACGAAGGCCAATGCAACCGGTAGAAGCTGGTTGTTGGCGTCCACCGCGATCGCAGTTAAAATCTGTCCCTTGTACTTCCCTGTGAGGAATGTGCCGTCCATGCAAATGATCGGGCAACAGTGCCGGAATGCATTTATGCATATGCCGAGGGCGAAGAAGGCACGCTGCAAGACCCACTTACCCGCACACAAACCACCCGTAGGAAACTCCGCAAGGTCGATGGATGTAACAGGATTTCTACGTGCTATTGCCTTGAGCAAGTGGAGAATATTCTTGTAGAAAGCCTCGTACGTCCCGAACCGTGTTTGCAGAGCTGTCCTTTTCGCTCTTCATGCTTTTCCATAGCTAATCTTGTACTGAAACCTCTCCTCCACGGCTGTGATAATAGATCGAGGCTGCAGGTGCGGATTGTCCACGATCTGACCATAAAACACATTTGCCACCCAAGTGGACAACAGATTGCGATGTCCCTGCTCCGCTTCTTCCAGTTTGCAGTTATGCTCCATCACTATGGAACATTTCCAATAGTCTTTCCACTTCCCCTTGTATGCATGCACCCGCCATGGGCACGAATCAACTATGCACTTCACGTCGTACTCCTTTTTGCTGGACTTCACTACCCTAAATTGCCGCCGAAGATACATTGCCCAGTACTTCACCACATCCATCATGGCCTCCTTGTCTTTATATATGGCCCCCTGCGTGACCTCGTTCTCATGATACTCCCATGCATCAATGTTCCCTTCATTCATTGATAGGTCTTCGAAATTGTAATTAGTCCACGCACCAGGGATAGGCACCTCAGGAGCATTGTCCTCCTTGTCGGAGTGTTCGCCATCAGGGACTTCCTCATCGCACGGTCCTCCTCCTCCATCAGGTGAACTATGTCCTCTACCTCGTCGGCCACCCCTTTCACCTCCACCACTATCTCCTCGGCCCCCCGATCCCTTCGCCATCACCAGTCTCGTGCTCCTCATCTCCAGGCTCCTCGCCAACTTCATCTTCGCATCCTTCCATATTTGACCTCCCCTCCCCCGTAATATCTACCCCGACATCACGAACTTTCGACATCGGGTAGCACTGTACCAACAACATGAGCGGCCAACCCCGCTTTACGGCAAAACCAACATAGCTCCTCCATGTTGATGTCGCCTTAATAGGAATCAACTCTCCATAAAAGCGAGTGTTGCGCGGACTTACTCTTGCTCGACCGCAGCCCAATAGTGCGGGCATCAAATTGAACATCCGAGACATCCACCCCAACAAATCCCTGTATGTCATATCACTCGGTCTAGATATGCCCCGTACGACTCTTGAAAATGATGACAAATCCACCCATCCGCCCCTTGTGCTATCTCCCCATCTCCATAAAATATTTAAAAATACAATTTCTCCGACAAGCTGCAACGTCGGACGGAAATATATTACTCTAAAATACAATAGACAAAACGTATATTGATCGTACTAAAAAATTCGAATGTAGATAAGTCATTCGACTAGAAATAAGTAATTCGTCTTGCCTACCATACGGCCTAATATTATATTTCTACCACATTACATTTGCATATATTGCCAAATACATTATTTGCATAATAAAATTACTACTACACAACCCTACTAAATTAAATTTCTAAATATTGCCTAATATCTCTACTGTATTAAATTTCTAGATACTAAATACTATATTAAATTTGCACATACTAAATACTACACAATCCTGAAATTTCTAAATACTAAGTACTACATTAAATTTCTAAATATTAACTGCTACATTAAATTTCTAAACACTACACAATCCTAAAATTTCTAAACACTACATAATCCTAAAATTTCTAAATACTACAACAAATTCCTAAATATTAAATGCTACATTAAATTTCTAGATACTACACAACCTCTAAAAAATTTCCTAAATTTACATCTAAATTTTTTTTCCTAAAGTTAACTCTACAAAAAAAATTCCGAAATCTACCTCGATTTTTTAGCTTCCCCTTTTCTTCCCCTCTTCTTCTTTTCTCTTTTCTCTTTTCTTCTTCTCTTCTTCTCTTCTCTTCCCCTCTATTCTGCGCTCGGCTGCCGACTGACTCTGGAGTGCTGCGCGGCTTTTAAAGGCCACCCATTGCCCCTGTATGGGGCGATCGCCCATACATGGGGCGACAGGTGGGTGAGCACCGTTAATTGGCTCGGACAGCCGTTACAGGGCTGACAGATCGCCCGTATATGAAGCGATCGCCTCATATACGAGCAACGGGTACTCATTTCTACAATTATTTCACTCAGCCGATTATTTTTGAAAAAAAGATTAAAAACAAATGTTAAATAAATTTTTTTTGCAGTCGTAGGCCATAGGCACAGTCTCCAATGGACCAAGCCCATCTCACTTGGTCGTGGGAAGGTGGGAACACATCTCACATCTGCACATTGCCTGATTCAAAGCAGCTCGGTTCGATAGAAGCTCACCGGTTCACCGGTCTCTCAAAAATTGGCCGGTTCACCCGTTTTGTCCAGTCCTACCCTATTGCATCAACAGTCATTGAAGTTGTTAAGGAACCTCGCTATCGAATAGTCCGGGGTTCCCGAATAGATCTAAATTGGAGAACAGAGAGAGAGACACAGGTATATGGGGAGCGACGACAGAATTCTTTATTGCTTTATGATTCTTGTACATAGGGGGGGACCCCTCCTCCTTATATAGCGCTTACCTAGGGTTTCGGCTAAGGGACTATCGTGGGCTTTTCAATGGGCCATGTGGTTTCCCAACACTCCCCCTTGGGCCCTTTGCCGCGAGATGCATATGCCTCATTAAAACTCCAGGAAAACCCAGTGGGAAAAATACTTGGAGAAAGAGTACATAGCATACGCTTACTATGTTGCACGAATTGCCTCGTTAAAACCTTATGCAAGAAAACTTCATGAAAAAACTTGCTAAGGAAAAAGAGTACAATTCACCCAACTTCAATTGCTAATCTTTGAGATTCATGTTGGGTATTCATAATTCATGTGGGAGTATGTGAAATATCTCCCCCTGAAATCTGCACTTCTCTAAGTCTCATCATTCCAATTCCTTTAATGCACCTTTCAAAGGTAGATGCTGGAAGTGATTTAGTGAACAAATCTGCAAGATTTTCACATGACATAGTATGCAATATCTTGATCTCGTTCATCTTATGCAATTCGTGAGCATAGAAGAACTTGGGGTTGATATGCTTCGTGAGATTGCTCTTCACATAACCCATCTGTGCTTGGGCAACACAAGCTGCATTATCTTCATAAATTATCGTGGGAGTTTGCTCAATGTTCAAGCCACATGACTTCTGGATGTGGTAAACCATTCTTCGGAGCCATGCACATTCACGAGATGCTTCATACAAAGCGATGATTTCCGAGTGGTTTGTCGATGTCGTGACGAGAGTCTGTTTAGATGACTTCCAAGAAATTGCTGTTCCTTCACATAGGAAAACATAGCCAGTTTGGGACTTGCCAGTATGCGGGTTTGATAAGTACCCAGCATCGGCGTAGCCAACCAAATTCAATTCATTGTTTCTTCTGAAAAACAAACCAAGATCTTTGCTTCCTTGGAGTTAACGGAAGATATCCTTGATCCCTTTCCAATGCCTTTTGGTGGGTTCTACACTGTATCGGGCTAGCAAATTCACAGCGAACGCAATGTCCGGCCTGGTGCTATTCGCAAGGTACATTAGCGCTCCAACTGCACTCAGATATGGGAATTCTGCTCCGAGGACTTCCTCCCCCTCTTCTCTAGGTGCATGCGGGTCTAGGTGCATTTGGAGTGACCTTCCACCATTGGAGTCTTCGCAGGATATGCCTTTTCAAATCCAAACCTTTCCAACACTTTCTGCGTGTAGGTTGATTGGTGTACCAAGATTCCTCCTTGGACATGTTCAAGCTGCAAGCCTTAACAAAACTTGGTTTTACCCAAATCCTTCATTTCAAACTCAGACTTCAAGTATGAGCATGCTTCTTCAATTTTTTCATCCGTCCCAATGATGTTCAAGTCATCTACATAGACGGAGATTATACAAAATCCATTCGGGATCATTTGTATAAACACACATGGACAATGTTATTTGTTTGTGTAGCCTTTCTTGCGAGAAAGTCACTCAGCGATTGTACCACATTCTTCTGACCGCTTGACCCATACAATGATTTCTCCAATTTCACACTATCTGAGTTTCTATTTGCTCCGTCTTGGTTCGGGATAGGAATTCCTTCCTGACTTTCATGTATATCTCGAATCCAAGTTTCCATACAAATATCTTGTGACAACATCCATTAGCTTCATTCTCAACTTCAAGTTGACTGCCATTGAGATCAAATATCTAAAGGTAATTCCTCCTATGACCGGAGAATAGATTTCTTTATAATCAACTCCGGGACGTTGAGTGAAACCTTGAGCTACAAGCCTTGCCTTGTACCTTACAACCGTTGTTTTCATTCCTCTTCCAACAAAGACCCATTTGTGACCTCATGGGTTTATATGGGGAGGTGTGCGGCATCTGAGCAAACACCTCTCTCTTGTTCAGAGAGACTAACTCTGCAATGATTGCCTTTTCCATTCTTCCCAATCTAGCCTTTTCTTGCACTCTGCGAGAGATGCGGGCTCGGGATCATGATCAATGATCGTGCAATCTTCTTTGCAAGTATGCATCAACGTTGGTCGTTGCTCTATTCAGGATTCTCCTGTTATTACAAAGTTTATAGTCATTTCTTCATGGGGTGCTTCATGCACTTCTACTTGCTCTTCTCTGCTTTTCCCTATCGCAGGAGCAAGTTCCTTTAGCTTTCATCGCCTATGTGTGCGCACACATTATTTCCGTGCTTCTGTAGTGGAAGATTCAAGTGCAGGATTGCCTTTCTGTTGGCTTCTTTCCAGTGCAGTCTCAACGGCTCCCCTCTTTCCTTGGGGTATTTTCGTGATTGGTTGTGGTAAGTCCTCTGCTTGATTTTCTCAGGCGTCTCGGGTACTTTGGGTTTGAGGAGCCAGATTTCCTGTTCTTTTTCTTTGAGGCCTCTGAACAGGATGAGGGCTATTTTCTTTGGTATTTCCACCCTCTCTGGTGCATTTCTTGCGGGTACATGCGACTTAACCACGCCCTTCAGATCACAAAAATGATCAGGCAGTTTATTTGCTAAATTCTGCAAATCAATTATCTTCTGGACTTCTTGATTTGCTTCATTAGTGCGGGGGTCATGTGCGGGGATCCCAGTGGAGTGCCATATGATTTCCCGGCATTTTTCATCCAAAGGTTGATTTCCTCCCCCTAATGACGGGAAATGATCCTCGTCAAATATGCAATCGCCGAATTGGGTCAGATGCAAGTCTCGATCATGGGTTTCAAATACACGATTATGGATGCACTCTCATAACCAACGTATATCCCAGACTTGCGGAGAGGGCCCATTGCAGTCCGCTGAGGGGGTGGTATAGGTACATATACCATACACCCAAATTTCCTGAGATGGGAGATCTTTAGGATGATCCCGTGCACAAGCTGCATAAGAGAACGGATGTTGTAGGCCGACGGTCTAAAATTGATAAGAGCTACTGCGTGCAGGACTGCATGTCCCCAACAAGTGTTGGGTAAGTTACAACTCTGCAAAAGTGGTCTGGCAATGAACTTAATCCTCTTTATTAGTGCTTCAGCTAGCCCATTCTGCGTATGGACGTGCGATGCAGTGCTCAAGCGCTATCCTGTTGCAGTGCAATAATCATCAAATGCCTTTGAAGTAACTTCTTCGGCATTATCCATTCTGATGGACTTCACACGATGATCAGGGAAAGCATTCTTAATTCTTATGATCTGCGAGATCAGGTTTGCAAAAGCATGGTTTCTTGTTGACACTAAGGATACATGCGACCATTTCGAGGAAGCATCGATGAGCACCATAAATATCGAAACGGCCCTGACAAGGGTTGAATCGGGCTGCAAATATCCCCCTGGATGCGTTCTAGGAATGCAGGAATTTCACTTTGCACTTTCATGACAGAGGGTCTAGTTATTAATTTCCCGATGGCACATGCAGGGCACACGAAATCTTCATGATTCGGGAATTTTTTAACATTAATACCATGACCTTGTGAGTTGTTCACTATATTTCTCATCATTCTAAGACCAGGATGGCCTAATCTACCATGCCATAAAGAAAAAAACTCAGAGCTTCTAAAAATAGTCTTCAAGGAAGTATACACTTCAGGTGCATGAATATTCGTGTAGTACAACCCAGGTTCATATGAGGGACATTTTTCTAATACCATTTTTCCACATACCGCGTGCTTCACAATGCACAAGTATTCTTTGCCATTTTCTTCATTGGTTTCTACGTGAAAACCATTGGCGCGGATGTCTTTGAAGCTTAAGAGAGTGCACGTTGATTCAGGGTACAAAAGAGCTTCTTCGATTACCAAAGTTGTACCCATAGGCAATATAATAGTGGCTCTTCCTGAGTCGATTACATATGAATCGCTTCCTACGATCCTAGTAATCTTTCCAGCGTTCTTCGTGATCGACTGGAAGTATTTAGACTCTCTTAAGATGGTATTTGTTGTGCCACTATCAACAATGCATATCTCTTCCATTTGGGCGCTACACGATTTCTAGATAAAAGAAATATAATTCTAATCAGATAGAGGCAAAATAATCCAAATATTGCTTGCAAATTAAAGAATACTGGAATAAAGAATAAATTGCATATTTATTCACGAGAGAAGTATGCTCTTCTAGAGCTTACAATTCATTATTAAAAAAAATGCTAACAACCATAATCTAAAAAAATGCATTAAACAGAATCTGTAAAATATGCATTAATTTCTGCTTCTATGTCATCGACAGAAGTTTTCTCTTCATTTGCCATAATATTGGCTGCAGCGTCGATGTCCAGGCTATTCTGTGAGGATGAGACAAGTGGGGTATCTTCATCCATGGCATCATCATCACCGATGTTGGCGAAGTGCGCCTCTGCGGGGGCGTTTTCTTTTGCCTTCCTCTTAGCCTGATATGCGTTGATCACTTCCTTAGATTCCCGACATATCTTCGACCAGTGTCCCCAAGAGCCACACTTGAAGCACGTTTGGTTCTGCTATCCATACGGCTTAGCGTGTGCCTTTTCTTTGTCATCCTTTTTCACTGGGGCTTTGGACTTTCCTTTGGCCTGAGTCCTCTCTTTTCCACCCTGCTTTCCCTTCTTTCTATTAATGGGCTTTCTCACCTTGTAGCTATTGGCATTGACTTCTGTGCCAGTGCCCCGTCCAGGTGGCTGCGAGACATAGTTCTTGCGTAGAACATCTTCTTGCGATTCCGCAACTTGCATTACATCAATCGGTTCGCTATACTCCTTGTATGCGTCCTGACGATAGCTGCGTGCACTCTGGATAGCATTTGGGTGGAAGGTGGAGAGAGTTTTCTCAATCTTTTCCTCATCAGTGATCTTCTTGCCACATAGGGAGAGATTGGGAACAAATTCTGTGCAAGGCAGAATTGTACTCGGCCACTGTTTTAAAGTCTGCAAACCTCAGATGTACCCAATCTTGCTGTGCTTGGGGCAAGATGGTGTACTTGAGCTTTTCGAACCGCTTCTGTAGTGCAGTCCAAAGCTCATGTGCACTCTCCTCAGCCATGTATTCGTTCTTCAAAGTGGCTGAGAGGTGGTGCCTGAGAAAATACAGGGCTTGATCGTTCTGCTCGGCAGTAGGTTTCGCGTCCTGCGAGGACCCTAGACCAATCGCGGCGCGGAGCTTCTTGCCCCCAAGAACGATCTTCACGTCCGATGCCCAAGTGAGGTAGTTCTGACCGTGCGGGGCCAGTTCTTCAAATTCACGATTCACGATGCCGGACATCTCCATGTTTTCAAAAATTCCGACATTAGATTACTGCGTGTAATCTAAAAGAAAATGGTTGCAAAAAGCATAAAGTTCAAAAAATAAATGCATTGCAGTATATAAAATAAAACAATGGATTCAAATTCATAAAAATATTCATAAAATAGAGAGATAAAGCTAGAAAAAAATTAAAAACAGAGCCAAATAATTTTTCTAGATTTTCTGGCAATTTTTTAAAATTTTTCTGCTATTTTCCCCCTTTTTTTCTTTTTCTCTTCCTTTTCTTTTCATTCTTTCCTTTTCCCTTTTTTTCTCTGGCCGAACGTCCTTTGGGCCGTTTTCTTTCCTCCCACTTGGCCTCTTGGGCCACTGGGCCGCGCCCTTCCATGGGCCATCAAGCCCGGCCTTTTGGCCTGTCCCGCCGAGACAAAAGAGCAGAGCGGCGGCTATGGTTCCCAATCCCTGGCCGCCATGCTTGCTCCCGAAATCACAAGGCGCTGGGCGATCGGATCGGCGGGCGCGACGATCTGCGAGCTCTCGTCGGCCGCGCGAGCGGCCGCGAGCTGGCGACGAGCGTCGAGCGGCGGCGGCGGCGCGCGCCGGCGGGCCGAGGTGACCGGGCGGCGCGCGGCAAGCCGGCCGGCGAAGCCGCGTGTGGCGTGTTTCGTCGGGCCGAGGCGACCGGCGGCGGCGCGCTTCATGCGGCCGAGGCGGCCGGGCGGCGGCGGGCGAAGCTGCGCGCGCACTTTGCGCGGGCGGCAATGACGTCTTGGCCGGTGAGCACGGACTGGCGGCGGCAGCTGCGGGTCGTGGTGCTGGGTGATGGCGGATGCGGGCGGCCCAGCGGCGGCGATGGGGCTTCAAAGGCGGTGTGGTAAGGCGCCGAGGCACCGAACACGGGCGGCGGCGAACCGAAGACCGAGGCGCGCGAACGCATCGGCGTCAGCGGCGAGCCGTCTTGGCGCGCTGGCGAAGCGCGCCGGTTTTTGAGCGAGCGGGCAAATGGCTGCGTCGAGTCGGCGGCATGGTTCTGGTCGGCGGTGCGGCGGCGTGTCGTCGCGGCCAGGCGTCGCGAGCCAAGCCGAGGCAGCGATGGCGGCGCGCTGCGAGCACGGAAACCGAATCGCATGCCTTTTTTTCTTGTGAATGAAGAACAGTAGCTTCGTGTACTGTAGCTTCATGTCGTGTAGCTTCTTGCCATGTGACGAATACATACCGATACGTAGGTTAGATGCATGCATAAAAGACAACAGCGATTAGATTCAATCGCCGAAACCCACCTTTCTCACCTTTCAATTCTGAACTCCGGTAGAGCTTCGTGCTGATAACGTGTTAAGGAACCTCGCTATCGAATAGTCCGGGGTTCCCGAACAGATCCAAATTGGAGAACAGAGAGAGAGACACAGGTATATGGGGAGCGACGACAGAATTCTTTATTGATTTATGATTCTTGTACATAGGGGGGACCCCCTCCTTATATAGCGCTCACCTAGGATTTCAGCTAAAGGACCATCGTGGGCTTTTCATTGGGCCACGTGGTTTCCCAACAGAAGTGAGCCAAGCCAGTGTAGTCTTTAGTTCTGGCCTTTTCCGGTTTAACCGACAAGCCAGTTCAGTTTTAATAACTACTAGCAACTTGGACGCGGCGTACCACGCCGCGGGTGCCGCTCTCCACACAAGAAAGTTGAGTTTTTTTTCGGAAAAAAGGTTTAAACGTAATGGTAAAAAAAAGCGGAAAAAATGTATGATTTTTTCGGGAAGAAGGATCCGCACGTTTTTTTTTCGGATGAAGAAGGACCTAAACGTAATTTTGATTCTGTGGAAAAGGACCCGAGCGCAAGCATTTAAAACGCATAAAGGACCTAAGTGTGATATAAATTTTTTTTTGGAAAAAGGACCTATTCGTAACGTAGAAGGACCTAAACGTAATTTTTATTTTGTGGAAAAGGACCCGAGCGCAAGCCTTAAAAACGCATAAAGGGCCAAAGCATAATATATATTCTTTTTTGGGAAGAAGGACCTATTTGTAATTTTTTTTACGGACAAGGACCCGATTGTAATTTTTTTTCTTAAAAAGGACCTATCTGTAAATAAAAAAGGACCCATCCGTAAATATTTTTTTGGCTCGGCTCGCGGCTCGAGCCGAGCCGGCTCCGGAGACACGTGGGCAGGCTGCCCTTCCAGGGACTCTTCAAACTATAGTAGGGTTATTATATGGTGTGGTTGTGTGGATGCCGGGGTGGGTACCGCGCGGATGGCCATGTCTTGCGCTGATTGTTAGCCCACATGGCAAATGGCCCACCTAGTCTGTAGGGATAGGATTATTGACCCTTCCCTCGCCGCCTGTAGAGGTGGGCGTCGTGCCGGGCCGTGTCAACCCGGCTCGTCTTCGGCGAGCCCAGGCACGGTCCATTTGCGCTTCGTGTCTGCTTCGTGCCATGTCGGCCCAGGTCCGATCCATTTGCACTATCGCAACGAGAGAAAAAGAGCCGAAGATGCATAGAATTGAGGTAGTGAATGCAAACATTATGATAAAAAGTACTAAAATTTATTTGTTCTTGAATAGTTACATAGAGCGAGGGGATGTGCTCAACACGGACGAGAGAGGGGGTAATAGGCGAGAAAGAGAGTGAGCGAGACAGAAGTGAGAGATTGAGAGGGAGATTGAGAGAGACTGGTGGGAGAGAGAGCTGAGAAATTGAGGGGGACGAGCGAGAGAGAGCAGCTTCTTGCACCGTCTCTCAATCTCTCTAAACTCTCTCTCCTGTTTTGTCCTTCTCTCTCAGGTGTCGACGATAGGGGTGACGTTCATGCTACTGAGTGCATCAATGGCGGTTATGCTCTGTGAGTCAGTGACCTTCATGCTAGACTTCTTCCTCATACCCTGAGTCATCGGGCCCGGTACGGCCCATTCTACAGTGTCGTGCCGGGCCGTGCCGCCCATCGTGCCCGATTCTCGGGCCCGGCACGGCCCATGCTACAGTGTCGTGCCGGGTCAGGCTTCGTGCCGGGCCATGACGTCGTGCCTCGGGCCGACCCAAAAGAGCTCGGCCCGAGTGCCCACCTCTACCGCCTGCGAAGGATGCAGATGGCTTGAATCCGAAATTTCGTCTAGATTTTGGTATTTCACATAAATTTTAGATAAAATATAGAAAAAAAATTTTAAATCCAGTTTTTTTCACCAAAATTTCCAAGATTTCATTTGGAATTGTCGAGATCTCGGTATTTCAGGTAAATTTTAGGTAAAATATAAAAACAAAATTTTAAATCCATTTTTTTTCATCGAAATTTCTGAGATTTCGCTCGGAATTGTCGAGATCTCGGTATTTCGGATAACTTTTAGACAAAATATAAAAATAAAATTTCAAATCTAGTTTTTTTCATCGAAATTTCGGAGATTTCGTTCGGAATTGCCGAAATCTCGGCAAGATTTTTCGAGATTTCGGTGAAATTGAACCGAGCGAAAAATTATACATATGACATAGAAAGTTTTTGAGATTTTTTGTGGAGGGTCCCGACACATCATTAATATTTTCATAAAAATTTCAGAATATTATCAAACTTGAGGAATTTTGAGAAATTCGAAATGTACTACTGTCCTGATAAAACACTGATCGTCAAATTTGTACTGAATGAAAAATAGAATAAATCATATTAGAATTTTTTTAAATTTTTTTTGAATAGTTATAATACATCTCTAATATTCCCATAATATTTTTAGATGATGGTGAAGCTTCAGGAATATTTACAAATTGGGACAGTGCTACAATCCTGATCAAAGCCTTACCGGCAAACTTCAACCAAATTAAAATGGTTCAAATCACGTTAGAAAATTTTGAAATTTTTTTTGGATGGTCCTTATATATGATAAATATTTATTTGAAATTTTTAGATGTTTATAAAGCTTCAAGAATTTTCAAAAATGCTGACAATGCTACATCCTGATAAAAGCCTTATGATCAATACATAGATTTGGTTGAGCAACAAAAAAAGGGTTAAAATTTTTGAAACTTTTAGAAAAGGGTGCTGAGGAACTTATTAAGCAGTCATAAAATTTTTGGATCATGATCACGTACTAGTAAATTTATAAAATTCTTACAATGGTACTATACCATTTTATATTCCTTGTGTTTTTAATTTTTGAAAGATAACAAATGAAGTTCAATGCATCCATAGATTTCATTGAGCAAACAAAAAAAAGTTTTAAAATTTTTTAAATTTCATAGAAGGGTTATTAGTAAATTCTTAACCTCTTCTAAAAATTTTGGATCATGATCACACTTGAGCAAATTTATAAAATTTTGACAAGGTTACTGTCTCAGTTATGTTCATTCTGTTTTTGATTTTTTAAAGATAACAAATGAAGTTAAATTATTTTCAAAAATTTTTTGTATCATCCTACACTTCTACATATAGTACCATAAATTGTTCAGAGAATGATAATGCTTGTACAATTTTATAAAAATTTGAGAGGGTTTCTGCTAAAATTTTAAAACGTCTCAAAAATTCGTTTTTTCAACAAATTTTCATGGAAGATGACTTCTTTAAGGGTTATTTGGCCAAATCCAATCAAAACCGATAAAAAAAGTCAAATTTTGGTCAAATTATCCGAGATTTCGGCATGATTTGGCAAAATTTCACCGGGATTTTCGAGATTATTATAGTAATTCAGTTTTTTTATACGACTGAGATTTTAGATCCCGTTTCTAGTTTGAATCAAAGATCTTAGCCGAGATTTCTGAAATCTCGTCAGTTTTTGAAACCTTGTTCTACATGTGGTGGGAGGTGGCGGCATGCATGGGGCCTCCTCGGATGAAGAGTTTACTGTTATAGCTCCGTAGAAATATTTTTAAAAAAAATTAGCCTCCGGTGATTTTTTTTTGCAAAAGTAACCCCCGGCCCGATGAAAACCGCATCTCCCAAGCGCGGCTCATCCAGTGCAGCGGACTGGGGGCGTTGCAATGCCCCCAGTTTGACACATGGCACTACAAAAACAAAAAAAAATGAAAAACACAAAAAAACAAAAAAATGCATGCAGCGGACTAGAAGCGCTGCATGCTACAATAATTTTTTTTTGCTGTGAGAGGGTAGTTATGAAAAAAATAAAATTTAAATTTATTAGGTTTTATAAATGCATTATAATAAGAAAAATTTACAGTTAGTTCTGAAAAATCCGTATGTCGGCTAGTTCTGAAAATCGCAGGTCCTACCACAAATATTTTCAGAACTCAAAATACTTATAAAACCTAATAATTTTTTTTCAAACTAACTTATAAAACATAATAATATTTTGAGGACCCAAAATACTTATGGATCAGCCAATGCAGACTGGGGCGACCACAAGGTCGGAGACGAGACTTGATGTACACAACACCGACGCCTACATGTGCTTCGAGGTCGCGCTCCGCTGCCTCCAGATGCTCGGTGCTCCCATCGGCGCCTAATCGTCAGCAAGTGTTTGCCGCCTCGCCCATCCACACCCTGTCATTGTGACCATTAATCACTATTCACTAGATCATGTTCAGGAATCGGAGGTTAGCTCACTATTGCGGATCGGGCATGCACAAGCGGTTCGAAACCGCTTTCAGAAACGGTTTTAGAACCGCTTGTAAGCAACCGGGAGTGATACCCCGTCGGGTATCACAAGCGGTTCCCCGAACCGCTTGTGGTTCGACATTTCCTGGCGGTTGGTGTTACCAACCGCTTGTGGAGAGGTTCTCTCAAAAGCGGTTTGTGTTACGAACCGCTTGTGAAGAGGTCTCTCCACAGCGGTTGGAGTTACCAAGCGCTTGTGAAGAGTCCGACAACAGTAACGTTTTGATTATATTCAATATAGAATATGTTTTGAGAGGGTTTTGATATAGATTTTGACAATTAAAATAAATAGAACTTCATGAGTTTTTTGACACACTTAAATATATATATATATATTAGTCATGAGTATTCATTCAGATAATTACTGAGACTAAAAATGAACAAGTTGATGAACACATGAAATAATAAGCCACTTTTACAAGTTTCAAAGAATAAAAGGCGAATCTTGAGCTTATTTCTTGCGTGTGTCGCTCTTTGTGCCCTTGGTCGACGTTGATGTCAGTTCACTGTCCTTATTTGAGACAATCTCTCCAACCATTTGCGTGGAACTCGCCTTTGGTGGATACAATCTAAATCGACAATAAAGCCGATGAGTTGTTCTTGGATTCTTTGCAACCCGGTGCGGCGGGATCACGTCTTGCACATCGATGTTGGGCTGACAAAGCGGGAGGTAAATAAATCTCTGGACATGTAATTATTAAAGTGTAAGTACTAAGAAATTGACATGTGCACACTACCTCGGCGTTGGTTGTCGGCACATCACCGTGGGTAATACTTTGCATATAGTGGCACACATAATAGCCACATAGGTTGTTTCCACCCGTCTGTTGTAGAACCTACGATGAAATTTGAAAAGAACACGATTATTGGGATGAAAAACTGTTACGGCATATTAATATTCTTTATCGTACTCGAGTGCTTAATTGTACATCAAATTCGTTCTCGAAATCTCCTTGTTGCTTCTTTGAAACCGTCATAATGTCTGTGTGATGCGTTAGTATGAATGGTAATTATCGAGTTGGAATTAGCAAGGTATTTCAATATATATAATAAGGAAAACTATCGTATATATATGTGCTATATACCATTCGAGTGTCAATGATAAATTGATATTTTTCACGAGTCCTTTTGAGTCTTGAACAATGATCCGTTGCTATCAAGCTTGATGACAAGAAGGATCGATGAAACCTATTCATGTATTGCAACATATATGTAACTAGCTAGTAGTATTATAAATGCCTTGGAAAATATAAGAGCGAGAGGTTGTATATATCGTACTCGAAGTTGAAGGGCGTATATGTACGGTTTGTAGTCTGTCCCAAGAATGCATCGAGAATGTAATCTTCAAGATCCTTTCGATTGTATCCAAAGCGAACTCGTTAACAATCTACGGGTCGATGAAGCCCACGTTGAAGATATTCTCTTTTCTACATCGTTGTATCTCCATTCTACATAGAAAGGTATAAGTTTAATAGTTGCAATTTTATTATGCGAGGAAGCACAGTAAAGGTATGAGCTTGACACTTACAGCACCAAAGACTCATGAGAGACACGTTGATGGAGTCGGCATGGTAAATATTGTATAAGTCGTCAAATTCGAGCCATATGGTGTTGTCCCCACGATAAAAATCATCTTCTTTGATACGGAGGAACATCGTTCTTCCTTGAGCGGACTCTGTCATGTACCATTCGTGAAATTGCCGCACCTTGGTTGGCAGATCTTTTATCTCATGTGGGTCAATCAGCTCCCGGCCCAACCGAAATTACCATCGACCTTTGTTGCCATTGGGATATCATCTATTAATCCAAGAGCTGCGGTGTGTGAACGAGTCTGCCTCCTTCATAAACCTCTCGAGGTTCTCCCGATCTTGGTCTCGTCTTCTTCTTTGCCGCCACGACCACGTTTATTCTTCTGTGTAGCCTTAATTATTGTCCGTTCATAGTTGGGCCCGGCACAGTGACGACTTTGCGGCATGTCGCGAAGTGTTCTGCCGCTTTTGGATCGATTGGTACCTTTGGCTCTACCTTCTTTTTGCGAAGTGTGCAGCCATACGCTTTAGTGACCGCGTGTCCGGTCCATACTTCCACGGCGTCGACTTGCCCATACCTCGTGTACATCACAGGTGCTCGGGGTTTTCAAGGGCATGTGTTAGCTCATCATTCTCCTGTCGGCACCAATGTACCTACGAGGCTGCTCAACGGCTTGTACAATCCTTTGGCGACCTCTTGTACTCTGGTGCCATCACCAAGCTGCGCCGTCATCCGAAAGGCTCCCCATGACCCATGAACCAATTGCGCGAGCATTGTTCCTCTGAGCGGTAGCGGTGTGGCGTGCCGCCATTAATTCTTCTTCCCTTCTCCCATTTTGGTACAGACCTTGATGTAACCACGGTGCCAAGATGGTGGTGGTATTTCTTCATCGTGAATTGGCCTTGTTCTTGACTCGACTCGGCTGGCCCTCGGTGACAACTTGAACTCCTCGAATGCTTCCTGGTGATCCGCCATCTTAGGAAATTGGTTGAAGTCGGGTCTTTCTCCTTCCTGCGTACTTGCGGTGAGAGAGCGTCTTCAAGCCTGAAACATTGTTGCCATCTTCTTCAAAGTAAATTTCTTGGCCTTGTCTTGGACCCTTGAGGAAATGTGAAATTTTCCTTAATATCTTGCCAGGCGAGTCCTTGGTAGCTTGAGGAACTTGGCCCATTTTACGATGCTAATTGGGATGTGATCCCTCACGTGGTAACCGCAAGCGTTGTTATGCGGCCCAAGCGCTAAAGAGAGGGCAACCTGCATCCCTTCGTTGTTAACATCGGTAAACACATGCTTCATGGGCGGCTTCTTGTTAGGTCCCGATGCTTGGATTGGTTGCTCGATGCACGGGCTTGAAATACATAAACATATGTACAAGCGTGTCAAAGTGTATTATATTAATGAATTGCGATTAATTAACATGTCTCACGGGATTATATTCTTACGCTTGTACCTCATCTGGTCGGAACCAAGTGTTATCGGACTCGGGCTCCGCGTCAATGGCTTCATCATTTGCGGCCTCAGCGGCCTCACCGGAACCACCATTAGCCCGGTACGGCGGCATTACCATCACCTTCGATGGTACCCGGTAGCGATGGAGTCCAACAGAACTGTTCTCCCTCATCGAAAATAGGGTCACCACGTCACAGTTGCGCCATCTCTACTAATTCCGCAAAAATGTTGACATAAATATCATATTACTTTGAAACAACCATATTACAGATTACAACACAAGCATATTATTACATAAATTTCTCTGACAAGCATTAAGTACTACGGCGTGTTGGAACTAGCCCAAGGATCAAACACGAACTCGTGGACACAAGAACAAGAAATACACCAAGAACATACACACAGGGACTATGTGTCAAAAGTAAATGTGCAACATTGACCGTGTTTGATCCTTGTGTTGTATAAAACTATAATCGGGGGCAACGCTAGGATCATGTGCCTTTCTATTAGAACAATAGGTCATATTAGTTAGTCGTTTTGATCGTGATGATTAGATCTATCTGGTAGAACCCTACATGCTAGTTTATGATCTTGAACATATATCGTGCCAATTATCACAAACTAGGAATGTTTCTTTAAACGAAGAATATAGGCATATAATCTTTGATTGGCTAGGAGCATTTGCTTAATGATATTTGTTATAGAGATTTATATATATACACGTGCATACATAAACACGGTAGGAGCCTCGGGCCCATCTTTATTACGTGTCAAAAAAGAATGTAGAGACGATGTGTAGTCTGATTCCATATCGTGCTGACGACATAACATGAAGAGAGTATATATGTAAGTTCATCTGTGGTATAAATGACTGTCCAACACTTTGCATTGGACGATCGCACAAGGCACTTATTTAGTTATTTTGCAATGAGAAGAATCAAAAGTTTAGCAAGTCACAGTTTCTGTGCCGGATTCTGACAAAGTTTTGCAAGAAAGGTAGTCTAAACTGTAAACTTCTAAAGCATGTGACGTGTAAAACTAAGCGAAGTTTATGACCAACCAAACAGATAAAAATTATCAACTGGATTTGTATATGAATTCTACCTAAAATTGATATGCAAAACTAAATAAAAACTAACAATGAAAATTAACATAGATTTGAAATAAAAATTAGATGAAATTAGTAGTTAAATTAATATACAAATCCTAAACTAGAACTGAAATTCAAAATTAAATAAAAACAACAAAATAATAAAAAGAAAATATGCATTGTTCTGTAATTCCATACTAAGTGAAAAATATACATTTTGGTTTAATTTAGAATTAAAATTTCAAGCAAGCACAGCACTTGTGGGCATTTCACTGAACATGTGGTGGGCAGCCGAACTAGAGAGGGAGGACGACGCGTGCACTCAAATACCTCGGTCCTCCTGGGTGGACAGCGGTGTGGCGGCGCTTTGGTGGCGGAGTAGGCGTCGGCGGGGTGGTAGAGAAGGCTTCGGCGGCCGGGGTGGAGTGACGGCGGCGACGAGGGCAGCTAGCGCACGCGGGTGGACTAGCGTCGGCGAGGTGGTGAGTAGGAGTCGGAGAGGTGGCGGAGGAGGCCGATGGTGTCGACGAGGATGGCGACGCGGGGTCTGGACGGAGGCGACGGCGGCGGCGGCCGGAGAGAGACAGAGCTGAGCTGCGGCGCGGGAAGTCGGCCGGGACTTAGAAAATTTTGGGTGTGAGAAAAGGGCGGGGCGTTTTAAATTTATACAGGGAGCACTTCTACAAACGGTTCTAATAACCAACCGCTTGTAGCAAATCTCTACATGCGGTTTTAGAACCAACCGCTTGTAGAGGGATGACTTCTACAAGCGGTTCGTAGAACGAACCGCTTGTAGAATATCTCTACAAGCGGATTTAGATCAACCCGCTTGTAGAGGGATGACTTCTACAAGTGGTTGGTGTTACTAACCGTTTCTGCATAGTCCACTCTAGAAGCGGTTCTTTTCTAAAACTGCTTCTGAATGTTGCGTTCTAGAAGCGGTTCTTATTACTAACCGTTTCTGAATGTTGCGCTCTAGAAGCGGTTCTTTTCTCAAACCGCTTCAGTTTAATTTCATAATTTTTAAAGAGTGCTTTTCGCACCACAGTTTCATTTCATAATTTTTAAAAAATGCTTTTAGCAATTTAGTTTCATTCTATATTTTTTGAAAAAACTTTTAGCACTTCAGTTTCATTTCAGAATTTTTAAAAAATGCTTTTAGCAATTTAGTTTCATTCTATATTTTTTGAAAAAACTTTTAGCACTTCAGTTTCATTTCAGAATTTTTAAAAAATGCTTTTAGCACTTCAGTTTCATTTCAGAATTTTCAAAAAAAATTCGATAATGCTTAAAAAGTTCAAGATTTCTCCACATCCATTAAAAAAAATAGCAATATCTAGGTGAGAAGGATGTTCACATGATGTTACTAACTTTGAAACACTTAATTTAGAGCTAATCACCTCCAATTAAAAATTTGGACAGCACCTCCCAAGAACAGTAGCAGGTGGCCTTCTCTGCTCGATCGTATTCGCACCTCTGTTGGCGCATGGAGGAAGAAGGGTTTAAATACGCTGCTGGCGGGAGGGCTTCGAGCGGTTGGAGACACGAACCGCTTACGAAGGTTGCGTTCTAGAAGCGGTTCTTTTCTCAAACCGCCGATTTTCGAAGCGGTTTGAGAAAGAACCGCTTCTAAACGCAACCTTCGGCGGTTCGTGTTTCCAACCGTTCTGAAGCCCTCTCTGGACCGTTGCCAACGAACCGCTTCTGGTGCGAAGATCACAACGGGTTCGCACCAAACCGCTTCTAATAGGCCGGTTGTGATGCCCAGTTCTGTAGTAGTGGCTGCTAGTTGGGTATAATGCAGCTATTGTAGTATACAGTTTTGGTTTTGTTTCTTAGTTAGTTTGGGTGCTCGTTCAATTAGTATTTGTGAAAATAGGGTTGTTGGTGCTCACTTTATATGCTTTACTCGGCCTATATTGTTACATTTACCTTGGTATTTGTGCTAAATTGTCACATGGAACTAACTCTGAGGAAATTTAGAGATATGTTATATTCCATCTGTTTCAAACGAATTTGGCTAAAAAGAGGCGATAAAGAGCTTCTTTTGGAAAATATACAAAAGTGAGATTCATCAAATGGCAAATTATAGGCCACCATGAAGTCTATCTCGTCAAGCTGATCTGATCAAAATGCATATATGATTTATCCAAATCGAAGGTCGGATGTAAAAGTTACGAAGCCCAAAAGCTGTCAGAGGCTCGCCCAATAGGAAGCTGGTGCAGCACTGCACCCAGCATGCATTGGTTGGTGCCCAAGTGGCACCGCTCGACACAAAATTTGATGTTTAGGAAACCCCAGCCACTTATTAGGGAAAATACAATAGCAAAGCCAACTACCGGCTAATAGTAAGCTAAAAGCCAGCTTATACAATAATTGTCTCTAAATGTTGTCTCTAGATGTTGTGCAATAACTATCTTTTCTCTCTTGTACATAAATGATCTACCTATGCTCCCGTGCAAAGGTAGCTACTAAATAAGAGCCAGCTCTCTCGTCTTTCCTCTTTTCTCACTCTTCCACATAGATTAAAGCTGATGTGTACAGGCTAAGAGCCAGCTGACATGGCCTTATTGTACATGCCCTTAGAAGGTTTAAGAGTCATGCGTAGCCCCGTGCCACCCTGGCGCCACTCAGTGCCATGCCTTCAGGCCCCTCATTTCGTGTCTTACAAGTTGAAGACCAAATTAACAATGATAAGGATAAATTTATGTACAATATTAAACTTAGAACCTTGCACCCAAGAACACTTAGAACCACATGCTTGAGAACACTCGTGACCACGCACTCAAGAACGTCCAAAACCATGCATCCGGGAGCAATCTTACCATTATACCATTATCAAAGATGATGATAATGAACTAACAATATCCAAGATAAACTAAATAATTTAAGCCTTGTCCACTGATATATGTGATAACTAGGTTACACAAAACTACTATTATGGTCTAAAGTTTTCATTAACTAACTCCAAATATGTGAGTTAAATATCTAAGAGTGAATGAAAATAACTAGAAGTGTTTGATAAAGCTATGATGTATATGTGTGTTAGGTCTGATGAGGACATCCCTCTCACTGATACAACCATACCTACTACTCCACAACTAGATGTACAAGGACCAATTATCAAAGCACATGCTCGTCAACTTAATTATCAGGTAACTTCGTTTCTCGGAGTGCACTCATATTCTATGAGTACTATGTGAAGGACCATGTGGAGGTCCATCCATGTTTGTGATGAGTATTTGACTTTATTTGAGCATGGTGTGCTCAAATTTGAGTTTGATTTGGATTGTTTTTCGATCTAGAGAAATTTGAGTTACTGTGTTGCAGACCAGTCGTTCGACCCCGAGTGGTCGGGTCGTCAGACACAGTGGTCGGGGCTTTGGTCGTGTTGCGGACCACCGTCCGAGGCCAGTGGTTGGGTCGTCCGACTCTGAGTGGTTGAGACCCCGAGTGGTTGAGACCCCGAGTGGTTGGGTCGTCTGACTCCGAGTGGTTGAGACTCCGAGTGATTGAGTCGGAGACCAGTGAACAGACCTCGAGTGGTCGGGATGGAGACCAGTGGTCAGACCACGTGTGGTCAGGGTTATGCTGGTCAGTGTAGTGTATATCTTTCTGTTGAGATGGATATGTGTTGTTGGGCATTGCTATGTGATGTGGTTTCCTTGTCTATGATGGTTGCGGATTTTGGAGCTAGGTCATGGTGGCGAAGGGGATCGGGACTAGGTGGGAGAGCCGAGGTCGGATGATCAAGGTGTCGCCAAAGATGGTGAGGCCGGGAGTAGGCGCAAGCCGAGAAGACAAAAGAATGGATGAGATGCTAACTTGGAGCTGCTCTGATCAAGGAGGACCGTTGGATCGCGGTCAGGATGATAGTGTAGCGGGTCAAGTTAGTGTGAGTTGAAAAGCGTGCAAAACCCGTTGTGTTGTTGGGTTTTGGGTGAGCCCATGCATAGCTGTGTGAGTGGGTAAAATCTCAGCCCTTGATGGAGTGCTCTAGGGTTTAGAGGCTCATCCAAGGGTGGTAGGTGGTCCAAGTCTGCTAAATAGACAGGGAGAGGGGTGTCTCCTTGTGAGCGTGAGAAGGTGAGGAAAGTGTACGTGAGTAGTTGAGAGTTGTTGAGAGTGGCGGTGTAAGGATCAAATCTGGCTCTTGGATGTTGGCTTAGGATTGAAGCGGGACATCCAAAGGTGGGAATTGATCCTGTCACTATAAATAGAGGGTAGGGCAGCATCCCTCTCTGAAGGTTCTGAGGTTTTTTTGCTCATTTGAGTTTTGCCCACTTTGTTGTGAGGCTTTGTAAACCTCCTTCCTAAGTGAAATGTTCTTCATTTATATTCTTGTTTCATTTCCCTTCGTATTTACATTACGCACTTAAATTCATTATCTATATTCGCATTTACTTACTTGCAATTTACTTTACGTAATTTGGATTTGCCTCATCTCCTTCTACATGCTATTGAGTCTTTGTTGAAATTCATGATTGATGAACTCTTCTCTGGACTTGGTGCTTTCAATCATCTAGGCAATCCTTGCATTCTTGTTGCAAATTAGTAAATCTGTGTGTTCTTAAAGTGCGTAAACGTGTGACTTGCAGTTCTTTAGTCTTGATTGGCTTCTGGTTCTTGTTGCCAAGGATGAAAGATTGCTGGATGAATCTTCTATAGATCATATCCCAATCATCTAGGCAATCTACAACCTCTTCTATTCAGTTTTGCAAGAAACCAATTTCTGTGCCTAGTTTTCAGATAGTGTTTCTATTTGTTTGAAGGGTTGTTTCTTCGTGTACTTACTTGCTATGATTTGAGGAGAGTCATCCAAGGATTTCTGACCATCAACTCCCACCAGCAAGTTAGGGGTGAAATCTGTGTTCGTGACTCTGTTTTTGGTGTTGCATTTGTTAAACTGAAAAGGACGGAACCTTGGTATTAATTCCTTCGATTGTTGATTAAAATAGGTTCCTGACATCTTTTGGGAGGTGCACACCAATTTTCACTATTTTTGGACAAGCCGATCGAAAGTTACATCGATTTCTGTTTTTGAGATCGCGCTGATTTTACTGTTCACCCGAACACTATTCACCCGAGTACTGTTCATCCGAACACTTCAGGTCGGGAGTACTGTTCATCCGACCACTTCAGGTCGGGAGTACTGTTCATCCGACCAGTGCTAGTCAGGGGCAATGTTCACCTGAACACTATTCATTCAGAGTACTGTTCACCCGACCTCTGTAGGTCGGGGGTACTGTTCATCTAACCAGAGATACCCGACCAGTGCAGTTTCTTTCTGGTCTTTTGGTGGTTTGAATTCTAGGGGGAGAGTTTATTCGAAAATTTTATTTGGCTCCTATTCACCCCCCTCTAGTCGCCTTTTTCGATCTTTCACTATGATATTGCCTAATGCACGTAACATTATTCTAATTAGGAATCAAGGTCCTTGCATGGCAATAAGGTATGAGAGTAGCAATGGAGATGATGGCTAATATACTCAATTGAAGCCACCATGATGCAACAGTGAAGGATGGCCAAACTTCCATATCTATTTGCTTTGATCGCTACCTCCAAACATCTAGTTTTATTTTTAGTTAAAGATTATGATGTTGCACCATCTTATTTGGGCCTAGGCCTATATATCCAGTTAGAGTCAAAGGGAGGAAGGAGTCCTTTTCGGTTGCAACAAGAGTCCTTGTTAGTTTTTCTTGTTTTGGCCGCACCTCCCTTTGTTTCCTCTTCCTTTATAAGCTAGCAGCAGCACTAGGGAGAGGTAGGTTTTGTTTAGTTGCAGTTTTCTTTTGTAAAACTATTGAGTATTCTCTTGTTCGGCTAGATCAACAACAATACTGTGCATCGGAACCCCATATCAATCCTTCAATTATATTTGCAATTTTGGATTACTCTATACTTTTTTCTTGCTTGTTCTTCGATTGCTTGCAGGAATTGATCTTCGTGATCAGGTCGATCGTGCTTCTAAATAGCTCGATAACAATTCTGGAGTAAGTTCAATGATTTCTTGGCGTATCAGTTGTGTATGGTTGGTAGCCGGATCACGAGAGTTATCTCCAAAAATCGAAGTTACCCCTCTCATCACAAGATTGGGACCAACTACCCGCATCAAGGTCCCAGTTTACCAAATTCAAAATTCTCTATTTATACCGCACTAGTCTAGGATCCTGCTAGTGCACATAGTGACAACATAAATGAAATATCATTCCACTAAATGAAATAACTAAGAAAGAACCAAATTATTATTTAATGATAGCAATAGACCTTATGATCATGGTTTATACAACTGTGTCCCATAGGGCTTAATAAACTAATAAAGTTTTGTAACAGAAATAAAATAACTTGATGCCGTCTAACATGCCACAGACAATCGTTCGGGTAACACACTCCTAGCTCGTGATGTCTTCATAGTACACCTCATAAAACAATGAGTTTCCTTGTCCTTCCTTAGCATTTGATTAATAATGTGTATAGCTATGAGTACATCGAGTACTTAACAAATCGTATAGAACAGTGGTGCAACTATAATCATGCAAGGCTAAATAAAAGGAATAGCCATATGGGGTTTTCTGCATAAAGTAAAAATTATTTGTAATACGATAACTAGATTATAAAGCATAATTGAAAATAATACCACAAATAAGTAGGACAATGGTATTTAAAACATAAAGTGAATCACATATTCACTTCCCAACTATTCCGCCATCCAACCTTTTTATGAAAACTCTATATATCTTGTGTAAAATCTCTAGGCACGTCTATGACCACAGTGTAAGCATTTAGGTTCCTAATTGAAAGACCATGTGGAGGTCTACCCAAGTGTGTGATGAGTAATTGACTATATTTGAGCTTTTGGTGCTCAAGGTTGAGTTTGATGTGAGCTTATTCTGGTCATGAGCAATTTGAGTTGCTGTGTGTAGACCAGTTGTCCGACCTCGAGTGGTTGGGGCTTTGGCTAGTCGCAGACCAGTTGTTCGACCTTGAGTGGTCGGGGCTTTGGCTGGTCGCATATCAGTTGTCCAACCTCGAGTGGTCGGGACTTTTGGCTGGTCAGACCTTGAGTGGTCGGGACTTTTGGCTGGTCAGAGACTAGTGGTCGGAGTCTTTACTGATCAGAGTTTTAAGTGGACTCGACCACTAAGGAAGTAGTTGTGACCTCTGAGGGAGTGGTTAGGACCTTTGTAAGAATGGTCTAGCTTTTTGTGGTCACAATTTAGAGTGGTTAGGACATTTGTAAGAGTGGTATGACCTTTAGTGGTCATATTGAATATTATTCTGCTTATGAATTGATTTGATTGATCATATGCTGTTGGACATTGCTACCTGATGTTTTGCTTGTCTATGTTGGTTGCAGGACTTCAAAGCTAGGTCATGGTTAGACGAAGGAAAGATCGGGACTAGGCTAGGAGATCTGAGGTCGAGCAGTCAAGGGCCTTGAAGATGGTGAGGCGGGAAGTGGATGCAAACCGGGAAAGATAAGGAGCCAGAGCATGAGCTTTGGTGATGGACATGGCAGGCAACGGTATGGACTGGGACTAGGCTTAGGTAGGAGTTGAGGTCCAGAACAGTCATGGAAACCGGCGTCGTCATGGTGAAGCAGACACGAATATGTGGTGCGCCAAGTGACTTGGGCTCGTGTGCAATCAGAGATGGTTCGAGGGATCCAAACGCATGAGATGCTTGGGAGCAAGTCATTAGGACCACATGGGAAAATGGATGAGATGCCAACTTTAAGCTGCTTGGATCAAGGAGGGCCGTTAGATCGCGATCTAGAGGATAGAGTAGCAGATCAAGTTGGTGTGCTTTGAAAGGTGTGAAAAACCCGTTATGTTGTTGGGTTTCGGGTTAGCCCATGCATTGTTGTGTGAGTTAATCATAGCCCTTGATAAGGTTCCTTATGGGAGAAGGGAGTAATCCAAGGGTGGGGTTTACACTTAGATTAGTATAAATAGAGAGGTAGGGGTTGCTTTCTTGCTAAGAAGGTCTGAGGGGGAGAGGTGTGCCTCTCCCTTGAAGGTTTTGATGGTTCTGGTGCTCATTTGAGATTTGCCCACTTTGTTGTGAGGCTTTGTAAACCTATCTTTCAGAAATGAAAACCTACTTTCCTCAACTCTGAATTTACTTTACTCATTTACACTCTGCCTTTAAATTCAACATTTAAATTCTGCACATTTGGATTTGCCTCTCCTCCTTCCAAATGCTTGTGGTTTGAACCCTTCACCCTGTTTTGAACCAAGGTCAGAATCAAGTCTTAGAGAAGAGTTCTTTGGTTTCTTTATGCTCTGTTGAGCTTTGTCCACCTGGAGTGTGGCTTTGTAACCATCCCTTTCTAAGCAATGCAAGATCCAAGTTCATCTATGTTCTGAAACTTCTTTTAGTTCTTCAATTTTTTACTTGGTTCTTTTATGCAACTTGGGTTTTGTTTCACCTCCTTCTACATGCTGAGTTTCTACCTGGTCTAGGTTGCATAAGAGGTTGATGAATGTCTCTAGAATATGCTTCAACCCAGCAAGATCCATTAGAACGTTCTCCTGCTCAAGTGTTGGTTTCCTTCCTTTTGAGTCTTTGATCTCTCTTGTTTCTTTCATTCTTGATCATGTGCTGCGAAGGATGAATGATTGCTAAATTAATCTTCTACAGATCATATTCCAATCATCTAGACAAGCTTTTAACAAGATCTCAAGAGCTTTTCTTAAGAAATCAGTTCTTGGCTTTGAAAAGAGAGGATTCATGGCTGATTTCATCTTGCTTGCTGTGATATGTGAGAGGTTATCTAAGATCATCTTGATTATCAAATCCCCACGAGCAAGCTAAGGGTGAAGTCTCTGTATTTAACCCTATTTTTGGTGCAACCTTCTTTAAATTGAAAAAGGTTGGAACTTTGACATCAATCCTTGCGATTGAAGGTTGGAATAGGTTCCTGACATCTATACGAAGGTGTACACCAAGTTTGATGGGTTTTGGATTAGCCGATCTAAAGTTACAACGATTCTTGTTTTTCAGATCGTGATGATTTACTGTTCACCCGAACACTATTCATCTGACTAGTGCTGACGACCATTGGAGTAGTACTGGCCATCCTATCACTGTTCATCTAAACAGTGCCGCTGACTAGTTCGTTGTACTGCTCACCGAATACTATTCACCAGAGCACTGTTTATCCAACCTCCACTGGTCAGGGTACTGTTCATCCTGACCAATGCAGTTTCACTGTTCATATGGCCTCAATATGTGGGTGGTACTATTCATCTGACCTCAACTGGTCAGTGATACTATTCATCCTATCATATGTTCGAATTATTCAGTTTCTTCTATGTGTTCTTTTGGTGGATTGAATTTGTAGGGGGGAAATTTTATTTGGCTCCTATTCACCCCCCTCTAGTCGCCTTTTCAGTCCTTCAATTGGTATCAGAGCCTGGTTTTGCTTTTTCATAGATCTTGACCGGTCTCAAGAGCCATGGTGACTGACAAGTATTCCACCAAGCTAGAGAAGGGCAAAAACGATTTCGGCGGTTCGTGAAAGATCGACTACACCTACAAGAACCACAATAACAAGAAGCCTCCAGTGATGACCTTACCGGCATGTGCTTTATGGCTGATGAGAATGGCATCAACGACATCGAGCTCTACAGCAGGTCAGATGACCTATCTTCCTATGACGACCCTAATGACGCATTCTGTAAACAAGGAAAATTTCATGCCAGAGCTAGAGCTAGCTAGGTGTATGGAGATGCAGAAGGAAGTAGGTACCTAGACTCGGGAGTTGGCTTCTCTCATATCTTGTTCCTCCCGAGCCTCTGATGACTGTTCTCTATGTGATGCTTTGCTTGTGAAGCTTGAGAACCTAAGGACTATGCATGATAGTGTGTTGATTGAGATAGATAGCCTTAGGTTGAAGAATGCTATGACTCATCCTCCCAAAAGTGGTGAGATCGTGGTTGCTCCCATGTAACACCCTGAAATTTACTCTAATTTAAATTTTGGAGTATTTTTTATTTTTGAGAATTTCTGAGAATTTATAAGAATTTAATTGGATTTATTAATTTGTGACCTTTCTTGCATTTAATTAAACTAATACAAAAGTTTATACAAAGTTTTGCTGGAAATATTTTATTTGAGTTCCAAATGTCCCAAAGTATTTTCTAGAATTTTTCTGGATTTTTTCGGGTAGTTTTGCTATTTATTTTAGCTTTGTTTAATTACCGAAATTATTTTAAATGAAAAAGGATTTAAAAACGGGAATAAATAGTATTGGGCCGACCCAGCACTGTGCTCAGACCGGCCCAGCGCGCCAGAAACCCAAGTCGCCGCGTATCTGCATCGTCGGATCGGGATCCAATGGCTGCCGTTGCGCCGCGTCGCCCGCGCGTGTGCGCCTTTGGATCATCGCCGCACGGACGGTCAGGATTGCGCCACGTCGCTTCTTCCTCGCGGGATCACCGGAGAGACGTGGGCATTGATGGCCGTGAGCACGTCAGGGTAGCTTTTAAGTATCCATTGAGTGCGTCGTGCAGAGCTTCTCTCGCCGCTCCTTTTGACTCCTCGCACGCACGTCGAGACCCCCTCTAGAGCCCGCCGTTGCTTGTCGTAGTTGCTTTCTCTCGCCGCCGTTGTTTTTGCTTCCTCTCGTCGTCGTCCGAGCCGCTCCGCCGTGCTACGACCCCATCCTGAGTTCGCCGAAGGAAGCCGCGTCGATTGGATCACTTCACGCCGGAAGATCACCGTAGCGCCGTCGCCTACGCCGTCTTCCACAGCTCCGGCAGCCTGCTTCACCAACGTCGCCATCGTCTTCACCGAGCTCCGTCGACCGTTCGATCGCCATCCAACCGTTGCGGTACGTCCACGTAGCCCTTCTCTATTTACGTTTGGATTAGATCGTAGCCGTTAGAACTATGATGTGCGGAATAGATTAGATCTGGATATTAGGTCTTTTAGTAGATCTCAGCCGTTGGATCGTTAGTGTCCGCGTGAGATTGCACCGCGTAGTTAAAATGAACGATAAACCGCTCCGGTAACCTGCACCGTTGGATCGGATCTGAACAGTTGAGTTCAGATCGGGTTTTTCCTTAAGGATCCGCGTCGTTCAAATTTGAACGAGCGGCGGAGATGACGCCGCGCCCTCGCCGAATCGCGTATGGACGCGTGTGCATCTTTGACAGAGGACCGGACTAATCTTGGCCGTGAATTTCAAACGAGCCGTCGCGATCGTGCCATGTAGCCTGAGGCGTCGCCGAGCTCGCACGCAGGATCCAGCCGTTGGATGCTCGACACGTGTACCCGAGATGCGAACCGTCGCCGAGCTCGCGCGCAGGAGATCTGACCGTTGATCTTTTGACGGCCGTGATTGCGCTACGTGGTTGAGATCTGGCCGTCGGTTGGGATCAGCTGAGATAGTGACGCGTTTCGTGCACGAATCTCGAGGCAATCGGCTAACGTCAGCAGTGACGTCAGTGCTGACGTCATCTGGTGGGGGCTAGGCGCATTGTTCTGTGGACCGAGTCCACGGTGGATCGATCCGAGCCGTGGATTGGGTCCATAGACCGAGGTGACGTGGCTGCACCAGTGTGCGCCACGTGTCAGCTGACATCATGCTGACGCAATAAATAGTTTTTTCTATTGAAAAATAATTATGTTAATTCATTTTATTCTTTTTAATATATTTGCAAACTTTGAAAAGCCATAACTTTTGCATTTTAACTCCGATTGAGGTGATTCCAATTTCTAAAAATTTCTAAAATCAATATATATTTATTGCCGAATTTTGTGGAATTTTTAGAGTTGAACTTGCTCTCTGTAAATTATATTTATTGTGTATTTATTTATTTCGAGTAGACGTTGATTTGCCGGAAAGCTTTGCGGGAGAATTTCCAGTGCAAGACCAAGCTTCAGATCAAGATCAGCAACTCTTTGAAGGCAAGTGATGCTTTGACCATTTTGATCCCAGTTTCTTTTGAACATATATTTTGCTTTAAAACTATGCATGCTAAATTAATTAAAGTATATTTAAATGAATTTGGGTAATTTAGCTAATCAACCCATACTGTTAATGTCACCTTGAAATTACTATTGGTATGCCTTTAAATCATTGTACACCCTAAGGTTATTCATATCTGTTGGATGTTAATATGATGCCAACACGGGAGGCTAGACACTGAATAGATGCTTAGCCTTGCAACGAATCAAAAATAATCTTTTGAAATACTACAATATTGATTAATGAAATACTGAATGTATTTTGAAAGTGGTGTGATGATGCCACATGATGAGATTGAGGTTCAGAGACCTGTGTGGTTCTGCACCGATGTTGAGTTATTGCTGGCATGTGTTGCACAATAATCAACGGGGTGGGAAATGATTTAGACTGGGGCAAGTGGCAAGAGGTTGTGTGTCAGGTGGGCCTGTGTGGTAATGGGTTGATGAGTGATGTGAGTCTGTGCGCCACATTGGGCTGTGTGCCACTGTTGAGTGTTGGAAGTCTTGCCTTGGTCAATTAAGGACTTCACCTTGCAAGTCTTTGATCTGAGTCACCCGTACAACCACATGTCTGATATGGGACAGACCTAGTTGATTAGGGTTCTGATATCTTTCCTCGATACCTCGGGGTGTGATGCACGGGGTGTATCTGTGCGGGGCGTACTGTCTTTGCGGCTTGGTACCCATCCAACGTTGTTGGCACATCCTATACTTCGGTGCACTCATGCGAGAGGAGTTATAGCGAAGGCAACACCAGAGAGGTTCATTGGTTAAGGTAGAGGTTCTTGAAAAGCTTTATTCTGACGGTCACTGTGTGGTGAATGGTCAGATCTTGTGGAGTAAAGTGTACAACCTCTGCAGAGTGTAAAATCTATTCGAATAGCCGAGTCATGGGTATTGGTCATTGCTCGGGATTACAAATCAAGGGTTATATCTTCAAAAATAAAAATATGGATTGGGTGGCTGTGTGCCAATGCTAAAAATGAGTCATTTAAAGGTCGTGTGTGTGAAAATCTTTGAAGAAAAACCATTTGAAGAACTTAGCATTATATATAGCTGTTTCACTGCTTTTAATCTAAGTAAGATATAAGTTTAAAATGTTGTTTGATGCAAAAGAACCAAGTAAGCCAATTCTTTGGAATAAGCCTTGCATAGTAACAAGCACTGCATTCTGTGCATTACTTGTTGAGTACGGTGTGTACTCACCCTTTCTTTCAAAACAACATGTAACATCCCAAAATTTGGCCTAATTATGTTTTTATTGCTTAAATGTGCATTTATGATTTTCTGGAATTTATTCGGATTTTTCTGGATTTATTTGAATTAATTTTAAATTAAGTTTATTACCCTTTTGTTCAAATTTATTTAAATCTGTGCAAAGTTAAAATAAAGTTTTGCCAAAAATATTTCATTTGAGTCCAGAATGTCTCAAAGTATTTTTGAGATTTTTCTGGGATTTTTCCTGATAATTTATTTGCCTAAAACTAATTAAATGAATTCTTAGAATTATTTAAATTAATAAAGTTTTAAAAATACCTTGGAACAGTGTTGGACCGAAGCCCAACACTGTGCGCTTGAGGCCTGCGTCGGTGCGGCCCAGTCAGCCCGCGAAGACTGTCTCCTAGAAACCCTAGCTCGTAGTCGTTCGATTCCCATCCAGTGGCCCAAAGATCGCCACGTTAGTGCTCGCGTCCTGACCGTCAGATCAAGATCGGGCGGTGCCATTCGCATCGTACCGATTCGGGAAGGATAAGATCGCGCCGTTAGATTTGGAAAGATCGGTTCAGATCGTATCGTGCCAGGAGTGATCCGGGCCGTTGGTAGCAGATCGGGTGGCTGGGGGTTGTCGTCTCCGCGAAGGACTCGGAGTCCGCCGCCGACACGCCTTCGCCGCCGGGAGGATCTAGGGTTCCTTGTGAGCACGTGTTTCGAGGCTATAAATAGGGGGGAGCAAGTACCCGAGGTTCATCCTTTTGATCGGTAAGGTTTCGCAAGATCGGTCGAGGAGCGTGCTCGGGAGCTCGCCAGAGTGGGGTTCGGACCGTGAGAGTTTCTCGCTCGGTTTCGTCGCCACTGTTGGGTCTCCGCCGCCACCGGTGCCATCATCAAGTTCGCCGGACCGCGCCGCGCAGAACCGCAGCGTCTCGTCGCCAGAATCTTGCCGGAACGCCGCTACCCCGGTCTTATTCTTCGCTGCCGGTAAGAACTCGCCGTCGCGTAGCCATCGCTGGATCCAGAAGTTCTGAGCCGTCGGATCTAGATCTGTTGGTTGATGCGCTGCCACGTCTCGAGCCATCAGTGACAGTTCGATTCGTTTTCCTCGGACCACATCCAAGCCATGGACCGAGTCTATGCACCGGGACCACGTGGCAAGCTCTGATTGGCTGGCGCCAGGGCTGACGTCAGCGTGCCATCATGATGACGCAATAATCTGTTTTTTGATTTAAAAATAAATCTGTTAATTCTGATTTTTTTATTTTTGTTAATTTCAGTATTTATTTCAAACTTCAAAAGGCTATATCTTTTGCAATTTAACTCGGATTTGAGTGAATCAAATTTCTCAAAATTTGTAAAATTGAGATCTATTTAATGGTGAATTTTATTTGATTTTTGGAGTTCATTTGCTCTCTGTTTTAGGATTTATTTGCTTTTCTCCTTCGGTACGCATAGACGTAGAATTGTGCGATGCTTCGGAGGAAGATCCAGCAACTCAAGAGCAAGTTCCAGAACCAGATTAGGACCTATTCCAAGGCAAGTTGTGCTTTGATTAAGTTGAACCCATGTTTATAAAATTGCTAGATTTGTTTTACCCTATTGCATATATTTCAAGTATACAATTGTTTCAAATTAGATTGGGCTTAGCTAATATACCAGATTGATCTATACCCTACCTTGTCATTGTATGCCATGATCCATTGTCACCCTAGATTGGTTAGATATAGTTGGTTAATAATTATAATCAACATTGGAGGATTAGTCCGTACTAGTTCCTTAGCCATGCCACGTCATCACATGTGTCAGAATCATTGATAATTAATCTTGATTAACGGAATATGGAACAAAGTTATGAACTTGTGTGTCATGTGGGATCACACGATGGGATTGAGTTGTTGTGGCGAGTCATGTCACGCAACGATGTTGAATTGTTGATGGTACGTGGTGCTTGGTAATCAACTGGGTGATAATTACTTAGATTGGGGCAAGTGACAAGGGGCGAGTATGCCAAGGTGGGCCCGATGGGTAGAGGGTATGTGGATGTCTTGACTTGATCACACTAAGGACTTAACCTTGCAAGCCTTTGACCTGAGTCAATCATGCAACCACATGTCTGGTATAGGCCAGCCTAGCTGAGTAATTTGCAATGTCTTAATTTTGGTACTATCGTGGTCGGTGTGAGTTCCCGAGTTATGGAGTAATTCACATGGTGCAAGAGGGGGGGCCTGGATTTGGTAACTAGTCCCACCAGTGTTGAAACCTTAGCGGGTAGTATCGGATTAAGCCAGCGCATTATAAAGGCTTTGTTATAATCACTCGCCTTGGTGGTGTTTGGTTGTATCACGTGGGTAAAGTGCATAACCTCTGCAGAGTGTGAAACTATTCGGATAGCCGTGCTCGCGGTATTGAGCAATGCTCTGGAATTACAGTTAAGGTTTAGTTTAATTAATTGGACAACGTGGTTGGGATGGCAGAATGCCATGTGGAAGATGGAATTTGACTTAGGATTGGAAACTTGGTTTACTTGAGAAGTACTCAAATTATTTATTACTGTTATTTGTTTTACAGTCTTTTTAATCTATTTACTGTATTTGTTCATAAATGCTGCTTATTGCAAAATAGCCATGATAGCCTATCCATTGGAATAAGCCTTGCATATAGTTACATAGAATTGCATTCTGTGCACAACTTGTTGAGTGCTTAAAGTACTCACCCTTGCCAACAACAATAATCAACAGTTGAAGAATCTACACCTGTGTTGGAAGAAGAAGTCCAAGAGGGCACGAGTTATTAGGGTCCGAACCTTGTCGGTTACTGTGGTGAACGATGAGCTATCTACGTTTTCTTACATCATTGCTAATTATTAGTTTATATTTCCAGTCTTGCCTGCGTGGCTTAATAATGTAAGTTGGTCATAAGATCATACATTTAGCTATACCAATAAATGAACTATTATTTCTATTATCGTTGAGTATGATGTGATATGTACCAATGTTGAGTTTGTGTGCACTAGCGTTGATCACAGGACTAGTGCGGTAAACACGGTGGGTTCGAATCGATGGATTCGGGTCCTTCTGAGGTGGTATCGAGCATCTTGACCGTAGGTCTTGGCCTAGATAGTATGGAAGTGTCTGTGTGTGTCCAAAACTATTTTGAAAGGAAAATTTAAATTTGACTAATAAAACACTCTCGACTCATCTCATTCTCTACTTCTCGCCTTTGCTGAATTTACCCATTTTACTTGCCGTTTCGAGAGGAGAACTTATTCAAAGTTCTTGTGGAGCAGATGCCGATCATTCCGACCTTTGAGGAGTCAGCTGGTGGCTACGCCATGGAGCTGTGGAGAGTTCTTCAGACGCTTGGAGGCTTCTACCGTCCGCTTTACCGTGAAAGCAGTTGGACCGTCAATGGTGTACACCGAGGATTTATTTGCAAGCTGATTATCTACGCTCGGGAGAATGATGAAGCCAGCAGACCAATCAACATCTCCGCCAGAAGATTCTTGTACGAGGTTGCGATCCAGGAGGTTGCCCGACTTGCTCTTCGCCGTGTCTGCCGTGACTACACCGACGAGCTTCACGACTCAGTGTTCCGACTTCACCCAGACGTTCAAGCATGCCGACGCCGACGGATCGTGGAGGACGAGTGTGCTACTGCAACGCACCTTGCGGAGTTTGCCCTTGCCCAGGAGGAGCATATGAGAGAGACTATCCAGAGCCTGGAGGCGTATGCGAGGCACTCAGTGGCGAGCAGGAGCTTGAGGTGACCCGTGCTTCAGCCATCGGGATGATCACTGAGCTGGGAGAGGCCCTAGAGGTAGTCGAGGACGAGTTGGAGCGCATGACCCAAGGAGCTCAGGAGCCAGTTGAGGAGGAGTCAGAGGAGGATCCCGAGGAGTGAGAGTGGGAGCCCGAGGAGGATCAGTCTTAGAGTTGTGTTGAGACTCGAGTGTTGAGTCGCGTCTTTAAGTTAGTCTTTACCTCTTTAGCGGACATTAAAGTTTCGTGTTTAGTTTGCTTCTTTGTAATGCTGAGTGTGCAGTATGTGTTGCAAAGCTTGTAGGCTTGAATAAGCAGCCATACCAAGAATAAATAAAGAATTATTTCAGTTGGGTATAACCTATCTTCCCCGCTTTAGAAATTCTTTCTTCTTATCTATGCTACATCTACCTTTCCTAACCCAAGAGGCAATCATCAGATGGTGAATACTCGAGGGAACAACAGTGCTTCAGTAAGTGGACTGCGCCAGAATGACAACCCCAATGACGGAGGCAGCCCTCAACCACCGCCAGTGGACATGCAGAATCTGGGAGCGTTTCTTGCCGCGCAGACTCAACTAATGCAGACTATGATCAAAGGATCAGTGATGACCAATGTAGCAGCAACCAACAACAACCATGCAGCTCAGAACAACAATGGTGGACCTCGACCTTACTCCAAGCTGTCAGATTTCATGAGGACTCGGCCACCAACTTTTTTAGGAAATGTGAACCCTTTGGAAGCCGATGATTGGCTTAGGACTATTGAGAAGAAGCTGCACATCACGCAATGTGAAGGCAATGAGAAGGTGCTTTATGCCTCTCATCAACTGGAAGGAACCACTGCAGAATGGTGGGAGAATTATTGTGCCGCACATAGAGCCCCGCAAGAGATTACTTGGGAGGATTTTACTACTGCTTTCTGCCCATACCATGTTCCAGAGGGAATGATGGATCTTAAGAAGGAAGAGTTCAGGGCTCTGAAATAAGGAGGCCAACCAGTGGCCGAGTATCCGAATAAATTTACCAGTTAGCTCGCTATGCCCCTAAGGCGTGGCGACATATAAAGCTAAGCGATCTCGTTTCATGAAGGTGACTGAATTGGGGATGCAGTGGGGTGATTACCCACAATTTTCCAGACTTTCAGGAGTTAGTCAATAAGGCTTTGATCCTAGAGGATAAGCGCAAAGAGTTGGGTGAAAACCGTAAGCGCTTGATGACTAGTCAGGGTGGACGTCTAAACCATCTACGTTTGAGAATGTCACCGCAGCAGTTTGCCAAATTTCAACCACCAATTGTGAACAAGACATCAACCCCTGCACCTCGCCCTGCTAATCAGAACTTTCAGACACCAGCACAAGGCAACAATGCGCCAGGAGGAAGTCGGCAGTCTGCAGTGAAAAGATGCTACACATGCAATGAGCCAGGGCACTTTTCTAATAGGTGTCCACAGAAGGGAGGCATCACGCCGGTTCGTTTCAACTTGGGAACAACACCTGCCAAAACACTAGCCTCAGGAGGAAATCGTGCGCCAGGTCAAGCCGGAACAACACCGCAATCAACAGTGCGTGGTAGGATGTCGGGACCCGAATTTGCAAATCCGGACCCTCTGTGTATACCGCACTAGTCCAGGATCACGCTAGTGCACACAGGCTCAACATAGATGCTATCATAGTCACACACAGCGAAATATAGCATAAACTTCATTAATTAATAATAGCTGTTGTCTTACATGAATAATGCCTCACGGGGCTTAAAAGAGTATCAATGAGAAGCGGCGGAAATAGAATAAGCGCATGGCGCTCGATTCGCCACAGCAACCGACGAGGCTCGGACCTAAGCATTCGCATCCAAATAATCCTCATCTATGATCAGCGTAGATTCTTCCTCTTACGAAGTTGTTGTTGATGGGGTGAGTACATAAAGCACTCAACAAGTTGTGCAAAATAATGCAAGTCTAATATTCTATATGTTTGGCTTAATCCAAAGGAATGGCTAGTAAGGGTATTTTTGCAATAAAGCAGCATTTAACAAGAATACAATAAATAGATTGGAAAGCAGTAAAACAAATACAGTAATTAATAAATTCAGTATTTCTGAAATACACCAAGTTTCCAATCCTAAATTAATTTTCCACTTTCCATGGCACCTTGCCATCCCAACAAGTTTTTGTTTAACAAAAGTCTAACCCTTAACTGTAATTCCCGAGCATTGCCCAATACCGTGAGCACGGCTATTCGAATAGATTGTACACTCTGCAGAGGTTATGCACTTTACCCACACGATACAACCAAACACCACCAAGGCGAGTGATCATAACAAAGCCTTTACAATGCTACACCTAGACCCAGTACTGCTCGCTAAGGTTTCAACACCAAGGGTTAAACCACCACAACAGGCCCCCTCTTGCGCCATGTGAGTTAAACGTAACCGGGACTCACTATTCACCACGACATGATCAAATCTAGGTTTCACAAATTATTCACTAAATTGTCCCATTCGGACATGTGGTTGCAAGAGAGACTCGGTCAAAGGCTTGCAAGGTTAAGTCTTTAAGGTGATTAAGGCAAGACTTCCACATACCCCCCAAACTGGCCCACCTTGGCACACTGCCCCTTGCCACTTGCCTCAATCTAAAATCATTACCACCCCAGTTGATTACCAAGCACCACATGCCATCAACATTTCAATCCCGATGTGTGACCTCCTCGCCACGACAACTTGATATCATTGTGTGACAACACATGAGACACCAATTCATAAACATTGTTCCATATTCCATTAGTCAAGATTAAGTATCGACATTCGGACACATGTGATGACGTGGCATGGCTAAGCAATCTATGACGATCTAACTAGCCCATGTTGATTATCAACTATAATTCCACATCCTAGGGTGACAAATAGATCATGGCATATAATTGACAAGGTATGGTTTAATTCAAATAGGCATATTATCTAATTCCCAGATTAATTGAAATCATTTATACACATAAAATATCATGCATAAAGTTTAAAAGACAAAATAGTAATTTGGTGAAAATTAGGTGCAACATGATCAAAGCACAACTTGACTTGGAGTAGGTGCTGGTCTTGATCTGAGCTTGGGTCTTGGGCGATTTAATCTTCTTCCGATCACCGAGCGGTTCAACGTCTACGAAACGATGCCAAAATAGCAAATAAACACCAAACCAGAGAGCAACCAAACTCCAAAAATAAAATAAAATTCACCAATAAATAGATCTTGATTTTACAAATTTTTAGAAATTTGAAACACTCAAATCCGAGTTAAAATGCAAAAGATATAGCCTTTTGAAGTTTGAATAACATCAAAATACAGAAAATAGAATTTCTGATTTTTCTGAATTATTTTTCTATTGGAAAAGATTTTATTGCGCAACGCTGACGTCAGCCCTGACTCGGACCAATCAGGCGCTGACACGTCGCCTGGTCCATGGACTCGGTCCACGGAACCGCCTCGTCCACCGTGGGCGCGCCCACGGCGCCTCGCACCACGCGCCGACACGCGCGGCGCGCATCGATTAGTCTGCGACGCCGCCGCGTGCGATGCTCGACACGCGGCGTGCATCTGCGCGACGATCGGACGGCTAACGATCATCGCACACGGCGCGATCTCACCCAACAACCCCGATCCAGCGGTCACGCTTACCCGAGCCGCTTTATGCGAGACGGCGACGTGGCTCGATCTGGATGGTCCGCCGAGATCCGGCGGTGTCGCGGCTTCAGGCACGGCGATGTCGCGGCGGCGCTGAAGTTCCCGGAGACGAGGACGACAACGACCCGAGACGGCGTTCGGCTCTGCCGGCGACGAAGAGGTAGGCTGCTCGGTGCGGCTCGGCGTGGCGAACCAGCTCGAACCCACACGTCGAACGGCGGCTTGACGACGGCGAACGGCGAAAACGAGCGGCGGCGCTAGAAAACTACGGCGAGCTCTCGGGGCTAAACGGCGGTGACTCAGCGGCGAAGGCTAGCATCGCGGATGCGCTGCGGGATGAGGAACCTCGGTGTGCGGGCTGCGGCTTTTATAGCCTCGGCATGCGCGCTAAAGCGGCAACCCTAAATCACGCGGCGGCGGCGGCAGCGGCGACGGATTCGAAAACCGAATCGGAGACGAAGGCGACACCGTCCGATTTACAACGAGCGCCGAGATTAGATTCGGTGATACGATCCGATCCGCTCTTTCCAAAATCAGCGGCGAGATCTAAACTTACCAAAACAACGCGAAATGATCCCGACCGCTCGATCTCAATCCAACGGCCAAGGCGCTAGGGTTTCGCGAAGGAGACGGTCGTCCGATCTTCATCCAACGGCCACGCCACGAGGCGGCAAGCGGCCGATCGGGCCGCGTCGATGGGCGCTACGCGACATCTTGGGCTTCGCCCGATCTTATTCACTCGATTTTCAAAAGCTTTTGATTTAAAATAATTCCGAAATTAGATTAATCTACTTTAAGCAATTAAAATATCGGAAAAATCGAGAAAATTCTCATAAATACTTTGAGACATTACGAGCACAAATAAAATATTTTGGTAAAACTTTATATTAACTTTATCTATATATATTTAGTTTTCACAAAGGTTCAATATACTTAATTAAATTCAATTCAATTAATTTACGGAAAAAATCCAATAAATTGAGAAAATCACCAAAAAGCATATGAGCGAAATTATAAGCCAAATTTTTGGGATGTTACAAACCTCCCCTTAATGAATCTCGACCACGAGATTCAAGGTGACTAGGAAATAGGTTTGGAAATTCGACTTGAGATCCTCTTCACGCTCCCGTGTTGCTTCATTCTCGTAATGGTTGCTCCATCAACTCTGCAAAGCGAATCGACTTGGTCTGGTCTTGCGGTCCATAACATCCGAGATTACGATTGGTTGCTCCTTGTAGGTCGAGATCTTTCGCAATTCAATCTCTCCCAAAGGCGCTCGCTCGCCGCACCAAGACACTTCTTGGTGTGACACATGGAACACATCATGCACGCCGCTAGTGATCGCGCAATTCTAATCGATAAGCAACCTCCCTCGACGGCTCAAAATTTTGAGCGGTCCAACATATCTTGGGGCAAGCTTCCTTTAACGTGGAACCTTTTAACTCCTTTCGAGGGGTAACCTAAGATATCTGAAATCATCGAGTTGAAGCTCAAATCACGGCGTCGATTATCGCATAACTTTTTGTCTTGATTGCGCGATTTTCAACTCCGCTCTTATCATGGCAACTTGCTCTTGACTTCCTTGAGAATATTAGGGCCAAATATCATACGTTCCCTGTCTCATTCCAATTCAATGAGTACGCAGTGCACGACCATATAAAGCTTGAATGGCGACATCGCAAACTAGCACAGTAATCGTTGTTATAATCGAACTCGCATATGGCAAACACTTATCCCATGATGTAGTATAGGCTAATGCACAAGCCCTTAGCATATCCTCCGAATTTGATTTACCCTTCTGCTTGACCATCGATCTGCGGATGATATCTTTGTCTTTGAAGTTCAAGCGCGTTCCCATAGCTTCATGCAATTTATCCCAAAATCTCGAGGTGAACTGGGTACCTCTATCGACACTATTTTCTTTGGTACACCATGCAAACACACGACTGGCTATGTATAGTTACGCTAACCGGTCTCTGAGTAAGTGGTCTTGGTGGAATGAAGTGAGCAACTTTGGTCAATCGATCCACGATAACCCATATAGAATCATACCCATTTTGAGTTCTTGGCAATCCGGTGGACGAAATCCATACCGATTTCTTCCCACTTCCATTCAGGACTTTTAGCGGTTGTAGCAAACCTGCTGGTCTCGATGTATTGCCTTAACTCTCGGCATACATCGCACAAGGCAACGTGCTCGGCGACTTCAAGCGCTTCATATTCGACCACCAAAACCTCTCCTTTAAGTCTGGTAAATTTTAGGCGTTCTGGATGTATTGAATACTTGGAATCATGAGCCTCTTCCAAAATCAACTGCTTAAGTTCTGGTCTGTTTGGCACACAAATGCGACCCTTGAACCACATGGTACCTTGGTCATCCACGGTAAAGTCCTTTGCTAATCCTTCATCCTTTTTAGCCTTGATTCGGTTGACTTTCTCATCATCTTTTTGTCCTTCTCGAATTTGATCTTCGAGCATTGGCTTCACTTCCAAAGCAGCTAGGAATCCTTCTGAAACTACTTCCAGTTTTAAATTTTGCAATTCTCTGCCTGATTCATTGTCCTTCCTGCACCATCATATTCGCCACGTAGCTCTTGCGACTTAAGGCATCAGCTACCACATTTGCTTTTCCCGGATGGTAATGAATTCCCATGTTATGATCCTTGATTAATTCCAACCATCTCCTTTGCCTCATATTGAGATCGATTGAGTGAAAATATATTTCAAACTCTTATGGTCCGTATATATCTCACATCTATTTCCAATGAGATAATGACGCCACAATTTCAAGGCATGCACCACGGCGACCAATTCCAAGTCATCGTAGGATAATTTCCTTCATGCGGTCTTAAGCGCCTTGACGATATCGACCACTTTACCCTCTTGCATCAATACACATCAAGACCTGTCTTGGCGCATCACAAGATATATCAAGTATTACGAACATTAGGCAAAACCAACATCAATTGTTGTTAAACGCTTCTTTAATTCCTCAAAACTCTTATCACAATCAAGGTCCATGAAAATTTCTTTTCCTTTTCAATAAGCGAGTAAGAGGTCTAGCAATCGTCAAAATCCTTCTATGAACCGCGATAATATCACGCCATTCCCGAAAACTTGGACTTGAGTGATGGACTTTGGTTGCTCTCAATGCAACATCGCCTCCACTTTGCTTGGGTCGATGCAACTCCTTCTGCAGTCATGACATGACCGAAATTCCACCTTTTCCTTCCAAAAGTCGCATTCTTGAATTTAGCATACAATTTGTTGCTCACGCAGACTTTACCAACACTAGCCTCGGATGATTTGCGTGCTCGCTTGGTCTTGAATATACCAAAATATCATCTATGAACACAACAACAAACTTGTCCAAGTATTCCATGAAAATCTTATTCATCAAGTTCATGAAATAGGTGGCGCATTGGTCAATCAAAAGACATGACCGTGAACTCATAATGTCCGTATCTTGAAGAAAATGCGGTTTTGGAACATCTTCCGTCCGAATCTTTAGTTGATGATATCCGGACGAAGGTCTATCTTGGAGAAAACTCCAGCTCCTCTCAAGCGGTCGAATGATCATCAATCCTTGGCAGCGGATACTTATTCTTAATCGTCACTTCATTAAGTGCACGGTAATCAATACACATTCTAAGGCTTCCATCCTTTTTCACGACAAACAAAATCGGCGCTCCCATGGCGGCGAACTTGGTCTTATAAAACCTTTCTCTAATAACTCGCCGATCTGTTTCTTCATCTCTACTAACTCATCGGTAGGCATCCGGAAGGTCTTTTTGCTATTGGTGCTTGTACGGTACTAACTCAATGACAAACTCGATGTCACGGTGCAGCGGCATTCTGGCGGATCCTCCGAAATACATCCGGATATTCTTTGACCACCGCACGTCCTCAATCTTGACGGCTTTCATGCTATTAACCATTAATTGACCCTTGCGAACTGATGTCGCTCGGAATTCCACCTTTTCTCCTGTAGGGCTCTCAATGGATACAACCCTTCGACCACAATCCAATACCGTCTTATGCTTGGTTAACCAATCCATACCAAGGATAACATCTAAAACTTGGGCATCTAGAATAATTAAGTTCGCTAGGAACTCTACCCGTTAATTACGACTTTACCCCAAACATCCAATATTAGATCTTAACTCGGATCACGGGGCTTGAACTAGCATCACACACTTGAGATTTTTCATGCTTAAACCATTTTTAGATGCAAAAGCTCGAGAGACAAATGAATGTGAAGCTCTGAATCAAATAATCTTTATTGTAGTCTTGAGTTTACCAAAAACTTACCCAATCTGACGTCGATGCTTCACAGGCTCCATCGGCGGTGATGTGGTTGACTCTGCCTCGAATAGTAGCTTGAGGCGTCACTCCTGCCTGTCCAGCTCCTCGATTCGCTCCCGTCATCGGTGCCTTAGCAGGTGTCGTTCCAAGGTTGAAACGCACTGGCGTGATTCCTCCTTTCTGGGGACATCTATTAGCATAATGCCCCAGCTCATTGCAACTGTAGCACCTTCGGCGGTGATCACGACTCCCCTTGAGCATTGTTACCTTGGGCGGCGTCGATAACCTTGTCACGATGGTCGCGGTGCGGTGTTCTTGGCTTGTTAACGACTTGTGGTTGGAACCTAGCAAACTGCTATGGGTCATCCTCATTCGTAGGTGGTTAGGCGTCCACAGGTTAGTCATCAAGCGTTTGTGATTTTCCCAAGCTCCTTGCGCTTATCCTCCAGAATCAAAGCCTTGTTTACCAATTCTTGGAAATCTGGAAAAGTGTGGGTAATCAGCCCCACTTGCAGCCCTGAGTTTAGTCCTTTCATGAAGCGGGACTGTCTAGCCTTGTCCGTCGCTACATCTTCAGGAGCATAGCGTGCTAACTGTGTGAATTTGTTCAAGTAATCACCACCGTTGGCCTCCTTGCTTAAGCGCCCAATTCTTCCTTTTCGGTCCATCATTCCCTCGCACGTGGTAAGTGCGGCGAAAGGCCGTTGCGAACTCTTCCCACGTGATTTCCATGGGTGCCTCATGAGTAGCACAATGGTTCTCCCACCATTCTCGCAATTGTTCCTCTAGGCGATGGGATGCGTAAAGAACCCTCTCATGCCCTTCACATTGTGTGATGTACAACTTCCTCTCAATGGTTCTCACCAATCATCCGCTTCCAAGGGTTGGCGTTGCGAGAATGTTGGCGGTCGGGTCCTCATGAAGTCGACAACTTGGAGTAAGGACGAGGCTCGCCATTGTTGTTCTCGCTTTCGTGGGGTTGTTGATCGCAGCCATATTGGTCATCTCTTTGCATCATAGTCTCGCATCAACCGAGTTTGCGCAGCGAGAAAAGCTCCCAAGTTACGCATATCCATTGGCGGTGCTTGCTGCGGTGGTACTCCTTCATTGGGATTGTTGCTCGAGCGTAGACCACTTCCGAAGCCCCATTGTTGCTGCAGTGTTCACCATCCGCTTGATTGCTTCTTGGGTTAGGAAAGATAGATGTAGCATAGATAAGATGCAAGAATTTCTAAGGCGGAAACAGTTAAACCCAACTTAAATAATCTTTATTATTATTACTTGGTATGGTTGCTTACAATGCCTAAGGGCTTTGCAACACATCTTGCACACTCAACAAACAATTAAGAACCAACTAAACATGCAACTTTAACGTCTACTAAAAGGGTAAAGGCTAACTTAAAACGCGACTCAACACTCGAGTCTCAACACAACTCTAAGATCGACTCTCACTCATCCACCACCCCTGGCCGAGGCCGATCCGGGCATACACCGGTGGGTGGGTGGCATGGTGCGAACCTATCCTCGTGACCCTCTGCTGGCTCCTCGGGCTCCCACTCACGCTCTTCCGGTCTTCTTCTTCTTCTTCTTGGCGACCTCATCCGCCTCTGGGCGACTTGGTCCGCTATTTCCTCGGCTACACCGCAAGGCCTCCTCCACTCGCCGATGACTCTGGCTCTGCTGCGTCGCGGGTCTTTGAAGCTCCCGCTCTCCCACTCTCAACGCCTCACACGCTGTCTCCGGTTCTTGCGCAGTGTCCCTCAAGTGATCCTCCGGCGGTGGCGAACTCAAGCAAGGTGTCTGCGAGAGCACACTCTCCTTCCACGATCCGTCGACGCCGCACGCCGCCTTTGTCGGGTGAAGTCGAAATCTGGTGTTCTGCGGCTCGTAGGCGTAGTCGTGGCGGATCCGTCGTGAGAGCAAGTCTAGCGACCTCCCGAACTCCGACCTCGTAAGTGAACCTCTCAGGCGGTGATGTGGATCGGTCTCGTGGTCTCGTCGCACTCTCGGCGAAGATGATCGACTTGCGAAGAACCCCGATGCACATCGTTGGCGTTCGATTGCTTCCTCGGTAGAGCGGACGATCAAAGCCTCCAATCACTTGAAGAACTCTCCACAGCTCCATGGCATAGCCACCCTGTCTTGACTCGAAGGACTGACAGATCGGCATCTATTCAAAACAAAATTTTGAATAAGATCTCCACTCGAAACGGCAACGAAAAGAAGGTAATTTAGCAAGGATGAGAGTAGGAGGATGAGATAAGCCAAGAGTTTCATATTAGTCAATTTTACTGTTTTCTTTAGAAAATAATTTTGGACACTCCTAAGAGATACCAACTACCTAGGGCCAAGACCTATAGTCAGTATGGCTCTGATACCACCTCTGTCGGGACCCGAATTTGCAAATCCGGACCCTCTGTGTATACCGCACTAGTCCAGGATCACGCTAGTGCACACAGCTCAACATAGATGCTATCATAGTCACACACAAATAAATATAGCATAAACTTCATTAATTAATAATAGCTGTTGTCTTACATGAATAATGCCTCACGGGGCTTAAAAAGAGTATCAATGAGAAGCGGCGAAATAGAATAAACGCATGGCGCTCGATTCGCCACGAGTGCAACCGACGAGGCTCGGACCCTAAGCATTCGCATCCAAATAATCCTCATCCATGACTGGCGTAGATTCTTCCTCTTCTGAAGTTGTTGTTGATGGGGTGAGTACATAAAGCACTCAACAAGTTGTGCAAAATAATGCAAGTCTAATATTCTATATGTTTGGCTTAATCCAAAGGAATGGCTAGTAAGGGTATTTTTGCAATAAAGCGACATTTAACAAGAATACAATAAATAGATTGGAAAGCGATAAAACAAATACAATAATTAATAAATTCAGATTTACGAAATACACCAAGTTTCCAATCCTAAATTAATTTTCCACTTTCCATGGCACCTTGCCATCCCAACAAGTTTTTGTTTAACAAAAGTCTAACCCTTAATCTGTAATTCGAGCATTGCCCAATACCGTGAGCACGGCTATTCGAATAGATTGTACACTCTGCAGAGGTTATGCACTTTACCCACACGATACAACCAAACACCACCAAGGCGAGTGATCATAACAAAGCCTTTACAATGCTACACCTAGACCCAAGATCGCTCGCTAAGGTTTCAACACCAAGGGTTAAACCACCACAACAGGCCCCCTCTTGCGCCATGTGAGTTAAACCGTAACCGGGACTCACTATTCACCACGACAAGATCAAATCTAGGTTTCACAAATTATTCAATAAGGTGTCCCATTCGGACATGTGGTTGCAAGAGAGACTCAGTCAAAGGCTTGCAAGGTTAAGTCTTTAAGGTGATTAAGGCAAGACTTCCACATACCCCCGCCAAACTGGCCCACCTTGGCACACCGCCTTGCCACTTGCCTCAATCTAAAATCATTACCACCCCAGTTGATTACCAAGCACCACATGCCATCAACATTTCAATCCCGATGTGTGACCTCCTCGCCACGACAACTTGATATCATTGTGTGACAACACATGAGACACCAATTCATAAACATTGTTCCATATTCCATTAGTCAAGATTAAGTATCGACATTCGGACACATGTGATGACGTGGCATGGCTAAGCAATCTATGACGATCTAACTAGCCCATGTTGATTATCAACTATAATTCCACATCCTAGGGTGACAAATAGATCATGGCATATAATTGACAAGGTATGGTTTAATTCAAATAGGCATATTATCTAATTCCCAGTTAATTGAAATCATTTATACACATAAAATATCATGCATAAAGTTTAAAAGACAAAATAGTAATTTGGTGAAAATTAGGTGCAACATGATCAAAGCACAACTTGACTTGGAGTAGGTGCTGGTCTTGATCTGAGCTTGGGTCTTGGGCGACGAATCTTCTTCCTGATCACCGAAAGCGGTTCAACGTCTACGCTAAACGATGCCAAAATAGCAAATAAACACCAAACCAGAGAGCAACCAAACTCCAAAAATAAAATAAAATTCACCAATAAATAGATCTTGATTTTACAAATTTTTAGAAATTTGAAACACTCAAATCCGAGTTAAAATGCAAAAGATATAGCCTTTTGAAGTTTGAATAAATCAAAATACAGAAAATAGAATTTCGATTTTTCGAATTATTTTCTATTGGAAAAGATTTTATTGCGCAACGCCGACGTCAGCCCCGACTCGGACCAATCGGTGACGACACGTCGCTCGTCCATGGACTCGGTCCACGGAACCGCCTCGTCCACCGTGGATGCGCCCACGGCGCCTCGCACCACGCGCCCGACACGCGGCGCGCGATCGATTAGGCTGCGACGCGCCCGTCTGCCGATGCTTGACACGCAGCGCGCACATCCGCGATGATCGGACGGCTAACGCTCATCGCACACGCGCGCGATCTCACCCGAACAACCACGATCCAACGGTCCACGCTTACCCGAAGCCGTTTTATGCGCAGACGGCGACGCGTGGCTCGATCTGATGGTCCGCCGGAGATCCGACGGTGTGCGGCTTCAGCACGGCGATGTCGCGGCGCGCCGAAGTTCCCGAGACGAGGACGACGACGACCAGACGGCGTTCGCTCTGCCGGCGGCGAAGAGGTAGTCTGCTCGGTGCGGCTCGGCGTGGCGAACCCGAATCGAACCCACACGCCGAACGGCAGCAGCGGCGGCGAACGGCGAGAAACGAAAAGCGGCGGCGCTAGAAAACTACGGCGAGCTCGGGGCTAAACGGCGGTGACTCAACGGCGAAGGCTAGCACTGGCGGATGCGCTCTGGGATGAGGAACCTCGGTGTGCGGGCTGCGGCTTTTATAGCCTCGGCATGCGCGCTAAAACGGCAACCCTAAATCACGCGGCGGCGACGGCAAGCGGCGGCGGATTCGAAAACCGAATCGGAGATTTAGGCGGACACCGTCCGACGGTAACGAGCGCCGAGATTAGATCCGGTGATACGATCCGATCCGCTCTTTCCAAAATCAACGGCGAGATCTAAACTTACCAAAACAACGCGAAACGATCCCGACCGCCGATCTCAATCCAACGGCCAAGGCGCTAGGGTTTCGCGAAGGAGATACCGTCCGATCTTCATCCAACGGCCACGCGGCGAGGCGGCGGTGATCCGATCGGCCGCGTCGATGGGCGCTGACACGCGCGATCTTGGGCTTCGCCCGATCTTATTCACTCGATTTTCAAAAGCTTTTGATTTAAAATAATTCCGAAATTAGATTAATCTACTTTAAGCAATTAAAATATCGGAAAAATCCTTAAAATTCTCATAAATACTTTGAGACATTCTCGAGCACAAATAAAATATTTTTGGTAAAACTTTATATTAACTTTATCTATATATATTTAGTTTTCACAAAGGTTCAATATACTTAATTAAATTCAATTCAATTAATTTATGGAAAAAAATCCAATAAATTCAGAAAATCACCAAAAAGCATATGAGCGAAATTATAAGCCAAATTTTTGGGATGTTACATAGGATCAACCACATCACCGCAGATGGAGCTCAGGAAGCTACTGGGCGTCGTCTTGGGTAAGTTTCGTCAACTCGAGACTGCCATCTGCTTTTGTTTGATTCTGGAGCTTTGCATTCGTTTGTTTCTCAAAGTTTTGCAACCAAGAATGGATTTAAAGTGGTGAGTCTTAAGTGTGTGCTCTTAGTCCAAGCCCCAGGATCTGAGCTTCGATCTAGCCTCGGGTGTTTGGGAGCTAAGTTGCTTATGGATGGGATAGAATTTCTAGCGAATCTTATCTTGATAGATGCTAAGTCCCTAGACGTCATCCTTGGAATGGATTGGTTGTCTAAGCATAAGGCTGTTTTGGATTGTGGCCGAAGGATCGTAACTTTGGAAGGCCCTAATGGCAAGAAAGTAGAATTTCAAGCAACCGCAGTTCGAGATGGGCAGTTAGTGGTCAACAGTGTGAAAGCCATCAGCATGGAAGATGTGCCAGTAGTCAGAGAATACCCGGACGTGTTTCCAGAAGATTTGCCAGGATTGCCGCCAGACCGCGATATCGAGTTCGTTATCGAGTTAGCGCCAGGGACAGCACCGATATCAAAGAGACCATATCGGATGCCTACGGACGAGTTAGTGGAAATGAAGAAGCAGATCGAGGAACTGCAAGAGAAAGGTTTCATTAGACCAAGTTCATCACCGTGGCGAGCACCGGTTTTGTTTGTTCGTAAGATGGATGGAAGTCTTAGAATGTGCATCGATTATCGTGCACTTAATGAAGTAACGATCAAGAATAAGTACCCGTTGCCCAGGATCGACGACTTATTTGATCAGTTAAGAGGAGCTGGAGTTTTCTCCAAGATAGATCTTCGTTCGGGATACCATTAGTTGAGGATCCGAGCAGAGGATGTGCCTAAGACTGCGTTTTCTACGCGATATGGACATTATGAGTTCACAGTCATGTCATTTGGATTGACAAATGCCCCTGCTTATTTCATGAATATGATGAATAAGGTTTTCATGGAATACTTAGATAAGTTTGTTGTAGTCTTCATAGATGATATCTTGGTTTACTCGAAGACAGAGGAAGAGCATGCAGAACATTTGAGGATTGTTTTAGAGAGGCTGCGAGAACATCAGCTATATACTAAGTTTAGCAAGTGCGAGTTTTGGAATGAGAAAGTGGAATTTCTGGGTCATGTAATGACTACTAAAGGAGTGGCAGTCGACCCAAGCAAAGTGGACGCAGTGTTCCATTGGGAGCAACCAAAGTCTGTTACCCAGATCCGTAGTTTTCTAGGAATGGCAGGATATTACCGTCGGTTCATAGAAGGATTCTCGACAATTGCCAAACCCCTTACGCAGTTGTTGAAGAAAGAAAAAGAAGTTTGCATGGACGCCAGAGTGCGAGAAAATTTTATGGAATTAAAGAAGCGTTTCACGACAGCCCCCGTATTTGTGTTGCCAGATGTGCAGAATGGATTTGATATTTATTGCGATGTTTCAAAGCAAGGCCTGGGGTGTGTGTTAATGCAAGAAGGCAAAGTCATTGCTTATGCGTCGAGATAGTTAATACCGCATGAAGTGAATTACCCAACACATGATTTGGAGTTAGCTGCCGTAGTGCATGCTTTGAAGATATGGCGTCATTATCTCATAGGAAATAGATGTGAGATATATACGGACCATAAGAGCCTGAAATACATATTCACTCAAGCGCATCTCAATATGAGACAAATAAGGTGGTGGAGCTAATTAAGGATTATAACGTGGAATTCATTATCATCCCTAAAAGCCAATGTGGTAGCGGATGCTCGAGCCGAAAGAGCCATAGCGCGAATACGCTAACAATGGAGGATCAACCAGAATTATGCAAGGAATTTCAGAAGCTAAGATTGGAAGTCGTTCCGCAAGGAATGGTAGCTGCACTAGAAGTGAAGCCAACATTGGAGGATCAGATTAGAGAAGGCCAGAAGGATGACGATAAAATTTCTAAGATCAAGGCTAAAAAGGAGGAAGGCCTAGCCGTGGATTTCACCCTAGATGAGCAAGGAACCATGTTCTTCAAAGGCCGAATTTGTGTGCCGGATAAAAAGGAACTGAAACAGTTGATTCTTGAGGAAGCTCACGATTCTAAGTACTCGATTCATCCAGGAAGTGCTAAGATGTACCAGGATTTGAAGGAGAGATTTTGGTCACCTAATATGAAGCGTGAAGTAGCTGAGCATGTTGCTCTATGTGACGTATGTCAGAGGGTAAAGGCCATGCATCAAAGGCCAGCTGGTTTGTTGCAGCCGTTGAAAATTCCGGAATGGAAGTGGGAGGAAATCGGAATGGACTTTATCACCGGTTTACCTAAGACTCAGAGAGGTTACGATTCCATTTGGGTCATTGTGGATCGTCTAACCAAGGTCGCCCATTTTATCCAGTGAAAACCACCTACTCAGGAGATCGTTTAGCGGAGTTGTACATGTCAAGGATTGTATGTTTGCATGGAGTGCCCAAGAAGATTGTGTCGGACAGAGGTACCCAATTCACCTCAAGGTTTTGGAGCAAGTTGCATGAAGCAATAGGGACTCGTCTGAATTTCAGTACAGCATATCACCCGTAGACAGATGGTCAGACTGAAAGAGTAAATCAGATTTTAGAGGATATGTTGAGAGCTTGTGCTTTAGCTTATGCTACTTCATGGGATAAATGTTTGCCATATGCAGAGTTCAGTTATAATAATAGTTATCAAGCTAGCTTGCAGATGTCACCATTCGAGGCGTTGTATGGACGTGCTTGTCGTACTCCGTTAAATTGGAATGAAACAGGAGAGCGTTTGGTTTTTGGGCCAGATATCCTCGAAGAGGCAGAAAGTCAAGTTGCGATGATTAGAGAGAGATTGAAGATAGCACGGTCAAGGCAAAAGAGCTACGCAGATAACCGTCGTCGAGACTTGAGCTTTGAGCCAGAAGATTATGTGTACCTCAGGGTTACCCCTCTTAAGGGCGTTAAAAGATTTCACGTTAAAGGGAAGCTTGCACCAAGATATATTGGTCCGTTCAAGATTCTGAGCCGTCGGGGAGAGGTAGCTTATCAATTAGAGTTGCCTCAGTCCTTGGCAGGGGTGCATGATGTATTCAATGTGTCGCAGCTCAAGAAATGTCTCAGAGTGCCAACGGAGCAAACCCCGTTGGATGCAATAGAGCTGCAAGAAGATTTGACTTACAAAGAGCAACCGGTCAGAATTTTGGATGTTATGGAGCGCAAGACCAGGAACAAGTCTATTCGCTTTTGCAGAGTTCAGTGGAGCAATCATTCCGAAAGTGAAGCCACTTGGGAGCGAGAAGAAGATTTGAAGTCAGAATTTCCGAACCTATTCTCTAGTTAGCCCTGAATCTCGGGTCGAGATTCTGTTAAGGGGGGAGGTTTGTAACATCCCAAAATTTGGCCTAATTATGTTTTTATTGCTTAAATGTGCATTTATGATTTTCTGGAATTTATTTGGATTTTTTTGGATTTATTTGAATAAATTTTAAATTAAGTTTATTACCCTTTTGTTCAAATTTATTTAAATCTATGCAAAGTTAAAATAAAGTTTTGCCAAAAATATTTCATTTGACTCCAGAATATCTCAAAGTATTTTTGAGATTTTTCTGGGATTTTTCGTGATAATTTATTTGCCTAAAACTAATTAAATGAATTCCTAGAATTATTTAAATTAATAAAGTTTTAAAAATACCTTGGAACAGTGTTGGGTCGAAGCCCAACACCGTGCGCTTGAGGCCTGCGTCGGTGCCTACCACCACAAGATTGCTTCCCGAAACCCTAGCTCGTAGTCGTTCGATTCCCATCCAAAGGCCCAAAGATCGCCACGCCGTTGTTCGCGTCGGCCGTCGATCAAGATCGGGCGGTGCCATTCGCATCGTACCGATTCAGGAAGGATAAGATCGCGCCGTTAGATTTGGAAAGATCGGTTCAGATCGTATCGTGCCATGAGTGATCCGGGCCGTTGGTAGCAGATCGAGTGGCTGGGGGTTGTCGTCTCCGCTGGGACTCGAGTCCGCCGCCGACACGCGCTTCGCCGCCGGGAGGATCTAGGGTTCCTTGTGAGCGCGTGTTCCGAGGCTATAAATAGGGGGAGCAAGTACCCGAGGTTCATCCTTGTGCGCCGCAGCTTTTGATCGGTAAGGTTTCGCAAGATCGGTCGAGGAGCGTGCTCGGGAGCTCGCTGGAGTGCGGTTCGGACCGTGAGAGTTTCTAGCTCGGTTTCGTCGCCGCCGTTGGGTCTCCGCCGCCACCGGTGCCACCATCAAGTTCGCCGAACCGCACCGCGCAGAACCGCAGCGTCTCGTCGCCAGAATCTCGCCGGAACGCCGCTACCCCGGTCTTCTTCTTCGCTGCCGGTAAGAACTCACCGTCGCGTAGCCATCGCCGGATCCAGAAGTTCTGAGCCATTGGATCTAGATCTGTTGGTTGATGCGCTGCCACGTCTCGAGCCATCAGTGAAAGTTCAATTCATTTTCCTCGTACCACATCCAAGCCATGGACCGAGTCTATGCACCGGGACCACGTGGCAAGCTCTGATTGGCTGGCGCCAGGGCTGACGTCAGCATGCCATCATGATGACGCAATAATCTATTTTTTGATTTAAAAATAAATCTGTTAATTCTGATTTTCTTATTTTTGTTAATTTCGGTATTTATTTCAAACTTCAAAAGGCTATATCTTTTGCAATTTAACTCGAATTTGAGTGAATCAAATTTCTCAAAATTTGTAAAATTGAGATCTATTTAATGGTGAATTTTATTTGATTTTTGGAGTTCATTTGCTCTCTGTTTTGGTATTTATTTGCTTTTCTCCTTCGGTACGCGTAGACGTTGAATTGTGCGACGCTTCGGAGGAAGATCCAGCAACTCAAGAGCAAGTTCCAGAACCAGATTAGGACCTATTCCAAGGCAAGTTGTGCATTGATCATGTTGAACCCATGTTTATAAAATTGCTAGATTTGTTTTACCCTATTGCATATATTTCAAGTATACAATTGTTTCAAATTAGATTGGGCTTAGCTAATATACCAGATTGATCTATACCCTACCTTGTCATTGTATGCCATGATCCATTGTCACCCTAGATTGGTTAAATATAGTTGGTTAATAATTATTATCAACATTGGAGGATTAGTCCGTACTAGTTGCTTAGCCATGCCACGTCATCACATGTGTCAGAATCATTGATAATTAATCTTGATTAATGGAATATGGAACAAAGTTATGAACTTGTGTGTCATGTGGGATCACACGATGGGATTGAGTTGTTGTGGCGAGTCATGTCACGCAACGATGTTGAATTGTTGATGGCACGTGGTGCTTGGTAATCAACTGGGTGATAATTACATAGATTGGGGCAAGTGACAAGGGGCGAGTATGCCAAGGTGGGCCCGATGGGCAGAGGGTATGTGGATGTCTTGACTTGATCACACTAAGGACTTAACCTTGCAAGCCTTTTACCTGAGTTAATCATGCAACCACATGTCTGGTCTGGGCCAGCCTAGCTGAGTAATTTGCAATGTCTTAATTTTGGTACTATCGTGGTCGGTGTGAGTTCCCGAGTTATGGAGTAATTCACATGGCGCAAGAGGGGGGGCCTGGATTTGGTAACCAGTCCCACCAGTGTTGAAACCTTAGCGGGTAGTATCGGATTAAGCCAACGCATTATAAAGGCTTTGTTATAATCACTCGCCTTGGTGGTGTTTGGTTGTATCACGTGGGTAAAGTGCATAACCTCTGCAGAGTGTGAAACTATTCGGATAGCCGTGCTCATGTATTGAGCAATGCTCGGAATTACGCTTAAGGGTTAGTTTAATTAATTGGACAACGTGGTTGGGATGGCGAAATGCCATGTGGAAGATGGAATTTGACTTAGGATTGGAAACTTGGTTTACTTGAGAAGTATCAAATTATTTATTATCATTTGTTTGTTTTATCTTTTTAATCTATTTATCGATTTGTTCATAAATGCTTCTTATTGCAAAATAGCCATGATAGCCTATCCATTGGAATAAGCCTTGCATATAGTTACATAGAATTGCATTCTGTGCACAACTTGTTGAGTGCTTAAAGTACTCACCCTTGCCAACAACAATAATCAACAGTTGAAGAATCTACACCTGTGTTGGAAGAAGAAGTCCAAGAGGGGATGAGTCATTAGGGTCCGAACCTTGTCGGTTGCCTGTGGTGAACTGATGAGCTATCTACATTTTCTTCTGTCCGCTGCTTAATTATTAGTTTATATTTCCAGTCTTGCCCTGCGTGGCTTAATAATGTAAGTTGGTCATAAGATCATACATTTAGCTATACCAATAAATGAACTATTATTTCTATTATCGTTGAGGTTGATGTGATATGTACCAATGTTGAGCTGTGTGCACTAGCGTTGATCCTAGGACTAGTGCGGTAAACACAGTGGGTTCGAATCAGTGGATTCGGGTCCTTACACAACACCAGTAGAGGAATCAACGCCAGTATGGGAGGAGTACGTCGAGGAGCCAGAGATCTAGGGGGCAAGCCCAGTCAGTTGCCTGTGGCAAGATGGGGCTTCTATGGATGATTATTTGTTTTCCGCTGTTATTTCTATTTACTCTGATAATGTAAGCCCTGCATGGCTGATCTATGTAAGGAGCCCATAAGGTCGCACAACTCGTTTAAATACATCTTTTAAGTACTTTATTATTATTCCGCTGTGTATGATTGTGGTACTTTAATCCTGTTTAGCCTGTGTGCACTAGCGCGATCCTGGACTAGTGCAGAATACACAGAGGGTCCGGATTTGCAGATTCGGGTCCCGACAGAGGTGGTATCAGAGCCAGGTTGATTGTAGGTCTTGACCCTAAACTAGATTAGCTATGTTTGGCAGATAAAACTACTTTCTAAAATTTAATCAACTTGAGCAAGAATATCAATGAAATCTCGACTTATCTTTTCTCTCTTGCTTCATATCTATGCTGAAATCTTATTATTATTATCTGTTTAATTTAAACGAGGTCTGTTTTGGCAGATGAGGGTGATCCACACCTATGGAGAGCGCACTGGAGGATTCACCGCTGAACTATGGCGTCTGATGCAACTTCCTGGAGGTTTCGACAGGCCGCTTTACCAGGGGACCACTATGGTGTGGGCAGGACTTGATATCGGCTGGGATGTCAAGATCACTGTTTATGCTCGAGAGAGGACGAGGGCAAGCCATCCTATCTGCAACACCGCCAGGAGGACTTCTTTTGAGGCCGGGATCCAGGAGACGGCACGTGTCGCGATGCGGCAGATTGCCCGCACCTACTCTGCAGAGTTGGTGGGCACTGTTTTTCGTCAACACCCGCGCCGAGATAATCGCTATAACAGGATGGAGCACTTGGAGGAGCACACCACGATCACTTATCTGGCGAGGTATGCCATCGCCCAGGAGGAGGCCATGGATGAGACAGTCCAGGAGCTGCAGAGAGCCCGCGACGAGGTCACGGAGGTGAGAACTCAACTGCGGGAGGGCTTAGCTCACTCCATGCAGAAGATCCAGGAGCTGAAGATGGCTCTATATAGACCTGAGCCTGAGCAGGAGGCACCAGTGCAGGAGCCGTCGGCACCGAAGCAGGCCATCCTGGGACCAGCAGAGTCGGTGGGGTCGATCGTACCTACTGCTGTAGGGCATCAGGACCAGTTTGCCCCTATGCCGCCGCACCCGCCGCAGTACCCTTCGGGAGGACCACACCCCGGATGGTTCAGTATCTGAGAGTCTATTTTCTTTTAGAAGTTGACTCAAATGTTGAGTCAGTCTTTTTGTGTAGTGTTGAGACTCGAGTGTGTGGGTCGCGTCTTTTGTTTCAGAGTCACCAATAGGTGTGAGTCGTTATTGCTTTTAAATGTTTGTTTACTTGTTTTTGGTTGTGAGTGTCTTGTATGTGTTGCATTGCTCTTAGGCACTTGTGAGCAACCATACTACCTTATATTATATCAATAAAGTTGCTAAATAGTTTAAGTTACACCTGTCTCCCCACATAAGTTCTTTTACTTGTCTATGCTTTCTTTTTCTTAACCTTGGAAGCTTGCAACAGATGGTGAGGACTCGTGGAAACGCTGGAGCCAGTGGAAGTGGAGCCAACCAGGCGGACAACCAGAATGAGGAGCCAATTCCTCAACCACCGCTAGTTGATCTGCAGAACTTGGGAGCTTTTCTGGCTGCCCAAACTCAGCTGATGAGCACCATGGTGCAAACTATGCAGCAGATTTCCAACCAAGCTGCTGCAAACGTTCAGCAAGGGGGTAACCATGGACCACACCCCTATTCAAGACTGTCAGAGTTCATGAGGACTCATCCACCAACGTTCTCAGGCAATGCCAATCGGTTGGAGACAGATGATTGGCTAAGAACTATCGAGAGGAAGCTACACATAACCCAATGTGTAGGAAATGAGAGGGTACTCTATGCCTCTCATCAGCTAGAGGGAACCGCCGCAGAATGGTGGGAAAACTTTTGTGCTTCGCACAAGGATCCTCAGGGTATCTCATGGGAGGAGTTCACAACAGCTTTCCGCCAATACCATGTGTCAGAAGGTATCATGGATCTGAAGAAAGAGGAATTCAGGAATCTCAAGCAGGGTGGCCAATCAGTGGCCGACTACTTGAACAAATTTACCCAGCTGGCACGCTACGCACTAGAAGACGTAGCTATGGATAAATCCAGACAATCCCGCTTTATGAAAGGATTAAACATAGGATTGCAGGTGGGACTGATCACCCACACATTCCCTGACTCCAAGAGTTAGTCAACAAGGATCTCATCTTGGAGGATAAGCGCAGGGAGTTGGATGACAACAGAAAGCGCAGAATGGTGCAACAAGGAGGTCATCAGGGCCAGCAGAGGCAGAGGACGGCACCCCAATAGTTCATTCGATTTCAGCCCAGAGGCGGGATGTGGCACCACCACAAGAAATCGCTCAGGGGTCGAATGCCCGCACCCGATCGAACCATAGTGCGGTCGAGGCAATTTGTAGGCAACGGGAAGACGTTGCTATCACTGCAACGAACTGGGGTATTTTGCCAATAACTGCCCTAAGAAGGGAGGTGTCACCCTGGTACGCTTTAACCTGGGGAACACACCTGCAAGGACTCCAATAACGTGAATCGCGGAGCAACATCATCGGCAACTCCGTCAAAGCAATCACGCGAGGCCGAGTCAACCACATCACAATGGAAGAAGTTCGTAATGCTACGGATGTTGTAATCGGTAAGTTCCTAGTAAATTCAAGCATCACCATCGCTTTATTTGATTCTGGAGCTTCACATTCATTTGTTTCCCAAGATTTTGCTGTTCAAAATGATATGGATATAGTGAATCTTAAATGTGTGCTTATAGTCCAATCCCCTGAATCAGAACTCCGATCGAAAGTAGGATGTTCTGGGGTAAGACTAATAATTAATGGGGTAGAGTTCCTAGCAAACTTAATCGTCCTTAATATCCAAACCTTGGATGTTATCCTGGGAATGGATTGGCTAACTAAGCACAAGGCAGTGTTGGACTGGGGACGAAGAGTCATATCAGTTGAAAGCCCGAATGGAAAGAGGATTGAGTTTGAAGCGACAGCAGTGCGAGATGGTCAGTTGATGGTCAACAGCATGAAGGCCGTCAGCTTAGAAGAGGTTCCAATAGTTAGGGATTATTCAGATGTTTTTCCGGAGGATTTACCTGGAATGCCACCGGAAAGAGATATCGAGTTCGTCATAGAACCTGTTCCAGGGACAGCTCCAATATCCAAGAGACCTTACCGGATGTCCATAGATGAGTTGGTAGAAATGAAGAAATAGATTGAAGAGCTGCTGGGAAAAGGGTTCATAAGACCTAGTTCATCGCCATGGGGAGCACCTGTCTTGTTCGTCAAGAAGAAGGACAGGAGTTTTAGAATGTGTATAGACTATCGTGCACTCAATGACGTGATGATAAAGAATAAATATCCACTACCAAGGATCAATGATCTGTTCGACCAGTTGAGAGGAGCAGGAGTCTTCTCCAAGATTGATCTCCGATCGGGGTATCATCAGTTGAAGATCCGATCAGAGGATATTCCAAAGACTGCATTCTCATCAAGATATGGACATTACGAGTTTACAGTTATGTCTTTCGGTTTGACAAATGCACCAGCATATTTCATGAACTTGATGAATAAGGTTTTTATGAAATATTTGGATAAGTTTGTTGTCGTGTTCATAGATGATATCCTTGTCTATTCCAAGACAAGAGAAGAGCACGCCGAACATTTAAGGCTAGTCCTTGAAAAGTTAAGGGAACAACAGTTGTTTGCTAAATTTAGCATATGTGATTTTTGGAAGGATAAGGTGGAATTTCTTGGACACATAATGACTGCGGAAGGAGTTGCGGTAGATCCAAAGAAAGTGGAGGCAGTATTACATTGGGAACCACCGAAGACGGTAACCCAAATCTGTAGTTTCCTTGGAATGGCAGGATATTACCGATGTTACATCGAAGGATTCTACACGATTGCGAGACCCCTTACGCAATTGTTGAAAAAGGAAAAGAAATTCTTATGGACACCTGAGTGTGAGAAGAGTTTCAGGAGTTGAAGAAACGATTAACATCAGCACCTGTATTAGTTTTACCCGACGTTCATCAAGGTTTCGATATCTATTGTGATGCATCGCGTCAAGGATTGGGATGTGTATTGATGCAAAACCAAAAGGTAATCGCATATGCATCAAGGCAATTGAGGCCGCATGAGGAGAATTATCCGACTCATGATTTAGAATTAGCTGCTGTAGTGCATGCACTAAAAATATGGCGTCGCTATCTCATTGGAAACAGATGTGAAGTATATACCGACCATAAAAGTCTTAAATATATCTTCACGCAAGCTGACCTGAATATGAGGCAAAGAAGATGGCTAGAGTTAATGAAAGATTATAATGTTGGAATTCATTATCATCCAGGCAAAGCCAACGTGGTGGCTGATGCCTTGACCAGAAAGAACCACAATGTAAATATGATGTTGGAAACAAGTCAGGTAGAATTGTGTAAGGATTTCTAGAAATTGAAATTGGAAATGGTACCAGAAGGATTCTTAGCAGCCTTGGAAGTAAAACCTACCCTGGAAGATCAGATTAGGGAAGGGCAGAAAGATGACGACAAAATCAAGAGAAATAAGGACAAGATGGATGCAGGTAAGGCAAAGGATTTCAAACTGGATGAGCAAGATACTATGTGGTTTAAAGGGCGCATTTGTGTGCCAAACAAAAAGGATTTGAAGCAGTTAATTTTGGAGGAAGCCCATAACTCCAAGTACTCAATTCATCCAGGAAGTGCCAAAATGTACCAAGACCTGAAGGAAAGATTTTGGTGGCCAAGCATGAAGCGGGAAATTGCTGAATATGTTGCATTATGTGACATATGTCAAAGAGTCAAAGCAATGCATTAGAGACCAGCAGGATTATTGCAACCCTTAAAGATACCTGAATGGAAATGGGAAGAAGTTGGTATGGATTTCATCACCGGTTTACCAAGAACCCAAAGTGGATATGATTCTATATGGGACATAGTAGATCGTTTAACTAAAATAGCGGATTTCATACCAGTAAAGACCACTTATTCCGGAGACCGGTTAGCAGAACTTTATATGGCTAGAATTGTCTGTTTGCATGGAGTACCGAAGAAAATAGTGTCTAACAGAGGTACTCAATTTACCTCAAGGTTTTGGGGTAAATTGCATGAGGCAATGGGGACTCGTCTGAACTTCAGTACAGCATACCATCCGCAGATAGATGGTCAAACTGAGAGGGTTAATCAAATATTGGAAGATATGCTAAGAGCCTGTGCTTTAGCATATTGTACTTCATGGGACAAGTGTTTGCCTTATGCTGAGTTCAGCTATAATAACAGTTACCAAGCAAGTTTACAGATGTCTCCATTTGAAGCTCTGTATGGTCGATCCTGTCGAACCTCGTTGAATTGGAATGAGAGAGGTGAACGACATGTTTTTGGACCGGACATTCTTCAGAAAGCGGAAGAACAGATCGCCCTGATCAGGGAAAGACTGAAGATTGCTCAATCAAGGCAGAAGAGTTATGCCGACCATCGTCGTAGAGAATTGAGCTTTGAACCTGAAGATTTTGTGTATCTCAGAGTCACACCACTCAAAGGAGTTAGAAGGTTTCACGCAAAAGGGAAGCTCGCACCCAGATATGTTGAGCCATTCAAGATCTTGAGCCGCAAGGGTGAAGTTGCATATCAGTTGGAGTTGCTACAGTCATTAGCAGGAGTACATGATGTATTCCATGTGTCACAATTGAAGAAGTGTCTTCGAGTACCGGAAGAGCAAACACCTTTGGAAGCAATCGAGCTGCAAGAAGATCTGACTTATAAAGAGCATCCGATGAAGATTCTGGACATAATGGACAGAGAGACAAGGAACAAGTCAATGCGTTTTTGCAGAGTTCAATGGAGCAACCACTTGGAAAGTGAAGCAACGTGGGAACGCGAAGATCTAAAGAAGGAGTTTCCTAACCTGCTTCTATAGTCAGCCCTGAATTTCGGGGACGAGATTCTGTTAAGGGGGGGGATTTGTAACACCCTGAAATTTACTCTAACTTAAATTTTGGAGTATTTTTTATTTTTGAGAATTTATGAGAATTTATAAGAATTTAATTGGATTTATTCATTTGTGACCTTTCTTGTATTTAATTAAATAATACAAAATTTTATACAAAGTTTTGCTGGAAATATTTTATTTGAGTTCCAAATATCCCAAAGTATTTTCTAGAATTTTTCTGGATTTTTTCGGGTATTTTTGCTATTTATTTTGGCTTTGTTTAATTACCAAAATTATTTTAAATGAAAAAGGATTTAAAAACGGGAATAAATAGTATTGGGCCACCAAAGATCGTGCTCAACCTAGCCCAATACGCCGTAAACCCTAGCACCACAGATTCGCATTGGGCTTGGATTGGGATCCAATGGTCGCCATTCTTGCACGCGTCGGCAAGGCGGCGCTTTGGATCATCGCCGCACGGACGGTTAGGATTGCGCCACGTCGCTTCTTCCTCGCGGGATCACCGGAGAGACGTGGGCATTGATGGCCGTGAGTTTCGCCGGCGGGTTTCACGCACGTCGAGGCAGCTTTTAAGTATCCATTGAGTGCGTCGTGCAAAGCTTCTCTCGTCGCTCCTTTTGACTCCTCGCATGCACGCCGAGACCCCCTCTAGAGCCCGCCGTTGCTCGCCGTAGTTGCTTTCTCTCACCGCCGTTGTTTTTGCTTTCTCTCGTTGTGGTCCGAGCCGCTCCGCCGTGCTCCGACCCCGTCCCGAGTTCGCCGAAGGAAGCCGCGTCAATTGGATCACTTCTTCACGCCAGAAGATCACCGAGCGCGCCTACGCCTCCTTCTTCAGCCCTCGGCACTGCTTCACCAACGTCGCCGTCGTCTTCACCGAGCTCCGTCGACCGTTCGATCGCCATCGAACCGTTGCGGTACATCCACGTGGCCCTTCTCTGTTTACGTTTGGATTAGATCGTAGCCATTAGATCTGTGATGTGCAGCATAGATTATATCTGGATATTAGGTCTTTTAGTAGATCTCAGCCGTTGGATCGTTAGTGTACGCGTGAGATTGCGCCGCGTAGTTAAGATGAACAGTAAACCGCTCCGGTAACCTGCGCCGTTGGATCGGATCTGAACAGTTGAGTTCATATCGGGTTTTTCCTTAAGGATCCGCGTCGTTCAAATTTGAACGAGCGGCGAAGATGACGCCGCGCCCTCGCTGAATCGCGTATGGACGCGTGTGCATCTTTGACCGAGGAGCAGACCAATCTTGGCCGTGGATTTCAAACGAGCCGTCGCGATCGTGCCGCATGTTGCCGCGTAGCCCGAGGCGTCGCAGAGCTCGCGCGCGGGATCCAGCCGTTGCATTCAATCCAGATGTTGGATGCTCAACACGTGTACCCGAGATGCGAACCGTCGCCTAGCTCGCGCGCAGGAGATCTGACCTTTCATCTTTTGACGGCCGTGATTGCGCCCGTGGTTGAGATCTGGCAGTCGGTTGGGATCAGCCGAGATAGTGACGCGTGTCGTGCACGAATCTCGAGGCAATCGGCTAACGTCAGCAGTGACGTCAGTGCTGACGTCATCTGATGGGGGCCAGTCGCACTATTCTGTGGACCGAGTCCACGGTGGACCGACCCGAGCCGTGGACTGGGTCCGTAGACCGAGGTGACGTGGCTGCACCAAAGTGCGCCACGTGTCAGCTGACGTCATGCAGACGCAATAAATCGTTTTTTTATTGAAAAATAATTATGTTAATTCAGTTTATTCTTTTTAATATATTTGCAAACTTTGAAAAGCCATAACTTTTGCATTTTCACTCCGATTGAGGTGATTCCAATTTCTAAAAATTTGCAAAATCAATATCTATTTATGAATTTTGTGGAATTTTTAGAGTTGAACTTGCTCTCTGTAAATTATATTTATTGTGTATTTATTTATTTCGAGTAGACGTTGATTTGCCGAAAAGCTTTGCGGGAGAATTTCGAGCGCAAGACCAAGCTTCATATCAGGATCAGCAACTCTTTGAAGGCAAGTGATGCTTTGACCATTTTGATCCCAGTTTCTTTTGAACATATATTTTGCTTTAAAACTATGCATGCTAAATTAATTAAAATATATTTAAATGAATTTGGGTAATATAGCTAATCAACCCATACTATTAATGTCACCTTGAAATTACTATTTGTATGCCTTTAACTCATTGTCCACCCTAAGGTTATTCATATCTGTTGGATGTTAATATGATGCAAACACGGGAGGCTAGACCGTGAACTGATGCTTAGCCTTGCAACGAATCATTAATGATCTTTCGGAAATACTAAAATATTGATTAATGAAATACTGAATGTATTTTGAAAGTGGTGTGATGATGCCACATGATGAGATTGAGGTTCAATGACTGTGGGTTCTGACCGATGTTGAGTTATTGCTGGCATGTGTTGCACAATAATCAACGGGGTGGGAAATGATTTAGGCTGGGGAAAGTGGCAAGAGGCTGTGTGCCAGGTGGGCCTATGTGGCAATGGTATGATGAGTGATGTGGGTCTGTGCGCCACATTGGTCTGTGTGCCACTGTTGAGTGTTGGAAGTCTTGCCTTGGTCAGTTAAGGACTTCACCTTGCAAGCCTTTGTTCTAAGTCACCCGTACAACCACATGTCTGATATGGGATAGACCTAGTTGATTAGTATTCTGATATCTTTCCTCTGATACCTCAGGGTGACAGTACACGGGGGTGTATCTGTGCGGGGGAGCGTACCTGTGCTGCGGCTTGGTACCCATCCAACGGTGTTGGCCTGTCCTATACTTCGGCTGGCTCTGCGTGAGAGGAGTGATAGCGAAGGCAACACCGGAGAGGTTCATTGGTTAAGGTAGAGGTTCTTGAAAGGCTTTGTTACAGACGGTCACCTGTGTGGTGAATGGTCAGATCTTGTGGGTAAAGTGTACAACCTCTGCAGAGTGTAAAATCTATTCGAATAGCCGAGTCCGCGGTATTGGACATTGCTCGGGGATTACAGTCAAAGGTTATATCTTCAAAAATAAAAATGTGGATTGGGTGGCTGTGTGCCAATGCTAAAAATGAGCTGTTTAAGGTTGTGTGCCGAAAATCTTTGAAGAAAAACCATTTGAAGAACTTAGAATTATATATAGCTATTTCACTGCTTTTAAAATGTTGTTTGTCTGTGCATTACTTGTTGAGTACGGTGTGTACTCACCCTTGCTTTCAAAACAACACCGGTGGAGGAATCAACGCCAGTATGGGAGGAGGAGTACGTCGAGGAGCCAGAGATCTAGGGGCAAGCCCAGTCAGTTGCCTGTGGCAAGATGGGGCTTCTACGGATGATTATTTGTTTTCCGCTGTTATTTCTATTTACTCTGATAATGTAAGCCCTGCGTGGCTGATCTATGTAAGGAGACCATAAGGTCGCACAACTCGTTTAAATACATGTTTGAAGTACTTTATTATTATTCCGCTGTGTATGATTGTGGTACTTTAACCCTGTTTAGCCTGTGTGCACTAGCGCGATTCTAGACTAGTGCAGAATACACAGAGGGTCCGGATTTGCAGATTCGGGTCTCGACATCCCAGTATGAGCACCACTGTGTTTAGGTCTGCTGGGGTTGTCCATAGAATCTCTGACCAGAAGATTGCTCCTCTTACTGCTTCTGTGAAGTATTCATGCACCTTCTGTCAGAAGGATAGTCACCCAGTAGATTTCTACTTTAGGCGTGCCAAGATCATGAGGCGCAAGCATGTTCATGCCCTTAGAGGTATTTAGGGTCATCCCCAGATTCTGAGTGCTCCTAAGGCACACACTGCTGGTAGACAGGATAGAGTGTTGCCTGTTTTTGGGCAGCATTCAGGACTTGGATTTCATGCTGTTCATTCGAGTTTTTGTCCTGGATCTACTCTTGGTCAGTCTCTCCACCATCCTTTTGATATTCCTTGTGTTTCTCCTCGAGATATATATCAGCGGCGCCGTGAGGTGTTTCCTAGATGGAGATTTGAGCAGCCTCATTGGGATGGTCCAGCCTTTGCACGACAGCGGGCCAACCGAGCCCTAGCTTCCAGATCTTCTGCTAGGGCTGCTTCTGGTCTTGTTAGAGTAGAGCTTCAGAGAGACTCTAGAGTCCAGTCTTTTGCTCCTGTGGCTGGTACTTTGAGACATCGTGTGGCTCAATATTGGATTCTTAGATCTTCTCTTTGTCCCAGTACTGAGTCATCTCTCTCTTGTGTGTTGACCAGGTCCGTAGGGTGGAGAAGGGAGATGTTTGGATCGTTGACTCTGGTTGTTCTCGTCATATATCCGGAGACTCAAGATTGTTTTCTTCCCTAGTTCGAGCTCCCGGTGATGTGTTGATCACCTTTGGGGGCGATTCATGAGGTAGAGGCCATTTCTGCTTCTGAATCTCCCCGCCACATTCAGCGGTGTCATCCCTTCGATCAGATGATCAGCGATTTGTTTGAGCATGTCACATGCTCAAAGTTAGGCCTATCTCTCTTCTGCCTTCACTCTGCCTTCGTTGCCTCTTTTGAGCCGAAGGATGTTTCTTATGGATTATCTGATGAGTCGTGGATTAATGCTATGCATGAGAGAGTTTTGAGAGGAACAAGGTCTAGTAGCTTGTTGAGCTTCGATCTGGTGATAATGTCATTGGGACCAAATGGGTGATTAAGAACAAGCACAGTGAGGATGGGGTTATCATTAGGAACAAGGCTAGGCTAGTTGCATAGGGCTTTTCTCAGGTTGAGGGTCTTGACTTTGAGGAGACCTTTACCCCTGTAGCTAGACTAGAGGCTATTAGGATCCTGCTTGTATTTTCAGCATCCAAGAGCTTCAAGCTTGATCAAATGGATGTCAAGAGTGCATTCCTCAATGGATATATTGAGGAAGATGTGCATATCAAGAAGCCTCTAGGATTCGATAACCCCAAATACCCAAACCATGTCTTCATGCTTTCCAAAGCTTTATATGGACTTAAGCAGGCCTCGAGAGCTTGGTATGAGAGGCTTAAGTCCTACCTTCTTAGCCATAGTTTTAAGATGTGTATAGTAGACAAGACTCTGTTCATCAGACACCAGGATTCTCATTTTCTTCTCGACCAATTTTATGTGGACAATATTATCTTTGGTGTCTCTTCGCACTCTCTTGTGTCTCAGTCTTCAAATGTGATGAGCATATAGTTCGAGATGAGCATGGTGGGCGAGTTGAGCTACTTCCTCAGCTTCCAGATCAAGCAGACTCGGGGGGCACCTTCTTGCATCAAGGCGAGTACAGTCGAGACCTCCTGAGGCACTTCGACATATCTGATGGGAAGCTAGTGATGACTCCTATGGTCACCACTGTTGTCCTCGAGCCTGATGAGTATGGTGAGCTAGTTGATCAAAAGGAGTTTCGGAGCTTGATCGGTTCTCTCTTGTATCTCACTGCCTCGAGGCCGGACATACTTTTTGTTGTATGTCTGTGTACTCGATTCCAGGCTTCTCCTTGCGCCTCTCATCATCAATCGACGAAGGGCGTCTTCAGGAACCTTTGAGCTACCATTGATTATGGTATTTGGTACTCTTCTTCTTCTTGTCTGTCCCTTAGAGCTTTTTCCGATGCAGACTTTGCTGGCTGTAGAATATATAGGAAGAGCACTTCTGGCACTTGCCAATTCATTGGCACTTCTCTTGTTTCTTGGTCATCTAGGAAGCAGTCTAGAGTTTCACAGTCCACCGCTGAGGCCGAGTATGTTGCTGCAGCTAGTTGCTGTAGTCAGATGCTTTGGATGAGATCGACCTTGCAGGACTTTAGGTTAGAGATAGAGAGTGTTCCACTTTTCAGTGACAACACTTCTGCTATTTGCATTGCCAAGAACCCAGTGCAGCACTCCAAGACTAAGCATATAGATATTACATATCACTTCCTTAGAGATTATGTGGAGAAGGGTGATATAGTGCTTCAGTTTGTGAAGAGTGATGACCAGATTGCCGATATCTTTACCAAGCCTTTGGTTAGCTCTATGTTTGTGTCCTTGAGAAGAGAGCTTGGAGTTGTGTGCTCTTACGGTATATCTTGAGGGGGAGTTGGTTTGTATATTATTTATTATATATATTTTCTTCCAGTATTTCTTTTCTTTTGCATCTTCTGAGTGATATTGGGCTTATTTCTAGAGTTTTGAGTTCAATCCACTTAGACTTCTAGCATGCTTTGCATGGACCTCTCATCTTGTGCTTTAGGTTGCTATCATGCATGATTAGTTGTTCTCTCTTCTCTCTAGGTTGAGTTCCCTCACAGTCTTATAAGTCTAGCAAGTGCTGGGCCCCCTGGGTAGACAAGATCTGTTTGCACTCCTTAACTTGGGATCTAGAGTCAGCTTTTCTATGTCAATCATTTGGAAAGATGAGAGCAAGTCTGAGCCATAGTGTTATCTACTATCTTTTTATGCTCTATAGCCACCTAGTTTGCAGTTTCTCGACTTCTTCTACTCATTCTGTGTTTATGGTTTTGATTGATTTCATTTGGACCTTGTTTGAGCTTAATTTTCCTAATAACTCAACTTGAACCAGATTTATACTTAAAATTGATTTACTTGTTGAGGGGGAGTTTGAGAATCTGTTTCATGCATTGTATATAGACTTCATTTTCTATTTTTATGAGCTTTGTTTATTATGCAAATGAACTAGTATTCATGCTATGAACCTTTCTACATTTCTGAAGATAATTGCTAGCTTAGGTATGTTCAAGTTCGTTATACTTCATCATGCTAAGCTTGTTAAAAATTAAAAATTTAGCTTTAAATGAAAATTTAATGAAACTTATTACTTTTACTTGCTAAGTTTCCTCTTTAGGTGTATATGCTATTATTTGTGAAATTTTGGATTTCTACTAGAGTCCCTATAGCTAGGTTGATTCATACTAGAGTCCTTCATATGCTCATAAATCTAAATGACTAAATGAAGAAAAATTGACTCTTTTCGTACAAATTGAACTCAACACTTTACATTCACGAGACTGCTTCGCACTGCACTTGTGATGAACTTGGAATGTATTGTGTATGACCAAGGCCACTCTTTTAAGAATTCCTCTTGAGATGGTCGACAATGGCTTGAGTCAATAAATTAAAAAAATGCGAATAAACATTAAGTGGGTAAAGAATGTAAATAATGTCAAACATTTGCACCCCACTATGTGATTTAAAGTCTTAAAGCAAAAAATTTGCATTAAAAGATGAATGAGCTCGAAGGACCTTGTCTGCACAACTAGCTTTCCCAAAGTGTTGAGTAGGTTGAACTCTAGGTCTTCCATCTGATCCTTCGAATGGCTTTGCTTCTAGTTTGGAAACTATGCTAAGTGTCGCACTTGTTAAATCATGCAAAAAATGACATAGTCCTCTTTGTGCCGGCTAGCAAAGGTATTACAATTTGCAATTGGACATGTCCTAGTTTAGCATAATCTGAACTTGTGTAGCTTGTGTCATACTTTGTCTATGTGGCCACTTGGATAATTCTCAAAGCTCTTCTAGGATGCATTTCATGCATGCATTTTCAAAGGGGGAGAAATAGGAGAACATACCTTCTTGATGGCTATATTGCCAAAAGGGGGAGAAATTGTAGAAAAGGCATCATCAAAAGGGTAGAAATGTTAATACATCTTGATTCTTATGATCCTGGTGAAATCTTGCCAACTCTTAAGGATCATAAGGATAATTGAGCTTTTGGGGTTTTGTATTGGATTTTTAGAGCTTTTGTGGAAAACCTGCTCTTTCTTTGCTATTGCTCCATAATCATTCTTGCCAACTTGGTCGTGATCTTATTTCCTCTTGCTCTGGACCAAGTATGGCTTTGCAATCAAATTGCTCTTTTCTTTCCTTTTCAAACTCAAAATTGTGCCTTCTTTGTGTTTGTTAATATACTCATCAAGGGGGAGATTGAAAGACCATGTGGAGATCTACCCAAGTGTGTGATGAGTAATTGATTGTATTTGAGCTTTTGGTGCTCAAGGTTGAGTTTGATGTGAGCTTATTCTGGTCGTAAGCAATTTGAGTTGCTGTGTGCAGACTAGTTGTCCGACCTCGAGTGCTCTGGACTTTGGCTGGTCGCAGACTAGTTGTCCTACATCGAGTGGTCGGGGCTTTGATTGGTCGTAGACCAGTTGTCCGACCTCGAGTTGTTAGGACTTTTGGCTGGTTGAAGAACAGTGGTTAGACCTCGAGTGGTCGAGACTTTTGGCTGGTCGAAGACTAGTGGTCGGAGTCTTTGCTGATCAGAGTTTTAAGTGGACTCGACCACTAAGGAAGTAGTTGTGACCTTTGAGGGAGTAGTCAGGACCTTTGTAAGAATGGTCTGCCTTTTGTGGTCACAATTTAGAGTGGTCTGGACCTTTGTAAGTGTGGTCTGACCTTTAGTGGTCATATTGAATATCATTATGCTTATTAATCGATTTGATTGCTCATATGTTGTTGGACATTGCTATGTGATGGTTTGCTTGTCTATGTTGGTTGCAGGACTTTGAAGCTAGGCCATGGTAAGGCGAAGGCGAGATCGAGACTAGGCTAGGAGAGCTAAGGTCCAGAATAGTCAAGGGACGCCAAAAGATGACTGAGGCGGGAAAGTGGTTGCAAGCCGGGAAAGACAAGGAGCTGGAGCGTGAGCTTTGGTGATGTACATGGTGGGCAGCGGTATGGACCGGGACTAGGCTCAGGGAGGAGTTGAGGTCCAGAATGGTCATGGAAGTCGGTGCCGTCATGGTGAAGCGGACATGAACATGTGGTGCACCAAGTGACTTGGGCTCGTTTGCAAGCAGAGATGGTTCGGGGGATTCGGACGTGTGAGAGGTTTGGGAGCAAGTAATTGGGACCACATGGGAAAATGAATGAGATGCCAACTTGAAGCTGCTTGGATCAAGGAGGGCCGTCGGATCGCGGTCTTGAGGATAGAGTAGCGGGTCAAGTTGGTGTGCTTTGAAAGGTGTGCAAAACCCGTTATGTTGTTGGGTTTCGGGTTAGCCCATGTATAGTTGTGTGAATTAATCACAGCCCTTGATAAGGTTCCTTATGGGAGAAGGGGGTTATCCAAGGGTGGGGTTTGCTCTCAGAGTAGTATAAATAGAGAGGTAGGGGTTGCTTTCCTACTAAGAAGGTCTGAGGGGGAGAGGGGTGCCTCTCCCCCGAAGGTTTTGATGGTTCTGGTGCTCATTTGAGCTTTGCCCACTTTGTTGTGAGGATTTGTAAACCTACCTTCCAGAAATGAAAACCTACTTTCCTCAACTCTGAATTTGCTTTACTCATTTACATTCTGCATTTAAATTCACCATTTAAATTTTGCACATTTGGATTTATCTCTCCTCCTTCCAAATGCTTATGGTTGGAACCCTTCACCCTGATTTGAACCAAGGTCAGAACCAAGTCTTAGATAAGAGCTCTTTGGTTTCTTTATGCTCTGTTGAGCTTTGCCCACCTGGAGTGTGGCTTTGTAACCATCAATTTATAAGTAATGCAAGATCCAAGTTCATCTATATTCTAAAACTTCTTTTAGTTCTTGCATTTTTACTTGGTCCTTTTATGCAACTTGGGTTTTGCTTCACCTCCTTCTACATGCTGAGTTTCTACCTGGTCTAGGTCGCATAAGAGGTTGATGAAAGTTTCTAGAATATGCTTCAACCCAGCAAGATCCATTAGAACGTTCTCCTGCTCAATTGTTGGTTTCCTTCCTTTTGAGTCTTTGATCTCTCTGGTTTCTTTCATTCTTGATCATGTGCTACCATGGATGAATGATTGATAGATTAATCTTCTACAGATCATATCCCAATCATTTAGGCAAACTTTTAACAAGATCTCGAGAGCTTTTCTTAAGAAGTCAGTTCTTGGCTTTGAAAAGGGAGGATTCTTGGAAGATTTCATCTTGCTTGTTGTGATATGTGGGAGGTTATCTAAGATCATCTTGATTATCTAATCCCCACGAGTAAGCTAAGGGTGAAGTCTCTGTATTTAGCCCCATTTTTGGTGCAACCTTCTTTAAACTGAAAAAGATCGAAACTTTGACATCAATCCTTGCGATTGAAGGTTGGAGTAGGTTCCTAACATCTATAGGAAGGTGTACACCAAGTTTAACGGGTTTTGGATCAGTCGATCTAAAGTTACAACGATTCTTGTTTTTCAGATCGTGCTGATACTGTTCACCAAAAACACTGTTCATCCGACCAGTGTTGCTGACCACTGCGCAGTACTATTCACCTGAGAACTGCGCAGAACAGGTGAAAGTACTATTCAACCAAACACTATTCACCAGGAGCACTATTCATCCGACCTCCGCTAGTCGGGAGTACTGTTCATCCGACCATTTCGAAGTTGTTCTCATCCCGACCAACACAGTTTCACTGTTCATCCGACCTCAATATGTGGGTGGTACTATTCATACAACCTCAACTGGTCGGTGATACTGTTCATCCTATCATCTATTCCAATTGTTCAGTTCCTTCTATGTGTTCTTTTGGTGGATTGAATTTGTAGGGGGAGAATTTTATTTGTCTCCTATTCACCCCTCTCTAGTCGCCTTTTCAGTCCTTCACTAATTTTAGTGATGTATATGTTTTGTTCATTAATGATGTTTGATTGTCAAGACTAACAATGGTTAAATGTTTCAATATGAGTTAGTGCTTGATTTTGGTACATTGGGAGTTCTTGGTATTCATGGATCCCTAAAAATTTATAATTGACGACAAAGCATAAGGATCAAGGACATTGTGTTTAGAAATGATCTAAGGAGTTGAGGGTGGATTATTGTAGTGTTAGGTCTTTCTTTTGCTTTGGCCATACTATTAAAGTGGGTATAGGCTAGTACCTTGAGTTTGGTTTGGTTGTGTCACTAGTGGTGACGCACACTAGGCTTGTTTAGCCCATCTATAGTCAAAGAAAGCCTTGAAAAGTTGAAGTTGCAACAGAATCAAAGTTGGAGCAATATTGGCTTAGATTGAAAATTTTCAATGCATTCCAAATGATCCTATAGCTATCAGACAAGGGAGAGGATCATTAGAGCCTAATGTGGCATTTTTGAATGTTAAAAAATTTACACATTCCAGATGATCATATAGCTAGTGAACAATGGAGAAGATCATTGGAGCCGAAAGTAGTATTTTTCAATATGTTAAAAAGTTACAAATTTTGGTTGATCCTATATTGGATAAGGAAGTGAATCATTGGAGCCGAATGTAGTGCTTTTCAAGGTATTGGAAAGTTACACCTTTTGGATGATCCTATAGCAACTTGATGTGCAAGCGGATCATTAGATAGAGAGTTGATTTTGTATGGGCTGAAATTTTTGTACTTTCCGAATGATCTGAATGGAAAGGCTCATCCAAATGTAAGGATGATCCAGAAGCTACTGGATGATACTTTAGACCTATAATAACTAGTTTTTTTACCGTTGTACTTCAAGCTTTAGGATGGCCTGAAAGGGCTCCGTATGATCTATAAGGTGTTGATTTATTAGGAAAGTGAGTGTAATACCTAGTTTCTTCAAGTGGGCTATAAATACTTGGCATGGATGTTTTTGTGAGCTCTCTTCACCCTCTACAAGTTCATCTCCTACCAAGGGAAGAGCAAAATCACTCAAGAGCATATTTTGAGAGATTTGAGAGGTAGCATAGGCTTTTAGTGTGCATTACTTTAGTTTCTTGATATCTTTAGATTCAAGTGATGGTCTAGACTTGTTACCTTTGGAGATCGTCGTCTCCTAGAAGGCTTGGAGGCATGGTTCTTAATGACCTTCCAAGGAGGGGCTTGTGGAAAGTCATCGGGAGTATTGTGAAGTTTCGAAGTGCACCTATCCAGAGCATAGAAGCAATGGGAAGCTAGGATAAAAATGGAGGGTGGGCTCAAAGGATTAGACTAAATTAAGACAAACATATTAAACAGTTTGTGTTGTGTTCTCATCGGTTTGTGAGTTGCTACTGTTACTTCATTATTTGAGAACTACGTGTGCAATGTTCGCTTGTCAAACTTTTGAAAATCCATGAACAAGTTAACACCAATCAATCAAACAAATAGACTATTGTCTATATTCAACCCATTGACATGGTTACAATTGATAAAAAAATCATATATCAGAAAAGGGGCTCACATTGCCTATTTACTGTTATGGTCAACCTACTCAGTTGTTTGGCACTCACCAACTCATGCTGCGCCACCTTCCCTGCTTGCTCGCTGTCACCGCGGTGGGTTGTCCGTCACTGCATGCCTATTCCCTCACCTGCTCTCCGGTATCTACTCAAAACCCTCGCCATGCCCTCGCAATCGCCTACTCCCCATGACTTGCGTCAAGTATCCTTGACTCGTGGGCTACCTGTCCTCACAAAGGAGAGGTGTCGAGCAGCTCCCCTCTCTCTCTCTCTCTCTATGGTGTCTGCTTGTGTCTAGGATTCAAATCAAATTTTGCAGACAGCAATGAAGTTATCAATTGCCAAATTAGGCCTTTAATAAGTAGTGGCCCACCAAGCCACATGGCCTAAGAATTAGTTCACCACCCAGTGAAGCTTCTTCTTCTTTCATCCACGTCTAAGTGTGTATGCATTCACCATTGCTATGACAAAAATTGAGAGCCAATGATATAGAGGGTATTTAGAGTTCAGCGACCGAAGGGAGGGCTCCAGCCCAACGGAGCCTCCTTGTTGGCTACACCCCTGCAAAGAAGAACTACCACGAGTGGATGGCTTGATTCCTTGCAAGGTTTCAAGTCGAAGTGATACTCTTATGAGAGTGCTCCAACGAGGAGTAGGGGAGATCACCGAATCTCTGAGACCTCAGTAATTTGTCTCCTTTACGAATCCACATTTACATCCATGTCTTTCGATTTCTAGATATTAGACTTGTGTAGGTTAGAACTTAGGTTGCAAAACTTCACTAGACTTATGTAAGAATTGTTTTTGGCTACACTAGAAACCATAAGCACATAGGTTAGGTTAGGAAAGGTTAAGTTTTTAATTTGCCCATTACCAAAAAGAATAATACACCCCCCTCTTAGGCATCCGATCCACTTCACATAGACATGTATATTTAAATAGTTTTACACTCTGCAGAGGTTGTACAACTTTACCCACAAGATACAATCAACTCACCAAGCTTGCCATGACTCGCCATACAAAAGCATCTAATTGAGAGATCACAATAAGGCCATTATGCAACTACACGCTAGCACCGCATTTCCTAGTGAGTTTATCCCCCAACCCTGGAATGTGACCTAGCCGGTGTACCCCTAGAATGCATTAATATAACCCGAGTCTACATTTTAATGAGGGGCTAACCATTGTGAGTGAGATTGTGTAACCCGCAAATCAACATCACAGAACCGGTGTCTGTAACATCCCAACTTTTGCTTTTTAGTTGTTTTTGTGCAATTGAATGTTTTTGGAATTTTTTTGAATTTTAATTGCAATTTAAATATTATTTGGAATTTTCCTTTTGTAAAAAATATTTAAATAGGATATTAAGTCATTATTTTCCAAAAAACATTATTAGAGTTCTACATGTCTCAAAATATTTTATGGAATGTTTCCAGAATTTTCCAAGTATTTTCGTTATTTATTTGAGCCATTTGAATTTCTATCATTATTTTAAATAAAAAAAGATTTGAAAAATTGGATTTTGCATTTCGGCTGAAACCCTAGCCACCAGCCCATTTTCTCATGTCTTGACCTAGCTCTGTGCTAGTATGCCTGCCACCTGGCCCGGCCTACCATCGTTGAGCCGCTAACAGGCAAGACCCACCTGTCAGTTGCCCAGTTCGAATCCGGCATGGACACGGCGTGCCAACCGTGTCCACCGCGAACATGGGTGGCATAGTGGCAAAGGCACATATGCAGGGGCTTTTAAAAGCAGAGCACCATGTTCGTCTTGACCCTGTGAAACAAAACCCTAGGACTAATCGCCTGATTGCGTCGCTACCACGTCAAAATTTGAAATTTCATTTGTGCATTGCTGTAACCTTCTCATCACCAATTCACTATCTCTGGTGGTCTTTGAGCCTCAAGGTGGGTGTTGATGAGTTCACAGTGGTGCGTTCTTTGTCTTGCATGCGCTAGCTTGATCTGAGCATGGCCAGATTGTCAAGCCACCATAAATCTTGAGTCGACGAAGCTTTAAAGCTTGCCGTTTCTATTTGGGGTCACCGGAGGCCAAACTGATCGCGTCATCAGGTTTGCCTCACTGAGATGTCACTGTAGGTGGCCACCACAGTCACCGCCGATGACCGTAGGGGCCAGAGTGCCATGGGCCTACATGGCCGTGTTCAGGAGCCGATGCGTGGCATGGTGATGTCAGCGTGACGTCAGCAGGCTTGACATGTAGGGCCCACATGTCAGTGACTGTGGTCCTTTTTCTTTTCAAAAATAATTCGACCGAAATTCAAAAATAGCTAATGATGTCATAATTTGATTTTTCTTTAAAAAAATAATTCCAAAATTTAAGAAAATCTTTTATTTTCTTTTTCTTTATTTTGAATCTTTTGAGAGGTCGTTCTCCTTCATACGAACTCTGATTCAAGCAATTCAAATTTATAATTTTTTTAATTGAAGATCTTTATTTTGGTGAATTTTACTTGATTTTTGAAGGTTATTTTATCTCTAGTTTGTATTTATTTTTGTATTTACCTTTCGTTTCAAGTCGACGTTGAAGTTCCAAGAGTGTTCGAAGGAGAAGAGTTGACTCAAGCTCAAGGTGCAGATCAATATCAATAGTTGTTCTAAGGAAAGTTGTGGTATGTGTTAGTGTTATGCCCTTGAGGCAATCATTTAGATGATTGTAACATGACTATGTTTATGAATAATAATATGATTATTGGTCCAATGAATGTATATCATTGTATTGATTAACAAGTATGTGACTTGCTTATGAAGCTCTTTACTTATTGATGTAATTCGATAAATATCTCTGATCGGATATCATCGTATAGGACAACGATGAATAGATCAGCACATGTAGTGATCGATGATCATGCTTCATAGATCATGGGATATGGAGATATCATCTATACATTGTGGACGCATGTTGAAGAACATGAGTTAGATAGACCCGCAATGGGACATTGCGAGAATGTTTCATATGTGTCATCAGTGTATCTCATACATAGTAGATGTATGATCCTTAGACCTGAGATTATCATATTCTCTACATGTGTAATAGTTTTCCTTGGGGCTATCAAACACTACTTTCTAACCGGATAGTTATAAAGGTAGCTTTCATGTTTACTATAAAACGTGCAGAGGGAAGTGAGCAGTCAAGATGGAATTTGCCACTCTAATGAAACAGAGATATATGATAAGGCCACTCGTGTGATATGATTAAGGAAGTGCATGGCCATGCCGTGATTGAGGAGTCAATCACAACTTATAAATATATCATGGATACGAGAGATGGATTGAATCATCAAAGGATGACATGCTTCTCGCCTTGAGTTCAATCTTCATATACTTGGCAAAGGGATTATTACATGAGTACTTTTGATAGGTTCTGTCCGATTTGATCATAGTATGTTTGGGAGTTGGCATACTTTGCAAGGAGCCGCTACCAACTATTCGATTGAAAAGGAGTTTTTCGAATCCATGTCCAAACGTACGTGAACCTGCAGGGTCACACACTTAATGGGCTGGGACGCATTAATTTGGATTGGATCCGTAATTAATGGACCTCGTGGGCTTAGCACGCTGATGGGCCCTGGTTTAGGGTTTCATCTCATGGCTATATAAGGAGGGGAGGAGGGTGGGCGCAGGGTGTGTTTTCCCACGGTTTAGAAGTGATTCACCCGAAACCCTAGCCTCCTCCTCTCGTTGCCCCTGCCGAGCGACCAGGTGCTTGCACACTGACGCACGGTGTTCCGTCCCTATCGTGTGGACTACTGCGGTGACGCTGCTGCGACTGCGGCGAGGCGAGGACGATCCACTCCATCGACGCAACGACTGCGGCGAGGACGATCCACTACATCGACGCGCGAAGGATTCCGCAACTGCGCGTCTAGTGGTAATCTAATCTGTGATCCCCTTCTTGCGAGTAGCTTTCTGGTTATGCGATAGATTTTTTTGTACTAGTGTAGCATACCGCGTTCCTCTTCAGTATGATCATGTTGAACCAAGATTTACAATGCTATATTGTTTTAATCAATTTCATGTTATTTTATGCTTAGATCTGTTTTTATTTAATTTGGGATATTAGTTATTCAACCCAATTAAATTATACCTACCTTGTTATTTGTATGCCATGATTATTTGTCATATAGGATGGATAATTATTAGTTGGTTGCTAATAGATGCCAACGTGGATTGGTTAGATCATTAGTAGTTTGCTTAGCTATGTCACGTATAACTGATATCTTTTGGAAGTGCAAATTTAATTTGACTAATGGAATATGGAACATGTTTATGAAATGGTGTGTCATGTGTTATCACACAATGATGATGAATTGTTGATGGCATGTGTTACATAATAATCTACTGGGGTGGTAAATGATTTAGATTGGGACAAGTGGCAAGAGGCTGTAAGCCAAGGTAGGTTTGTGTGACATTTGGGTTGATGTTATTTGAATGTCTTGCCTCGGTCAATTAAGGGCTTAACCTTACAAGTCATTAAATTGGGCTAATCATACAACCACATGTCCATTGTGGGCCAGACCTAACTTCGTAAGTTACTGAGTCTTGACGTAGATATCTCATGTGGATAACCAAACTGTTTGTGTGGTTGGGAAGGTTGTGTGCAGTGGCCTCATACCTTGAACAATGATTGTTCCTAGTTCAAAGATAAGTCCCTCTTATTCATCTACTCTATGTGAGAGAGGGATAGTGAGACTAGGCTTGTCGGGAGTATCTATGTTTGGATTGAGTTTTCGAAATGTTTGGTTATGATCTTCTTAGTCGCATGTCGATGGGTACGTGTAATGGCCGATATTATAAGATGTATCATATCTTGTTGGTAAAGTGTATAACCTCTATATAGTGTAGATCTATTCAGATAGCCATGTCCTTGGTTATAGAAAATGCTTAGGAATTTCAGTCAAAGGTTAGATTTTATAAAATAAAACTTGAAAATGAGGCTGTGTGCTAATAGAAGAGATGGAATATGGTTTAGGCTATACACTAGTTTACTTTGAGAAATACTTGAAAGCTTACATAAAAAGTCAAGCCATACCACTTCTAAAATATATAGAAAATTATCTAAATTTCCCTAGTCATGAGAACAATTTAATTCAGCGATCTTCTTAGCATAAGTAGATTAACAAAATTGCATGCAATAGCGGCAAATTCTAGATAGCCACATTTCTAATGCCATAACTTTTAAAATGATCACACTACACTGGAAAAGGTCATCTGTGGCGGTTCATAACTGCCAACAGTGGTGGTTATTGAACCGCCACAGATATAGTGCCACTGATAATCGAGGATTATCAGTGGCGGTTTTTTAACCGTCACAGATAAGTGTTATCTGTGATGGTTCTACACACTAACCGCCACAGATAACAATACTATCTGTGGCGGTTCTATTTACAAACCGCCACGTATAACTATACTATCTGTGACGGTTCTTTCCTACAACCGCCACAGATAACAATATTATCTGTGGCGGTTCTGCCCACCAACCGCCACAGATAACTATATTATCTGTGGCGGTTCAAAACTGCATTTTGGGCTAGCCTCAGGTGCTGCTAGCCATGCCCTCTGAAACATATAATACATCAATCACAGATTTTGCATATACACAGTTACAATGTACAACAATCACAGATTTCGCATATACACAACTACAATATATAATACATCAATCACAATTGCAATTTTGCATATACACAATTACAATGTACAACAATCACAGATTTTGCATATACACAACTACAATATAATACAATCACAATTACATATAATACATCAATCACAGATTTTGCATATACACAATTACAATATACACAATTACAATGTACAATTAAAGTGTCATGCATGAGGCACTCGATCATGGTGATGGTGTAGGGCATGCCTCCCGCTGGACCTGCTCCCTTCTCCTCCAGTTCAGTCATCTTTGCATCAATATTTTTAAGAGTATGTAAATGAAGTCATTATATATCATACTATGGAAAGCTAAATAGATCACTTTTGTTGTATCACAAATCTTGCCGATCCATTGCCGTCTTATTCCATGTGAATGCCGTGGCATCCTCCAGATGTTGTACATGCATTAGCTAGTTTATACTCCCTCTATTTTTGAATATGTGACATTCTATTTTTCATTTTTTATTCCTAAATGCGTATCATTCTACAATTTTGATCCTACTTTTTACTATTTTTCCTTCTATAATCTCCATTTAGCTATTTTTAATGGCATTTACTATCATACATTAGAGTAAAACACACCATCTAAAAATATAAGGACCATGTAATCAAATCTCTTATGGAAGGTAAAGATGCAAAAGGAAACTTCGGCAACTAAATGAAGCAATCAAATAAACTCATTGAATGGTGCGCTTTGAATGAGCTCTTGCCGTATGCATCCATCACCCACGTCTATAAAAATCTCTACTAGCCATCATGAAAGGGCACGGAGAAAAGCAATAGAGGGAGCGTCCCTCCTCTATAGCGCGCGCGCACACACACACACCGCCCATCAACACACACACACACACGCACGGGAGAAGGGCAACAACACACACGCAGATCAATCACAACTTCTTAAATCAAATCACAGAAATTTGAACATGTGCAAGCTATGCCATCCAATATTAAACTTGACATTCAATGAAACATCAATTTACACCACCGTAAGAAAAAATTAACTAGTTTTGTGAACTATAAGCCTACGAGTCTTCAAGTGTTAGTAGGAGCCTCACGAGGTGGCAGATGAGTATGGAAGACTTCATCGTTATTATCTGGCTCATGAAACTCGCTGTTCTTGTTGAGTACTTCCTTCATGATGAAGTAGGCGAGCTGTCCCTGAATGCCTTAGATTTCATTTGGAACCAATCCTCCCGTAGGCAACTTCAAACGCTATAAATAGAAAAAGTTTATCTTAAGAGCTTATATAGAGAATGAGATGTATGAATCAATGTGTGATGTTAGCGTGACAAACCTCTACGTCATTATTTACTATTGTAGAGCCTAAGATTTCGCGCATGTATTGGCATACGAAGTACCCACATAAATTTGTTCCTGGCGGCTGCTTGTGGCACTGCAAAAAATTGAATAAACTTATACGACATTGAAGGAGTTATTGACTACAAGGTGCGATATAGGAAAATTGTTTTTGTGCGTACCGGAAATTTAGTACGGATTGTTAGTGATTTATGGAAAGGACGGTGTCTCGAGCACTTTTTACAGTATGCTTTGAAGGCCCTATTCACTAGACTTGTCATATCTTTGTAGTCTTTTGGATCTTTGTCCCGCTGGTCCAAGATCGAGATCTTGCTTTTATCCGGAGTAATTACTACGAGAATCCAAAGGAAACTACATACACATGTATGATGCCGTAGTCATTAGTCCTAAGCTGAGCAAAGAACGAGATCAACAAGTAGTTGAACTAGCTAGTGAGCCACTTACTTGAAATTGTATGGTAAAAGTATGAACTCCTTGTCTTGGAGTTTGATGAAGGCGTTATATACGTAGTCCTCGACCTCCTTTGGTACTCTTTTGACTTCCTACCGCAAACCGCTCCTGATCGAGGAATGCCATGGCCCTTTGGTTCTTTTTAGTTCGATCAACTCATATCTACATAACAAATGATTTAGACATCACATTTATCGGTATTACATGAATGTAGACAATGATTTTTATATTAGACACTTACACTGACCAGCATCTCATAAGAGACACGCCGAGGGCATCTTGATAGTACATGTTGTGCAACTCGTTGAATTCTATCGAAAGTAGCCGCACTTCATGGTGGAAATGTTCCTCTTTGTAAATGGCGTGATCACCTTCGGAGTACATGTTGGTTCGACGCTCCATATACCATTCATGTAATCGCTTTAGCTGCACTGTTAGGCTATCAAGCTCCGAAGGGGTGACAAACGGCTTCCCCAATTCGTATTTCAGTCTTTCTTCAGCAGCTTGTCCTTTGGAGACCGCTTTACCCTTACTTTTCTCGCACACTACATCATACTGCTCGCTTCACCGACTACCGATATGGCTTGTCTATTCGCCATGCCTTCGAGGAGGATTTTAAGTCGGTCAACCGTTGTCGCACTAACTTTTGTACGCTGATGTGTTGGTGATGACTTTGCGAGGTTTACTGTAGGACAGGCCGGCAGGTTCACTACAGGAGAGGCTGGCAAGGTCACCTCAGGAGGGGCTGGCAGGTTCACCTCAGGAGGAACAGGCACTTCATGATGGTCCAAGACGATGTCACGTTTGCGCCACTGGATGAATAAGTGGACGGCACTTCCTAGAGTTGTAACCTCGTCGTTCGGGGGTATTTCTAGCCCGAGGTTGCCACACTGGGGATTAACCATGTCCACCTGGACCTTTGCATATGCCGGCGCTATCGCAGAGTTGTGCAATACACCTCCTTCTTGGCATGGGTATGCTATGCCTGTACCAGCCTGAATGAATATATTCATGACGGGCAAAGTGAGCTGGCACGGTGTGGGGTCATGTATGTCGTCCACAGGATAATGGCCCATGTCCTGTTCTACAAGTGGGGCGGATGCGCAACTGCTACGACGATTCGGAGGGCTGGTCGTAACAATGTTCCCGGCTTGCGACTGGCTCATGGCTTGTTGTACTTGTTGTTCTATTGTGCCTTGTAATTCTCAAAGCATCTTTTCCTTCATTTCTATTTCGGCAAACGCTTCTCTAGCTCTCTTTCGACTCTTGTAAGTGTGAAGGTGCTCTGGGAATCTTGTCTTCCAGGGAAACTTAACCCCGACACCTCGTGTCCGTCCAGGATGCTCCTTGTTTCCCACGGCATGTGTTAGTTCGTCGTTCTCTCTATCTGGGTGGAATGTTCCTTGGGAAGACTCGACGTACAGCTCCTGAACCCTTTGCGACATTGCTTCGTCATCGCTATTTCTGAAGGATAAGCCCCCACCAGACGTGACACTTGCCCTCGCTAGCACGTAGTGCTTGACTCGGTCTGGTAGTTCAGCCAATTGACTTGTACCACCGATCGTAGTGATTCTCGCTTCTGCCCTCCCATTAAGGGATTTTACCAAATGCACTTCCCATACCAAGTCTGTGTGGATGGATGTTCCTCCTTCCGATGTTTATGTGGTCCTCGCTGAACTTCTTTGCTGCTTCACTTTGCTTCATCGACACGAAATCATCCTAATATGGTTCTAAGTTTGGGTAGTCCCCGATGGCCGATCGGTTTTTCTTCACATAAGTAGTATTCAGCCTGGCCTTGAAGTTCCTCTATGCCGCATCCATGGTAATCAACGCATCCCGACGCACGCGGTGTTCATCTTCTTCGGAGAATTCGAAGGTTTGTTTGAGCTCCGTCCATAGATCCGTTTTGATGGTATCGGGCACTTTGTGCCAATCCAAAAAGGTGATTGGCACTCTCTCCCTTGCGATATACCCACAAGTTGTTCTGTACTTTGCTACGAACTTTGGCGGTGCAATAGGGCCCCCAGCTTCTGAGACCTCTGAGATGGTATACCGGCCTTCGGGCTTCTTATTTTTTCCTCGGCCACGAGGTCTTGCCACGGGTATGTCAAAGATCGGTGGCAACAATGTGGTTGGGTGGAGGTTGAGGAACCTGCTAGGCTAGGGTCGGGCTCGGGTGGATTGCTCCTCCATATCGACCTTGGATGTGCGAATCAAAAGAGGTAAAGTATGGAACCATTAGAATTTGGCGGTCATTTGGGTTAAGTGCGGAAGTTTAACTATGAAAACTAGAAATGAAAGTAATCGAGAAATTGGGCATTCAATAGAAAAACTTATCTTTTAGAAAAACTTATCTTTTGTTCGGCTACTTTTGTTTTCTTTTTTCATTCCATCGTTCATCCATGTGCTAGAGTCTAGAATATATCTCCTAGTTTGTTTTCTTTTTCTTCCCTTGTAAAGAAATATTCCCAAATTTTTAGTTTTGCTTGCAGGATGGAAATGGGAGGAGATTGTTTGCCACGTGTGTAGAAAATTAAGCGGGGACTTCACTGCTACATCCTGTATATACAAATTGGTAATATGTTTTAAATCAACCAATTGTTTCTTGCATATCCATCTTATATGCATTTTGTGATGAACACATACATCCTGTATATACAAACTGGTAACATGTTTTAAATCAACCAATTGTTTCCTGCATATCCATCTTATATGCATTTTGTGATGAACACATACATCCTGTATATACAAACCGGTGTGGCTTTCACACAATGTGTACTACTATGTAGGCCAGGACTATTGATCAGAATATCAGAAAATTTGTAAGTGTGACCGCAACAATTCTGTGATGCTTTCCATTTGTTCACAAAATGCAAGAAATATGCAAAGCTTAGTTGAGAGGTACCAGAGCAATGCGGAAGAAAGTCAAATGGCAAACAAAGCTCTACAAAACCAGGTCTGCCTATGTACCTTGCAAAGCTTGAAAACGTTGCAACTGCTCGAAGGGATGTATCTAATCAAAACTCATCTGTGGTTGCTAACATACTAACTCTCCAAATGAGCCATCAGATGAGGCTCAGAGTCCGATCACATTCAGATGGAATTGAGGAGAACATGAGTGCACAATTTTGTGAAAAAAATAATTGATTTATTAAGTAAAAAAACAAACAACAACTTTTTGCTCTAGCTCTTTAATAACTAAATCTTATATGTCACCAGGCAAAAACATAATCATGAAGCTGCCAATAGATCACATGGAAATACAGGTACACAATATCAAAGCGTATGACTAGTACACAATACAAGAAATGCAGGTGGCTGCCACCAGATCACATGGAGTTCTCGATGTTTAAAATTATCTATATGTGCAAAGCCCATTCCACATGACAAGTGAATCATTGTATCCATAAGACTGGCAAGTGAATCATTGTACCCATAAGACAGTAAACTGAAAAGAGTACGTAACTTAGTAACTGAACCTACGATGTCTTTAGCTTAACATTCTAGGAATATATGATAAGTTCTCATGCTGAGTCGATTCACATTACTCCATTTTCTTCAACTAGCATTTTAGATGCTAAGATTTATCTGTGTTTGTGCACAAGAAAAAAGATTTATCTTTGTTTGGGCATTTTCTCTAACATAGCTAGTCTGTGGAGAATTTATCTTTGTTTGGGCATATGTAGAACATGTAGTTATGTAGAATTAATCTGATAGAAGATTCAATGTTAAGCAAACCGAATGGGCAGGAGCTCATGCGGCATCGGGGGCAGCGGCGGGCGGCGTCGGGCGCGTCGGTCGAGGGCGCGAACGCGTCGATCGAGGGCGCAGGCGTTTGGCGGCACCGGGGGCGGCAACCGTGGCAGCGTCGGGCTCGATGAGAAGACTGAAGCGGCGGGAGTTTAGGGTTTAGGGCAACGGTGAGAAGAGTGACTGTTGTAACGACTTTTATATGTGGGTTATTTGTGGCGGTTCGTAACAAGAACCGCCACTGATACTTTCTGTGGCGGTTCTTTATACGAACCGCCACGGATACCCTTATCTGTGGCGGTTATTATTACGAACCGCCACTGATATATAACTTATCTGTGGCGGTTCTTCACAAGAACCGCCATTGATACATATATTATCTGTGGCGGTTCTTTATACTAAGCGCCACAGATAAGTTTATCAGTGGTGGTTCTTCAAAAGAACCGCCACTGATACAATTATCCTAACATAATTGTAACCATATTTACTTCTAATACAGTAATCTACCCTACATAATCCTAATATATTAATGACCTTATATAATCCTAATAAATATTATATACCCTATATAATCCTGCTAAATATTATATACCCTATATAATCCTAATATAGTAATGATCATATTTAATTCAAATACAGTAATATACCCTACATAATCCTAATATATTAATGACCCACATTTCCATTACTCCACACAAATGCATAACACCACATTTCTCTTACTCCATACAAATGCATATTGTTTACACCACATTGCCATTACTCGTATATAGCTAATTATTTTGTTTCACAATTTGCCCTTCTTCATGATCGTCGCGATGATAGGTAGCTTCGTGAGTGGTTTCTTCCTCGAGCCTGATGTTGCCATCTACGAAAGGAGGCAACTCGTCAAATTGGTTGTACTCATCCTCATCCACGACATTCTCAACTCCGACGATCCTTCTTTTTCCCTGAAGAACTACATGGCGCTCCTTATCTGCCGGGTCGATTACATAGAAGACTTGTGCTACTTGCTTCACAAGTACGAATGGTTCGTCTCTGTATCCGACAAGTTCGATGTCCACAGTAGTGAAGCCATATTTGTCCACCTTGACACCCTTTGAGAGTTGTACCCAACGACACCGAAACATCGGGATCTTAAAAATACAATAGTCGAGCTCCCAAATCTCTTCTATGAACCCATAGAAGCTACTCTTCTTCTTCGCTGTGTTATCATATGCATCTATGCGACACCACTATTTTGGTAAGTGCTTTTGCTATCCCGAGATCTCGTAAAAGGTATATCCATTTATGTCGATCCTTGCCATGTCAAGATTGTACCGATGGCCCTTTGCCAACCACCTCAACATAACACTCGCTTCTTTTCCACCATATGCTCTTTGAACCAATGATTGAACAAACGGTTATGCTCTTTTGTTACCCAAACCTCCGATCATCCACGATTTTCCTCTCGTAGCTTATCCTTGTGCATGTCCATATACGAGGACACCTCAACCGATCAAGTAAGATCGTGAAATGAGCTTTTTCGAACAATCCATGATCGTAAGAATTTATTGATTTCCTTCCAATCGCCCATTTCCCACCTAGCCTACCCTCATGGCGAGATACAGCACTCCTACCGTTCCACCCCTCCATGTAATCCACGCAAAACTCGATAACCTCCTCGCTTGCATAACCTTCCACAATGCACCCTGCGGCTGAGATCGATTGCGTACATACTTCTTCAGATACCCATGTACCTTTCGAACGGTACATCCGATGCGAGAATACGGAGCCACATACATTTATCTCATTCACAAGGTGAACAATGAGATGAACCATTATATCGAAAAATGATGGAGGGAAATACATCTCTATCCGCATAGTGTCTTGACCACATCATTCTGCAGCTCGTAAAGTCCGATGGGATCGATGACCTTCGTGAAATCGTGTTGAAGAAGAAACACAACCTCATGATTGCCTCTCGGACCTTTTCGTGCAAAATACCTCTAATTGCAATAGGAAGCATTTGTGTCATCATCACATGACAATCTTGAGACTTCATGCCGCTTAACTTCAAATCTTTCATCGAGACCAGCTTGATTGATGCTTGTAACCGGACGGAACTTTCACACCATGCAAGCATTTGCAGAGGTCCGTTCTCTCTTTCTTGGAAAGAGTGTAGCAAGTCGGAGGAAGGTAAAGTCGCCTTTCCGATGTCCCGAGGATGTAGCTCACTCGATTTTCATATCTTCTAGGTCCTTTCGTGCCTTCAATCCGCCCTTAGTTTTGCTAGGAATGTTCAAAGAAAAGACCAATCAAGTCATCACATACATTTTTCTCGCATGACGCCTATGCAAAGGTCGAACTTCTAAGTCCTTCCAATACGGCAAGTTCCAAAATATCGATCTCTTCTTCCACGTGGTCTTCTCAGTACGAGACCTCGATTTATTATTACTATCTCCCTTTCCAAGTACGACATTAATATCCTTAACCATATCATATACCTCTTCCCCACGACGAGGCCTTGGGGCTATACCATCCTCTTTTGTCCCGTCGAATTGTTTTTTCATATTACGGTAGGTGTGATTCCTGCAAAGGAACCTACGGTGATGCATGTACACGGTTTTCCTCGAGTTATTGAGCCACACACTAGCGGTTTCATCCATGCACTTTGGGGCATGCTTTGGCCCCTTTACAAGACGACGGATAGGTTGCCAAGGGCAGGGAAATCATTGATGGTGCAAAACAACAATGCCGTAGGATGAAGTACTCTCGCTTGTACTCATCCCATACCTGTACACCTTTGTTCCACAGTACCACAAGATCTTCCACCAATGGTTGTAGGTATACATCAATATCATTGCTAGGTTGTCTCGGCCCTTGGATAAGCAGGGACATCATAATGTACTTTCGTTTCATACACAACCAAGGAGGAAGGTTGTAGATCCAGAGAGTACGGGCCAAGTGCTATGAATACTACTCATGTTACCGAAAGAATTCATTCCATCCATACTCAACCCAAACCTTATATTCCTCGGTTCATTCCCGAAGTCCTTCCTAAAGAGCCTATTGATGGTTCTCCACTGAGCAGAATCAGCAGGGTGTCTCAGCTTTCCATCCTTTTTACGCTCTTCTGAGTGCCATCGCATCAGTTGGGCATGCTTTTTGTTTCCAAATAAACGTTTCAACCGAGGAATTACTGGTAAATACCACACCACTTTAGCGGGAGCTCCTTTCTTCACCACGATGCCCTCGCTGTCAAGGCCTTTACGCTTGTATCGCGATGATTTGCACACCGGGCATACATGCATGTCTGTATACTCTTTGCGATAGAGTATACAATGCTTGACATGCATGGATTCTTTCTACTTCCAATCCCAATGGACATACAACCTTCTTAGCTAAATAAGTGGTTATCGGCAATAAGTTTCCATCTGGAAGCATGTCCGCTAAGAGATGTAATAGCGCCGTGAAACTCTTATCGGACCAACCATTGCCTGCCTTCAATTTCAGAAGTGAAAGCATGGTATGCAACTTTGTGTATTCCTCCTTGCAACCCGGGAACAAAGGTGTGTCCGAGTCATCCAACAAACCCTTGAATTGATTAAACTCTCTCTGACTAGTGTAGTTCCCTTCTGCATCGCGTAACATCTGAGCAAGATTATTATCGTCATCAATGCTCAACCTATCCTCATCAGATCCATAACCGATGTCAGCTGCCATAATGCCTTCTCCATCATCCAATACGTTATCACCTTCATGTATGTTTTCCTCTTCACCGTGACTTGTCCAACGTGTATAGCCAAGTACAAAACCTCTTCGAATCAAGTGCAAGTGGATGTTCTCTTTGTCTGAAAACATTTTCTCATTCTTGCAATCAATGCATGGACAATGTATGTACTCCGTCTTCTTGTGCAACTTGTTCTCCTCAATGCTCTTAGAAAAGTAGATACCCCGTTGATGTAATCTCGGCTGTAACGGTTCGCATTGTACATCCATCTCCGATCCATCTAAAATTAATTAACATATAAAAATTGATTAAAAAACTAATCTAAATACTTATCTTGTAAAGAAGCTAGATAATAAATTCATCTTCTAAAAATGATGAGCACCCACCTACCAAATTAACTAAAATTTCATGTATATTAGTATCCACTAATCTTAAATAAATAAATTTAATATATGCAAGATGTATATTATACGTGCACACTAATGGAACCAAATTAATAGTAATTAAAAAACTAATCTAATTACCTATCATCTAAAGGAGCTAGATAATAAATTCATCATCTAAAAATGATGAGCACCGACCTACCAAATTAATTAAAATTTTATGTATATTAATATCCACTAATCTTAATTGAAGAAATTTAATATATACAAGATGTATATTATACGTGCACACTAATGGAACCAAATTAATAGTAATTAAAAAACTAATCTAATTACTTATCATCTAAAGAAGCTAGATAATAAATTCATCATCTACCAAATTAACTTAAAATGCAATTTATATTAAATATATGCTTGATCATAATTCATCATCTATAAAAGGAACACAACATCATCTAATGAATCTAGGTAGGAAATAAATTCATCAACTACAAAATGGTCGGTAAATAAAAATAAACAAAATCTAAACTTTTCATCACATCTACATATAAACCTTATTTGAACTAGGTTTAAAAATTAAATTGCAACAAGATTAACACAAATCAAGAGAGGAGAAAAAATAACTCACCAAGGAACAACTAGAGGAAGTACAACACAAGAATTGGACAAAACGAAATCTAAAAATTAGAAGTTTTGGTTTGCTCTCGGGAGGAAGAAGACCAGTGCTGCTACTGACCACCTACTTATAGGCAGTATTATCAGTGACGATTGTTAACTAGAACCGCCACTGATAATAAATTATCAGTGGTGGTTGGAGGATAGAACCGCCACTGATAATACAATTGTATCAGTGGCGGTTCTATCCTCCAACCGCCACTGATGATGTATTTGTTATCAGTGGCGGTTCTATCCTCGAACTGCCATTGATAATTCATTATCAGTGGCGGTTCGAGGATAGAACCGCCACTGATATTCATCTCGCTATTTTCAATATAGAACCGCCACTGATAATTATATTTGTGGCGGTCCAAAAAAAACCGCCACAAATAGACCGTCACCTATTGCAGGTTTTGGCGTAGTGTCAACAAAGTCTAGCAATCTTGCACTCCGTGGAAACGTTAAATAATTGTCTACATTATTTATAGTGTGGTAAAACTATGAAATGGGTTATACATAGCCCAAAACTGGTCTCAAATTTGGACATCACACTTTGACGAAACCCAACATCAATAACTCACCCTTGATGTTATCCATCTACATCATCTAGCACAAACAAGACCATACAAGCGATCCAAAGTATCATCACAACAATGATCATCGTCCTAGAGTTTTAACCTACAAGCCAAAGATTTGCTAGAAACATAAAAAATTGTGGTACATCGTGATCCCTGCATTTCCTGCCTCGACACGCTTCTCGAACTCTCTGCAACACATCCCCCACAATCCTTGGCACCCCTGCAAAAGGTGACATGATCAGATCTCCAAAACGATACACAGATTGACGGGAAACATGAGGAGACGATGAGGTGCGGTCGTTGGAGCACTCCAGCATGGTGTGACCTGATGCCCTCCTAGCGCACACTGGCATGGCGTGGCTCGCATCAGCACGGCACATGATGGCGATCAACTGGTGGTAGTTCACCTCCCCGGCCCTAACAACAGCGCTGGAGCGGTAGTCCTCCCTGGCAGTGCTGAAAAGGTGATGGTAGCACGAGGGAGATGACAGTGGTGCGAGCATAGCGTGCATGCCGTGGCCGACTCGGTGTCGCAAGGCCAGTCCTTTTTTTTTAACAAGGTATTACAAGTCCTCTTGCGTATTTTTATCCTTACTAATTTAAGGCTCATGTCCTCTATGTTAATCTTAGGAGAGGAAAAAGGTAAACATTCCTACGTTAATCGCAGAAGTAAAAAGGTAGAAATTCGATCCCATGTTAATAAAAAAGAAAGAAAATAATCTAACCTATCCATCCTACGGCTTGGATCTAGCAAAGCATCCGAAACATATACCAGTACAGCACGTTTTGTTCTCAAAACTTCTGGGCGTATCCATGTACGTTGTAGCATTTGTTAACTAATCTTTCCTATTAGTTTGCAAAGAACAGGAAGGCCAGGCATCTGGCAGCCACAGGTTAAGAAGAGTCACTACTGCAGAAACACTTATCACAGACGGTTCGGAAGTGTCATCACAGACGGTTTTTCGAACCATCTGTATCAAAGTGTTAGCGATGACAATACATCATCATAGACGGTTTTGCAACCGTTTGTGAAAAAATACATCACAGACGGTTCCAAACTAGAATCGTCTGTGATGATCACACATCCCAGACGGTTCCTGTTAGAATTACATGGGCTAGGCCCAAATAATTCAAAAATAATTCATGAAAAATCCCAAAGGCCCATTAGGTGGAAGAGAGGTGAAAATGCAATAGTCCTATATTGCTAGTGGATGTGGATGAAGACCACCTTTTAAGGGAAGATTCCTCCACCATGCTTGAGCATGAGAAGGAGAAAGGAGAGAACATACGCGCTTACTCGCCTCGCCTCGCCACGCCATGCCACGCCAGGCTAGGCGGCACGCGTACGCGACATGCGCGTGAATGGTGCAGCGAAATCAAGTCCGATGGCTTGCACAGGCGCAGTTCTCTTTTTGCAGTTTTTGCAGCATGGGACTAAGTGGCTAACACGTTTACGTTGTGTTTAATTAACTGCACGCAGAATCCGTAACCAACTCAAATCGTGGAACGGATTTGACGCGGTATCCGTAACCGACTCGTAACGTACTCCACAATCCTCTCTGTTATATATTCGCAAAACAGAGATCGGATCAATACCTCTCAAACCTTTTGCCTTTCCGGCATCGCTACCGCCCGCCTTCCCCATCCCTCCACCGCGCGCACCGATCGCTGGGAGAGCAGTCTCCGGAAAGTCCGCCTTGAGATCCTGCACCGGAGAGGGCAAATCACATTTTGGGAAGCGCCTTCACGCGATCGCCACGGTTTCTTCACCGACGGTCAGCTTCGCCTACATCGCCTTCTCGATCTTCATCGGCATCGCGCCACGGGTTCCGCCACGCCTTTCTCATCATCTCGTAACGCAGATTAACCTCATCTATATTCTGCTTATCTAATAATATGGATGAGATAGACATTGCAATTGGCATATTGCTTCTGTCTAGTTTGTTTGTTTCATCTGTTCTAGCTTCAATTATTGTCATATCTTATTTTCGAAATAGATTCATCATTAATATGCCTAATCTTCCAACAGTTCCAAAATAGAACCGTCTGTGATGAGCTCTACACCACAGATAGTTCCAGTTTGGGTCCGTCTGTGATATGGAGATCATCCTAAACGGTTGGAACCGTCTGGGATGATGTCAATATCATAGACGGCGTTGGGATGTGCACAAATTCCCATGTACCTCTAGAACAGGTACATGCTACGTAAGAACATAGGCTCGCACATCTTTATCTCCCTCACAAGGTGAACAATGAGATGGACCATGATATCGAAAAATAACGGAGGGAAATACATCTCAAGATTACATAGAGTCATTATCACCTCAGTCCGGAGAGCATCTACTCCTTCGGGATCGATGACCTTCTGAGCAATTGTGTTAAAGAAATAACACAGTCTTGTGATTGTCTCCTGGACCTTGCTCGGTAAAATACTTCTAATTGCCACATGGAGTATCTGTGTCATAAGCACATGGCAATCATGGGACTTCATGATAGTTAAACTCAAATCTTGCATCAAAACTAGTCTCTTCATGTTGGACGAGTAACCGGAGAACTTTGACAACATGCAAGCACTGACACAGTTCTGTTCTCTCGACCTTGGACAGAGTGAAACAAGCAGGTTTGCAGTATGTTCGGCCATTATCGGTCTCTTTCGGTGCTAATTAAGGTCTGATACCCATATCAACCAAGTCAAGCCGTGCATTGATACCGTCTTTTGTTTTACCCTTAATATTCAGTAAGAGACCAATCAAGCTATCAAAGATATTCTTCTCTACATGCATCACGTCGATGCAGTGGCGAACTTCAAGGTGCTCCCAATAAGGCAGGTCCCAAAATATTGATCTCTTCTTCCACATGCTCTTCTCACGGGTCCTCGATTTACATCCCTTTCCCAGTGCAACATCTATGTTCTTAACCATATCATGAATGTCTGTCCCGCTTAAAGGTTTTAGAGCTAAAGTATCTTCGGTCGGGCAGTCAAATTGTTTCGTTCTCTTGCGGTATGGGTGATTCGTCCGAAGGAACCTACGGTAACACATGTACACGATTTTGTGCGAGTCATTCATCCACACACTCTCGATTTCATCCAAGCAGTGAGTATATGCTTTGGCTCCTTTTGTACTCTACCTCAACAGGTTAGCAAGGGCATGATAATCATTTATAGTGCAGAACAACAGGCAGCGTAAAGTGAAGTACTCTCTTTTATGAGCATCCTATACCTGCACCCCAAGAGCGCACAATGTGTTTAGATCTTCCACCAATGGTGCTAGGTACACATCAATATCATTCCCAGGTTGCTTTGGGCCTTCGATGAGTAGAGACATCAATATGTACTTTCGCTTCATAGACAACCAAGGAGAAAGGTGGTACACACAGAGATTGACAGGCCAAGTGCTATGACGGCTGCTCATATTACCGAAAGGATTGATTCCATCCGTACTCAATCCGAACCTTATATTCCTCGGATCCATTGCGAATTTTTCAAACTCCTATCGATGTTTCTCCACTGTGTGGAATCAACAGGGTGACTAATCATTCCATCATTTTTACACTCATCCGAGTGCCACTGAAGTAATTTTGTCTCTTTTGGGTTCGCAAACAAATGCTTCAAACGAGGAATTATAGGCAGATACCACGCCACCTTAGGAGAAGGTCCTTTCTTCAACTCCATGCCCTCGTCGTCATCATCCGATCTATCTTTACACTTGTACCGGGATGCGTTGCACACTAAACATACATTCAAGTTTGCGTACTCTTTGCGGTAGAGGATACAGTCATTCGGACATGCATGTATTCTTTCTAGTTCCATTCCCAAGGGACAGAGAACATTTTTGGCTTTGTAGGTGGTTGTCGGCAACTCGTTTCCCTCCGGAAGCATATCCACTAACAGACCTAACAGCGCTGTGAAACTCTTATCGGACCAACCGTTGCTTGCCTTTAATTTCAGCAGTTCTAGCACGGACGATAACCTTGTGTATTTGGACTTGCAACCCGGGAACAAAGGTTTCTCCGAGTCGTCCATCAAGCCTCAGAATTTTACGTACTCCCGTTCATCACGGTTCCCTTCTGCATTCCGTAGCATCTGATCCAGATTGTCATCGTGAAAACTATCCTCATCGAAAGCACAGTCGATATAATCCGGAGTATCGTTGACGATATGCAAAGTATCGTTGACTTCGTTAACGATGGTAGTACTACTTGGTCCCTGCGTAATCCGCTCTTCACTGTGACTAGTCCAACAGGTATACCTCCTTTTGAAATCCCGTATAATCAAGTGTGCTTCGATCTGCGCTGGGTTTCGAAACATCCTCAGATTCTCGTAGTCAACGCATGGACAAAGCATAAATTCCACCCCCTTGTTCAACATATCTTCCTCTGCAGCTCTTCTAAAAGCGGAGACACCATTAATGTACTCAGCGCTTGCATGGTTCTCAGTGTACATCCAGCTTTGATACATCTACGCTATATATGTAACAATAGGTGTTAAATGATGAATTAAGTACGTTAGGAGTGCACATGCGCACATGTGATACATATATGCTACATTTCAACTTGCCGATTAACTTATATAGCTCCTAACATTAAAAAAAGAACGAATGGATATATAGCTCTACAACAAGCTAGATCTAGAAATTAACCAGCTTCATTTCCCTCTTTACCATGGTAGATCTTACATATACTGCAAATTTCAACCATTTACTACTTTACATTACAGAGAACAAATGGATCTAAACCTAGATGTACAACCCAACGTCATTTCCCTCTTTACCAAGGTAGATCTATAATATAATGCAATTTTGAAGAAATTACTAACTTTAGATGACCTAGAGCGCAAGGGTCTCTTTCACCAGAATACCTCTCAGTCGCAGCCACCTCGAAAATATCTGGAAACCCTAAAAATACAGAGGAGGTCGAGGCTCTCTGTTTGTATATAAATCAGAATTGATCATCACAGACGGTTTGTGGATAAAACCGTCTGTGATATTCCAAATCACAAACGGTTTTATCCACAAACCGTTTGTGATCTTCTCACATCACAAATGGCTGGCTGACTAAAACCGTTTGTGATGACATTTGTGATAACCTCATCACAGACGGTTTTATCCACAAACCGTCTGTGATGATAACTTTCGTCTTTAGCGCGCGGTTCCGAGGAAGAATTTTCGTTGTTCCAGGCTCGCGGTTTCGAGGAAGACCTTTCGTCTTCCAGGCGTTTCATTTCCCTAACGAAGGTCGTAATTAATCAGCAACCACGCACTATATAGTAGCGTAATGGAGTCCAAAATGTACTCAGCTCAAACAACTCCTCTGTTGGCTCCGCCGCCCCACCGCCTCAGACTACGCTGGCTCCGTCACCGCCTCCAGCACCGCCGACACCTCCATCGTCAACTTCCCCTCCGCCACCAACACCATCGACTTCGCATCCTCGGCCCCTGCGACAATGGTTGCGGTGCCACTATAGCACCATATCCATGAATCTGCCAGCCGCAGCTTATCGATGGTCCCCTCCGCCGGTCACCTCGTGCACCGCTCCGTCCGCCTCAAGCATCATCAACGTCGAAAAGAAGCATGTGGCATCGCCAACACTAATCTCCTAGTCCTCCGAAGATAGCTACGACTCGTCGGAGAGCTATCGTGATGGCTGGGAGCTGGAGGATGAACCAGACAGAGCGGATTCAAGCAAGGACCCCGACGGCGAGATTGACTAGGCATAGCTAGTAGCTAGCTAGGGATCAAAATTTTTGTATATATATGTGATGCATGCAAGCTAGCTGGTTCTTATATATATGAAATTAATGCATGTTTCCTTTAACCGTTGAGTTGGTTTAATCATCAGAGACGGTTTGTAGATAAAACCGACTGTGATATTTCCCTACTCACAGATGGTTTTATCCACAAACCGTCTGTGCAATTGCTTGCATTATCACAGACGGTTTGTGGATAACACCATCTGTGATGTATTACTCATCACAGACGGTTTTTTCCACAAACCGTTTGTCATATTATGTGGTTCATTGCAAACGGTTTGTGGATAAAACCGTCTGTGATGTTTCCACATATAAATGGTTTTAGCCACAAACCGTCCGCGATGTGCACAAGTATCTTCCTAGACGGTTTTCTTAAAAAAACCATCAGTGATGACGTGTCTAATATAACCTATTTTGTAGTAGTGAGTCCAAGCTCATCGACGAAAAAGATTATGGCTTATAAATTTCTCCTAACTATTTTCTCTAATTAATTATAGAAGTTTTATGAGAGTAAATAAGAGTCTATTAATTGTCAATGTGTTGCCTAAAAGAACATCAGTAACATGGTAAAAAAATTCTCAAAAGTTGTTCAACAATGCAAGGGGAAAAAAGGTTAGAAATAACCACATTAATTCATGTTCGGCCATCAATATATAAAAAGAAGTTAGATTTGATACCAAATTGGTCATAATTAATACAAGATTTGTGAAAATATATTATGAAATACTCCCCATTTCACAATATGTCACACCACAATTTTTTACCCTAATTTTCTAGAGCAGTTGCAAAATTTTATTTAGCATCAAGAAATCAAAAGACGCGTGATATTGGATTTTAGGTCCTATTTCGCATCGAAGCCCGAGAAACCAAAAACAGGATCCGCTATAGGATCAAGGATAACCGACTAAAGGGAGGTGAATAGGAGATTTTTAAATTTCTTTGGCTCTAATACAATAATTAAGCAAGTATGACAAGAATTATAATTTTTCAACAATCAAGGCCTAAATAAGCTAGGTTTTGCCAGGTGTACCAACAAGCTAAGTCTAGTCAAATATGGCAATCCAAGGAAGATAATAAATCAATGTAATCATTATGAATGTAAATTGTACAAATGTGAGTAACAAGAATGCAAACCAAGAGATGAACACAAAAGATTTATCTTGTGGTCTCGAAAACTTACCGGTCTCTCCTAATCCACGTTGAGGTAGCTTGAACGAATCAAGCCAACTCCTTGCCAATTGAGCCTTCCTCAAATCACTAGAGGTAGCTCTTCTCCACTCCGGGTAGGTGAGCTCCAACCTTTACACCAATACTGTGTCTCTTCACAATTTTCTTTGAAGAGATCACCGGTTTCTCCTCTAAGCCATCTAGGAGTTGGCAAACTCAAAGAGAAATGAATCGATGATGCTTGCTTAAAGGTGATCAAGTGTCACAAATGGCTCTAGCTCAATGAATGCACTTGATTGTTCTCAACACCCTCAAAATGTGATTTAAATGCTCAAATGGTGAAGAGAGACTTGCTAGGGCTCAACAAGTATGCAATGAATGTCCAAGAGTTGCCCTTGCTGCAGGAGAGGGGGTGTTTATAGCTCCCAACCAACCAACTAGCCGTTTGGATGAAATCCATAAAAACAGAAAAGTTGGCACTATCACCATGCAAGGTGCGGTAATGCCGACCCCTTTTAACAATCAATTTTAGGCATTTAATGCATAGGTACTAGCTTTTGCTATAATGCCCCAGTACTACTGACATGTAAAATGTTGTAGTGTCAGCAAATGATCTCTGAAACGCCCCAAAAATGCCTTCTCTGGAAAACAAGTATTGGTACAAGAAGTGTAGTACTACCGACCAGCGGTAGTGCTGGCTTTTGAACCGCGGTAGTACTGGCATTTGAAATCCCAGAGAAGAACAACAAAAAGTGTTCTCTATAAAATGAGTACCGGCTTAATGTACCGGTGCTACCAATCCCCGATAGTACCGCCTTTAGACCTTCAATAGCTCTCACCCAAAGAGACACTAAAAAATGCACCTTCTGTAAAAGACTACCGCCAACAAGGGATCGGTACTAGTACCGGCCATACTACTACGATAGTGTCGGCAATACAGAACATTTCACTGAAATTTTTAGAGATACTTTTCTATATGGAATCATTAGTCGATATGAATGAGACTTTGAGCCATGTGACCTTTAATAAATTTCAAGCTACTAGACATCAATCCTTGTTAATAGTACAACACCTATTTTTAGCAATCCGATCTTTTCTCCAAACTCGGAGATCGGTAAAAGCTATGAAAAGGTCCTTATGTTTTTATACCTTTGCCTTGAGCTTGATTTATCCAAGATATTGTTTTGTCTCCATGTAATCCTTACAATGACGAGGACAAAGAATCTATTTCATCCACTCAAAAAGATATGTTAGTCCTTTAACCTAGATTGTCATTAATTATCAAAACTAATCACAATTTGGGCCTATATGCTACAATCTCTCCCGTTTTGGTAATTGATGACAATCTTAGCAAGAATGAAGAAATGAATTTTTTTTCAAGTATACATCAAGTCAAGACATGTTGTATACTTTTGGATTTTACATTTGGTAGCATTTCACTTCTTTGACAAGAAAGTGATTGAAATTTAAAGTAAAATGCCAGCAAAGAGATAATCTATAGATGAAACTCCGCCTAAAGGTGTGCATAGAGATATTAATTTGAAATCATGCACACTTTGTGGATTTTTAAAAATTTTGGTAGAGTTTTCTCTATATATTAGATCCGAGGAAGCATGGCAATATATGTATGACAGTCAATAAAGTAAATATGCATGCTCAACATTCAATAAGGCATATGAGATCCAAATTTTGAGAGAAATAAGATCCATTACAATCATCCACAATAGACATTATGAGCATCCATAATATATTAAAGTTCAAATACCACATAAGATGTTCACAGCCAACAAGATAACACAAATAAAGTAGCTTATAATAGATAATAGTATCAATATTGCTCAACTATTCCTCCATTTCTTCATCATTTCTCCCTCTTTGGCATCAAGTACCAAAATAAAGAGAAGGCTTCAAGGATCATCTAGGAGGGAGGAGCACGGGAGCCACGGCCAAAGCAACGATGGTAGGTGACAGGCCCCTATGCATCGTGAAGCTGAGTAGTGGATGCATTGAGAACATCCATACGCTCCTGAACCTCCTTGACCATAGCATGAGTCTGAACCGAAAAGGAGTGCTCTTGGTCAAATATGCCCATGATGTCGAAGCGAAGACTAGCAAGACTCACGAGAATAGCATCTTGTGGTGGCTCATAACCATGCTCAGCCTCATGCTCTTCCTCTTGCTGATGCTGTTGTGCCATATGGTGAAGGACTTGACGAGGAGCCTCATGGGGCTTATAGCTTATGAACTATCCTAAGAGGCCCATTGTAGCCTGTCTTCCTCTTAATTAGGGCCATGATGTATGGAGCGAAGTAAGTGGTCTTTGCATAGTCACATGCAGAAGAAGCCATCTCTCTTATGATGAAGTCCACGACATCAAACTTTTGATGCCCCATGATCTTTATAATCAAGTTCCATGCATAGCCACGAATATCATCAAACCCTAACTATGTTTACAAGCTCTCTAAGGCGTTCTATGGTCTCAAACAAGCTCCTAAAGCATGATATGAGTAGCTTAGAGACTTCCTACTCTCAACAGGATTCAAAATTGGGAAGGTTGATACACTCGCTTCACTAAGATTATTGATGATGAATTCTTTGTATGTCAAATCTATGTTGATGATATTATATTTGGTTCTACTAACCAAGACTTTTACAAAGAATTTGGTGATATGATGTCTAGAAAAGTTGAGATGTCCATGATCGGAGAATTAAGTTATTTCTTTGGACTTCAAATAAAGCAACTCAAGGATGGAACCTTTGTTAGCTAAACCAAGTATGTGAATGATGTACTCAAAAGGTTTGCGATCGAAGACGCAAAGCCCATCAAGATCCCCATGGCTTCCAATGGGCACTTCGACCTTAATGAGGAAGGTAAATTGGTAGAATTAAAGCTTTATAGATCTATGTTTGGTACTTTGCTTTATCTTACCACATCTAGACCCGATATCATGTTTAGTATTTGCATGTGTTGCACATTTTCATGCATCTCCAAAAGAGTTTCATTTAGTGGCCATTAACAGAATTCTAAGATATTTAAAGTAGTCCTCAAATGTAGGCTTATGGTATCCCAAAGGTGCTAAATTTGATTTAATTGGATATTCGGATTCCGATTATGCGGGATGCAAAGTGGATAGAAAAAGCACTTCGGGAAGTTGTCAATTTCTAGGTAGATCCCTAGTTTCATGGTTCTCCAAGAAACATGAACTCTGTAGCCCTATCCACGGTTGAAGCAGAATATATATCTGCTGGTAGTTATTGTGCTCAATTTCTATGGATGAGGTAAACCTTGATGGATTATGGAATTTTCTTTAAGAGTGTGCCTCTTTTATGTGATAATGAAAGTGCCGTAAAAATAGCTAACAACCCGGTCCAACATTCAGGAACCAAACATATAGATATCCACCATCATTTCCTAACAGATCATGTGAGCAAAGGTGATATTGTCATTAGCCATATAAGAACCGATGATCAATTAGCGGATATTTTCACCAAACCACTAGATGAGAGCAGATTTTGTAATTGAGGAATGAATTAAATGTTATAGATATCTCTAATGTTGCTTGAACTTTTACACCATGGTTGAATTCTCTTGATATGGTTTGCTTTTATGTTGATTCTCTGATTTTTTGTTAGGCAACACATTAAGGGGAATTATTATACAATTTCTATGTATACTACATCCTAAGAATGTGAAAATATCAAGAAAATGCAAATACTATTAAAAAAGAAGACACTAGACCAAATAGGTCAAAATTATTTAACAATTAACATATTTTGATATCTACTCAAAAATTTTACTTAAAACGATCGTTCATTGTTAAAAGAAGACACACACACACACATATATATATCTGTGTGTGTGTTTGAGGTATATTCCCCAAAAGTTATACTCTATATCTTTTTTTGAAAGAAAATGATTGTGTGGATAAAATTTTGCTTGAAAATCTACTCCTATCAAAAATTTTATTCTATATTGACTTTATTATAGCACTTCATGAGTTTGAGCTTTTGGAACTAGAACCTTGCAAATTTCTAGTCTCCTAAAAGTATTTCTAGCTCAAACATTTCATTTGTGATCATATTCTCCTAAGTTGTGGTTTCTATTTTCAAAAAAGTATTTATCCCTCTCAAAACCTATTTTTCATAATAACTAATTTAAAATATGGGTTCTTGAAATTTTGTCAAGCTGGAAATGCTCTCATATGATTTAAATTGGTTTGAAAATACATTGGAGTAATTTCTAAATTCTTCTCCTAAAGTTTCTAGATCTTCAAACTGGAGCTAGCACTACCGGTGCTCTTTGAATATCATCAAGTTACTACTCACTAACATGTGGGCCCCATATTCCATTGACATGACTCACGAAAGACTATGTCTATGCACAGATCTATACGCCCACATGGCATCGATGTCAACACAATATGGCACGTCATGCCAGCTCCACATCAGCGCCATATTAGCACGGCTAGGCACAGGGACCAATGGTCATCGGCGGTGAGCTACGGCGGCTCCGATGAACTCGGGTCATCCCTCTAGCAAGGTCTTGTCATAGAGTATCTGGTGACATGGACATCATGGACAATGGCGACCAGCAACAACGGCGGTTGCCATGGAAAGCAGCGATGGCGTTTCTTCAACGGTGATGGCGGCCTGTGGACATGTTCTCGATGAAAGAGTGCACGGCCAAGGTAGAACGTGAGATGACAAATCCATTGATGTAGACCAAGAGCTGAGGGACTTACTAACTATGAAGAAATCTGGTGAAGACCTCCTCAGTGGCATGCTTGGGAAACTCCAAATCCGGCGAAACAGCAGCTCCTTGCGACTTCTAGGGTTAGGGCTTTGGTTCCTTAGCTCAAGGCGGTCCTAGTGCCCATCTTAAATATGCCTCGCCGTCCATGTAGCACACGAAATAGGGAAGGAGACCGTAGCGGACATGTCTCTGATCTGAATCCATATCTCACATAGAGAAGATATACATGCAACGGCATAGCTAGCTAGGCTGCACCATGCAGCTTTGGGCCGAACGAGTTGGGTTACGGCCCGAAACTATTCTAGGATTTTTACTTGGATTTTCATTTTAGATAATATAGAAAATCCAAATGAGCTCCAAATAAATAGCAAATTGGCTAAAAAAATCCAAAAAATTTCTATTAAATATTTTAGAGCATATAGAACCCAAATAAAATAAATTTGATAATTTTTCACATGAAAATTAATCATATTAAATACTTTTTTAATTTAAAAAATCCATATTAATCTTTAATTGGCAATAAAAATTATGAATTTTTTTAAAAGGCTAAAATACTTAAAACAAATTCAAAGGTGCAAAAATTAGGTTGTTACACGGTGCAAGGCAGCGTGGTGGTGTGGCACAACCATGTGACACGGGTGGCCGACGTGCGATGTGTAGCTTACAGCCAAGGTGCCGGTGTGGTGTGTGTCGCTCGTGGCCCATGCTGGCACGCAACACAGTCCAAGGAGTGGCTATGATGTGTGGCTTAGCGGTGCGGCAAGGCGGTGTGGACGACGATACATGCTATTTGTAACATTTTATTTTTTAGCCAATTTAAATTTCCTCATTTTTAATTTTTTGATGAATTTAAAATTCCTTTTAGTGCAAGAAAATTAATTAAATCAAATTGTACAAGTTAAATTAATTAAAAAATAATTTATTTGGGTACCAAATACTTAAAAGTATTTTTGAGAATTTTCTAGAATATTTTTTCACATTTAATTGCTATATAATTTTGCCTTTTTGCATTTTCTGGAATTTTCTAAAATGAAAAAACCAATTCTTTTCTCCTTTTTCTGCGTGGGCCATTTTTCCCTTCGACCCGGCTCCTTTCCGTTCCACTCAACCCAGTTTGGCCCAGCTTCCTTCGGTCTGGCCCGCTTCTGCCCCATCCCGGTCTGCTCCTCCCTCTCCTCAACCCAACTCCGCATGGCCCAGTTCGTGCCGCACTAGCTAACGCACGAGCCCCACCTGTTAGTGACTAGCGCCCATCGTCCCCGCCATCTCCCGCGTAGACTCCATGTCAGCCCGAATCACCCGCGTCACCACAGCTCTGCGCCTGCCGTGCCGCATTGGCATCTGTGTCCGCGCTGCGTCGCCGCCCCATGGCCGCCACCTCAGTGCCAAGTCTGTGCCGCGTCGCCTCACGTCCCGCCAAGTCAGCGCTGCCTTACCTCCAACGCATGTGCCGTGTCATCCGTAGCGTGGTAGCCACGTCGACTGCCACATCCGTCGTAAGCTGATGCATGGCGTCCACATCAGCGTGGTCCGCCACGTCGCGCTTGGTCTCGTTGATGCATGTGGTCCACTGTGGACCGAGACACTAACGCGTGGGCCCCACGTGTGAGTCATCTTTTCTTTTTCTTTTTCCTATTTTTGAGAAAATCCAAAATTCCAGCAAATAGCAGTGCACCACGTGTCACCCTTTTTCATTTTCTGTGATTTTTTACCCTAGCCACTTCCGAGAGCCCGTTCTCCTTCGTTCAAGCTCCGATTCCAGTGATTCAAAATTTTAAATTCATCTAAATTCAAGATATACCTTCTAGTACATTATTTTCAATTTTTGAAATTTTTTGTATTTTTTTATTTATTTGTTCTCGTTTCACGTGTAGACAACGTCGTCAAAGCTCAGTCAGATCAATAGTTGGAGGTCGAATCAGTGGGAGGCAACGAAGGCAAGTCTTCCTTTAGCATGTTGATCCCAAATTTTTAAAATGCTTATGTTGTTTTAAACTATACATGCTTACTTTATGCAATGTACTTTAATTATAGTCTTAAGATCTAGTTAATTTCCAGAATTATTATACCCTCATTGGCTTTGATCAAGTCAAACCTTTGTTACCCTAGATGATATTAGCTATTTTATTTAGTGATAACTAGTAGAGTAACATGGGATGGTAGAATTGCTTAGCCCAGCTTAAATATTTTGGTATTATGCCATTATGAAAATCATTTCAAACATTGTTTAAACTTGTTTGTGAAGTTGTGGCAATTTGTATTGCTGCTATTATTTAAATGAAATAAAATGAAAAAATGGTTTAGACCTAGACGGATGGATGTTTAGCAGGTGCAGGAAGCATGGGACCTTGAAAGTGAATGTTCCGCCCTAATCAATTAAGGACTGAAGTGTGTGTTACCATGGACCGAGCACTACCGTACAACTACAAGTCTATATGGGTACGACCTTGTTAATTAATTTGTGGATCTCGTTATTGGCTTCGCTAGTCGGTGGAATGTGGGTGTCGGATAGATATGGGTTTTCCCCACACGGTGCAAGAGGGGGCATCTGACTGGATGGATGAAACCCTTCAGCGGTGAAACCTTAGCGGGCGAGGTTAATAGCGTGGTTGTACATTGTAAAGACCTTGTCGTGATCTCTCTTCCGACACACCAAAGGAAGTGTGTTAATTGCATGGCAACAAGAGACAATCATGTCTTGTGGGTAAAGCTGTACACACTCTGCAGAGTCAAAACTAATTAAGTAGCCGTGCCCATGGTCAAGGGCTGGCGAGGTACGCTTGCAGATTGTAGATTTTATGGTTTTGCTTTAAATAAAAGTGATGGTTTGGGAATCCATGAGTAGATGGAACTCTCGGGTTTTGGTTTGGTAGTTCGAGCCAGTCATGTGGTTGGAACCTTCTTTAGTTGTCATATTAAGTTCAATTATTACAACTACATTTGGTCAAATGATGCTTTGTGAAATTACTATTTGTATTTAAAGTTAAACTTTGCTTTATGCTAAAAGAGCCATATTATGCCTTCAATTGCTTAGCCTTACATATAGTTATAATGCATTACATTTCCAAGACTTGCGGAATACATTTTGTGCTCACCCTTGCAACATCCCAACTTTCCAAAAAGGAGCGCACAGAAGCAGAAGGTGACTATGAGTTTTGTTGCATCAGTGGAACCTTCCATCTCCATTTAGGTGGTAATTATTTATGTTGAATTGATCCCAATAATGTCCATATAAATAAATTAGTGCTTAGTATACAAGGGTAATTTTTGTGGGATTCTTACAACTAGATTGTTAGCACTAGCGTAAGAAGTTTAGTGAATAGTTATTATTGGGATTGATCATAGCCTCATGCAGTTAATTTAGTGAGTTTTGTATAGTTACTTGTTGGGTTGTATAAATGGAATATCGTGGGTCCGGTTAATGAGGAAACAAATTAATTTGATGATCCTATAACCCATAATTCATGAGTTTGTGCATAGTGAGCAACATTGGTGAATATTTTATTGTAAGACATGCATGTCGTATTGTTAAATCCCTCGTAGATTACCATATCTAGAAAAGGATATGCCTTGCATAGAAGATGCATGTTCTTTTTAGTGATTGTCCTAGGAGTTGGAAGTTGGCTCTCATATCATTCTTATATGCATGACCCTTTTTTATACAATGCTTGTTTATATGTTGTTTGTACTGAAGAATAGTAACTTTAGATTTGTTTGCTTGTATATCATGTTAATGTTTCAATGTACACGCGAATCATGAAACCATGTTAGAGGTCTAGGACTAGATGACGTAATTGGCACTCCGATCAACCAAAGCAAGACCATGTATTCAACAAGCAAAGCAAGCACCTCATGTGAGCATATTGATTCTATTATTTCACTTAATTTATGTTATTTTACAAATTTGGTGCCGGGCCAGCTTTCCGTACCGGGGGATTTTTTAGAACTTTGACCGGCATGTGTGTACTTTCTCTAAAATGACTATATTCTGGGTATCGGTAGATATTCCTACTTGTTGCTTGAAACTTCCTTGATAAATATGTAAATGTCAGCATTGAAATCCATAAGGTAGGGTAGGTAATGATTGATCTCAACCTTGGGTATACTCGAATATATATGTTTATGCTTCGCCATGCTTTAGACTTGGGAGAACAAATAGTCGGTTATAACATTTGTTCGGGAATGGAAATTTTTACATGTTGCGGAGTTACATCTATTATTTTGATATAAAATCAAAATTGCAAACTAACTTTTGGCGTGGGCAAGTTATTAATATAAGCTGTGAAGTGCAGGGGCTTGCACGTAGTGTAGGGAGAGTTCTTGCCCTGGTCGATTAAGGACCAAACTTATGTGTTGTTTCAATTTAAGACATCCATGTAACAATAAATACTATTATGGGGTGGTCTTGACCTATTAAGTTATCTAAGACTAGCTTTGCACATTGGAAGGCTGTAGTAGTCCGGGTATTCTTGGTAGGTTTGCTCGCTGGGGCACCCACACCACGGTGTTGGGAATAACGCTTGCTAATACAATGGTGCCTGCCTTGCTAAGGGGGAAATGGTTGCGACAGGGCATAAACTATCGTTGGCGCTGCGTGTGAATATATTTTTCGCCGCCAAACTAAGGGTCAAACATCACCAAACTAGTGCAAAGTTAGATCTAGGTGATGTACGGTTCTTATCGTGATCTATCTATCACACACCAAAGAAAGTGTGAAAATAGCGGTAACAAGAGTTGGTCGTGTGTAACATCCCGTAAAATTCAAAAATATGAACAATGTAAAGTTTGAAATTTAGAAATAGAAATGAATAAAAAATTCAATTGGAATCAAGATTTTGATTTTAAATAATATCTTTTCCTCCTTTTCTTGTATTCTAATCTTAAAGAAATTAAAGAAATATTTCATTAATGAAACTATTCCTTCAAAACAAACAAACTATAAAAATGAATTAAGATGTGATCTTTAATTTGAATTTGAATTTTCTGAATTTTCTGGAATTATTGGACATTCTTTTGGCATTTCCTTAATACAAGAAAGTGAATTAAAGAATATAGTAAAATAGTAAAAGTAAAAAGTAAAAATGCCAAGTCAACAAAAATCTACAAAAGTCATAAGAAAAATCTAAGGGCTCTCCATAGCCAGATTAAGTCGGTGGAGAACCTGGATTAATTAAAATATAATTTAATCAAAGCAAATTATGTGAAAAGAAAATCAGGGCAAAAGGGTAAAAGAATTTTGTAGAATTCTAAGGAAGTTATCCTGACTCAAGATTTTTACCCTGCCTACATCAGTACAGTTCAAACCTCCTTTAAAAATAAAAAAATTTACTAATTCATTTTATAATTTTAAAAATTCAAATACAGTGAAGAAATAAATTTTAAAATAGTAATGTCAGAATTATTAAACATTAAATATCAGGAAATAAAATCTGAAAATTGTACAGAAGGTGTAAAATACCATTTTAGATTCTCATGAAAAGTTTTTATAAAATATCAAATTCATTTTTGTCATCAATTAAATGAGAAATAGAATGGAAGAAAAGCAACAGTTGCATTGTCAGAATTATTTAAAATTCTGCACAGGGCATAAAATGGTAAAAATCTTACTGGAAGCTGGTAATTACCTTGCCGACTTAGATAAATTTTTTTAGAAAAATCAAAGTTCAAATGGCGGTTCGAATCAAAGAAATCCTGTTCATCCCGAGCCTTCTACCGAAGTTCTCTGGGTTCTTTGTCGACAAGTGGGCCCCGCTGCCTGGCCCTCGCCGCCGCTGGACGCTGACACCTCGCCCCCACGTGTCAGTGACTCGCCCGCGCTTTCTTTTCCCCCTCTCTGCCTATCGCGCCGACGCTAGCTCGCCTCCGCGCCGAGTTTTCTCGTGCCCATGCCAACCGACTCCACCCCGTATTTAAACGTCGCCTGTTGCCTCAGCCAGCCAGTACTCCTCCCCGCAAGCCCATTCCGCCGCCATTTCTGATTTTCTTCCCCAACTCTGGCAAGAACCCGTGAAGAGGAAAAATCGAGCAATTCGCCGCCATACTTAGTTTCGCCCCGAATCATCCAACCTGAAGCCTCCTCTCATCACCACGAACCCGTCCTCATCTCCAGTTGAAGCCCTTCTTCTCTGACAAGCCTTCCCGACGAGCTCCTACCTCCACCGTCGGCCTCGCGCGGTGAGAACACCTTTCCGGGCACTCTTTCTTTTGAGCAACTAGCAAAATAAGCTCCTCGTGATGCGCTGATGCTTCTGTGGGTGATCTTCAAGTGCAGGAAGCGTCCCTTTCGCAGAACCACCGCTGGCCATGGTCGCCGCCGCCTCCTTCCGGTCGAACTGCTACCACCCTCGTGTGCGTGCAGACGCCCTGAAACTCAGGGTGGAACCAATTCCACTTTTTCGGCGACGCTCCGCCGCCGGCGGGCTTCGATGCTGCTTCCCCTGTCTCGGGTCACCAACGAGTGGGACCGGCCTGTCAGCCCCGTCCTCATGCCACGCCATGTGTCACCGACACGTTGGCCCCGCATGTCAGTCGCGTGTGCGTGTCGCTGCCAGTGGACCCCACCTGTCAGTCGCCGCGCCGCGTTGTCGCGCGTCTCGTCGAGGCCCTACCCGTGCGTCGCTCGCCTTCGCCAGCGTCTGCGCGCTAACTGGGCTCGGCCTTTCAATTACCTCGGCCAACAGAATCCAAAAAGGAAAGCGCAATTTCAACCCGAAGGCGTACTTTCCTATTTTGGTATATTCTCAAATTTCAGCATTTTTCAAACCGCAATGCATTCAAATGCTTATAACTTTTGAAGTATCAATCCGAATGAAATGAAATAAATTCCTAAATTTATGATAAATCATGTAGATTCATAATATGCAAAAATATTTTGGAAATGATCACTGGGTGAACATGATATTCAAATTTGAATAAAAGGCCTAAAGATATGCTACATATAAAAATGTTGTAAATAAACTTTAAATTTACAGGAACTCGAATATATAAAAATATTTATATTTCAATTTTTTTAATCATTTTACATTAGAAGTTGTTCTCAATGCTATAAATATTCAAAATTACATAGTTTATACAAAAGAAATCCAAAATCAGTAGACTTGATTTCTAAATGACTAATATGACAGTAGTGCTCCTAAATATACCAAAATATTTAAATAATGATTTTATTTGAATTGTTTCACGAATAGAATATGATTCTAAAATAAAAGGTACATGGATATTTGTATGCATATAATAGCTAGCAGTAGTACGTATGCATAGGTGCATATATTTCAGAACGGATTATGAAGTTGTGTTAATATCACTAAAATGTATGCAATCAGCTTAAGAGTGTTATTCAAAGTATATACTATTCTATTCTGAAGAAATAATCTTATTTCATTATGTTTTGCACATAGATCCTATTAGCCAAATAACCTTAAGCATTATATTTTATGGACTCGCTTATAAGCAAACTTTGAAATAATGAACAAATATGTAATTTGTATCCCCAGAACCTTCTTAAAAACCATAAATAAATCCAGTAACCTAGCTCAATAGATCTAACATATTCAAAGTCACTTCTTATGCAAAATCACTTAAAGAATTAAGAGCTATTCGCATAACCCTTTAATTTGTGTTTTAATTCTATTAATCCAAATAATTTTAGCATCTATAATTCAAAGTTATAAATGCAAGAATTCATAATTTTATCCTCTTGAATTCGTAAATCAAGAATAGATAATCTATAAAAGAAGTCATACCTTGCTATCATAAAAACCTTAACTTTCGAATACTTATTTATTTGGAAAACAATATGTGGAATCATACAACTTAAACCCTAAAATACTCCTATTTTCTTTAGTGAATCTTTATTTGATTTTCTGTCTATTTTCTTTTTGCCCTTATTGAAGTTGGATATTTGCTATGTTCCCGATTGAACGACGTGTAGAATCCGACGTCGCTACTTCCGTCGTTGCCTCTATCAACCACGGCTTCATCTTCGTCGTAAGTAATAAATAAGCAAGGCAAGCACCACTTTGATCATATTGATCCTAGTTTTATAAATGTTTTCATTAAATGTTTTACTGCATAAGTTACTTTTATTAAAGTCTGCTATTTTGTGGTATTGATAGTTGTACCTGTAGTTTTATAGAACTTCCTTGATAAGTATGGATTTGTGAACCTTGAAAACTCTAGAACGACATAGACATTATTTGATGTCAATATAGGTCACTTACACTTAGTGTTATGCTTAGCCATGCTTAAAGCAATATAAAACTGTGACATGATTAAAAATGTTGGCTATGACATTTATTTGGGTATGACCATTTTTATGGTTGGTATTTTGGTTAGAAAAATGAAAATAAAACTATGGTTTAGATGCGGGCAATTATTGGCAATAGTCGGGAGTGCATGTCTTTGCACGTAGTGTAGGGGGAGATTATTGCTGAAGAGGAACGCGGTATGCTACGCTAGCACAAAAAAATCTACCGCGTAACCAGAAAGCTACTCGCAAGAAGGGGATCATAGATAAGATTACCACTAGACGCGCAATTGCGGAATCCTTCGCGCGTCGATGTAGTGGATCGTCCTCGCCACAGTCGTTGCGTCGATGTAGTGGATCGTCCTCGCCTTGCCGTGGATCGTCCTCCCACGCCGTAGTCACAGCAGCGTCACCGCAGTAGTCCACACGTCCAGAGATGGAACGCCGTGCGTCGGTGTGCAAGCACCTGGTCGCTCGGCAGGGATAGCGAGAGGAGTAGGCTAGGGTTTCGAGTGAATCACTCCTAAACCGTGGAAAGCACACTCTGTGCCCTCCCTCCTCCCCTCCTTATATAGCCACGAGATGAAACCCTAAACTAGGGCCCACCAGCGTGCTAAGCCCACGAGGTTCATTAATTACGGATCCAATCCAAATTAATGCGTCCCAGCCCATTAAGTGTGTGACCTGCAGTTCACGTGCGCTTGGACGTGGATTCGAAAACTCCTTTTCAATCCAATAGTTGGTATTGGCTTCTTGCAAAGTATGCCAACTCCCAAACATACTATGATCAAATCGATGTAACCTATCAAAAGTACTCATGTAATAATCCCTTTGCCAAGTATATGAAGATTGATCTCAAGGCAGAAGCATGTCATCCTTTGATGATTCAATCCATCTCTCGTATCCGTGATATATTAATAAGTTGTGATTGACTCTCAATCACAGCATGGCCATGCACTTCCTTAATCATATCACACGAGTGGCCTTGTCATATATCTCCGTTTCATTGGAGTGGCAAATTCCATCTTGATCGCCACTTCCTCTCGCACGTTTCATAGTAAACATGAAAGCTACCTTTATAACTATCCGGTTATGAAGTAGTGTTTGATAGCCCCAAGGAAAACTATTACACATGTAGGGAATATGACAATCTCGTGTCTAAGGATCATACATCTACTAGGTATGAGATACACTGATGACACATAAGAATGAAACATTCTCGCAGTGTCCCATTGCGGGTCTATCTAACCCATGTTCTTCAACATGCGTCCACAATGTATAGATGATATCTCCATATCCCATGATCTATGAATCATGATCATCGATCACTACATGTGCTGATCTATTCATCGTTGTCCTATACGATGATATCCGATCAGAGATATTTATCGAATTACATCATTAAGTAAAGAGCTTCATAAGCAAGTCACATACTTGTTGATCAATACAATGATATGCATTTATTGGACCAATAATCATATTATTATTCATAAACATAGTCGTGTTACAATCATCTAAATGATTGCCTCAAGGGCATAACACTAACAATCTCCCACTTGCACTTGAGTCAATCAATTAAGTATCTAATACCAATAGACCTTGTGTGCGCCTCTTGCTTAGGCGTGGCAGTGGCTTTGTCAACGGATCGGCCACATTGGCTTCCGTATGTACTTTGCATATTCTCACGTCACCTCTATCCACAATCTCGCGAATAAGGTGAAAGCGACGGAGTATGTGTTTAGACTTCTGATGTGATCTAGTCTCTTTTGCTTGTGCAATGGCACCACTATTATCACAATAGATGTCCATTGGACTAGAGGCACTAGCAACCACACCAAGCTCTGTGATAAACTTCTTAATCCACACATCTTCCTTTGCGGCCTCCGAAGCCGCAATGTACTTCGCTTCTGTCGTAGAGTCGGCCACCGTGTTGTCGGGACCCGAATATGCAAATCCGGATCCTTTGTGTATTCAGCACTAGTCCAGGATCACGCTAGTGCACACAGTCTCAACATAGATGAAATATCACAATCATACACAACGGAATAATAAATAAAGACTTCATCTATTAATATAGAACTATTAAACAACCTTTAGGTCAAACTTACACTTGCGAGGCCTTGGTGGCTTCAACTCAAATTAAATAAATAGCAACGAAATGAAGAACGTCGACGAATCCCATCAATATGCCACAGGCAACTGACAAGGTTCAACTCCTAGATATTCGGCCCCTCGTGGAACTTCTCCTCCTTTGAAGTTGTAGTCTTCTCCTCAATCGATGATTTTGTTGATGGCAAGGGTGAGTACATAAAGCGCCAACAAGTTGTGCATGTAATGTAATTCTAATATAACTATATGCAAGGCTTATTCCAAGGAATGGCTTATCATGGTTATTTTGCAAAGAAAGCGAGATTTGAGAACAATTACAAGAAATAGATTGTAAAGACAATAAAACAAATAATCGTAATAAATAGATTCAAGATTTCTTAAGTAAACCAAGTTCCAATCCTTAATCAAGTTCCAACTTACCATGGCAACCGCCATCCATCCCAAGTTTTGTTTTGCAAAAGTCTAACCCTTAATCTGTAATTCCCGAGCATTGCTCAATACCATGAGCACGGCTATTCAATAGTTTTACACTCTGCAGAGGTTATGCACTTTACCCACACGACATGATCGTCTCTTAGTGCCATGCAATTAACACACTTCCTTTGGTGTGTCGGCAGAGAGATCATGACAAAGCCTTTACAAAGCTCGCTTAACCCAAGATTACCCACGAGGTTTCAACACCAAGGGTTAAACCACCACGACAGGGCCCCCTCTTGCACCATGTGAGTTAATCCGTACACCCGGACTCACACCGCCAATGGTAGTACCAAGCTAAAACATTACTAATTAATCAGCTAGGCTGTTCCATTCCAGACATGTGGTTGCAAGAGAGACTCAGGTCAAAGGCTTGCAAGGTTAAGTCCTTAAAATGACCAAGGCAAGACTTCCACATACCCCTGCCAATCCTAGCCCACCTTGGCACACCGCCTTGCCACTTGCCCCAATCTAAATCATTACCACCCTGGCTTGATTACCAAGCACCACGTGCCACCAACATTTCAATCTAGTTGTGTGACCTCCTCGCCACGACAACTTAATATCACTGTGTGACAACACATGACACACCAATTCATAAACATTATTCCATATTCCATTAGTCAAGATTAAGTATAAACATTCGGACACATGTGATGACGTGGCATGGCTAAGCAATCTATGACGGTCTAACTAGCCCATGTTGATTATCAATATTAACCAACTATAATTCCACATCCTAGGGTGACAAATAGATCATGGCATAAAATTGACAAGGTATGATTTAATTCAAATAGGCATATTATCTAATTCCCAGATTAATTGAAATCATTTATACATATAAAATATCATGCATAAAGTTTAAGAGATAAAATAGCAATTTTGGTGAAAATTAGGTGCAACATGATCAAAGCACAACTTGCCTGGCCCTTGCGATTTTTACTGTTCTTTACTCTTTATCTTTAATTCTTGATCTTCGATCTTCGATCTTTACCTTCTTGATCTTCAGCTCCTTAGAACAACTTCCGGACGATGCGTCTAACGGTTAAAGAAGAAGCAAATACAAACCAACTCAAAAGATAAATCAAATAAAATCCAAATTGAGAACGGATAGTACTGGATCATGAAGGCTTAGATGAATTTAGGAACTTGAATGGATTAGATCAGATATTAGACAAAAGAGAACGAACTTCCTAATACACCAAAAAGGAAAAGATCGATAATCGAGAAAGAAAGAATAATATTCCAAAGAATATTTCTTCCGAAGTTATTATCTTGATTGGATAGACAATGACATATGGGCTCTCGATCTATAAACCAGGTCCATAAAGATACGTTAGTTTGCAATGAACTAAACTGATGCTTAATGATGACTTTTGCTAATTAAACAGATACACAGTCAAACAAAAGCAAGATAGACTAATAGATTAGATATGGCACAAGTATATGACACATGGCCAATGGTCTATCGACCAAGTCCACGAATGACTTCTAGGTCAATGGCAGATTAGATTTCAAGAATAGGACATAGACAAGCGGGGTTGACATTCATGCGATTCGATTTGAGATCAGTCATACGTCGATCAAGATGCTTGACGATGACAAGGCAGCGAGGAAATGAAGACAAGGCTAAACTCATAGGTGATGGGGTTAGATTACAATAAGGCCATAAAGAGGATGATGATATTGAACTAGAGCTTTTGCGAGCATGCACACATGCGAAGATAGCGAAGCAATGACAGGACACTCATGCAAAGATGAGATGTCGATTGTCGTACAACGATATGGTAGCAAGGATATGATATGGCTCAGGATTGATCTGCGAGTTGCGAGGTTTATATGACATGATGCATCATCGGCGACATTGGACACAAGGTTCAAATAGGGTTTGAGAGAAACGACTCATGGATAGATCCATTTGGCATAGGGATAGGATAGGTAGGGTTGGCTCTGCGATAAAAGATTACCAAGGGTGGCTAATCAAACACGAACCGATAATAAAAGAACTGGATCGAACGACGACGGTAGATTCTAGAATATGGCATTGATGGCAACCAAGATCAAATAAACTCTAAAGATGAGCAAACCAGAGAATGATGGCCTCATCGGACATGATGACACGACCAAGGCGAACTAAGATGGTTGGCGGCAAAAGACGGCGCGCGGTACTGACGAAAGGCGGCGGCTAACGAATATAAAAATTTTCGGTAGATGGAACAGCAAAAGGGAAGTGAGCATCACGTAGAACGCGGTGAGACGAGCTCAACGGTATAAGCGGATTTGGCGGCAACCCAATGGACAGATCACAAACTACTGATGAACGGCTGCTAAAGCTAATAGATCAAACGGCCATAACTATTAAGATAATGGATGAAACCTAGCCAAAATTTACAGAGAGCTATCTGGGATCATTTGGCACAATATGACACGAACGGATCTGAGTTTTACCTTCTGGATCAACGGGGAACGCGCGACGGTTTTATGTCAGACGTCGCAATCGATCGGCGAAGATTGAATTTTATGCAGCAATCCCGAGGACAAAACCTTGAGTTAGGGTGAGCACCAGGTAGAGGACATCAAGATGAGTCTACATAATAAATTTCACGGTCAAACTCGCAAAAACGAAGGAGAACGGGCGACGGCAAGATTCGAGATTGGAACGGCCGTAACTTTTGATTTGCTTGGTGAAACAGCACCAAATTTGGTGGAGAGGTAGATGGGACCATATGGCACGAGATGACGTGAGCAGATTTTAGAAAAACTCACCAGAATGACGGGGAACGCGATGCCAAGATCAGCCGGCGAGGGCGCGCCCTAAGACGCATTTACGCGGTTTTTAGGGTTTGAGAGGTGCTCTGGGATTAGGGGTGCGTGGGAGGGTCTTAGGACACTTATATAGGCTAGGAGTCATGCCATACAAGGAAACACGAAGAAAAATCGGATTTGGATTGAAAACGGATCGGATCGAACACCGCGCGCAATGAACAAGACGGGTGACGTGGCGCGTTCTGTGCGTCGGATGGAGATCGGAAGGCTGAGGTTAGGCGATGACGTGGCGGTTCGAGCTGCCACGTCGATTTAGCCCAATTTCCGAATTAAAATAATTCCAGAAATTAAAATAATTCATTTAGAGCAATAAAAATACCAGAAAAATTTTAAAACAATTCTAGAAAATATTTTAAGACATTTGGTGCTCGAATAAAATATTTTTAACCAAACTTTATTTAAAATTTTGCAGTATTTAATTAAATTTAACAAAAGGCTTAATTTAAATTAATTCCAAATAAATAGCAAACGAACTCCGAAAAATCTTTAAAAAATTACAGAAAATTCCTTGAAGCACAATGAACTCAAATAAAACTAAATTTATTTTAATTGAAGTTTATATTAGTCAAATTTAATTTATTTAGCATTAGAAAATTTCAGATTAAGCTTTATTAAAGAGAGAAAATCCGCAGGGATTTTTGGAAAGATGAACTAAACAAAAGATTTTTGAAAACCCAAATTTTGGGTTGTTACACGTGTTTTGCTTGGAACTCTTCCAGCTTACTGCTCCTCCATTAAGTGTAAACACAAACCCGGATTGCGATCGAAAATCATCTTTGTCAGTTTGGAACTTGCATCGGTGTAACCCTTTGCAACCAGATCTTCCTCACCTCCAAAAACAAGGAACATACATTTAGTTCTTCTCAACTACTTCAGGATATTTTTTACGGCTATCTAATGACCATCACCAGGATCCACTTGGTATCTGCTCGTGACACTTAGAGCATATGAGACATCTGGGCGTGTACTGATCATGGCATACATAATAGACCCAATAGCTAAAGCATATGGAATCTTGCTCATCCTGTCTCGCTCATCAGATGTCGAAGGACACTGATTCTTGCAGAAACTGATGCCATGTGACATTGGCATGAAACCTCTCTTGGATTCATGCATATTAAACCTTTTCAATATCTTGTCAATGTACGTTTCCTGACTTAATCCAATTAACCTTTTTGATCTATCTCTATAGATTTTTATGCCCAAGATATAGCATGCTTCTCCCAAGTCCTTCATTGAGAAACTCCTTTTCAATGAAGTCTAAACATCTTCAAGCATAGGAATGTCATTCCCGATCAATAATATGTCATCCACATACAAAATCAGAAATACAAGTGCGCTCCCACTAGCCTTCTTGTAAACACAAGGCTCTTCTTCATTTTTGATAAAGTCAAAACCTTTGACTACTTCATCAAAACGAATGTTCCAACTCCGAGATGCTTGCTTTAACCCATAAATGGATCTTTGAAGCTTGCATACCCTTTTAGCATATTTAGGATCAACAAAACCTTCAAGTTGTATCATGTATACATCCTCGGATAGATTCCCATTAAGGAATGTCGTTTTGACATCCATCCGCCATATTTCATAATCAAAATATGCAAAGAATAGCTAAAATGATCCGGACAGACTTGAGCATGGCTACCGGTGAGAAAGTTTCATCATAGTCAACTCCTTGAACTTGTTTGAAACCCTTTGCCACCAACCGTGCCTTATAGATCCGAACATTTCTATCTACGTCTATCTTTTCTTGAAAATCCATTTGCACTCAATGGTTTTTACACCATCGAGAGTCGACCAAGTTCCAAACTTGATTGTCATGCATGGATTGAATTTGGATCTCATGGCTTCAAGCCATTTTTCTGAGTTTGGGTCCATCATTGCTTCTTCATAAGTCGTGGGCTCATCATTGTCCAACAATAATATGTCACTCCCATATCTTATAGGTACATGACGTGGCCTCCCGACCTCACGTGGGTGAGTCTCTTCCACAAAGTTGTACAATACTTTGTACATCTTGTGAAGGTTCATGGTAGCTTGAACATATTCATGTGATTCTCGAACTTCATCAAGATACACATCACTCCTACTGATTTCTTTTGAAAGAAACTCTTTCTCCAAAAGACACCATTTCGAGCAACAAAAACTTTGTTCTCGCTTCTTTTGTAAAAGTAATATCCTTTTGTTTCTTTAGGATACCCCACAAAAAAGCATTTTTCTGATTTAGGTGCGAGTTTATCTGATTGTAAACGTTTTACATAAGCCTCACATCCCCATATCTTGACAAATGACAACATGGGTCTTCTCCACCCATATCTCATATGGCGTCTTCTCAACGGATTTTGATGGGACCCTATTCAAAGTGAACGCAATTGCCTCTAGAGCGAAACCCCGTATGATAATGGCAGATCTGTTTGGTCGATCATTGACCGAACCATATCTAATAAAGTTCGTTACGCTCGTTCGGACACGCCATTCCATTGAGGCGTTCCTAGCGGAGTAAGTTGCGGAACGATTCCACATTGCTTTAGATGATCACCAAACTCTTGGCTCAAGTATTCGCCACCACGATCGGATCGTAAGTGTTTTATTGTTTTGGCAAGTTGATTTTGTACTTCGTTCTGAAACTCTTTGAACCTTTCAAAAGTTTCAGATTTATGCCTCATTAAATAGATATATCCATATCTACCAAGTCATCGGTAAAAGTTACAAAGCATCAAACCCACCCCTAGCAATGAGCTCATTGGTCCACATACATCTGTATGTACTAGGGCCAATAATTCACTTGCTCTCTCACTAAAACCTGTGAAAGGGGCTTTTGTCATCTTGCCAAGTAAACAAGATTCAAATGATTCAAAATCAAATGAGGTTAGAAGTCCATCACCATGGAGCTTCTTCATGCGCTTCTCATTTATATGACCTAAGCGACAATGCCACAAAAAGGTAGGGTTCAAATCATTAGGTCGATGCCTTTTTACATTAATATTATAGACATGTTTTTCTTCGAGTTCAAGGACGTACAACCCATCCACCATGGGGTAACGACCATAATACATATCATTCAAAAATATCGAACAAACAAAGTTCTTTATTCTGAAATCATAACCTTCATGTTCCAAACAAGAAGATGAAATAATGTTTCTACTCAAAGATGGAACAAAATAACAATTATTAAGTTCTAAAACTAATCTCAAGGCAAATGCAATGGGTATGTGCCAACGGCAAGACCAAATGACTCTTGCTTTATTCCCACGCGAAGATCCACTTCTCCTTTTGCCAAGTCTCTACTTTATCACCGCAACGAATTGCAAATGTGAGCAACCGAACCGGTATCATATACCCATGAGTGAGTGAAGAAGTAGCAAGATTAATTTCTATAACATTAATACCAAGTGGAAACCACATTTCCATTCTTCTTATCCGCTGTACTTTTCGCGAGCCCGCTTCCAATGCCCCGATTTCTTGCAATAGAAGCATTGGGTATCGTGTTGAGGGCCAACTTTAAGCTTCGAAGCTTAGTTTTGAGGCTTGCGATCTCATCTTGAGCCTTGCCCTTGCCCTTGCCCTTGCTCTTTCCGTTCCCTAGCCTTAGCCTTCCTCTTTTGAAAGCGGTTGTTTTCAACCATCATCACATGATTGGGTTTTTCTTAATGCTTTCTCGCAGCCTTGAGCATCCCATGTAGCTCGGTTAGGCTCTTCTCCATGCTATTCATATGAAAATTCATAATGAATGGCTCAAAGCTCGAGGCGTAGACCGGAGAATAACATCTGTGGCCAAACCGAGGCTAAGGGAAACTCAAGTTTTTCCAATCTCCCAATGTAACCAATCATCTTGATCACATGAGGATCGACCTGATCGCCTTTCACCACTTTACAAGCAAATAAAAGCTTTGAGATACCATACCTCTCAGCTCTTGCTTGATTCCCAAACATGCCCTTCAAGCCCACAATCATATTGTAAGCATCCCGATCCTCATATTGCTTTTGGAGCTCAGAGTCCATGGTGACTAGCATGAGACAACCGACTCTCTGTAGCATTAACATGCTTTTCATATTCAACCTTCAAATTGCGAGCAAGATTTTCTACTGGTTCATCAGAATTGGATTCTCTAGAACATAGTCATTTTCATGCTTGAGAACAATTCTCAAAGTTGCGATACCAATCAACAAAATTAGTTCCATTCAGTTTTTCCTTTCCAAACCGATCTCAAAGCAAAACCAGTGTAGCAGAGTAGGAGAAGGTGCCATTGAACTACAACAAAAACATGCAAAGATTCTAAGCACTATGTTTATGTAAAACTTTTATTAAAGTTTTTAATTAAAGACACTTCTATTTTATGTCCCTTTATAGACACATAGTGAGTATTCAAGATCCATATTCATCAAACACTAGTGAGCTTTGGCATCACTGCTAGAAATTTAATGACATAGGTAAGCAACACCTTTGCTAATTACATCATATGTAACTCTTGTTTGTTGAGTATGAAAACAATTAATGAATGCCTCCATCAACTTGACTCATGGCCAGTCAACTCGCCCCAAGGGCTCACATGAGGAGGGAGCACTTCCGTATTCGGTGCCAATTAAGAAACCCGCCTCATGTGTGTTTTCCTAGACACCACTTGTCTTGTATAGGTTCCTTCATTATCAAATCAAATCCCAACCACTTATGTCCTCAAGCCCAAAACCGCTTTTGATAGCTTGATTAAATCTACCATTGTTATGCGTGATGTGTCCAACACATCCCTATCATCTATTGAGATAGCCATTGATATACTACTTTGGTAGTCATATCAATAACGATCTAAATTCTTGATAGGTGCAACAATTGGATGGACAATTTGATTTAAAATTTTTAACAATAGGGATGAACAAAGATTACTATGAACATGGCATCACATGCAATGAGCATAAAGAAAATAGCAAGGATTAAACACACATCCACGTAAAATCAAAATAAGTCGTGAAATAGCATGGCCCTTAGCATTAAGATCTCCATCATCATGCTTGTTTGTTCACCTAGCCACCTTGCTTGATACCATCGTCTTCATCATTATGGATGCAACTCCTTACAACTTTTGATAATGAATTTTACATGAGGGTTTGAAGCATCACAAGTCGACACGCATGTCGTTATACAATTAAAATAGCCTTATGGCTTGACACGGCACGCAGGCCATGTGGAAATTACATGCATCACATACACATAGGCCATACTATTTCACATAATTCCCTGAAAAACGAGTTAAACAAAAGCAACCCTACGACTCCGGGGTCCGAGGGGCAGCGCCAAAGGGTTCCAAGGGGCGAGCCCTAGCGGCGGCCCTACCGCCGGTCAATGGCGGGTCGAGGGCAGCGCCCTTGGAAATTTTTTTAGAGGCATGTCTTCTGACATTGGAAAACACCCTCGAAATTTCCACGGATCAACCAGATTGACCCAATCCGATCTAACATGATTGGCTTGGTCCCATATGGATACGTTTCAGAAACCCTGATGGCGGTAACCCGACCGGTAAGGGTAACGTTGTACCATGAACGGACTCACCTAAATCAATATTGAATCTGTTTGCGCTTACCATGGATCAACGAGATTGACCCAATCCAACTCAATCTGATTGGCTTGGTCCCATATGGATACGTTTGAAACCCCGATGGCGGTAACCCGACCGGTAAGGGTAACGCCGCATCATGAACGGACTCACCCAAATCAGATTGAGTCGGTTTGCACTTTCTCAAACCCTAAACCGATCGATCTCATCGATGGTCGCCGTCACCAATTCATCACATGAACTGGCCGAACATGTAATAGATCCAATCTACTAACCTTACACATCATATGTGCAACATCCGGATAACAAAACTATACGAGATGGCTCGATACCATCAAGAGGAACGCGTATGCTACGCTAGCACAAAAAAATCTACCGCAGAACCGTAAAGCTACTCGCAAGAAGGGGATCATAGATAAGATTACCACTAGACGCCGCGCCATGCGGAATCCTTCGCGCGCCGATGTAGTGGATCGCCCTCGCCTTGCCGTGAATCGCCCTCCCACACCGCATCCACAGCAGGTCACCGTAGTAGTCCACACGTCCAGAGATGGAACGCCGTGCGTCGGTGTGCAAGCACCTGGTCGCTCGGCAGGGACAGCGAGAGGAGTAGGCTAGGGTTTCGAGTGAATCACTCCTAAACCGTGGAAAGCACACCCTGTGCCCTCCCTCCTCCCCTCCTTATATAGCCACGAGATGAAACCCTAAACTAGGGCCCATCAGCGTGCTAAGCCCACGAGGTTCATTAATTACGGATCCAATCCAAATTAATGCGTCCCAGCCCATTAAGTGTGTGACCAGAGGTTCACGACGCTTGGACGTGGATTCGAAAACTCCTTTTCAATCCAATAGTTGGTATTGGCTTCTTGCAAAGTATGCCAACTCCCAAACATACTATGATCAAATCGGACAGAACCTATCAAAAGTACTCATGTAATAATCCCTTTGCCAAGTATATGAAGATTGATCTCAAGGCGAGAAGCATGTCATCCTTTGATGATTCAATCCATCTCTCGTATCCGTGATATATTAATAAGTTGTGATTGACTCCTCAATCACGGCATGGCCATGCACTTCCTTAATCATATCACACGAGTGGCCTTGTCATATATCTCCGTTTCATTGGAGTGGCAAATTCCATCTTGATTGCTCACTTCCTCTCGCACGCTTTATAGTAAACATGAAAGCTACCTTTATAACTATCCGGTTAGGAAGTAGTGTTTGATAGCCCCAAGGAAAACTATTACACATGTAGGGAATATGACAATCTCGTGTCTAAGGATCATACATCTACTAGGTATGAGATACATTGATGACACATAAGAATGAAACATTCTCGCAGTTGTCCCATTATGGTCTATCTAACCCATGTTCTTCAACATGCGCCCACAATGTATAGATGATATCTCCATATCCCATGATCTATGAAGCATGATCATCGATCACTACATGTGCTGATCTATTCATCGTTGTCCTATACGATGATATCCGATCAGAGATATTTATCGAATTACATCATTAAGTAAAGAGCTTCATAAGCAAGTCACATACTTGTTGATCAATACAATATATACATTCATTGGACCAATAATCATATTATTATTCATAAACATAGTCATGTTACAATCATCTAAATGATTGCCTCAAGGGCATAACACTAACAGAGATTATTGCCCGTGTCGAGTTAAGGACCGAACTATGGGTTGTTTTCAGGCCAAGAATTATCGTACAACCACAAGTGCTGGTATGGGACAGCCTCAAACCAATTAAGTTATCTAGATTAACTTTGCACTTTGGAAGGCTGGAGCAGTACGAGCTGTTTCTTAATGAATTGCTCGAAGAAACGTCCACACCGAGGTGATCATGGATCAAACGTTTACCGATACACCGGTGTACGCCGTACTTTGGGGAAGTTCCATCATTTCTATGCTCTGAGTTCTTTTGCCATAGTATGGGTTTAACGTCCCAGAGCTGGTGCAAAGTTAACCTAGGTAATGTAAAGGTTTCCGTCATGAACATTCTGGCCACTACGCCAAAGGTGCGTGAACTACGCGGCAAAAGGAAAAGATCATGACTTGTGGGTAAAGATGTACGCCTCTGCAGAGTGTAAAAGTAATCGATTAGCCGCGTCCGCGGTAATGGACACTTGGTAAAGTCATCACATAATTAGCTGTTTTTATTTTCATAAAATATGTTTTCCACCGTGTATCGGTGATTTCTACCATATGTTGGTGGAAAGTGGTTCATGATTATGGTCGTGATACCCAGGTCCATGAGATCTACTTACGCTTACATTCTGTTACTTTCCATATTAAATTGATTTACTTAAATTCCATTTTGCAATCTACTATGCTGTATTTACATTTCAAATTGGTTTTATGCAAACTAACCATACTAGCCTTTCCTTTGAGATGGCTTGCATATATCATAGGTTTTGCAAAAGTCTTGCGGAGTACGAAAGTACTCACCCTTTCTTAATTGTTGTTTTTAGGTGAAGAATCAGATTAGCTCGATGAGACATAATTATCGCAGGAGTTCGGGATATTGACGATGAGTTTCTGAGGGTTATGCCTTGTCAGTTGCCTGAGGGTTGGATGGGCACACTACAAGACTTTTGAATCTTTCCGCTGCACTGCACTCCGTATTGTAAGATTTTATTGTATAAATTACCATTATCTTTTGTAATAAAGAGTGTGGATGTGATATCAATTGTTGTAAATGTGCGTGCTAGCCACTGATCATAGCACTAGTACTGAATGCATATGAGATTTCCATTTTTGCATTTATGTGAAAATAGGGGTCATTACATCATATGTCTTATGGGTGAAGTTGTACACCTGTATAAAGTTAAATCTTTTACAAAAGCCGTGCTCACAGTCAAGAGCAGCTCTAGTGCGTCATCACTTAGTTAATCTTGAATCTTTTACAAAAATCTTGTGTTGGAAAAAGTGTTGAGTAGGCATGTTGCAGATGTTATGCTAAGTATGGTAGGGAATAGATCGATGAACACAATTGTGGAGGATTGTGAGTTGTTACTCTTATTTATTTTATATACTTGTTATTTACATAATTATCAACTGCTCTTTCAAATTTCGTTTGCAATCTAATACTTGTTATTGTTGACTAAATCTCGTTTTATGCAAAAGAACATGATAGGATAGTCATTTCCTTTTACATAGCCATGCATATACTTGTAATTATGATACACTACAAGTCTTGTTGAGTACAAATATACGCACACTTGCTTGTTAATACTTATTTAGTGGATGAGGAAGTAAACCGTCGTACAGTTACATTTACGCTGTGGGTTTCTGCAACATTGACATATTAGGGTCATGATTGCAGTCAGGCCTTTCCTGTGTGTTTTCAATTGTTAGTTTGTAATGTAAACTTTGGGCCAGTGGTCTACAATACTCTTTATAATTTCGGCAAATAGACCATATATTATTCTATCTAACCTTCTTCTGTTGTCGTAAGCAGGTAATATACAATTTCTGTCCAAAACTGAATTGCTAGGCAGTTTTGGGATGCGACACAATATTTATCCATTTTCTTAGAAAGCGTTATTTCCACAATGCAAGTCTATTGAGTAAATCAATTTGTAGTTATTCAAAAATTTCCAGTCTACCCTCACTTCAATATAGTAAATGATGTTGAATAGTTGTACTTTGCTATTTAATACTGGTATGTATGGAGGAATGAACCTTTTCTTACATTTTGTGCCTCTTTGGTTTATCTAAATATTGGACTTACACTTATATCACAAATACTAATATTTTTATATTAAATAATTGATAAGAGAACGTAAACAACAATCCGTATAAAAAAAGTAGCAACATCCATTTTCAGAATTAGAGATTGTCTCATTGCCAGGTATAAATTGCATATAATATGATTTGGGAGAATAAGAAAAATAGAGCTGTTCAGATGTACGAATACGATATAAAAATATTATTTTTACAATGTGATGGGACCTGTGAAACAACATAAAATTAGCAATTATATTTGTAAATTTGTTAGCCCCTTACTGGTACATAGGTTGATGGGTAGTGTTGTAAAATACTAAAAACTGACCTTGCTCCACAGGAGCCAGCCGTTGCAGCTGTGGTGTTTGGCCGAGCAGCTCCGGCTTGTGCCCAAAAGGCGCGAAGCGGCCAAAAGCTACACAAGATATGCTATAATGGTGTTCTGGACGTCCACTAATCTCATAGTGCTTGTATCAAATTCTTATAGGAAAAGGTAGCTATTTTTACTAATTTCGGTACTAAATTAACGCAGAAAGAAGAACAATATGGAACCGTCGATCGAGTGCGTTCGTTACAACTTACAACCTTACCTTCGCATATATATGGACCATCTCAACACAACAGATAGAATCGCACGGCCTTCGATCGATTGCTTTTGTCAACAAGCAGCAATCAATCAATCAATCAATCTGAGATTTGCAACAAGAGCTAAAGCCATTTCACTTGGCTCGTCCAGTTCGTTAGTTACATAAAGCGCCGAATGCGTTTTGTCGAAGCAAAGCAGTCGACGTAGTAGTACCTCTTGCTTTCTTTTCAATTCGATGGATCGGTTGTTAGTGAGCTAACCGCAAGTCAATGATTGCCGGCCGATCGCCAAGTGGATTCTGCTCTGGCCGGCCCCGCGCCACTCAGCAGCTCGATAAAATCAATTAAAGAATAAACTGATCGGGGTAAAGATAAGGCTAGCCAGATTATCTTATATGACCTGACGGATGTGGAATTGTGGATGACAGATCGATGCTGATAGGTAGGCGTGTGATTCGACGGCGTTTGTCCGAATGCAACCAGTCATTGTTCGTTAAGCTGGCCTCAATGCTGCATCCTTACTCCTCCTGCAGGCGACCTTTACGTCTGCCCTCTGAATCATTTCCTCGACGGACGACGGGATCGTGTCGACACTAAAGAGAGAATGTATTCATATATCCTTACTAAAAGAATCATGCACTCGAAAAGATCCTCCACATTACATGTAAAAGTTAATCGTGCTTTAATTTTCTCCCATAAGCACTGGACTTAAAGCAAAGTGATTGCTTGCTTGGTCACTTCTTACAGGTACTGGTCGATGTATAGCATCAGTACTACTGTACCAACCAGCCAGAAGCATCGGATTTGCATCGGACGACCAAGAGATGTGAGCAGCACTGTTTGCAGCGCACGCTCCCTCACTAGATCTCACGCACCACTACACCAGAAATAGCTTTACGACATCTCGTCCTTAGCCATGGATGCGTTCGTATATGAGGCATGGCAGGACTCGATCGAGGTGGTGGTTACAATGGACATTTCAAAGCAGCACCTTTTGCGTATCGCAAACATTGTGGCATCCCTCTTGTCTCTATCCATGCATGACACACTACACCAAAAAACGTCATCAGTGGCGGTTCATAACCGCCATCAGTGGCGGTTATTGAACCGCCACAGATATAGTGCCACTGATAATCGAGGATTATCAGTGGCGGTTTTCTAACCGTCACAGATAAGTGTTATCTGTGACGGTTCTACATACTAACCGCCACAGATAACAATACTATCTGTGGCGGTTCTATCCACCAACCGCCACAGATAACAATACTATCTGTGACGGTTCTATCCACCAACCGCCACAGATAACTACACTATCTGTGACGGTTCTTTCCTACAACCGCCACAGATAAAAATATTATCTGTGGCGGTTCTTCCCACCAACCGCCACAGATAACTATATTATCTGTGGCGGTTCTATACATCAACCGCCACAGATCTATATTATCTGTGGCGGTTCTATCCACCAACCGCCACAGATAGTGCCTGACCGAAAAAATAAAAAACTGCATTTTGGGCTAGCCTCAGGTGCTGCTAGCCATGCCCTCTGAAACATATAATACATCAATCACAGATTTTGCATACACACAGTTACAATGTACAACAATCACAGATTTCGCATATACACAACTACAATATAATACATCAATCACAATTGCAATTTTGCATATGCACAATTATAATGTACAACAATCACAGATTTTGCATATACACAACTACAATATAATACATCAATCACAATTACATATAATACATCAATCACAATTACAATTACAGATTTTGCATATCACAATTACAATATACACAATTACAATGTACAAATTAAAGTGTCTCATGCATGAGGTGCTCGATCATGGTGATGGTGTAGGGCATGCCTCCCGCTGGACCTGCTCCCTTCTCCTCCAGTTCAGTCATCTTTGCATCAATATTTCTCAGAGTATGTAAATGAAGTCATTATATATCATACTATGGAAAGCTAAATAGATCACTTTTGTTGTATCACAAATCTAGCCGATCCATTGCCGTCTTATTCCATGTGAATGCCGTGGCATCCTCCAGATATTGTACATGCATTAGCTAGTTTATACTCCCTCTATTTTTGAATATGTGACATTCTATTTTTCAATTTTTATTCCTAAATACATATCATTCTACAATTTTGATCCTACTTTTACTATTTTTCCTTCTATAATCTCCATTTAGCTATTTTTAATGGCATTTACTATCATACATTAGAGTAAAACACACCATCTAAAAATATAAGGACCATGTAATCAAATATCTTATGAATGGAAGGTAAAGATGCAAAAGGAAACTTCGGCAACTAAATCAAGCAATCAAATAAACCTGCTGTAATGGTGCAGTTTTGGGGCTGAGCTCTTTCCGTATTCATCCATCACCCACGTCTATAAAAAGCTCTACTAGCCATCATGAAAGGGCACAGAGAAAAGCAATAGAGGGAGAGCTCCTCGTCTAGAGCGCACGCACGCACGCACACACACCACCCATCAACACACACACACACGGGAGAAGGGCAACAACACAAGCGCAGATCAATCACAACTTCTTAAATGAAATGACAAAAATTAGAACATATGCAAGCCATGCCATCCAATACTAAACTTGACATTCAATGAAACATCAATTTACACCACCGCATTTAAAAAATTAACTAGTTTTGTGAACTATAAGCCTCACGAGTCTTCACTCACTGGTAGGGGCCTCAGGAGGTGGTAGATGAGTATGGAAGACTTCATCGTTATTATCTGGGTCATGAAACTCGCCGTTCTTGTTGAGTACTTCCTTCATAATGAAGTAGGCGAGCTGTCCCTGAATGCCTTGGATTTCATTTGGAACCAGTCCTCCCATAGGCAACTTCAAACGCTATAGATAGAAAAAGTTTGTCTTAAGAGCTTATATAGAGAATGAGATGTGCAAATCAATGTGTGATGTTAGCGTGACAAACCTCTACGTCATTGTTTACTATTGTAGAGCCTAAGATTTCGCGCATGTATTGGCACACGAAGTACCCACATAAATTTGTTCCTGGCGGCTGCTTGTGGCACTGCAAAAATTGAATAAACTTATACGACATTGAAGGAGTTATTGACTACGAGGTGCGATATAGACAAATTGTTTTTGTGCGTACCGGAAATTTAGTACGGATTGTCAGTGATTTATGGAAAGGACGGTGTCTTGAGCACTTTTTACAATATGCTTTGAAGGCCCTATTCACTAGACTTGTCATATCTTTGTAGTCTTTTGGATCTTTGTCCCGCGGGTCCAAGATCAGCATCTTGCTTTTATCTGGATGAATTACTACGAGAATCCAGTGAAAACTACGTACACATGTATGATGCCGTAGTCATTAGTCCTAAACTGAGCAAAGAACGAGATCAACAAGTAATTGAACTAGCTAGTGAGCCACTTACTTGAAATTGTATGGTAAAAGTATGAACTCCTTGTCTTGGAGTTTGATGAGAGCGTTATATACGTAGTCCTCGACCTCCTTTGGTACTCTTTTGATTTCCGGCTGGCAAACCGCTCCTGATCGAGGAACGCCATCGCCCTTTGGTTCTTTTTAGTTCGATCAACTCGTATCTACATAACAAATGATTTAGACATCACATTTATCGGTATTACATGAATGTAGACAATGATTTTTATATTGACACTTACGGTGACCAAAGATCTCATAAGAGACACGCCGAGGGCATCTTGATAGTACATGTTGTGCAACTCATTGAATTCTATCATGAAGCAACAAATCCCCTCATGGTGGAAATGTTCCTCTCTGAAAATGGCAGTGATCACCTTCGGGAGTACATGGTGGTTCGATCGCTCCATATACCATTCATGTAATCGCCTTAGCTGCACTGTTAGACTATGAAGCTTCGAAGGGGTGACAAACGGCTTCCCCAATTCGTATTTCGATCTTTCTTGACTTGTCCTTTGGAGACCGCTTTACCCTTACTTTTCTCGCACACAACATCATACTCCGTTCTGGCTTCGCCTGACCTCGCTGATATGGCTTGTCTATTCTGCCATGCCTTCAGAGGAGGGTTTTTAAGTCGGTCAACTGAAGTTGTCGCACTAACTTTCATACGCTGATGTGTTGGTGACGACTGTGCGAGGTTTATCGTGGAGAGGCCGCGGGTTCATCAGAGGAGAGGCCGCGGTTCACCGCAGAGAGGTCCGCGAGTTCACCTCGGGAGGGTGGCGTGTTCACCTCGGAGGAACAGCACTTCATGATGGTCCAAGGTGATGTCACGCTTGCGCCCTCGATGAATGTGTGGACGGCACTTCCTAGAGTTGTAACCTCGCTGCTCGGGGCATTTCTAGCCCGAGGTTGGCGAATCGGGATTAACCGTGTCCACCGAACCTTTGCATATCCCGCGCTTATCGCAGAGTTGTGCAATACACCTCCTTCTTGGCATGGGTACGCTATGCCCGTATCACTGAATGAATATGTTCATGACGGCAAAGTGAGCCGCACGGTGTGGGGTCATGTATGTCGTCCACGTGATAATGACCCATGTCCCGTTCTACAATTGGGGCGGATGCGCAATCGCTGCGACGATTCGGAGGGTCTGGTCGTAATAATGTTCTCGGCTTGTGGTCGCTCATGGCTTGTTGTACTTGTCGTTGTACTTGTTGTTCAATTGTGCCTTGTAATTCTCAAGCATCTTTTCCTTCATCATTTCTATTTCGCAAATGCTTCTCTAGCTCTCTTCGCTCTTGTAAGTGTGAAGGTGCTCGGGAATCTGTCTTCCACTAACCTTAACCCCGACACCTCTTGTTCGTCCGTGATGCTCCTTGTTTCCCGTGGCACGTGTTAGTTCGCTGTTCTCCTATCCGTTGGAATGTTCCTTGGGAAGACTCGACGTCATGACTCCTGGACCCTTTGTGACATTGCTTCGTTGTCGCTATTTCAAGGATAAGCCCCACCAGACGTGACACTTGCCCTCGCTAGCACGTAGTGCTTGACTCGGTCCGTAGTCCGCCAATTGACTTGTACCACCGATCGTAGTGATTCTCGCTTCCGCCTCTCCATTGAGGATTTTACCAGCGCACCCACCCGCACCAAGTCTGTGTGGATGGATGTTCCTTCTTCCGATGTTTATGTGGTCCTCGCTGGACTTCTTTGCTGCTTCACTTTGCTTCATCGACACGAAATCATCCCAATATGGTTCTAAGTTTGGGTAGTCCCCGATGGCCGATCGGTTTTTCTTTACATAAGTAGTATTCACCGCCTTGAAGTTCCTCCATGCCGCATCCATGGTCATCAACGCATCCCGACGCACGCGGTGTTCATCTTCTTCGGGGAATTCGAAGGTTTGTTTCAGCTCAGTCCATAGATCCGTTTTGATGGTATCAGGCACTTTGTGCCAATCCAAAAAGGTGATTGGCACTCTCTCCTGCGATATACCCGCAGTTGTTCTGTACT